>CM077116.1:385693989-386379219 GCA_039619475.1 Icerya purchasi | reverse complement strand
CACTAGATCGCGTGTTCCTTTTTACTCTTAGTAATGTAACAACGTAGTAAAAGAAATCCTCAGAAATTCTGACAAAAAACAAGTAATAGTCGTAAAACTATAAATGGTTATTCGACATAGTCTTTTCTTTCGAAACACGCCGCTTTTCGAAATATAATATCTTAAAATTTTGAAAATTCTCATGGCTGATGAAAACCCACCTTAACCTTTTACACATATAACTAGACTTTGACCTATTGCGTACTTGCTTAATCTGACATAGATATAACTTGATCATACAATTTATCCTTGCACGATTCCCGTTCCTTTATACCGATTCTTTACCAATATTATTATTATAAAACTTAACTCTTATTTACATTATTAAATTATTCTACTCGACATAGCAAAGTATACATGCCTAAACTCTGATGGATATTTACCAATTTACATTCTATCTTTACTACCGAAATTCTAGTAATTCATATTCGGTTCAAATTACAAAAATTTATACTAATTATTCCCTTTTTTATATTTACAACTTTATCGCAATTAGTCGAATTCCCTTTAAATTTTATTAATAACATTTAACTTTTCATTCTCTCTTAACATTAGTAGCTGTTTTAGCCACTCTCTTCCTATTACATTTACTTATTAATTTAATTTCTATTTTGGAATATTGAAATTTTCCTCTTTCACATTTCTCATCTTCCTTGATTTCTTTCTCATAGGGAACGAAGATGGTTTAAATTTAATTAAAATTACCATAAACATTATGCCATCATGTTTTAAACTGTTTATCATTTCTTATACTATCGAAATATAAAGCTGCATTTCACAAAGGAAAACAGATCAGATAAATTTTGCATGGACGTTGGCAATCGCACTGATACACAGTCAATTGCTATTCCTAAATTCCGTTTGAGAATTTTATAGAATTTCGAACAGTTATTCTAATAACAAAAGTGACGACTCGCACAATAAAATCGTTAATAATTATGTTACGTGATACTAGACTTTTACATTATTCCTTCTGGACATTATTAGTCCTAGTATATTTATCTCTACCTTTCTATATAAACTATTTACAATATATACAATTAAATTTCCGATGTCTCTACATTCCTATATTTACATATTATTCATAATTATTTCTGCTAGAACTAATTAACTTTAACTACTTAATCTCCAATAGATGATTTACTTTACAACTTTTACATCAATCGAATATTCTAATTTACGCATTCTTCGAATATTCCAACTCCTCTTACCGAGACTCTCATCGGTAATATTAATTTCTATTTACATTATTTACAATTAAACTATCTAAAATATTTGATTTCATTCAATTACTCATATTTCAGGTAATTACTCCGTATAAACCATCGCACCAAATATGTAACTGCGATACACTCCCACGCCTACCATAACTTGTGTTCCTATTTGTAAGGAACCCTTTCCTTGTATTCGGTATGATCCTTTCCTTTGCTTGGATCTTTTCTTTCTATTTACTATTCGCTACTTCGTGTATACTGGGTCTGATAGTTTTACATGTTTTAAATTTATTTAAACGGTTTTCATTTGTTCTTCTATTTAGATCATGGTTAGATCGTCCTTTTCTCAATTTATTACGGCGTTCATTCATTAATCTTACAGAGGCCTTGTGATAATTTTGATTTTCTTCTACACTTTCACTTAACATTCTCTGACTCCGAATCTCTTTTTCGCTCGCCCGTAATTTTTTGTCTTCTTCCTCACTGATTTCTCTTAATCGGTTTTTCTTATTCTTCCGACTTCTACATCGGTCTTCATTTAGTGCTTCTATTTTCGTATTCACCTTAAATTTCACATTACGGATTCTCTTAGACATCCTATAAATTACATTCCCAATTGATTTCCTTAAGAAATCACTGATACCTTTGTTTTTTACTCCGCTAAAATTGTTAATTCTTTTAGTGACTTCATTTTTACAAATTTTAATTTTTACCTCAATCTCTAAACTTGAGAAATTAAATTCTCTATTTACTTCGATTTCGTACCTTGTTCCCCTTTCCGTCTTGGTACTTAGATTGACTTCGTTTCTCTCGATTTCCTCATCGAGCTCTTTAAGTCTCTCAGTTTTTTCCGTCAGCTCTTTCTTTCGAGAAGCTCTTCTCCATTCTGAGCGTAATTTATTCTCGCTTTCTTCATTTCCTTTCTCATTACGCTCCCTTGGTCTTATTATACGCTTCTCTTTTTCCTTCTCAATCTCCTTTTCCCGGTCTTCTCTCTTTTTCTCCCGTTCTTCCACGTCTCTCTTCCCATCGAGCTCATTCCTCGCTTTCTCAAACCCTTTCATCGTTTTCTTTACCACAGCTCGATCACCTTTCTTCTCCATCTCATTAATCGTTCTATTCTCCAATGTCTCCTCTATGTCGGCGACTTTTTTGTCGACCTTTTGTTCAATTTCATTTTTAAAGTTACTAAATTTATTATTAATATTAGTATTGAGTTCGTCTAATTTGTTATTGAATTCTGATTTTTGCTCATAAAATTTGTTATTGAATTCTGATTTTTGATCATCAAATTTGTTATTGAATTCTGATTTCTGCTCATCAAATTTTTTATTAACTTCTTCAAAATTTTTATTAACTTCTTTAAATTGATTATTCATTTGAGCATTCATCATCTCAAATTGAGACTTAAAAAAATTAATTAATTCAGCGTTATCCATTTTATTTACTTAATTTAAAATTCAAAATTTATATCAAAATTAATGTTTAATTATTTATTTTAATTTATTTTAATGGTTCGTTCCCACGAAGGATAAAAAAATTTTAATTTTATCCCCGCCAGGGATGCCAAATGTAACGGTTCTAAACGTTAGCTTGGTCCTCAGGGATGCCAACCACGAGGTTTTATCCTCGTGGATTTTCTTTATTTTTTAGTTTTATCAAATTTTTAAAATAAGAGGGTTTGAACAGATTACTTTCAGAACTTTTTAAAATGAACAATATATTATATAAAAAGGACACCGATCTTTCTTTACCGGTCGATCGCTGAAAAACAATATTAATTTATGAATACGGCAACAACAATAATATACAGAATTAATTAACGATAAAACAAAATGGTACGTAACACTGTTGCCGGCGGTGGTCCGTGGTCCGTGAATCTGCGGTGCGTTGACTGGCTAATGAATTCCAATAGTCACGATTCGTTTATGTTTTTTTTTTTTCGAATTTCACAATTTTCGTTATTAACGATTTTTTGTCACCTTTACCGGTACGACCGAACACTTTAACCAACGATAGGTAAAAAACTTCTTATAATACGAACTCTTCGGAGGTACGAGACATAACTCAGTGGCGGTAGAAAAAGAACTAACTGACTGAAGGTAAAACTGCAACTAACTCTATAAGGCTGCCACTGCCTTTCTCGCTAAAATCTGCATCCGGATTTATTAAAATTTCGACCGCCTACTCGACCGTGACCGCTGGACTTGGCCGAATCAGGTAGACCCTTTTTGTTTCCTGTGGGATGCTGATTGGCTGGTCCCACCGACAACAGTTCCATGCACGCGCACACTCGCACCCGCAACACACAGTCCAAATTATTTTTATTTTTCATGTATTGGACACATTACATATGCCCGCATCCCGAAAAAAAAAAATATTTATAATTTTTTTTTTTTTTTTTTGAAATTTGACAAAAAGTTTTTTATTTAATATTTTGATTACAATTCTAATGTATTTACTATTTACATTTGCGCACCACCGTTTAATTAAAGTATATTTATTTATGCTAGATGGTCACTTAAATTTTCCTTCATTCATCTGACTCGCCGACCTATTTCTGTTCATATTCTTCCTTTACCCAACACTTGCCGCTTTACCTGCTTGGCATTCGCCCTTATACCGGTCATTCTTTTCTTTCTTTTGTATTTAACATCTCTCATCGATAACCGATATATTTTTCTTTCTTTGTTGTTTTCCTGAGTTTCTCACGAATATGCCGGTATCGTTAGCCTTGGTCTATTCCACTATTTTACACAAATGACCTTTTCCTTTTATCGGTTTGGTAAATAGACTATTATTTTTATACTTTTTCTAGAACCCCAGTCCCTTTATTTTTTACTTTTGACATGATTTCTGGTCGGAGTCGATGCTTTTAGTTGACGCTCTTTATGACATGCCGTTAACCTTTTTTACTATTTCTTGTTAGTGTCCTTTTATTTGTCGCTTCGGTATGTTATTTACTAAACTTTTTTCTAATTATGACCAACTATTCCGCAGGCTGGTCGACGTTCTAGTTTAGCCGGAATACCGTCTTTTGTTCGTAAAATACCCGGACATATACTGATTCGTGAGAACCGCTGATTGACCTTTTTTTTTTTTCCCGAGAATGCTTATCTATGGGCCGCGGCTAACATTATTAAATTTCAACGATTTTCTCACATTTCGGCTCTCTTTTATATTTGTGGGAATCATTTAACAGCTCGTGAAACTTCCTTTTTACTCTTAGTAATGTAACAACGTAGTAAAAGAAATCCTCAGAAATTCTGACAAAAAACAAGTAATAGTCGTAAAACTATAAATGGTTATTCGACATAGTCTTTTCTTTCGAAACACGCCGCTTTTCGAAATATAATATCTTAAAATTTTGAAAATTCTCATGGCTGATGAAACCCACCTTAACCTTTTACACATATAACTAGACTTTGACCTATTGCGTACTTGCTTAATCTGACATAGATATAACTTGATCATACAATTTATCCTTGCACGATTCCCGTTCCTTTATACCGATTCTTTACCAATATTATTATTATAAAACTTAACTCTTATTTACATTATTAAATTATTCTACTCGACATAGCAAAGTATACATGCCTAAACTCTGATGGATATTTACCAATTTACATTCTATCTTTACTACCGAAATTCTAGTAATTCATATTCGGTTCAAATTACAAAAATTTATACTAATTATTCCCTTTTTTATATTTACAACTTTATCGCAATTAGTCGAATTCCCTTTAAATTTTATTAATAACATTTAACTTTTCATTCTCTCTTAACATTAGTAGCTGTTTTAGCCACTCTCTTCCTATTACATTTACTTATTAATTTAATTTCTATTTTGGAATATTGAAATTTTCCTCTTTCACATTTCTCATCTTCCTTGATTTCTTTCTCATAGGGAACGAAGATGGTTTAAATTTTAATTAAAATTACCATAAACATTATGCCATCATGTTTTAAACTGTTTATCATTTCTTATACTATCGAAATATAAAGCTGCATTTCACAAAGGAAAACAGATCAGATAAATTTTGCATGGACGTTGGCAATCGCACTGATACACAGTCAATTGCTATTCCTAAATTCCGTTTGAGAATTTTATAGAATTTCGAACAGTTATTCTAATAACAAAAGTGACGACTCGCACAATAAAATCGTTAATAATTATGTTACGTGATACTAGACTTTTACATTATTCCTTCTGGACATTATTAGTCCTAGTATATTTATCTCTACCTTTCTATATAAACTATTTACAATATATACAATTAAATTTCCGATGTCTCTACATTCCTATATTTACATATTATTCATAATTATTTCTGCTAGAACTAATTAACTTTAACTACTTAATCTCCAATAGATGATTTACTTTACAACTTTTACATCAATCGAATATTCTAATTTACGCATTCTTCGAATATTCCAACTCCTCTTACCGAGACTCTCATCGGTAATATTAATTTCTATTTACATTATTTACAATTAAACTATCTAAAATATTTGATTTCATTCAATTACTCATATTTCAGGTAATTACTCCGTATAAACCATCGCACCAAATATGTAACTGCGATACACTCCCACGCCTACCATAACTTGTGTTCCTATTTGTAAGGAACCCTTTCCTTGTATTCGGTATGATCCTTTCCTTTGCTTGGATCTTTTCTTTCTATTTACTATTCGCTACTTCGTGTATACTGGGTCTGATAGTTTTACATGTTTTAAATTTATTTAAACGGTTTTCATTTGTTCTTCTATTTAGATCATGGTTAGATCGTCCTTTTCTCAATTTATTACGGCGTTCATTCATTAATCTTACAGAGGCCTTGTGATAATTTTGATTTTCTTCTACACTTTCACTTAACATTCTCTGACTCCGAATCTCTTTTTCGCTCGCCCGTAATTTTTTGTCTTCTTCCTCACTGATTTCTCTTAATCGGTTTTTCTTATTCTTCCGACTTCTACATCGGTCTTCATTTAGTGCTTCTATTTTCGTATTCACCTTAAATTTCACATTACGGATTCTCTTAGACATCCTATAAATTACATTCCCAATTGATTTCCTTAAGAAATCACTGATACCTTTGTTTTTTACTCCGCTAAAATTGTTAATTCTTTTAGTGACTTCATTTTTACAAATTTTAATTTTTACCTCAATCTCTAAACTTGAGAAATTAAATTCTCTATTTACTTCGATTTCGTACCTTGTTCCCCTTTCCGTCTTGGTACTTAGATTGACTTCGTTTCTCTCGATTTCCTCATCGAGCTCTTTAAGTCTCTCAGTTTTTTCCGTCAGCTCTTTCTTTCGAGAAGCTCTTCTCCATTCTGAGCGTAATTTATTCTCGCTTTCTTCATTTCCTTTCTCATTACGCTCCCTTGGTCTTATTATACGCTTCTCTTTTTCCTTCTCAATCTCCTTTTCCCGGTCTTCTCTCTTTTTCTCCCGTTCTTCCACGTCTCTCTTCCCATCGAGCTCATTCCTCGCTTTCTCAAACCCTTTCATCGTTTTCTTTACCACAGCTCGATCACCTTTCTTCTCCATCTCATTAATCGTTCTATTCTCCAATGTCTCCTCTATGTCGGCGACTTTTTTGTCGACCTTTTGTTCAATTTCATTTTTAAAGTTACTAAATTTATTATTAATATTAGTATTGAGTTCGTCTAATTTGTTATTGAATTCTGATTTTTGCTCATAAAATTTGTTATTGAATTCTGATTTTTGATCATCAAATTTGTTATTGAATTCTGATTTCTGCTCATCAAATTTTTTATTAACTTCTTCAAAATTTTTATTAACTTCTTTAAATTGATTATTCATTTGAGCATTCATCATCTCAAATTGAGACTTAAAAAAATTAATTAATTCAGCGTTATCCATTTTATTTACTTAATTTAAAATTCAAAATTTATATCAAAATTAATGTTTAATTATTTATTTTAATTTATTTTAATGGTTCGTTCCCACGAAGGATAAAAAAATTTTAATTTTATCCCCGCCAGGGATGCCAAATGTAACGGTTCTAAACGTTAGCTTGGTCCTCAGGGATGCCAACCACGAGGTTTTATCCTCGTGGATTTTCTTTATTTTTTAGTTTTATCAAATTTTTAAAATAAGAGGGTTTGAACAGATTACTTTCAGAACTTTTTAAAATGAACAATATATTATATAAAAAGGACACCGATCTTTCTTTACCGGTCGATCGCTGAAAAACAATATTAATTTATGAATACGGCAACAACAATAATATACAGAATTAATTAACGATAAAACAAAATGGTACGTAACACTGTTGCCGGCGGTGGTCCGTGGTCCGTGAATCTGCGGTGCGTTGACTGGCTAATGAATTCCAATAGTCACGATTCGTTTATGTTTTTTTTTTTTCGAATTTCACAATTTTCGTTATTAACGATTTTTTGTCACCTTTACCGGTACGACCGAACACTTTAACCAACGATAGGTAAAAAACTTCTTATAATACGAACTCTTCGGAGGTACGAGACATAACTCAGTGGCGGTAGAAAAAGAACTAACTGACTGAAGGTAAAACTGCAACTAACTCTATAAGGCTGCCACTGCCTTTCTCGCTAAAATCTGCATCCGGATTTATTAAAATTTCGACCGCCTACTCGACCGTGACCGCTGGACTTGGCCGAATCAGGTAGACCCTTTTTGTTTCCTGTGGGATGCTGATTGGCTGGTCCCACCGACAACAGTTCCATGCACGCGCACACTCGCACCCGCAACACACAGTCCAAATTATTTTTATTTTTCATGTATTGGACACATTACATATGCCCGCATCCCGAAAAAAAAAAATATTTATAATTTTTTTTTTTTTTTTTTGAAATTTGACAAAAAGTTTTTTATTTAATATTTTGATTACAATTCTAATGTATTTACTATTTACATTTGCGCACCACCGTTTAATTAAAGTATATTTATTTATGCTAGATGGTCACTTAAATTTTCCTTCATTCATCTGACTCGCCGACCTATTTCTGTTCATATTCTTCCTTTACCCAACACTTGCCGCTTTACCTGCTTGGCATTCGCCCTTATACCGGTCATTCTTTTCTTTCTTTTGTATTTAACATCTCTCATCGATAACCGATATATTTTTCTTTCTTTGTTGTTTTCCTGAGTTTCTCACGAATATGCCGGTATCGTTAGCCTTGGTCTATTCCACTATTTTACACAAATGACCTTTTCCTTTTATCGGTTTGGTAAATAGACTATTATTTTTATACTTTTTCTAGAACCCCAGTCCCTTTATTTTTTACTTTTGACATGATTTCTGGTCGGAGTCGATGCTTTTAGTTGACGCTCTTTATGACATGCCGTTAACCTTTTTTACTATTTCTTGTTAGTGTCCTTTTATTTGTCGCTTCGGTATGTTATTTACTAAACTTTTTTCTAATTATGACCAACTATTCCGCAGGCTGGTCGACGTTCTAGTTTAGCCGGAATACCGTCTTTTGTTCGTAAAATACCCGGACATATACTGATTCGTGAGAACCGCTGATTGACCTTTTTTTTTTTTCCCGAGAATGCTTATCTATGGGCCGCGGCTAACATTATTAAATTTCAACGATTTTCTCACATTTCGGCTCTCTTTTATATTTGTGGGAATCATTTAACAGCTCGTGAAACTTCCTTTTTACTCTTAGTAATGTAACAACGTAGTAAAAGAAATCCTCAGAAATTCTGACAAAAAACAAGTAATAGTCGTAAAACTATAAATGGTTATTCGACATAGTCTTTTCTTTCGAAACACGCCGCTTTTCGAAATATAATATCTTAAAATTTTGAAAATTCTCATGGCTGATGAAACCCACCTTAACCTTTTACACATATAACTAGACTTTGACCTATTGCGTACTTGCTTAATCTGACATAGATATAACTTGATCATACAATTTATCCTTGCACGATTCCCGTTCCTTTATACCGATTCTTTACCAATATTATTATTATAAAACTTAACTCTTATTTACATTATTAAATTATTCTACTCGACATAGCAAAGTATACATGCCTAAACTCTGATGGATATTTACCAATTTACATTCTATCTTTACTACCGAAATTCTAGTAATTCATATTCGGTTCAAATTACAAAAATTTATACTAATTATTCCCTTTTTTATATTTACAACTTTATCGCAATTAGTCGAATTCCCTTTAAATTTTATTAATAACATTTAACTTTTCATTCTCTCTTAACATTAGTAGCTGTTTTAGCCACTCTCTTCCTATTACATTTACTTATTAATTTAATTTCTATTTTGGAATATTGAAATTTTCCTCTTTCACATTTCTCATCTTCCTTGATTTCTTTCTCATAGGGAACGAAGATGGTTTAAATTTTAATTAAAATTACCATAAACATTATGCCATCATGTTTTAAACTGTTTATCATTTCTTATACTATCGAAATATAAAGCTGCATTTCACAAAGGAAAACAGATCAGATAAATTTTGCATGGACGTTGGCAATCGCACTGATACACAGTCAATTGCTATTCCTAAATTCCGTTTGAGAATTTTATAGAATTTCGAACAGTTATTCTAATAACAAAAGTGACGACTCGCACAATAAAATCGTTAATAATTATGTTACGTGATACTAGACTTTTACATTATTCCTTCTGGACATTATTAGTCCTAGTATATTTATCTCTACCTTTCTATATAAACTATTTACAATATATACAATTAAATTTCCGATGTCTCTACATTCCTATATTTACATATTATTCATAATTATTTCTGCTAGAACTAATTAACTTTAACTACTTAATCTCCAATAGATGATTTACTTTACAACTTTTACATCAATCGAATATTCTAATTTACGCATTCTTCGAATATTCCAACTCCTCTTACCGAGACTCTCATCGGTAATATTAATTTCTATTTACATTATTTACAATTAAACTATCTAAAATATTTGATTTCATTCAATTACTCATATTTCAGGTAATTACTCCGTATAAACCATCGCACCAAATATGTAACTGCGATACACTCCCACGCCTACCATAACTTGTGTTCCTATTTGTAAGGAACCCTTTCCTTGTATTCGGTATGATCCTTTCCTTTGCTTGGATCTTTTCTTTCTATTTACTATTCGCTACTTCGTGTATACTGGGTCTGATAGTTTTACATGTTTTAAATTTATTTAAACGGTTTTCATTTGTTCTTCTATTTAGATCATGGTTAGATCGTCCTTTTCTCAATTTATTACGGCGTTCATTCATTAATCTTACAGAGGCCTTGTGATAATTTTGATTTTCTTCTACACTTTCACTTAACATTCTCTGACTCCGAATCTCTTTTTCGCTCG
Organism: Icerya purchasi; assembly: GCA_039619475.1. NCBI lineage: Eukaryota > Metazoa > Arthropoda > Insecta > Hemiptera > Monophlebidae > Icerya > Icerya purchasi. The sequence goes on along the minus strand of CM077116.1, from coordinate 386,368,607 downwards.
CCCGTAATTTTTTGTCTTCTTCCTCACTGATTTCTCTTAATCGGTTTTTCTTATTCTTCCGACTTCTACATCGGTCTTCATTTAGTGCTTCTATTTTCGTATTCACCTTAAATTTCACATTACGGATTCTCTTAGACATCCTATAAATTACATTCCCAATTGATTTCCTTAAGAAATCACTGATACCTTTGTTTTTTACTCCGCTAAAATTGTTAATTCTTTTAGTGACTTCATTTTTACAAATTTTAATTTTTACCTCAATCTCTAAACTTGAGAAATTAAATTCTCTATTTACTTCGATTTCGTACCTTGTTCCCCTTTCCGTCTTGGTACTTAGATTGACTTCGTTTCTCTCGATTTCCTCATCGAGCTCTTTAAGTCTCTCAGTTTTTTCCGTCAGCTCTTTCTTTCGAGAAGCTCTTCTCCATTCTGAGCGTAATTTATTCTCGCTTTCTTCATTTCCTTTCTCATTACGCTCCCTTGGTCTTATTATACGCTTCTCTTTTTCCTTCTCAATCTCCTTTTCCCGGTCTTCTCTCTTTTTCTCCCGTTCTTCCACGTCTCTCTTCCCATCGAGCTCATTCCTCGCTTTCTCAAACCCTTTCATCGTTTTCTTTACCACAGCTCGATCACCTTTCTTCTCCATCTCATTAATCGTTCTATTCTCCAATGTCTCCTCTATGTCGGCGACTTTTTTGTCGACCTTTTGTTCAATTTCATTTTTAAAGTTACTAAATTTATTATTAATATTAGTATTGAGTTCGTCTAATTTGTTATTGAATTCTGATTTTTGCTCATAAAATTTGTTATTGAATTCTGATTTTTGATCATCAAATTTGTTATTGAATTCTGATTTCTGCTCATCAAATTTTTTATTAACTTCTTCAAAATTTTTATTAACTTCTTTAAATTGATTATTCATTTGAGCATTCATCATCTCAAATTGAGACTTAAAAAAATTAATTAATTCAGCGTTATCCATTTTATTTACTTAATTTAAAATTCAAAATTTATATCAAAATTAATGTTTAATTATTTATTTTAATTTATTTTAATGGTTCGTTCCCACGAAGGATAAAAAAATTTTAATTTTATCCCCGCCAGGGATGCCAAATGTAACGGTTCTAAACGTTAGCTTGGTCCTCAGGGATGCCAACCACGAGGTTTTATCCTCGTGGATTTTCTTTATTTTTTAGTTTTATCAAATTTTTAAAATAAGAGGGTTTGAACAGATTACTTTCAGAACTTTTTAAAATGAACAATATATTATATAAAAAGGACACCGATCTTTCTTTACCGGTCGATCGCTGAAAAACAATATTAATTTATGAATACGGCAACAACAATAATATACAGAATTAATTAACGATAAAACAAAATGGTACGTAACACTGTTGCCGGCGGTGGTCCGTGGTCCGTGAATCTGCGGTGCGTTGACTGGCTAATGAATTCCAATAGTCACGATTCGTTTATGTTTTTTTTTTTTCGAATTTCACAATTTTCGTTATTAACGATTTTTTGTCACCTTTACCGGTACGACCGAACACTTTAACCAACGATAGGTAAAAAACTTCTTATAATACGAACTCTTCGGAGGTACGAGACATAACTCAGTGGCGGTAGAAAAAGAACTAACTGACTGAAGGTAAAACTGCAACTAACTCTATAAGGCTGCCACTGCCTTTCTCGCTAAAATCTGCATCCGGATTTATTAAAATTTCGACCGCCTACTCGACCGTGACCGCTGGACTTGGCCGAATCAGGTAGACCCTTTTTGTTTCCTGTGGGATGCTGATTGGCTGGTCCCACCGACAACAGTTCCATGCACGCGCACACTCGCACCCGCAACACACAGTCCAAATTATTTTTATTTTTCATGTATTGGACACATTACATATGCCCGCATCCCGAAAAAAAAAAATATTTATAATTTTTTTTTTTTTTTTTTGAAATTTGACAAAAAGTTTTTTATTTAATATTTTGATTACAATTCTAATGTATTTACTATTTACATTTGCGCACCACCGTTTAATTAAAGTATATTTATTTATGCTAGATGGTCACTTAAATTTTCCTTCATTCATCTGACTCGCCGACCTATTTCTGTTCATATTCTTCCTTTACCCAACACTTGCCGCTTTACCTGCTTGGCATTCGCCCTTATACCGGTCATTCTTTTCTTTCTTTTGTATTTAACATCTCTCATCGATAACCGATATATTTTTCTTTCTTTGTTGTTTTCCTGAGTTTCTCACGAATATGCCGGTATCGTTAGCCTTGGTCTATTCCACTATTTTACACAAATGACCTTTTCCTTTTATCGGTTTGGTAAATAGACTATTATTTTTATACTTTTTCTAGAACCCCAGTCCCTTTATTTTTTACTTTTGACATGATTTCTGGTCGGAGTCGATGCTTTTAGTTGACGCTCTTTATGACATGCCGTTAACCTTTTTTACTATTTCTTGTTAGTGTCCTTTTATTTGTCGCTTCGGTATGTTATTTACTAAACTTTTTTCTAATTATGACCAACTATTCCGCAGGCTGGTCGACGTTCTAGTTTAGCCGGAATACCGTCTTTTGTTCGTAAAATACCCGGACATATACTGATTCGTGAGAACCGCTGATTGACCTTTTTTTTTTTTCCCGAGAATGCTTATCTATGGGCCGCGGCTAACATTATTAAATTTCAACGATTTTCTCACATTTCGGCTCTCTTTTATATTTGTGGGAATCATTTAACAGCTCGTGAAACTTCCTTTTTACTCTTAGTAATGTAACAACGTAGTAAAAGAAATCCTCAGAAATTCTGACAAAAAACAAGTAATAGTCGTAAAACTATAAATGGTTATTCGACATAGTCTTTTCTTTCGAAACACGCCGCTTTTCGAAATATAATATCTTAAAATTTTGAAAATTCTCATGGCTGATGAAACCCACCTTAACCTTTTACACATATAACTAGACTTTGACCTATTGCGTACTTGCTTAATCTGACATAGATATAACTTGATCATACAATTTATCCTTGCACGATTCCCGTTCCTTTATACCGATTCTTTACCAATATTATTATTATAAAACTTAACTCTTATTTACATTATTAAATTATTCTACTCGACATAGCAAAGTATACATGCCTAAACTCTGATGGATATTTACCAATTTACATTCTATCTTTACTACCGAAATTCTAGTAATTCATATTCGGTTCAAATTACAAAAATTTATACTAATTATTCCCTTTTTTATATTTACAACTTTATCGCAATTAGTCGAATTCCCTTTAAATTTTATTAATAACATTTAACTTTTCATTCTCTCTTAACATTAGTAGCTGTTTTAGCCACTCTCTTCCTATTACATTTACTTATTAATTTAATTTCTATTTTGGAATATTGAAATTTTCCTCTTTCACATTTCTCATCTTCCTTGATTTCTTTCTCATAGGGAACGAAGATGGTTTAAATTTTAATTAAAATTACCATAAACATTATGCCATCATGTTTTAAACTGTTTATCATTTCTTATACTATCGAAATATAAAGCTGCATTTCACAAAGGAAAACAGATCAGATAAATTTTGCATGGACGTTGGCAATCGCACTGATACACAGTCAATTGCTATTCCTAAATTCCGTTTGAGAATTTTATAGAATTTCGAACAGTTATTCTAATAACAAAAGTGACGACTCGCACAATAAAATCGTTAATAATTATGTTACGTGATACTAGACTTTTACATTATTCCTTCTGGACATTATTAGTCCTAGTATATTTATCTCTACCTTTCTATATAAACTATTTACAATATATACAATTAAATTTCCGATGTCTCTACATTCCTATATTTACATATTATTCATAATTATTTCTGCTAGAACTAATTAACTTTAACTACTTAATCTCCAATAGATGATTTACTTTACAACTTTTACATCAATCGAATATTCTAATTTACGCATTCTTCGAATATTCCAACTCCTCTTACCGAGACTCTCATCGGTAATATTAATTTCTATTTACATTATTTACAATTAAACTATCTAAAATATTTGATTTCATTCAATTACTCATATTTCAGGTAATTACTCCGTATAAACCATCGCACCAAATATGTAACTGCGATACACTCCCACGCCTACCATAACTTGTGTTCCTATTTGTAAGGAACCCTTTCCTTGTATTCGGTATGATCCTTTCCTTTGCTTGGATCTTTTCTTTCTATTTACTATTCGCTACTTCGTGTATACTGGGTCTGATAGTTTTACATGTTTTAAATTTATTTAAACGGTTTTCATTTGTTCTTCTATTTAGATCATGGTTAGATCGTCCTTTTCTCAATTTATTACGGCGTTCATTCATTAATCTTACAGAGGCCTTGTGATAATTTTGATTTTCTTCTACACTTTCACTTAACATTCTCTGACTCCGAATCTCTTTTTCGCTCGCCCGTAATTTTTTGTCTTCTTCCTCACTGATTTCTCTTAATCGGTTTTTCTTATTCTTCCGACTTCTACATCGGTCTTCATTTAGTGCTTCTATTTTCGTATTCACCTTAAATTTCACATTACGGATTCTCTTAGACATCCTATAAATTACATTCCCAATTGATTTCCTTAAGAAATCACTGATACCTTTGTTTTTTACTCCGCTAAAATTGTTAATTCTTTTAGTGACTTCATTTTTACAAATTTTAATTTTTACCTCAATCTCTAAACTTGAGAAATTAAATTCTCTATTTACTTCGATTTCGTACCTTGTTCCCCTTTCCGTCTTGGTACTTAGATTGACTTCGTTTCTCTCGATTTCCTCATCGAGCTCTTTAAGTCTCTCAGTTTTTTCCGTCAGCTCTTTCTTTCGAGAAGCTCTTCTCCATTCTGAGCGTAATTTATTCTCGCTTTCTTCATTTCCTTTCTCATTACGCTCCCTTGGTCTTATTATACGCTTCTCTTTTTCCTTCTCAATCTCCTTTTCCCGGTCTTCTCTCTTTTTCTCCCGTTCTTCCACGTCTCTCTTCCCATCGAGCTCATTCCTCGCTTTCTCAAACCCTTTCATCGTTTTCTTTACCACAGCTCGATCACCTTTCTTCTCCATCTCATTAATCGTTCTATTCTCCAATGTCTCCTCTATGTCGGCGACTTTTTTGTCGACCTTTTGTTCAATTTCATTTTTAAAGTTACTAAATTTATTATTAATATTAGTATTGAGTTCGTCTAATTTGTTATTGAATTCTGATTTTTGCTCATAAAATTTGTTATTGAATTCTGATTTTTGATCATCAAATTTGTTATTGAATTCTGATTTCTGCTCATCAAATTTTTTATTAACTTCTTCAAAATTTTTATTAACTTCTTTAAATTGATTATTCATTTGAGCATTCATCATCTCAAATTGAGACTTAAAAAAATTAATTAATTCAGCGTTATCCATTTTATTTACTTAATTTAAAATTCAAAATTTATATCAAAATTAATGTTTAATTATTTATTTTAATTTATTTTAATGGTTCGTTCCCACGAAGGATAAAAAAATTTTAATTTTATCCCCGCCAGGGATGCCAAATGTAACGGTTCTAAACGTTAGCTTGGTCCTCAGGGATGCCAACCACGAGGTTTTATCCTCGTGGATTTTCTTTATTTTTTAGTTTTATCAAATTTTTAAAATAAGAGGGTTTGAACAGATTACTTTCAGAACTTTTTAAAATGAACAATATATTATATAAAAAGGACACCGATCTTTCTTTACCGGTCGATCGCTGAAAAACAATATTAATTTATGAATACGGCAACAACAATAATATACAGAATTAATTAACGATAAAACAAAATGGTACGTAACACTGTTGCCGGCGGTGGTCCGTGGTCCGTGAATCTGCGGTGCGTTGACTGGCTAATGAATTCCAATAGTCACGATTCGTTTATGTTTTTTTTTTTTCGAATTTCACAATTTTCGTTATTAACGATTTTTTGTCACCTTTACCGGTACGACCGAACACTTTAACCAACGATAGGTAAAAAACTTCTTATAATACGAACTCTTCGGAGGTACGAGACATAACTCAGTGGCGGTAGAAAAAGAACTAACTGACTGAAGGTAAAACTGCAACTAACTCTATAAGGCTGCCACTGCCTTTCTCGCTAAAATCTGCATCCGGATTTATTAAAATTTCGACCGCCTACTCGACCGTGACCGCTGGACTTGGCCGAATCAGGTAGACCCTTTTTGTTTCCTGTGGGATGCTGATTGGCTGGTCCCACCGACAACAGTTCCATGCACGCGCACACTCGCACCCGCAACACACAGTCCAAATTATTTTTATTTTTCATGTATTGGACACATTACATATGCCCGCATCCCGAAAAAAAAAAATATTTATAATTTTTTTTTTTTTTTTTTGAAATTTGACAAAAAGTTTTTTATTTAATATTTTGATTACAATTCTAATGTATTTACTATTTACATTTGCGCACCACCGTTTAATTAAAGTATATTTATTTATGCTAGATGGTCACTTAAATTTTCCTTCATTCATCTGACTCGCCGACCTATTTCTGTTCATATTCTTCCTTTACCCAACACTTGCCGCTTTACCTGCTTGGCATTCGCCCTTATACCGGTCATTCTTTTCTTTCTTTTGTATTTAACATCTCTCATCGATAACCGATATATTTTTCTTTCTTTGTTGTTTTCCTGAGTTTCTCACGAATATGCCGGTATCGTTAGCCTTGGTCTATTCCACTATTTTACACAAATGACCTTTTCCTTTTATCGGTTTGGTAAATAGACTATTATTTTTATACTTTTTCTAGAACCCCAGTCCCTTTATTTTTTACTTTTGACATGATTTCTGGTCGGAGTCGATGCTTTTAGTTGACGCTCTTTATGACATGCCGTTAACCTTTTTTACTATTTCTTGTTAGTGTCCTTTTATTTGTCGCTTCGGTATGTTATTTACTAAACTTTTTTCTAATTATGACCAACTATTCCGCAGGCTGGTCGACGTTCTAGTTTAGCCGGAATACCGTCTTTTGTTCGTAAAATACCCGGACATATACTGATTCGTGAGAACCGCTGATTGACCTTTTTTTTTTTTCCCGAGAATGCTTATCTATGGGCCGCGGCTAACATTATTAAATTTCAACGATTTTCTCACATTTCGGCTCTCTTTTATATTTGTGGGAATCATTTAACAGCTCGTGAAACTTCCTTTTTACTCTTAGTAATGTAACAACGTAGTAAAAGAAATCCTCAGAAATTCTGACAAAAAACAAGTAATAGTCGTAAAACTATAAATGGTTATTCGACATAGTCTTTTCTTTCGAAACACGCCGCTTTTCGAAATATAATATCTTAAAATTTTGAAAATTCTCATGGCTGATGAAACCCACCTTAACCTTTTACACATATAACTAGACTTTGACCTATTGCGTACTTGCTTAATCTGACATAGATATAACTTGATCATACAATTTATCCTTGCACGATTCCCGTTCCTTTATACCGATTCTTTACCAATATTATTATTATAAAACTTAACTCTTATTTACATTATTAAATTATTCTACTCGACATAGCAAAGTATACATGCCTAAACTCTGATGGATATTTACCAATTTACATTCTATCTTTACTACCGAAATTCTAGTAATTCATATTCGGTTCAAATTACAAAAATTTATACTAATTATTCCCTTTTTTATATTTACAACTTTATCGCAATTAGTCGAATTCCCTTTAAATTTTATTAATAACATTTAACTTTTCATTCTCTCTTAACATTAGTAGCTGTTTTAGCCACTCTCTTCCTATTACATTTACTTATTAATTTAATTTCTATTTTGGAATATTGAAATTTTCCTCTTTCACATTTCTCATCTTCCTTGATTTCTTTCTCATAGGGAACGAAGATGGTTTAAATTTTAATTAAAATTACCATAAACATTATGCCATCATGTTTTAAACTGTTTATCATTTCTTATACTATCGAAATATAAAGCTGCATTTCACAAAGGAAAACAGATCAGATAAATTTTGCATGGACGTTGGCAATCGCACTGATACACAGTCAATTGCTATTCCTAAATTCCGTTTGAGAATTTTATAGAATTTCGAACAGTTATTCTAATAACAAAAGTGACGACTCGCACAATAAAATCGTTAATAATTATGTTACGTGATACTAGACTTTTACATTATTCCTTCTGGACATTATTAGTCCTAGTATATTTATCTCTACCTTTCTATATAAACTATTTACAATATATACAATTAAATTTCCGATGTCTCTACATTCCTATATTTACATATTATTCATAATTATTTCTGCTAGAACTAATTAACTTTAACTACTTAATCTCCAATAGATGATTTACTTTACAACTTTTACATCAATCGAATATTCTAATTTACGCATTCTTCGAATATTCCAACTCCTCTTACCGAGACTCTCATCGGTAATATTAATTTCTATTTACATTATTTACAATTAAACTATCTAAAATATTTGATTTCATTCAATTACTCATATTTCAGGTAATTACTCCGTATAAACCATCGCACCAAATATGTAACTGCGATACACTCCCACGCCTACCATAACTTGTGTTCCTATTTGTAAGGAACCCTTTCCTTGTATTCGGTATGATCCTTTCCTTTGCTTGGATCTTTTCTTTCTATTTACTATTCGCTACTTCGTGTATACTGGGTCTGATAGTTTTACATGTTTTAAATTTATTTAAACGGTTTTCATTTGTTCTTCTATTTAGATCATGGTTAGATCGTCCTTTTCTCAATTTATTACGGCGTTCATTCATTAATCTTACAGAGGCCTTGTGATAATTTTGATTTTCTTCTACACTTTCACTTAACATTCTCTGACTCCGAATCTCTTTTTCGCTCGCCCGTAATTTTTTGTCTTCTTCCTCACTGATTTCTCTTAATCGGTTTTTCTTATTCTTCCGACTTCTACATCGGTCTTCATTTAGTGCTTCTATTTTCGTATTCACCTTAAATTTCACATTACGGATTCTCTTAGACATCCTATAAATTACATTCCCAATTGATTTCCTTAAGAAATCACTGATACCTTTGTTTTTTACTCCGCTAAAATTGTTAATTCTTTTAGTGACTTCATTTTTACAAATTTTAATTTTTACCTCAATCTCTAAACTTGAGAAATTAAATTCTCTATTTACTTCGATTTCGTACCTTGTTCCCCTTTCCGTCTTGGTACTTAGATTGACTTCGTTTCTCTCGATTTCCTCATCGAGCTCTTTAAGTCTCTCAGTTTTTTCCGTCAGCTCTTTCTTTCGAGAAGCTCTTCTCCATTCTGAGCGTAATTTATTCTCGCTTTCTTCATTTCCTTTCTCATTACGCTCCCTTGGTCTTATTATACGCTTCTCTTTTTCCTTCTCAATCTCCTTTTCCCGGTCTTCTCTCTTTTTCTCCCGTTCTTCCACGTCTCTCTTCCCATCGAGCTCATTCCTCGCTTTCTCAAACCCTTTCATCGTTTTCTTTACCACAGCTCGATCACCTTTCTTCTCCATCTCATTAATCGTTCTATTCTCCAATGTCTCCTCTATGTCGGCGACTTTTTTGTCGACCTTTTGTTCAATTTCATTTTTAAAGTTACTAAATTTATTATTAATATTAGTATTGAGTTCGTCTAATTTGTTATTGAATTCTGATTTTTGCTCATAAAATTTGTTATTGAATTCTGATTTTTGATCATCAAATTTGTTATTGAATTCTGATTTCTGCTCATCAAATTTTTTATTAACTTCTTCAAAATTTTTATTAACTTCTTTAAATTGATTATTCATTTGAGCATTCATCATCTCAAATTGAGACTTAAAAAAATTAATTAATTCAGCGTTATCCATTTTATTTACTTAATTTAAAATTCAAAATTTATATCAAAATTAATGTTTAATTATTTATTTTAATTTATTTTAATGGTTCGTTCCCACGAAGGATAAAAAAATTTTAATTTTATCCCCGCCAGGGATGCCAAATGTAACGGTTCTAAACGTTAGCTTGGTCCTCAGGGATGCCAACCACGAGGTTTTATCCTCGTGGATTTTCTTTATTTTTTAGTTTTATCAAATTTTTAAAATAAGAGGGTTTGAACAGATTACTTTCAGAACTTTTTAAAATGAACAATATATTATATAAAAAGGACACCGATCTTTCTTTACCGGTCGATCGCTGAAAAACAATATTAATTTATGAATACGGCAACAACAATAATATACAGAATTAATTAACGATAAAACAAAATGGTACGTAACACTGTTGCCGGCGGTGGTCCGTGGTCCGTGAATCTGCGGTGCGTTGACTGGCTAATGAATTCCAATAGTCACGATTCGTTTATGTTTTTTTTTTTTCGAATTTCACAATTTTCGTTATTAACGATTTTTTGTCACCTTTACCGGTACGACCGAACACTTTAACCAACGATAGGTAAAAAACTTCTTATAATACGAACTCTTCGGAGGTACGAGACATAACTCAGTGGCGGTAGAAAAAGAACTAACTGACTGAAGGTAAAACTGCAACTAACTCTATAAGGCTGCCACTGCCTTTCTCGCTAAAATCTGCATCCGGATTTATTAAAATTTCGACCGCCTACTCGACCGTGACCGCTGGACTTGGCCGAATCAGGTAGACCCTTTTTGTTTCCTGTGGGATGCTGATTGGCTGGTCCCACCGACAACAGTTCCATGCACGCGCACACTCGCACCCGCAACACACATTCCAAATTATTTTTATTTTTCATGTATTGGACACATTACACTACCAAATAGTAGCATTAAAGATATTTATAGGAAGAAATCCTCTAACAATTGCAGCCATTTACTGTCACCCTGGAATCGATATTTCGAAGGTAGAATTTACTGCGATCACCAAGAATGTAGGTAGCCACTTCATTTGTGGAGGCGATTTCAATGTGAAAAATCAAGAGTGGGGTTAGAGAATAAATAATAAACCTGGGCGTATCTTACATAATGTCACTCGCGCCAATTCTTTTTCCATACTCTCACCTATGACTCCTACCTATTGGCCTGAACACCTTAACAGATTGCCGGATACGCTGGATTTTTTTATATGTCGAGGTTTTCCAAAGGTACTATAAGATATGTCACACTGTACGTGACTTATCATCCAATCATGTGCGGGTAATAGCCAATTTAGATGTCAATCTCATCATTCAACATAGACAGATTAGATTACACAATCGAACAACTGACTGGAATTATTTTGCAAACATTATGGAAAACAATATCGACCCAAATGTTAGACTGAAGTGTAGGGAAGATCTTGAAATAGCAGTTAACAGCTTAATGGAATTAATACAGACTTGGTGTGTTAACTCTACTATATGCAAAGCCCATAAAACGAATATTAGAGATTTTGTTCCTATGGAAATTAGGAAGCTAATAAAGTTAACGCGAGTAGCGAGAAGGGCTTGGCAATCAAATCGCTATCCAACAGCGAAAGCCACGTACTATCAAGGGAGAAGATTAGGATTTATAAGAACAACAATCTCAAGCAGTACCTAGACTCCTTATGCGCTCAGGATAAGTCATTATGGGTAGCTACCAGAAAAATAATGCAACGGCATCACGAACAGTGTAATATTCAAATAGCAGATGGAAAGAGGGCCAAAACCGACGATGAAAAAGCTACCGCATTTGCAGCTCATTTGGAAACAACGTTTACTCCGTACACGGACAAAAATCCAACACACATAAAATATATCAAACAATATATCGATCAACCATTACATCTACAGCTCCCCAGTAGGCCATTTTCTCCAAAAGAGGTATATAATTGTTTAGAAAATGTTCCGCACAACAAGGCAAACGACGAAGTGCTATCCAACTTACCAAACAAAGCAGAAATTCTTCTACGTTACATATTCAACGCCATAATAAGATTGGGCTACTTTCTAAAAGCCTGGAAAAAGTCCTTAATTTTAATGGCACTTAAACCCAACAAAACTCAGACCTCGTTATTGTCTTATAGACCCATTAGTCTTTTGTCTACTTTATCTGAAGTTTTGGAAAAGCTAATATTAAGAAGAATTCAACCTACAGTAACTGCTAGGCAATTCCCAATCATCAATTCGGCTTCAAAACCATCCATTCGACAATACAACAGTGCCATAGGATAGCGGATGCAATCTCAACGACTCTGGAAAGAGGGGAGGTGTGCTCTGCGGCCTTCCTGGACGTATCTCAGGCGTTCGATCGAGTGTGGCACATCGGTCTGCTTTATAAACTCAAACAACTATTACCTCCGGACTTATATTTATTCTTCCTTCCTTATCTATCTGACAGAACTTTCGCAGTAAAAGTGAACAATGCAGTATCTAGTCAGAGAATCATTTTGGCCTCAGTTCCGCAGGGTAGTCTCCTGGGGCCCGTCTTATATTCCATATACATCGCAGATATACCTACCTTTAACCAGACTATCTTAGCCTCTTTTATAAACGATATAGCCCTACTGGCTTCCTCGGCAAATCAAAATTTAGCTAGCATATAAACTAAATTCAGACATGGGCAGATAAATAGAGAATTAAATTCAATGAAGAGAAAAGTCAGTAGGTTGTGTTTACAAATAGATAAATTGCGTGTCCCGGAATAAAAATAAATAATAGGGAAATCAAACAATCAGATTCTGTGAGATACTTAGGAATGTATCTCGATCGCAGACTCACCTGGAGATATCATGTTGCTCAGATCTGTCAAAAAATGTCCACTCGAGTTCGGATACTACACCCTGTATTAGGCAGATCTTCTACTCTAAGCCCAAGCTTAAAAAGATCCATCTATCTAACCATCATAGCGCCAATATGGATGTATGGACTTGAGGTATATGGATGCACTTGTACAAGTAACTTATCAAAAATCCAAAGTCAGCAGTCCAAAATTCTCCGAACAATCGCAGCTGCCCCTAAATACGTCTCTAATATGACCTTACACGCTGATTTCAATATCCCCTTTGTTAGTGAAGTCTATACCACACAATATAACAAATTTTTTGACAAATTAAAATTAAATCCGAATCCTTATATACATAAAATGTACACTAAAACACTGTCGGGAAATCCTAAAAGGAGGTTAAAAAGGAAAAAATGGTGCCGTGGCGCTCTTCCAATAACATAACAAATACAATTAGTGTGGAACGCATAATTCATGTATATAATATTAATTTTATAACGCTATATGCCAGTATTATAGCGGGCGTTAAAATACTGGTAATATCCTCTTTACAGTACTGGCAGGATTCCATGGGCCATACTTCACTGTATAGGTTGCCATGTTATCCTGTTGATTCTATGAAACACGCCTTATCAATAACATAAGTACAATCACTGCTAAATGAATAATTCATATATATATCATCATCATCATCATCATCATCTAGCTCACTTGAAATTCCGAGTATGAGTTATCTTCTAATTCGGAGGAGAATTAGAGGATAGGTAGACGCGCAGTTGGAATCACGTAAGCAGGAGCGCAACGCCTATCTTTCGTGCTGCCGACAACGTGAGAAAGGTACCAATGACGAGGCGAAGCCAAAACGACTGGCCTTTACTCACGTTGATGCGATTGTTCGCCGGCTAAATATTTCTATGCGACGCTAGCGCACTCGCACGACTGCAATTGGAACTAACTATAGTCGTTTGTTATCGCGCTACAGTTGCAGTCCAACTGTGTCTAAACTGCTGTGTACTAAACTAGCGCCGCATAATTTTTGTCGTCACCCGGTATCGAACCCGAGACCGCCGGATCGGAAGTCAAGCGCTCTAGCCACTAGGCCAAACGCGACGACATATATAATCATTTTATAAAGTTATACGCCAATATTCTAAAAGACACAGCTAGTGTTTAATAACTTATTAATATTCTCAAATTCTTCCTATAGTACTGACGGAACTCTATGGGCCATTGTATAGGTTGCCATGTTACCCCGCTGGTTTTATAAAATATGCTTATTCCTATTACAATTCTATTATTATCTCCGACTCAATCCTTCATTGGAAGGACGGGTTGGCTATTACATGGTTAATAAATATAAGGAAGAGAGCTCACGAGCACTGTTTATGGTTCTTGCCGGTACAGTGGGGGGGAGTGATTTTTCGCAAAGTAGTCTACTTGATTATTTTTTTTAGCAGATATGAATGAAACATTTAACCTATTTTTACTGACCAAAAAGTATTTTTATTAGTCAGTTAGCATTTTCATACGAAAAAAGCTGGCTATATATTTTTTAAAAAATCCTAAAAACAACTGCCAACTTTTTAATTTGATTTGAATGTTTTAAAAATAAGTATTTCCATATGTCGTGTTTAAGTACAAGACTGTTGAGGTGTTTGAAAGATAAAAAAGGTTTATATTGACAATAGCAGTGAGCGGCTTTTACAACAGTGAGAACAATTAACCAGTAAATTTGACACTGTTCTCTGTTATTTAGAGCAACTGATTAAATTTACTATAGCCCAACAAGTGGAATATGTTCGCGAAAAACAGTTTATAGGACAAATTTTAATATGTTTATGGGTCAGAATTTTATGGATCACCAGAAATTTGTTAAGAATAAAGAAATCCCTGGTGTAAATACATCCTGAAAGTCAACAGGCTCGGTTGTTAAATAAATTTGACTTAACCGAATTTCCGGTTTCTTCTTTTGTCTTTTATTTCATGAAACGTATGCACATGAAAAGATAGAATAACAGAATGGTGCCAAGGGGACGTTATGTAAAGTCAACAAAAGATTTTTATTAGTGTTGACAAAGCTCAGAGTTTGAATAAAAGAACCTGACAGTTTAAGGTTAAGTCGAAAATGTTGTTTAATTTTTACAGAGTAAAGAAGCATTGATATTATTCATATAGAATGAATGATAAAGAACACAAAGAACCCGTGCTAAATAGGTGAACATCATCTTAATACTGACCAGTCGGTATTGTCGAAATTTCGCCGAAATTTCTGAACGCTTCGAAAGGATACTTTTAATATTAATGATGGTAATTTTAAATATTTAAAGACATTTCTTATAATTTCTCGATATTTAGTCCATAATTTTCAGTTCTTGGATATACAGAAAATTATCTTTACGTTTTTAAAAAAAATTGAACATACGTGAACATTTTGCATTCTAGATAGAAAATTTACTGTTCCTCTGTAATAGTTTCGTACCTGTTTTTGGAAGTATTCCAACATACGTGTTACTGTATATTCGATTTTTTAACTTTTTCGGGTTGGAAATTATTGCAGTTACCCCGAATATCGAAATTAAACATTTTATTATATATTTATGTTTTCGAGTGCTGCGCAACAAAAAGAAAAAAAAACAAACAAAAATAACTAAGAAAAAAGTGTTATGTGAGCGAGGATGTGTTTTTATGTATATATGTATGTATTTGTTCATATGTAAGTCGTAGACGCAATTTTGTTCCATGTTTGTGGGTGAACAAATAATGTTCTTTACTTCCGATTTATGGTGTTTAGAATTGTAACCATTAAATTTTTGGCTGATTTGGTCCAGAGTATATTTATCTACTGTCTGTACTGATGATAAATTTTTATAAAATGTTTTTTCATTCTGCTTGTTTTTTACTCTTCGTTTTTGATTTTTAATATATCTAGCTGATCTAGTAGCTTTTACTGCTAATTTTTTTTTAAGATTTTCCAATTTAGTTATCATTTGTTCATTGCTTGTTTCATTTGTATTATTTGCTATCTTATTCATGGTGTGTTTCAGTTTTTTCATTTCATTTTCGCTTCAGCTCCCATTTATAAACTGCGTTATTCAAATTTTTTGCTATAGAAAATCAATTTATGTCGACAATCTCTTATACCAGGGAAGTGCAGTTTAATCATTTTTCTTATCATTCTTTCGGATACCTGTATTTTTTATTTTTTATTTTATCTTGTAAAATTTTAGTAAAAGTTTTACACCATATTAGTTCTTCCGGTGTATTATACATTGATGCATTATCGCAGCATATCATAGAAGCGTTTATTTATTGTAGGTTTAATTATTTTAGGGAGAACTGAAAGTTGCATTTCAACATATTTTATTCTATTCCTATTTTATGTATAAATCATTATGGATTATATTACATTTTACTTCATTATTTAGTTATAATTAGTTGTCTATCTGTGTATTTTCATTAATTTTATGTAGATTATCAGTTAATTTTTATTTCGCTGATCAATTATTTCTTGTTCAATTGATCCAATTTATCAGCAGATAATAACTTGTTGATGATTATTGATTTTTTCTGGTCCATTATTCGCCGTTCTGAAATATTTATATTTGCTTCTAATTTTTTAAACGTATACGCAGCCTTTTTTGTATCCAATTTTTTCAGTTTCGATTTTTGACTTTCATTATGTTGGAAATGAACTTATGTACCCATTTCATTCTTTTGTTTCTGATCCTTAGGATGGTACTGATTTGGTTTTGAGAAATATCTGTTAAATTTTGCATATTTGGTTCAGCTATAACATTTTCGAAAGTGTGAGGATAATTTCAGGTATTTCTTATTCTTAATTCCCAGTAGGTGTCCATCTACTCAGCGCTCTACTGTTGGTGGTTCGTATACTGTCATAGCCAGCACCAATTCTAGATGTGCCCTGGCGATTACCAGGCAGTAGTACTTTACATTTACTTCTTATTAACATTTATCTGCATATAATGGATATGTATTTTACTCCTAATGCCAAGTTGATTTTGTGTTTTGTATTTTTACTAAATTGGCTTGTCCATTTAGTTAATTTTACCAGAAATTTTGTTTGTTGTAAAATTACCGCTGTAGGTGGAATTATTTTCCGGGATATTTAAAGCTGAAGTTATTGTCTCACTTTCCACCTTCCTCGTTTGTCATAATTCCTGAAGCTACTATTAGGGGGTTGGTTACCCATACATCCGCTGCAGTTAAAATGCGCGGAAGTCACCACAAGCAGATGAGGGTAAGTTTTGATACTAAGAGGCTATATATTGCGCGTTAGTATCCTTTGATCAATATTATTGTTATTGATTATCATTATTATTATTAATTTTATTGTTATAATTACTATATACTATTATTGCTTTATTGATATGACTGTTAGAGTTGGTATTATTAAGTTCAAAGATAGATCAGTCTTTGGGCACTAGAGGATCTAAGCAAAAATAGTTAAATCGACAACTGAATGGAGAATCAAAATAAAAAGAAAAAAATGGCTTTTAGAACGCATGTTACAAATTAGTAAATTAGTAACATGAAAGAATAGTGACAGCTAATTTAGCTAAAATTAAATGACGGAATATAGGAATAAAAATATAGGCGCCACATAGATAAAGAACAGTGAACGGTCTCTCCGAATTATCTATTGTAACAATTAATGAAATCAAATAACGATCAAAAACTAATAAACAAACAACACGAGAGAACAAACACTATCAGTTCAACTGTTAAATGTGCAAAATGTTATAATTATTTCTTTTGAGCTATATCTGCGAAATTTGGAAATGTTTTTTTGTTTGTTTTTTTACAATTGCATTTTAAAAATAGAAAACGTTTAAACAGGTTTTTCATGGCGCAGAATGTGACATACTTTGGCTACAACGGGATTTTTCCGTTTATGTGGTTAACATGTTCGATACGCGACATGCCGCGGAAGTCTTAAAACTTGAAAAGCAAGGATTAGCTTTTTTATTAGAAAAATTCTGTCGAGTTCAGACTACAAAAGATTATCAACTGCATGACTGGAGAATCAGGTATGTAAGTTTTATTGTAAATGCTCTGTAACTCTTTTGTTATGCGTGTATGATATTTTTAAATATTCAAATTTCATCATTTTAAACATTTTCGTTAATTTTCTTTAACGGAGCAACAATTTTTATTCCGTTTCATAACATCGCGTGAAACAAGTTTGTTCCGGATGATCAACCTCTAGAAATTATACCCTAATTTCAAATTTGAAAAAATAAATCTGAAATGTTCTCAATTTTGTTAAAATCATGATTCGGTTTTGGTCATTGAACTAACAATGGAATATGCGAGAATAAGGATTAAAAAAGAGTCTGTAAAATATAGCAGGATATAAAATAAAAGATTTCACTATATATGTTTTGTATAACCAAATTTTTCAAATCTATTTGAACTTTAGTATTTAATTTCGTGTAATAACTTCCTGTTTCCTATAGAATGAGTAATCATATATATATATGTATATATTCTTAGATTTGTAGAACTTATAGTTTAAATGTAATTTCTGTTAAAGAAGAATCACTGTGAAATTATTGATCTACAAAATTACACATTGTCTTCTTAGATTTCAAAACAAGACAGATTATACTGAATTTTGGAAATTGCGCTAATGAATAGGTTCTAAAACTTCATACATTGCCACTGATTTACATCGACACATTATTGCGATTTTAGTAAAAATTGAATTTCATTTAAATTTTAACTATATTCATTTGAAAAACACTTGTTTGCTTTTTCAAGAATAGTTGTAGACTGATGCTTTGATAAAAAAATTTTTAAAAATTCATAAGCATCATTAATATTATTTCTTCATTTTTTCTAACATATTTGTAATGTTTAATTATTTGTTTTTTTTTCCTTTTTGTTTTTTGTTATATCGTTATGCGAATGTAATAACGGTGTAAAATATACGCTACCGGCTAAATGTCTTTATCCGATACTGTTGCGTCATATTTCGTTTGTGCAACTAATTCTGTTTCGCCGAAGAAATTGCAGAATCTACAACAATAAATGCAGAAAAGACTGGGGAGCGTAAGGAGTGAATGTGAAAATGTAGGTGTATACTGTAAATGAGTGTACTGGTGCGAAGGTACGAAAAGCTAGGTTTTTCCGTGTAATAATACAGTTGTTAATCGCTATAAATGTTACTGAAGCAGCACATTGTACATTTAAAATAATATCTGCTAACGATTTTAATTGTGTAAATCTTTACGATTGGTTGTTTTCATTTTAACTTCTTAAAATGTCTGTTTCTCACGAAATTGCTTTCCCAAATGGTTACACTTGCCAATGAATTGTAGAAGTCGTGTCGTTCTATAGTTTAAGAGTACAATTCAGTGAACGGAATAATAAGTCGTCTGCAGATATGTATTGACCAAATCGTTTGTTTACTCTCCATGATCCGGTCGTTCAAGAACTGCAGATACCCGAAAAAATAGAAATGTCATTTGCATTGTTTTACGAAAACCATTTTTAACGCTGAAAAATATTTTCAGTGAAGTTAATACTGTTTGGGTCGAATTGTAATGCTCGCACAATTCATCGACGATTCCAGAAGTATGGATGAAAAACCTGCAGACCAGTAAGGGCAGAAGTAATTTTGAAAAAGCACCGATAACAAAGATGCAATCTGCTCGAAAATATTGTTTAATGCCGTGAAACGGAGTGTAGTCAGATCCTCTTAACTGATGAGTCCAAATTTGTTCACAGAACCGGACGAATGTATACGTATGTACAGTCGCCTTAGGTATAGATATCACCAATCTGTCTTTGTTCGAAGATCGAATCTCTTCAGCGGTTCGGTTATAGTTCGGGCGATATTTCAAATAATGAAAAACAGACCTCCATTTCTTCACTGTGGCGTAATGGCCGCTTGTTTGTATATTGAAAATATTCTCTTTGAACATGTCGTTACGTACTTATCATTTGTGGACGATAATTTTTTGCGAATGTACGATGATACACGTCTACATGCTGCGTCAACATTCTTAAATGAAGTTAAAATCGCACGATTAGAGTAGCTAGCTTGCAGCGTGGACTTAAATCCCTTAGAGAATGTTTAGGATATACTAGGCAGACGAGTCCGGCTTCGCTAATTAACTTCCTTAGTTCAATTACGAAACAGGTTGGAAGAAGAAACAGGCAGGTGATTTCGCAGGACAGTCAGCATTTCTTTGTTTTTTTTTTTCTTTGCAATGGAGATGTAATATTGATGAAATATACATATTATATTTTCATAATGATACAAACTTACTGGTATTTTCGTTGTTTATTTATTTTTTAAAGTTAACGATAATTTAGTACCTAAGATTTTGTGATCTTAACGCAGCGCTAGCTGAAAAATGATTAGCTATCCTTGCGGTAGTTTCCGTCGAGTTTTCTATATAATAAAAATGTATGCTACTGAATTTATGAACTTTAAACTTGATATATATTTTAAAATAATTATTTGCAACTATTTAAATAATTTTATCATTTTTTTTTTTTTTTTTTGTTTTATAAAAAGTTTTTTGTTTTTACACCTTCTTAACCTTAAATCAAAAACATCCATTATTACACAAACTTTTTGTGCCTATGCTACATTAACCGTAAAATTTAACCTGTATATTCCTTTTATATTTATTTCAGTAGTTAAAATATTCTCAATAATTAATGATACATAGTTATATGAAATTAAAATTCATGATTCGTTTAGTCAACATATAAATTGCAAATACTTTTGAAGAACGTATTTATGATGAGAATAAGGTTTCTGTACATCGAAATATTTAAATATAATTAATAGGTGCGTATGTATTTTGAATATGACTAATTTTTTCAAATTCGTGTTTGCGAATATATATATAGACCTTTATCGAACGATGCACTGAAGTACGCTAGAATAGATACGCACTATTTATTATACATTTACGATATTCTTCGTAATCATTTACTCGACTACAATGGTATACAAGCAGTTTTTGAAAAATCTTCCGCTCTTTGCAAACAAGTACGTACCATTTAATTTTATATTTTTGAAAGGCTCGTTTAAATACTTTTACATGGCAAAAATCGCTTTTGCTAAGGCTTAACTGGTAGATGAATTGTGAATTTTTAAATGATTTTTGAAGTTGTTTTAAATTCCATACTGTATATTCTTGACAGTTTTTAGGGGTTTTTGCTACCCTAAGTTGTAGATTGTCTTAAAGAGAATAATTATTGCAATTTATGATCTAGTTTTGAAGTTTATAAGTCAAATCGTTCGCGTGAGTTACTGATTTTTATTTGATATTTTTGTCGTTTCTGAACCATCTTATCAGGATTCCGTATATTATATGTGTTCAGAATCCAGAAAACAAAATTCACTGACCAGTTTCGGATGTAAGACCCATATGGTAACATGCTATCGATACAGTCCATTAAAAAAATTATAAATTATTTTTTTCATTACCTCGGAATTAAATACTTCCCGTTTTCAAGTAAAAATTCATTATAATCGAATTGTAATTATTCTTTAAAATGGAAATTTATTTTCGAATAGTTGGTAAAGTAGTAATTTTTTATATATAAAAGTTTAATTATTTTCCAACAAATATCAGTATTTTCTGGACTGATTTGGACGATGGTTTTGGTTGAATTTGACGTAAATTCCGTATTTTGTTCAATGAGTAAGTAGATTCATAGTGTCATTAGTTGCAATAATTTTCAGTTCCATTTAAATAAATCTTTCGATTATGGTTTGCGCTAACATATATTATTACTTTAAGGAATTTCTAACAAAAAGATTTAAAGCTTTCACTCTGATAACTAACACTCCGTTGGTGTCGTGACATCCATAGGACCATTAATGATACATGACTATGTCTGCCCTATCGCTCATAAAATGATTTGAAACATTGCTTTTTAGTACCTTCTAATGTGTTCAGTTGCCAAACGTAGTAGGGTTTATTTATCGTTATTTGTTTATAATCTATTTATGATCGTCGGTCACAGACGTCGCGACACCATGTACCTACTCAGAATCAGAATACCTTTATTGGGACAATTATTAAAAGAAAAAAAATTATTACATTTATTTAACGACCCAAAGTAGGGCCCACTAGTCCCTTGGCCCATATTGAGCAAAGGTCTCTCGCAAGCTTTTCTATTCTAACCTATCTATCGCTATTGTTTGGAAGTTTATTTGTTTTAACAACTTATTCAAATCGTCTTTCCAGCGTGCTATTTGCTTACTCCTCTTCCTTTTTCCTTTCCATGTTTGCCAAAAAGTATTTATAAGTCCACCGGTCATCCTTTAGATTGAAGATGTGTCCAGCTCAATTCCATTTACTACGTCTGATTTGATGTACTATATCTTCGTTATCTCTTAGTTTTGCTGTTATTATTTTTTTTTCTTTATTCGGTCGCTTCTTTTGATGTTTAATATTGAACGCTCTATGGCGCTTTGGGTAACTCTAACTTTGTTAAGTATATTTTTCTTAGGGGGCCATGTTTGACATCCATAAGTTAGAACTAGAGCTAAAGATGTGCTGAAAACTTGGCTTTTATGTCTGTTACTAAAATTCTCTTTGAAGACATTTTTTAAGGACCAATATTTGGATCAAGTTTTAGTTATCCGGATTTCTATTTCTCTATTTGGTTTGCGAAAGCCAGTTTTTGACCTAAATATATACTTTCCGTAACCATATCTATTTTCTTCTCGTCTATTTTTATTTTCTTCTGTTCAATGTTTATCAACAGAATTTTTGTTCTTTAGGTGTTTATTACTAAACCTGCTTTTTTACTGTGTACACTTAGGTTCATTAACATTCTGCAAAAAAGACAATGTCGTCCGCAAAACCTAAGGTTTGTTAGACGGCTACCATTTATGTTGATCCCCTTCTCCTCCCAATTTAAGTTGCAGAGTATTTTCTCCAGTGCGCTATTAAATAGAATTGGCGATAACGGGTCACCCTGCCTCGCTCCTTTTCTGATGTCAAAATAATCTCCCCTCGTATCTGTTTTTATTCTGGCATTCATATTATATATTTCGCTTATTATTTCTATAAATTTGTTTGGGGTTCCTTGATTCATTAACGACTTTAGAAGGAAATTGTGTTTTATGGAATCAAATGCTTTATTATAATCGATCAGTCCTACATACAGCTCCTTCCCGTACTCTTTACTTTTTTCGATTATTTGATTCACTGTATGAATATGATCCAACGTTGAGAATGTACTTCTGAAGTCTGCCTGTTCTACTAGTTGTTGTTCGTTTAGTATCTTTTTTAGCCTATTTTCAATTATTTTCAAAAAAAATTTTGAGATCGTCGGAATAAGGATGATCGGTTTGTAATTCTCTACCTTATGCCTGTCCCCTTTTTTGAACAATATTATTATATCTGCGAATTTCCAGTTCTTTGGGATTTATGTACCTACTGTAAAAACTTCTTATGAAATTATTTCAGATTATGATATTTTTAATCACTGATTAAATTTGTCATATAAATTACTATTTTGTGCATTCATTTTTTTTATATAAAGTAAAGTAAGTAAAGTAAAGTACGAGTAAAAAATGCCCTCCCCCAAAAATCATGGTTTTCTTTGTTTACCTCGCTCCGCCGATCCATAATAGTCTCTATGTGCAGATTGCGCTTCGGACATAGCCTACTACCCTCCTCCCGTTATCGTTTTTCTCTATCACCTACTCGTTTTTTCCCGCTTCACCCCCTAAACGACAACTTTTACTGTGATGCTAACCATGTTTTTCTCGAGTGCTCCTTCTTATACCATGAACGAAATATCTTATACACAAATCTACTTAGAATTAATATTCCACCCCCTACAGTGCTACCTTTTTACTAACATTTCCTCATCCTTCGGTTATTCCAATAATTGCCTTTTTCTTGTCCGCAGTATCTAACCGTATTCGATTTTAACTTAAATAGATTAATTTATTATTTTGTAATGGGTTAATGCCTATATTAAGGGCGAGACCCCCCCCCCAAATCCTAATTTTGAAATGAAATGTTACATACATATGTTAGAATATCGTGATAATCGAAAGAGGACAGATCCAACTGTTGCAGCATCAGAATTAGTACACAAATTGAATACAATGTTTCAAACTTCATTCTATTTAAGTTAAGTGCGACTACACATGATATACTCATATTAGCACTATTTCACGATAGATTTCGTTTCAATCTGTATATACCACCTAAGTGAGCAAATTTCTTAAAGCTTCAAAGCCTTGGAGATACTCGGACAAGTTATATTTACGATACTTTTTTATATTATTCGAAAGACAGTGATAATTTCGGCCTATCTGATTAAGAAAAAAAATTCAACATACCTACTCAAGCGGTAATTAGATTATGCAAACCCATAAATGTTACTAATTGCATTACTACTGATAACCGGGGTATACTTCGATGAAGTTAACAAATGTTTTAAAAACCGATTGTCTCACAATAGTTGGAACCATGGAAAAAAATACTTGAATTTTCAACTTACCGCAGGAAGGAAGTAGAGTCTTCCATTGCATGGATTTACTGAACACCATACTCTCTTATCGTTTGTACCTCAAAGAAATAAAGCAGTCTTGCTGCTTTCTCCAACGCATCACTCAAGCAGATTACTTGAGTGAAAAACTGGAAATCATAGAATTCTATAATTCAATAAAAATTGGAGTTCATTCTATGGATGCGCTGCGTGTTGGACCATGGCTCTTTTTTAACAATAAATATATATATATATATATATATATATTGTACATCAGTCACAACGTGATCAACCACTCCTTAGTAGAATCGAATTTATGAAAATTATTGCAAAACAACTAATTGAGCTATACACGAAATTTCGTTTTCATAATGAAAGGCTCTGTCAAGAGCTAAGAATATCTATTAGCCACATAAATGTACTGTGTTGAAGGTAATGAATATAAAAAAAAACGTGCAGCACATGGCAGCAAGAGAAAAAAGGAAAACAGAATATTTATATACTTCTTGTAAAGACCTGTATGTTTAAAATGCAGTAAAAAGGGACAATTCTGAACAAAATTCAGAACCTTAGTTTAATGTTTGCACTTTTTCATGTAATTAAAAAATCTGAAATTTTTCGTGGTTTTTGTTTCTTTTGTTTAAGCAGAAAACTAGTTATACTATTTTATTAAAATTTCATCGTGTCGTAAATTGTCATTACTAAACTAGAAAATTTGTTTTTTTAAAAATTAAAATGATTAATTTTTTTTTGGCTGTTCTTAGAATGTCACAACATCATGTAGATTTAAAATACCTACGACGTCAGTGGAAGGTTACAGATTAATTTTATAAATTTCTTAAAAACTAATTACGAATGAACAATGTGATTGAGTAATTAAATGCCTTTTAGTTTTAAAAATATTGCGTCCTCATTTCCTTTTTTGTAAAATTCGTTTTATTATTTAAATAATACGGATGATTAAACGAACATTTTTATATTTCTAAAGAAAGAAAAAGATCTCGCGACTGCAATATTATTAATGCTCATATTTTTGATAGATTTATAAGCGTTATTAAATATAACACTTTAAAACATATATATATATAGAAAAAATAAAGTACGCTGATCAGGGTCATACGTATAAATAGCGTATTCATTTTTATAGAGATACAATAAAGATATCTTAACTGATAAAAGTTACTTAAAAGTGGTCAAGAGTGGTAAGAGTTTCTTCAATAACCGTCAAATGTTTGCTCTCAAACATCTGTATAACTGGAGGGATTCGACTGCTCGAACCGAAGACGAAAGTCCTGGGTATGTATTTTGTTAACAATCATTATTTTATTTTTAAACTTTAAAATGCATTTATTGACACCCCCTCACACACACACAAACATATACAGGATGTGTCCAGAAAGTCATGAAACATGTTTTTTTGTCGCGCCCCTTTGGCCTGCAGCGCGCTCGAACCGGTTTGGCTAGGTGGAGCTGATTCTCCGCTTCACAGCGCATCGTAGTTCAGTCTGTTCAGAGCATCGGTAGCGTCAGCATCGGTGAATTAGTGCACCTCTGTTTGGAGATCTCGTCACAGCCGCCTAGTTGACCTCAATGCTTTGAAAACGGCTTCCCTTGAGCGCGGTTTTTATTCTCCGGAACAAGAAGAAGTTCGGCGGAGAGAGGTTGTGACTGTAGGGTGGCTGTGTCAGTTCACTTGCGACCAGCACTCGATTGGCTTTGTGTTCGTCCGTCAGAAGTTTTGGATACAGCTTGGCGCACATCTTCCGCATGTGCAAATCTTCCGTAACAATGCTGAACACAGAACTTTTTGGAATTTTCAGGGTGTCAGCTAACAACCGAACACTTATTCGACGGTCAGAATTCAACAATTTACAAACACGGTCCACATTTTCTTCGTTTCTACTTGTTGGTTTTCCAGAGAAAGGATTATCGTCTATCCCCTCCTGGCCGTTCTCAAACTTTTTCACTCATCTCGTAACTTGCACATAACTTATAAAAAATTCCCCGTAGGCTTGCTTCAGCATTGTGTAAGTTTCGGCAGCCTTTTTGTCGAGCATTGTGCAAAACTTGATCGCCCAACGTTGTTCGATTGAATCACGTGCGTCATGACGAGGACTCCAAACAGAGGTGTACTAATTCACCGATTCTGACACTACCGATGCTCGGAACAGACTGAATTGCGGTGCGCTGTTTAGCTGAAAGTCAGCTCCACCTAACCAAATCAGTTCGAGCGCGCTACAGGCAAGAGGGATGGGACAATAAAACATGTTTCATGACTTTCTGGGCACACCCGGTATATATATATATATATATATATATTAATATCACCATTCTTAATCCGGCCCCTCTACTTTTTCTGCCACAAAAATTTGTCCCAAAATGTGACATTAAATAAATATTTTTTTTTTTTCGTTGCGCAGCTGGAAAAAATTACGTCAATTTTCTTCGTTTTATACGAAGTATAGAAGTGATAAAACTGGGGGTTTGGGTGAGTCCCCTTGTGAGGCACGAATGCCTGAGTTATTATATATATATATACATATACATATACATATACATATATATGTGACGGCGAATAAAAAATAGGACATAGTGACCAAAAGACAATTTTTCAGTAGAGCAGTTTATAGACTAATAGCATGTTCAGCTCGAAATCTCTTTTTTTAGCTATGTCAAAAGTCTGAAAAAGCAGTTCAAAAGCGTTGTAGCAAATTGAGACTTGTTGCATTCGATTCCTCGGCCTTTTTTCATCATACAATCCACAAAACATTGATACTTTATTGGCATATTTATGATCAAAGATTGTATTTTCACGAAGGTCGAATCCGTAAAAACTTAAATGTAACATCAAACTTTAAAGCTTGAAAAAACGACTTTTGGAAATAGCTAGAAACTTCAGACTTTTTTCATTGGATTCCTCGACAAATTCTCTATAAGGTACCATTTTAAACTCAAAACTCATTTTTTGGTCACTAGGTCCCTTTTCTCGTTCGCCGTCACATATATAAACTCGATTCTTCGAACGAAGATCGATAGAAGACCTCCCGAATGACAATCTTTTAAAATTCTTTTAGAAAAGTCAACTTTATTTTTTGTAAAATAAAACAAATTCCTTATAAGCACGACGGAAATATGTTAAAAGATTTTCTTATTACCCTCCGCGTAAGAATTGTATTTCCATTTTAGGCTTGACTAAAAATATTTAAATAACGATTGTTAATTTATGCAGAAGATATCCGTAAACGTGATCACATATAATTTTATATTTGTATGAGCTGTTGTATAAACATACAAACAATACTTTATTCCAGTTCATTTATGTTTTGCTTGTAATAAGTCAACATCATGTATGTAATATATTGCCTTCATTGTTTTATTCATTATAATCTGAGTATACGGTAAATTAAGTACATTGGCAGTTATATTTGAACAGTACTACTGGAAATTTAAAACAGAATAAATTTATATAAGGCATATCAAACGAGTTTGTTCTTTCGTGTAATGTTAGTAATTACCAATGCGTATAATTTACTTTGCACATATTTTATTACAAACAGTATGAAAATTAGAGTAAACCTGTTTTTGAAATTAATTAAAATAGATATGTATATATTTATTTTTAATCCTTAATGTACGGAGCACGAAATGTATTACAAGAGGTTATTTTTATTTTAAATTTTCCTTTTTATCAATTACTACAAGACGTTAGTGTGATTTAAATTGTGTGTTAAGAACTTGTTTTTTCCCTTAAGGTTTAAATTGTTTTGTCAATCAGTGGTGGTAGATAAATATGTATTCTTTTATGTTTTCCCGGTGAACGAAGGATAAATGTTATAAACGAGTTATTGATTATCTGACTGCATCTAATTCAAAAGGCAACATTCATTTGATTATGTTAGGAAATAACATATGTATAGTGATTAGTATATTTGATACTGATATCTACATGATGACACAGATAATGTTACGTAGTGCATTCGACGAATCGGTAAATGCAAATCAGAAGGTTTGTTGTTCATAAGATTTGTAAAGCACTTTTTGAATCCTGATGTCACACACGTTATTTTAGTATAATTTTAACTTCGCGGTTTCTATGTTATTTCATTTTTATTTGTAAATAAATATTAATCACTGACTGTGAAGTTTAACGAACTATCAAAGATAGGTGTATAAATTTGTTTCAGTATTATTTTATCGCAGTAACATTTTTATATACTCGATAGTTGATATAGAATTTTTACATAAAATATTCATATTATTTTTTTTAGTTACATTCTTCCAAATCAGACGTTAATAAGTATAGCAAAGACATTACCATATGATGCTGATGATATATTTGCATGTTGCCGTCCTACAACAGCTTCAGTAAGGACACATTTGGAAGAGATACAGAAAATAATTGAGTTAGCTGAAAAAGTTGAAATTGTCGAGGTACTGATGTTATTTCCGACTTTTGTTTTAATGTATGCGCATAGAAAACGATGTCATATTTTTCATTCATAAAAAAATTTATGCTCATATTTTTTTTTTTTAGTTATCACCATAGCAAACACGTAATATGAGCTGCACAGTTGTCGGGTTCTAAAGTTTTTAGAAAAATTGAAAATTGAAATTAATCCAACTAAAACAGACGCTATACTTCTTACTCTTGTAAATACCCCATCCCCCAAGGCAACTGAATATTAAAGGCACTAGGATTAGCTAATCATGTTCGATATCTAGGTGTAATTTTAGATAAAAGATTATCTTTTAAGAAACACTTAAAATACGCTGAAGCGGAAACAAATAGAACTATCGCAGCCTTGTACCCAATTATTAATCGAAGATCTTACTTAAGCATTACAAACAAGCTTATTATCCATAAAAGCATTATTAGACCAATATTGGCTTATTCAGCTCTAGTTTGATGTTCGATTTCAAACTCCAATTTTAATTAATTTAAATTACTACAAAATAGGCGTTATCGGCGTATTTTAAACGTTCCCCACTGGACTAAAATTGATAAAATGCATAATTAGTTATAAGTTGCCTTATGTAAAAGATTTTATAATTAACACAGTAAAAAAAAATTCCATCGTTGTTCCTACCATAACAATATGCTTATCACGAATATACGCGATTATAATACCGAGCAGCTAGCCCGGATGTACATTAAATATAAGCATCGTCGGATTAAACACAATTTAGTTAGTGACACTGCTAAACTATTAAGTAATGTTTTTAATGGTATAAATTGGTTGTAATTTTAATTATTTTGGTTTTTTTTTTGTTATGCTTTTTGCCCTTTGTTTTTTGTATAGTATTTATATTTTCGTTAACAACATGTAAGTGTTCTACTTTTTTTATCACTTATGTATGTAATGCGGTCAAATCTCTTTCGAGCTGGTATACATTTTATGTTTATGTATACTGTGCAACTCTGTACTTAGCTAAATATACGTTCTGTTCTGTTCTGTACCTACGTGCGTTATAAGCTATCAATTTTCCGTTTTCTTTTCCCCTATAAAAATTGAAAATTTTGTAATTATTTCATTAGATTCTTATATGTGTTTTCTTCCGATAGTTGCTTTACGTACAATAGAATATATAATATGTTACGTGTATACGATTGCAGGAAAAACATTAAAATGAGGTACCGTGGTCAGCTTACAACTCGGTACAGTAGTTCATGTCCAATTTTAATTATAAATTGTGTATAGAAAAATTATATAATTTTTTTACAAAAATAATTAAAGGTAAAAACTTGCTATTTATTACTTTTGAAGAATGACTAAAACAAATCCGATACTAATTGTAAGTTCGCATAATTTCACAATTTTATATACAAAACTTAAAGTAAGCGACCAAGCCGATAATTTGACTGATTTTACCAAGTATTTGTTCAAACATAGCTAAATAAAATGTTCTGTTAGCACGTTGGCTATTAATAATGCAATCCACATGTCAAGAGTATGGCGCGGAATGCTTTTGCGATTCAGCGCTACGCGGTTATAATACACAAATGTGTAATAAGCACATACCAACCTACTCAAATCGGGGACCGCTCTTTCGGGCGCGAAAAAGCGGGCGCAGACTCTATCGGGAGCAGCCTCTTTCGGACGCAGGCGAACTCAGACCTTTTTACAGACCACCTACGGTGATTTTCAGGTATCATCCGTTAAATGTTATCATCTGTGTTAGTGAGAAACACGAGTTACCAAACACTGCTATCAGAAATTCCGTCCAAAAAATACCGTTCTTCGTTAACGATTTAGTTTTTCCGCGCGTACAGCATGTTATATATGCATACACATATGTAATCACAAAATATATATTTTACATGATTTTATTTGGTTATTCACTTTTTTAAAATAACGACTTCAGCGTGAAATATTCATAAACAGATTTTCGCAATGTAAATTTAAGAGATCTGTTAGCAAAAGTGATACGAAACGGACGAAAATTATTAATATTAATAATCGGTCAAATAAACTGTCGGTTTTCTTCATTTTTTTTTTTTTGCTATCGTATAGTCAACCGTATTTAAAAAATTACAAACTATCAACTCTATGCCATTTAAAGTGTAACATAACTGGATTAAATTTTGCTTCTGATACATATTCCTTATATTATCTTTCTTTTTTATTCATATCTAGAAAATTTATTTGAGGATACGTTTATTAAAGTTTTTTCTGTTATCTATGATTTTAATTATATATTTAATTCCTTGACGAATCAACCCTGATTTCAAAAAAATATCGAAAAAG
Source organism: Icerya purchasi (assembly GCA_039619475.1). Classification (NCBI taxonomy): domain Eukaryota; kingdom Metazoa; phylum Arthropoda; class Insecta; order Hemiptera; family Monophlebidae; genus Icerya; species Icerya purchasi. Next base: position 386,337,631 of record CM077116.1, on the reverse strand, counting down.
ACAAACAAAGGCGCAAAAATTTTTAAACATAAACACATTTATGTTAATACTGGGCGAGAAATATGTACGATATTACAAATTAAAAATTAAATATCTTTGTTTTGAATTTAATATTATGTAAATGTAAATTATGGTAATCTTTAAATTAACTCACAGAATGTTTAGTACATGAAACATCCTACCCGGCTAACCTCTTTCTTTTTCTTTAGAAAAATTTTAAATCTTCAAAACACTAGACTAATATTATTTTCGTAAAAATTTTAATAAAGCCAATAAGGAAGAAGCTTTCAAACCTTGAATTTGTTTAAATATTCCCGATAAATGCACTGCGGGAAATTCTATTTTAAAAATAATGGATAATTTTCTTCTGTATATAAATAGGCAAAGACAAAACAGTTCAGTACCGTCTTCTCCACTTTTTATTAACCGATTTTCTTGCTTTTTTTTTCTGTTTAGTAACTATTGATGATCTTTAGAGCTATCAGTACACAAAATTATGGAAACAGTTATCCTTTTCGTTTCGTATTTAAATAAAAAAGTAATACAAAAATTGAAGAAGGAAATCGCTGCAACCAGTAAATCTGTTCTTATTGAAATGTTTTAATTTTTCTTAATAATCATCATTATTGGCTTTTTTAAAGTGTACTAAATTTTAAGGTGTCATTTAATTTTTGTATTGAAAGTACATATAAAAGTATATGTTCTCAGATATATAATGAACGAATGTATAAGAATGGGAAAAAAATTTTGGAAATATACAAATTCATATATGTTTTTTTTAAATTTTTAATGATAATTATGGTCGAATTTGGACCATTGAGGGAACGCTAGTATTTATAAACACGTGACTGAAGTAGCAAACTGTAAATATATGAGATACATCTACATTGCAAAATGATTTAATTAGCCCAGAATAACACTCCTACTGAATAGCATGGACTCATCAAATTAAATGACGAATTAAAATCACAGTTTTTATAATCTTTTCGTATTTACCTGAAATTACGTACAAGCAAGAATATATAAATTTACATATTCCTCGTTTTTAGAATTAACTTAAAAATATTAATGTGGTGAACATTAACGTCCCAAGTCCAAGTAAAAGCAGTCAGTGAAAATTTTTATACATATAATAATTGAAAGTTTTTAGAATATTTATTAATTAATAAACTGGCGTACCTTGGCGGATGGTTTTCACAAAATTAAAAATGCAGTATCGCGATTTTCTTTTTTATTTTCCAGCTACTAAGTCTTAATTAGTAACCTACATGTTTATGCCGGGTGTAGGAGTAATCACATTTTTTTATAATCTTTTTATACCTACCTGGAGAGTCATTTCGTTTCGGCCGCAACACGATTCGTCTCGTTACATTTCGAATTCGTCTTTTTTCCAAGTAGACCTAGTTTAGCCTTAGTGAGTTTTTAATTTTTTTTTCTTCTATAATTATCATATTTAAGGCGTAATGAATCAAAAAAACACCCGTGAAATTAGTAATTAATTTGTTTAGAAAATAAACCAGCTGTTTTCAAAGCTTCTTTTGCATTCGTATATCGCAAAAAGAATTATTTTCGGTTATAAAGACTTGAAGTTCTGATTATGTATTCGTTTAGCGGGTAATTTCAATAAAAAATTTCAGAAAGAATTAGTAGATCATAGGAATAATTTCCCTTTGTGACAGATTTTCTGCTTTCAAAGGAAATCCATGTGCTTTATAATAAATTTTTACATTCGCAAAAAAATAAAATTAAATTAACTTTAATGATTAGGAAAAACTACTAAAAAAAATCGTTTATTACTTTTAAGAAATTATTCTTCTATTCTTATGTTTATTTTTAACGGAACCCATTCGTTTGAGCCAAATCGACTGGTCCTGCTTTTAATTTAGTATTATGTAAATTGAAATTACGATAATTCATACTTATCATATTATATCCTTGGCGGTTGACACATTATGTTCAACTATTTTGCTGTATTTGCGATAAAATTATATTATATTTTTTTTTTATTTATTTATTTTTTCTAAAATCTAGTTACCTGCAAAATAAATATTTTAGAGCTCGATATTTAATTCTGCACGTTATGTAACACGGATTAATTACTTGGAATCATTTTTTCTTATTACTGTGAAATATGACCTACATAAATCAGAATCCATTTTTAAACCATGCAAAAACATCAATAAAACAGCTCATTTAGTAATAAAATTAACATAATTAAGTAAAAAAAAATTTCCGATTTTTAAACAACTATTTGACATTCTTAAAAGTATATATTTGTTTTATAACCGTTATATGTAATTATTTTAGAAAATATTGATCGCCAGTGAGTATTCCGAAAAAATACAACAGCACTAAAAACATATATGCCGAAAATAATTTTATGGATATATTGTAAACTACTCATGTTTCTCAAACGGGCATCAGTTTTTTTTTGTCGGTTCGGTTCTCACCATGGGAGATTTCCTGCGAATGGTTGAAAAGAGGTAATGAATAGGACCTCGAATATTTTACAATATGCGAATCTGTAGGACTAAAAGAAGAAGAAAAAGTAATAAAATCGTCATGGAAAAAATCGTACATTTTTCTTGGAATTGACTATAGGTCTATTGTAAAGCAGTTATTATTATTTCGGCGGAAGAAGAATTACTAGAATATTTTTCGAATAGACTATTCTTAATAATGATCGTAGTACGGAGAATTAACAAATGAAACTGTTTTCTGTAAATAAGTGTTGCGCTTTAGTTTCTTTATTTGACCAAATCCTGAATAACTTCATAAGAGGTGAAATGTATTTACCTGCACTGTTCATAACCTGTACGATTGGCTATTCGGTTTTTAATTTCTAAGAAAATGGTTAATTTTCCTAACAGAAGAACATAACAAAATGTACAATGAATGCGTGTAAAACTTGCCATTATTGTTATTTTTACTTTTCTGTTCCGAAAAAAAAAGAATGCCGTAAAGGATGTTGACACATAATGGTTTTTGTCATTCGTCTATGAACGTGATATAATATCAAAAAAATAAAGAAAACATTGATAAAAGTAACCAAGTAAAAAAAAGAAGTATGTCGATTGCGACAAACGTTTGTTGAAAGTCGCAACAAATTATAATCAGCTTCAGCTTGAAGATTATCTTCGTGGTGTAACACATAATGTAATTAGTTAACTTTAGTGTTTGCATGTATTATAGGTATTATTATTATTACTTATATGTAAGATTTCGAAATCGTTTATTTCTATATTTGTAATTAATGCTATTATTATTATATTATAATTGCAAACTCTTATTTTGTTGGGAAAACGTGAAAGAGTAAAAACATAATTTCTAATTCGACTAGCTGTATGAACACTGGTTGTACCTTGTATATATATATATGGTTTGAGAAATTATCATTCCTGTGGAAAGGGGGAATAATTTTTTTGCGACAGTTTTATCGCAATACATACTATAGGTTTCAAATTGTTGGTAACTTAAATATTGTTTATGCGTGTTACAGAAAATACCTATTTATTAAATAAAACTGTATCCATTTCATATAAGAAAGATTGATTCCTTATCGAAGAATAATGAGGATATTGTTCCAATTTTTGTGGTTTTTGAAAATTTCAGTTATTACTAAACGACCAAACATTGTAATTTGTGTAGTATGCTGTAAGCTAATTTTACAGGCTCAGCTTGATATCGGCACAGTTGTGTTTAAGCCGTATGTGAAAAAAAGAAACAAAAAAAAACGACGGACTAGAATATTATTTTTCTTATAAATATGTTCAAAATTTATCCTCTTCTCTCTTCCATGCCTACTTCATGCGGAATTTTATGTTTTCGTTTACTACAAAACATGCACGCAGGAGCAAGTTCATTTTTTCATAAATATTAAACATTTTTTTCTTTCTGTGCGTTTTACTTTTAGGCCAAATGAGGTTAAATCTGAAAAAGCAACCTAAAGGAATCGAACAGAAATAAAAACAAACATACTAAGGCTAACTGACAAATCATTCTAGATAAATTAATGAAATAACTATATAAAAACAAATAGGCGATCGTGCTCATTTTAACAATTACTCATTTATTGTTTGATCACATTTTGCCTCAACGGGACTTTTCTGTTCAGCAAAATACAAAAAGAAAACAAGCAAGCGTACCGATAATTTAGTATTTGCAGCAACATATCATAAGTATCGAAATGCAAACCGAGTAAAGGACCTTGATTGACGTGCCCAAATAAATAAATAAGACTAAGGTCGAAAAAGGTAATTCTCATTTAGGTTTTGCAGTCATTACCAATAAGCAGATATAGAGAACTAAATATAGCTTCTTTCATATTATTCACTACCGCCACTAAAGAATTTTTTTTTTTTTCCAAATGAAACCAAAAAACCTTTAGTAAAGAAAGCCGATATGATGAGAAACAGAAGTAAAATAAGTTACTATTATAAATATTTAATCTAAATTGATAGAACGATGATTCAAATAACGAATACCTGCAAATTATCGCTTTTAAAGCTTTGTGTTACTCAAATCCAACCCAGCTGAACTGACAATATTTAGAAAGTATTATTGCAATTTAGTGTGATAAGTTAGTAAAAAAACGAAATTCTAGAAAAAAAAATTCGGTTAAAACGCGTTTTGTAACTAACAAACATGTTAATTACAAAGTGGCTATAGCCATTGACGGTTCTTTTCCTTTTTTTATTAAAAACTATTTCACAGTAGAAAATTAATTAATCGCTTCTGTTTCTCAACTTACTTCTTTACTTTTTCTTTTTCCCTACAAAATACGCGTCAAGTATTGCCGAGTCGATTTTTCTAATTATTATAATTTTTTTATGAGCCGCTCGCTTCATTATTAGACAAAACAAGAAAAGCTTCTTCCTTATTGGCTTTATTAAAATTTTTACGAAAATAATATTAGTCCAGTGTTTTGAAGATTTAAAATTTTTCTAAAGAAAAAGAAAGAGGTTAGCCGGGTAGGATGTTTCATGTACCGAACATTCTGTGAGTTAATTTAAAGATTACCATAATTTACATTTACATAATATTAAATTCAAAACAAAGATATTTAATTTTTAATTTGTAATATCGTATATATTTCTCGCCCAGTATTAACACAAATGTGTTTATGTTTAAAAATTTTTGCGCCTTTGTTTGTCTTTTTCGATATTTTTTTGAAATCAGGGTTGATTCGTCAAGGAATTAAATATATAATTAAAATCATAGATAACAGAAAAAACTTTAATAAACGTATCCTCAAATAAATTTTCTAGATATGAATAAAAAAGAAAGATAATATAAGGAATATGTATCAGAAGCAAAATTCAATCCAGTTATGTTACACTTTAAATGGCATAGAGTTGATAGTTTGTAATTTTTTAAATACGGTTGACTATACGATAGCAAAAAAAAAAAAATGAAGAAAACCGACAGTTTATTTGACCGATTATTAATATTAATAATTTTCGTCCGTTTCGTATCACTTTTGCTAACAGATCTCTTAAATTTACATTGCGAAAATCTGTTTATGAATATTTCACGCTGAAGTCGTTATTTTAAAAAAGTGAATAACCAAATAAAATCATGTAAAATATATATTTTGTGATTACATATGTGTATGCATATATAACATGCTGTACGCGCGGAAAAACTAAATCGTTAACGAAGAACGGTATTTTTTGGACGGAATTTCTGATAGCAGTGTTTGGTAACTCGTGTTTCTCACTAACACAGATGATAACATTTAACGGATGATACCTGAAAATCACCGTAGGTGGTCTGTAAAAAGGTCTGAGTTCGCCTGCGTCCGAAAGAGGCTGCTCCCGATAGAGTCTGCGCCCGCTTTTTCGCGCCCGAAAGAGGGTGACCCCTCAAATCTGTGTCGTTAGCAGCCAATGTGTTAAGACGTAAAAAATATCTTCTTCCTATCGACTTAGAATTATCTGATGGAATCATTTGAGTTTTATCAAACCTGTCTTTAAATTTGTTTTTTGTAAGAAAAAAATCGTGATTTAATTTTCTCAGAAATAACAAATTTTTAAGCGCCAGCTTATTCTTCCCATCACTTCGTTAATTATATTTTCTGTTACATATTTTTCATGGCTCCCTCCCCGTTGTGAATCACTGATATAGAATACATTGTTTGGCAATATGAAAAACTTGAGAATAAAAGAAAACAAATTTTAAATGGGATTTTAATTAACGTGCATCCTCTGGCGATTATAATAACTCAAATAGTGGAAAATTTATCATTATGAGAACTAAGATTTAAATTTAATAAGCATGAACTAGCCAAATATCAAAAGTAGTTTATAAAAAGAAAAAAAAACACAAGAAGATAAGTATTTGTAATGTGCAATTAAAATATTATACTTCGAAATGTTGTCTCTCTGACGTTACGTGGAATTTATGCATCGATTTAATATTCAATTAATCCAAACTTTTGTTTTAACAAAACCTGTTTTTTTCAAATTCTTAATTAGCTGATATGTTTCTGTGCTTACTGTCGTATAACGTTAGTTTTAAAATATTAATATTAATGCCGACTTTTTCCTTGTAAAATAAATTTGGTCATAAGTTTTTAATTTAATTTCATGTTTGTATATTTGTTATTTAATATTTTGTTTTTGATTTTTTTTTTGCTAAATTTATGTACAAGAATATTAATAAAAAATAATTTATTTTTTTTTGATTTGTTTTAGAACAAGAATGGAAAAAAAAAGCGACAATATAATGGACCAAGACGATAACATGTTCCTTATTTTCTTAGACAATTTTTTGATCGTATTTATGTATGTAATAAATTAATGAAGTTCGCTGAATTGTAATTTGAACTATTAAAATTGAAAACGATTTTTTAAAAAAAATTGAAGGTGAATTATCGTAATATGGTAATAAAAAGACGATTTCTACAGCAAAAGTAGAAATGTAAAATTTTAACTTTTAAGTTGTACTTTCTGAAAGATAAAATTTTTTAGCTATTTCAGATTCGCCTTTATTCGGTGTTAATTTTTTTTTATTTGCATATGTTGCAAATAACATTGAGTAGTTATCGAATCAAACGAATGCCGAAAGTAAACGTGAATTTCAGAGAAAGGTTTTATTTACTTCAGTTTAATATACAAGTAAATAATATCTCAGTGAGTAACGATTAAAAATGAAACATTTTCTTTTCTTTTTTTTTTTTAATGTAAAAAATTCATTTAGCAGATATCATTGTCGTGATTTTATTAAATATTATTTTATATTTATTAGCTAAACCGGGTTTTATTATAGAAAAATATGTTATTTCCTTCGCTTAGTAATATTATTAATGAACTAATTTGAAATTATTTTTAGATATTTCGTTAGTATTAATTAATTTTGATAAAGTTCCGTGTTACAATGACATTATCAACAAATAAGCTTTTTCTACGTTGTATTATTAATTTAAAAATTTGTTTTTATTTTTCTAATTTCATAAACAAATTTTACCTAAATTTAAAAAATTTAAATCAAATACAAATACTTAAATATACATTAAATTGGTTTTATTTCTTAATTTTAAATAAATATTTGATTTTCATTAGTAGTGTAGACAGAAATTTATGGGGGACTGGGATGGAAAAACATAAACTTTTTACACGTGTTAAATTTTTACATATAACAACGAAAATACATCATTATGTATGATTTGTTTAATGTGCGTGCCTGTCAGTAAATAAATATTTTCATTTTAAAACTGTAATTTTAATTTAGCTACAGAGATACATCTCAAACCCTAAATCATTTAATTTCTCTTGCGTAATATTAAGCAAATTAATATCGGTAGTGTTATTTAGTGATACAAATTCCCAAATTTTTCCATAATTTTATGTTGCTCTCCTTTATCAACATACCTGAAAGTAGTATGTAGTATACGGGATTCTAACTCAATTTTTTTCTATAGATTCAACACTAATAAATAAATAATTTTTTACTACGCAAACTCCGATATAATTTTTTTGCAGTTTTAACCAAAACAATCACCTTTTCAATGAAAGTAAATAACAAAAGTAATAGAACACTAATTTTCTCACATGAACCAAAATAATTATGTATTCGTGGAATCGAGGGATTCGTCAGCTGTAATGAGTTCTCCATCAGATTTCTCGCACTTGTTTCATACATCAATTAGTAATACGAAGTACCAGCCTATCTCTCACGTGTTGATGACGAATCACACGAAACTGCTCGTTTCGCCAAATATTTAATATATTTTTTTTTTATATATTTTTTATACATGAATCGTTAATGAACGTAAATTTAATGGTCCTTACTTGAATGCCTATATTGTATTTCTTTTTCTTTTTTTTACCTCGCAACCTTGATTAATATCTAGACTATTACGGCCCACAAGTCTCCGGTTACAGGACTGCCCTTAATCCATTGTCCCTGGCGAATTGAAAAACTGCGTTCTGGTTCACTTCTGAATTCGAGAGGACATGATTGAGATTATCAAATCCGTGTCTCGTTCTGGAGGGTTGGACTGTAGGGCAATTTATAAAAATATGATCAACCGCTGGTGGCTCTTATGCACGGAAGAAAGGACAAGTGGTTGGAGGGTGACCGCTCTCCAACAAATAGTCGTAAGATAGTCGCGTGTGACCGAGGCGTAAGCGATTGAGCGCACGATAATATACTCGTAAGATCCCCTGGGGGGCTACCATGGCTCTACGGACTTCTTAATATTCTGGAGATGGGACGGAGTGGAGGTGTGTTCTTGGTTCCACTGTTCGATTATTTGACTTCGTATTGCATCTGATATTTGAGGGGGCTCAAGGATCTTTTGTGGACTGAGGGCTGTAATGATTGAGTGAGCTGCTGTGTCCGCCAGTTCATTCCCTGGGATTCCAGCATGACTTGGGACCCACAACACGATTAAATTATAACCCTTTGACCGCAACTCCATGATGAGTGTCAGGACTTGGTCTGTTAGCCTCTCCCCGGGGTTCCACCTCCTATCATTTTAGCCGCCACTAATGAGTCTGTTATCAATAGTATACCACGAATTGGCTCTGTCGATGCCAGGATAATTTCCAGACAAAAGCGTATTGCGTATAATTCGACATTTAGAATTGAGCAGTAATCGCTCAGACGGATGGTTGTCATTGTTCTCTTCGCTTCGAAGGCGCAAGCGGCTAGTGACATCCCTTTGATGGGTGCTGTTTTTGCTCCGTCTGTATAACATTGGATGATGTTGCCGTAGTACTGTCTTATTGTTTCGCACGCGTCTTGAGTAAGTTGCTTCGACATGCCGTTGGACTTATACTTCTGCAGAACCGATAGGTTAATTGCTGCAGGCTCGAGTTGCCACAAATGTAACGAACTGGTGGCGGCTGCCCGGCATTCTGTGGAGTCATTGACATTGACATTCGGGAGTAGCTTGGTGAGAACCGGTAGCGGGTCGTTGGTGACGCTGCGAATGAGCGAGTTTCGGGCTGGGTATAAGGCAGCTTTAGGAATGGGATATTGTACCGCAGAGTGTACAGGGAACGATAGAATTTCAGTGGAGGAGTGTCCGTCAGTGTACACATACTCCTACACGATGCTATATGATGGACTCCCGAGATGATTCGTAGAGCAGAGTGATGGATGATATCCAGTTTTTTTAGATTACTTAGAGAAGCTGAGGAGTACACCTGGCACCCATAATTTATTTTACTTAGGATTATGGATTTGTAAACATTGGAGATTAATTTGGAGTGAATATTGAGTTGAGGATTGGAGAGGTATCGGATTATTGACAGTGACCTTATACATTCAGATTTTAGTTTATCAATGTGTAGGCGCCAAATTAATTTGCTATCAAACTCCTGGCTGAGAGACGGTTCGGAATTATGGCGTTGTTTATGTGGAAAGGAGTTCTATTGGTCACATTGTATTGTAACATTTATATCTGTGAATAATAAACAGTAAATAACATTGATAACAGTAAGTTTTAATCACTTTTTTCTCCTGCAATCTGCATAAATTGCAATCATTAAAACTAAAACAGACCATAGCTAGACTGGTTAGCCTAATGATCACTGTCTTATTGCGGTATTGCATCTGGATAAGTTTACAGATTATTCAAACTATCAGACGGCCATAGTTTTTATAAACAACGAATTGAAGAATTAGGTATATTTTGATCGGCAAGATCATTAAACATCACAACTTCCAGCTTGTTAAAGAACGCCTTGTATCTTGATTGTACCACCTTAGTAACAGAAGGAATTCGAAGATCTTTCCTTACTGGTATATTTGATACAAACCGCACCAACTATTTTACGCAAGATCTTAAACTTAACTGACGACATATATGCGTTATTTTAGGTATTTAAGATGATACGTTATTTTTAGATTAGATTAATGATAGTTATGGGCTGTTTTTTTACACCTTAAATTAGTACAGTGTTACAGACCACGTATCACCATAAAAACATGTTTCACGTTTTAAAAAAACTGCCGCAACTGTAAACTAAATATTTACTAAGACATATAATTTCTGTTGAATTGATAAGTGGGGCTTTTTCAGATAATGAATAGATTTGAACATGAAAATAAAATCTAAAAAAGTGTAGTTTTTGTAATATGTTTCACTTGTTCAATATAAAAATATCTTAATCGTTAAATCAGCAATAAGGGTAGAGTTTTCCCCCGTTACATTATTAGTGTATTGTTTCAGGCTTAAAGAATAAAACTATATTAATGAGAATAGGTTTAATTCGGGGAGAGGCGAGTTCTAATTGTGAAATATTGCCTTTGTTTATTTTATATTTTTATTCAGTTTAATGGATTACGCATTATATTTATAAGAAAATATGGCTAAGATTTCTTTGTAATACTGTTTTACTAACTTTTTTATTAATGGCCACTGCTGTTAAGAAGAAACAGCAAAATGTGTATTTTGAATTAAGTTTGTTACATGCTACAGTCACAGAAAAAAGCAAAATTATTTACACATAAGTGGTCAATTTTTGTGTTAGTCAGGCTGTGTAATATTTATACGGAGTAAAATTGTCTCAACTTGACATGAGGTTTATTTTGAATGTATAAAATTAAGCAAACAAATTTACATTTTTTCAATAAATAGTCGATTTGCTTGTCCATACTACTAGTCGGCTCAAGGTCGCATCGGTCTAATTTTTTCTGAAAAATGTAATTTCGTCTACATATCGTTACTAGCATGTGGATGTACGTATGTAATTCAGTTTTCACAGTTTTACAAAAAATAGAATATTAAAAAGAGAAAAAAGCGCATATTTGCTAAATTTCTGTAAAAAAATAATTTAATCAAACATCGGTAGTTATAATTTTAATTTTGACTTCATCAAATTAAAATTTGAAGAAAAAAATAATATATATTTATTTAAATATAACTTCTTACAGGCGGAATTTAGAACTATAATTTTAAAAAGCAAAGTCCGACGCTTAAACATTAAAAAAAAAAAAAGAGATCAAATTAGTAACGAAGACGTACATGTATGTTAAACATTTTTACAAGTTTATGATATTGGAAGCTAAAAAGAAAGTTTGGATTAACCAATTTTGAATAGCAGAGAGCTGCAGAGTGATTTTAAACTGTTTTACTGATTCAGTAAAATATGGATTTGTTTTTGGCGCTTTTTTGAATTTATTGCATAATTCAAATGTTTCATACAGAAATCGAATTGTGAGTTCGTTACCTTCAAACAACTGGCTTTCTAACAATATACAACATACCCGGAAAAATAACTGTTTTAGTATTTATAAATTTTGCAACTGCCTGAAATCGAAATTTAAAGTTGTAATATGGGTTACATGTCTCATTCAAAATCTCATTTTGTATATTTGCTGAATATATGTCTTGGTTTTTTCGAATTCTATATTCTAGCTAGCACGTACCAAAATTTCTTTTTCTTGCAATATTTTACCTAATTCGTTATCGGAGATGTTTTTATTATACGAAAAATTTTTGATTTTTGTTATATATTTTAATTTTTATGTTTAATATGGGTTATTTGGTGCAAGGTTATGAATTTTAAAATAATTTTTAAACCGTCCTAAATTCCATATTATTTTTTCTTGACTTTTTTTTTTTTTTTTTTTTTTTTTTTTTAATTTTATTGTTCGGAAGTAATTGTCCCGTTTTGATTGTAATTTATGTATACAATTTAAAGTTTATAAATCAGATGTTTCATGAGTTTTTGAATTTTATTTAATGTTTTTAGCGCTCTTGAATCATATTATTAAAATTCTGCATATCGCATGCCTACAGAACCCCAAAAATCGATGATAGAGAACAATGAAAATAAATTCAATTTTTTTAAATAGTAATAATGATTTTAATATTCGCGGGTAAATACTATTGTTTAGACTGATTTAATGACAGATTATTTTGTGTATTATTGTATTATTCTTGGTTGCCTTTCTTTACCTATTAAATTTTCACCGGCTATTTTGAACCTTTTTATTTTTTCGCATTAATCATAAATGGCAAACTGTTTCCAGCTATCTCCAGCCACCCCCTGCTACCTCAGCCATCCACAGTTACGCTATACACCTTTCAGCCAGCCCGACCACGCCACTCAGGGGCTGGATTATAGTGAAAATTTTATCAGTAGCCAGCTACACATGTTTATCACACAATGGCACATTTACCACACATTCCCGCTAGTTATAAACTCCTTTATGGACTTTTATCATCTCCCCACGCTCAATCAACCAATCAGGAGTTAGTATTTAGTTATACAATCACACAATGGTAAAGTAACCAATCAGGAGTTAGTATTCTACATATTTTTGCATAGAGATAGCAAAAGGGCATGCTACCCAACCAGAGGCAGTAGTCTATGCTGTAGGAAAGTAGTATCAAGTTTAAAGTGTTATTAGCTATTGGTTGGTGTTAAATTAAAGAAAAGAAAAGCAAAATGAGTGACGAATCATTTATTCAACAATTTGGTAAAGATTTACCCATGGATACTGTTATGTTGTCTATTCCAGAGCCGATATCGCTGATATCATCTACATCACCGTAAGCCGAATTTGTAATCCGAAATATATTTACTTGCAGTGATAAAAATATTATATCAAAACAGGAAAACAAGCGGCTACTATCAGTTTCGAATGAAGTCATGCGTGTGTACACCTGCGTTGCATATAACAATTGCTAAGAACGCTACCTGTTCTGTACAGCTAGATTGTACAGACAGGTAGTCTCGACGCTCGTAATCGAGCTAACGAACGAATAGAATAGATAAAACGTTATTGTATATTCAATGCGCTCAACAGTCATCGCGAATACCACTATTGCTGGACAAAATCCCGCCAGGGTTACAGCTGCTGAAAGAAATTATTAACTGACACGCAGTTATCTATGTCAAGAATCCTTCCGATCCAGAAAATAAAAATAGTTCCCTGTTCGCAGTCCTGGCCAAGTTTGCCAAAAACCTCTTTCAGCATGTGGCAGTATGGAATTCTGCAGAAAATATACAATTTTGATTGCATGCGACTACCTATCTGTTCAGTTGAGGACATCAACACATTTGAAAAGGTCAATAGCTTAACAATAAATTTATATAAACTAGTAGAAACCTCTGAAGCTACTCCACATGGAAACCAGTATAAAATAGAAGTTATTTCAGCATTTCAAAAGAATCTGTACGTTAACAATATTCATAATCACGCCAATATTTTATATTGAGGAATGGACGGCGAGTTTCAGTTTGCTTGGATCTGAAGTTTTAGCAGGCTCCTAAGGATGCAGATGCCAAAAGCAAAATTTGTGTGGTGGTCATGCGTTCAATTCATGGCAGCTGAGGAGGACTGTAATAATAGCCTACAATGTGAAGCGGCTAGCTTCAAAAACATAGTTTATTATAAACAGTTATTTATTATTATTATTGTTAATATTTTTTACGATTCATTTTTTATGCAATGTGCCTATATTGTCTGTCAGTTAGTCACTAGACATTTCATGAAAAACAAAAATTAAACGAACAACTGAGACATAATTTTTCCAACTTTTGTGTCAATAAACTCTCTGATAAGACTGGCAAAATCTGGGTTTTCTGAAACTTGATTTTCAATGGACAGCAAGGCAAAACTGGTTAATCTTGTTTGAGACATTGTAGACTGCAAGCACCGTTTTTAATCAATTTTAGTTTGGAAAAACTGCGTTCGCCACTTACAACGGTCCCTGGTATTGTTAACAGAATATGCAACGTTATCCAGGTGTTGGAATATAACTCTTGAAGGTTGTACTTTTTGAATTTGAACGAAACGGATGACGATAGCGAGGAAAAAAAACAAAGAATATTGCTTACCAGAAACTGATTCGTGAAAATAGCCAGCGAGACACTGCACTAAGCAGACACCAATTGTCGCAAAAAAAAAAAAATTCTAGCTTATGAATTTTGTTTATTGGTTGAACAATACTTTACGTAAATAAGATTTAACCGGCTTTAACACGAAAACACAACACATTTAACAATGGATCACATTCGTCTAATTTCCTATACTAGTCAACGATGGACGTAACAAACGATAAAATGATAGGTCGTGTTAGATGTGTTGAATATTCAAACTTACTCTTACAAGATAAATTCATAAAAAAGTTAATGCACTAAATTTAGTTTTTCTTTAAACTCGTGCAGATAGATGTTCAAATTAAGTGGTTAAGCAAGCACCACGCGCACGGCGCCACCTAAACGCTGACACCTTAGGTGACCGCCCGGGTCGCACTACCCTAAAGCCGGCTCCGAATACAGCAATCTAAATCCATTTTCACCTATTTTTCGGCGTCAGCAATGGATTCTCAGCCGGTCTCATTATATTTCCCACCACGATGCAGCGGCTTGTAGAAAAAGACCGGCTACAGACCCGTTGCGTTCGTCGAGCCGCCACATTGTGGCTGAAAACGTAACGAGACTGGCTGAGGATCCGTTGCTTCTATCAAATTATTCCGTTTATAAATATTTACATTTTTTTACTTTATTTTTGGGTATAGGTGTTCTTTTTCTGTATAATATAGCATTGTCATCGAGTTCTGACAATAGTAAAAATTTCAAATCATTCGGACATCGGGAAGTGGATGAAAAATGGATTCCAAAATTCCATTACAAATATGCAAAGTTACCGGCAAAGCTAATATAAAGCATATAATAAAGCACGTCCCACGCATAATATCATTCTGTAAATTTGAAGTAAAAATAATTTGCTGGCGGATTGTTTTTTTTTTTTAAATTTGATTTTGTTTACATTTGGCGCTTACAGAGGAAATAATTTTTACTTCTATGAATAGCTACACCAATCAGGTGATTTACAGTGGCTTTTTCACTATAGTAAAGCCCCTCCATTCGTATATATTGGTATTCCTAGATAATCATTTTTAAATAATCTTAAAATTTTTTTATTCTTCTAAGACATCCAGTCTATTTTATAATGAAAAATGTTGTGATAATGTACCTTTTCTTTTATATTTTTGAAAATATGATTTGTTTCAATATAAATAGTTAAAGAATCTGAGAAATCACGGTCAGTTCCTAATAATCTTATCTTTATTGTCGTTTTGTGAAATGAACAAAAATTTTTAAATATCCAAAATCATTCAAAAATTATTCTTAAATTGAAAACTTAAGCTTGGTATATAAATTGGTTAATTTAATGCAGTGTTTTTTTGAACAATGACTGGCTGAAATTATGCTTTTGCAACAAATAAAGTGAGAAAAAATACATACATATGTGTTTAAAACCCATTACCAATTGTTAAAAACAATGTGAAGTGTATTTAATTTGTTCGCCTTTTTCTTTCGTTTCCTTCCACTATCTTCCGCTGCAATAAGCAATGTGAGCACTGAGCAGTGTTATATTTAGATGTATGATAATCGACTTTTATATAAAATACATTTTACACATTACATATATTTCGTTTCACAATCCTCGCTACAATAGACAATGGGTTTAAAAAAATCTTAACAGCCATCAAACTTATTTCGATTTAGCTAATTTTTAATTAGATTTTTTGTGTAGTATAGGATAAAGGTATAATATTTTGTATGATAATATACGATTTATTTTAAATGCTTTTGAATTTAGCTTAGGGTAAATAAATTATTTCAATTTTTGCTTTTGGTGTTAATTGCTTATAGCTTTTGACTTTTACAATTTACTTTAACAGTTAAAAAATATATTTATTTCTATTAAATTTTCAAATTCCTTTTATTGATGTGTGGTTAATAAACAATTGATATCTATTTTAACTTTTTTTTTTTTTTTTTTTTAATTTGTATTTGTATGTATCTTCAATTATATACAAATTTTGCGTATAAAAAATTTGAACTAAAAAATATCTTTCTTAGAAAATAATATGAATTAAAAATTATTTCAAAATATTAAATAATTAATAAATTGCATAATTTTTGGCTTTAGGTGTTCTAGTCGGCGTGATCGTGTAGTTACACTAAAGTTACGTGTTAGCAATGTGCAATGTGTGTTCATTTTAGTTTTTTGATGAAGTATTTGTAGGATGTCGTCTGGAGTAAGTTCTTTTTTTCATTTATATAGATACGTATAATTAAAGGTTTTAAATTTTGTTCAAAATTAAAGTGTAATAATATATTTTTGTAGACGCTTTATACATACTCGGATAATTTCCGGGCTTATAAAATACTGATTGCTGCCAAGTATTCTGGTGCAGATGTATCGGTGGACAAGAATTTTGTATTTGGAAAAACAAATAAGTCACCTGAATTTCTGAAAAAGTTTCCACTTGGAAAGGTAAGGCTATTTTATAAATACTTTATAAAAGTAAAAATTTATTTCCTTGTTTTTAATGAGTAGACAATATTTTTATGTTTGAAAAAGCTTCAATTTTTATACAATTAATACGAACTTAATTATATATTAAAGTTAATTTTTACGTTATTTCTAAGGTTCCAGCTTTTGAAACAAAAGATGGCCGTTATATAACTGAAAGTAACGCTATTGCTTATTATGGTGAGTAAAGACGGTTATGTAATAAATGATTTTAGTATTTGTTGTAATTATTATAAGTGATAGGCGTACAATACACATTCTCTCGTTTATACAAGTATATAAATTTAAAGCTGTTTTAATACGCAGGAACTTCATTAGTAAAAAATGTGTACCGCGTGTAATCCTTTAATCGGGGCAATATATTTACCCTTAAGTGTTAACTATCGGCATGTTTGATTATGATTATTGATAGTCGCCTGTATTATTCTCGTAACCATAATTGTAGTCGGTTCAGTCTATATTTTAAATTAATGTTTGCGGGCGAACGGTATTAAAGTGTTTCAGCGATTGGACATCATGCGTAATCAAAATTTCGAAATGTAATTAAATTTAGGAGCTTTTGTAAAATTTAGTCTTTGAGTAGTACAAAAAGTATATAAGAATAATTAGAACTTAACTGAAATAAATCTTAAGCGCAAAGCGTGGTGCCGCGTATTTCAAAAATTTGGCAACCTGCTATAATGCTATAATGTCACGTTTGATTTTTGCAAATGTTAACTTATATTACCCTATTATTATTACGATGTGTGCTGGTTTGTCACGTATTCAATTTTTACCGATTTTTTTATCTTATAATTGGTTTGTAAACGCTACTATTAGCCACGAAAAATGAAAAAAATCCCAACTTAATTTGTGAGCAACGTTATGAAAATTAATTCAAGATATGTTGAAAATGATTAACTGTTGGATTTAATTCCATTAGTAACCGAGAAATATGAAATTTGTGAACCTGGTAAACTCTAAAAATTAAAAATTATATTTTAGTAACCTGTAATCGGTTTCTGAATTTATTTCCGTTTCGTTTTCGTCAAATTAAGTGTATCGTCATAAAGATTGTTCATTTTGCAGAATTTATTAGTTAATATAAATTATTCAGTAGATTCATCCTGATACTACTATCGGTGATCATGGATATTTCTTTTTTTAATAGTAATATTTGTAAATGTGTCAATTAATTGATTTATAAATGTTTAAAAGTAAATAAAAATACAGAACAGAAAAATAAAAAATAAAGATTAATAAGAAACATGTTAACTGAAGAATAGAAAAAAAGTGCAAGTAAATATGGAAAGTGTTTTTTGGTGGAAAACAAAATACTTGGTTGGTCATTAATATTGATGTTTAGTAATGTGTAAATTCAAGTGTTTCGCTTTATGAGAATTTTGAAATCCTTTTCTTTGGTTTATTTTTCATCTGATATCAGTGCATTGTTCCGTATGAAAGTTTTGTGAAAAACATACGGAAAGTGTGAAAATAGAAAAAATTCGTTTATTTAAATAAGTTCTCAAAATATTCAATTTTACACAGTAGGCAGCAATTTATTCAATTTTCAAAAAATTTACGCTTTTTTTTTCTTCGAAATTTTAATTGCCACTTGTAACTCCTCAAAAATTCTCGAGCGTTCTCATTCCACGGTTATGATTTTTTTTCTCTTTTCTTTTTCTAACGCTTTCCTAGTGTAATTTGATTATTATGATATTCGCTTATTTCATTTAGGTGTTTTACGATCGCATGTATTTTATGTATACTATTTGCATATCATTGTTTATTTGAACGTAATATATTAATTTATTTCGTGATTGTGTTCTAGTTCTTTATTTTATGGTTTATTATTTATTATAAAAATGTCAGAAGGTGAACTAAAGAAATGTTCAGTGAGTATAGAGTCCACAACATTAGTGAGTGCAATTTGATCTATTCTGTTGACTTAGGTTCTGAAAATGTCAATGACATCCGCATTGTCCTAGACAGATTGATGTTTCAATAGTGTGGTACGAGACTTTTTTATACAATGGTTATGAGAAGTATTTTTTAATGAAACAGCCATAACGAGCATATACGTACGTGGTAAAAATACATGCCTTCACGTTCAACTTCTCTGTATTTGCAAGAGAGTGGGAATAAATTTCATTTTTTGAGTCACTTGAAATTCAGTGATTTTGGAATAACATAATTTGGACGGCTCAATCCTGATTCCGCGTTTATTCAGTGTATTTTTGTAACACGTAGTTATTTGTTTCTCAAATTTCTGAAATACCCCGTTCTACTTTCGAATAAGGGATTGTCGTTTATATGAATAAGCTGAATATGAAAATTAATTTTATAATTTTGTTATTGCCGGCGAAGTGGCTAACGATCAATTACGTGGAAATAGTGTTTTCGAAAAAGCACGTATTATTCAATGGTTGGATTTTGCGGATGGTATTGTTTTACCGTCAGTGACGAAGTGGTTATTCAATGCACTGGAATTAGTTTCACAAGATAAACAAGTGAGATTACATCTTAAATTTATTATCGTAAAGTCTCATAAAAGTTTTTAATACTCGTAATTTTGTAAAACTTTTAACGCAATTAAATAGGGAAACGAAGATTTTTTTTTGCGATATTTTAGGATAAAATTCGCGGTCTGAAGATAATGAAATTACATTCGTTTCTGTATAATTTAACGGCAAATAAGTAACGAATCTGTAGACTTCTCGTATTTAATTAGATTTTTAAGATATTTCAATTGTTCTGTTTTTTTTTTTTTGTTCGTGAAAATGAAATTTTGCGAAAAATAGGATTTTTTAAATAAATATTTTGTTTTTTATTATATTTATTGTATTTTTAAAAATGATATGATTAATTTCATAAAATAGGTCGTCGAAACTGCGAAAAAAGAATTAAAAGCTACTTTAAATTTTTTGGATAAAGATTTGCTAACAAAAACGTATTTAGTCGGAGAACGTATTACACTAGCTGACATTGTTCTTGCATGTACATTATTAAAAGCATACTCAGATCTACTGGAACCAAGTTTTAGGTCAGTAATAATTTTTTTTATATCTACGACTAACGGATTTAGTTTATCACTAATTCATTACTTCTTTAGAAATCATTTTAAATATTACACGTGTTAAATATGTTTCACTGTTCGTTTTTAAAATTGTGTTCCTTTAGAGTCGATAATTAATGTTATTGATTTAAAATCTTGTTTTGGCTTATTGGTTTCACCAAAACTAGATTTGAAACTGATTTTTAATTTTGAGTTTTGAAAATTAATTTGCGACAGATTGATGAATGTTATTAAACTTCTGGGTGACATATTGTTCGTAATTGCGATGCATATACATTATACTAGCGCAGACGAATTTTGAAATAACTATGATAATATGGCTGCAGTTATATTAAATTCACATGCGTACGTATTTTCTTGCGAGCGTATGGCCACGCACAGCAGAACAAACATTTTAAAATACGGATGATTGCATTTTAAGTGATTTTGTACTTGTATCTTTCATTTTAAATCTATAAAACACGCAAAAATCTAAACGAACCAAACCGAACCGAACCGGTCAGGATAGATGAGAGAACATCACTCCGAAATTTCATAGCTCTACCTTTTGACCGAGATAAGCGCTGGTATTATGAAACTTACTTTCTGAACGACCCACGTATAACCTAGAAAAGTAGACTTAACATGCATGAACATATTTTGGAACGTAATGCTCGCCAATGTTAAGGGTTTATTGTAATTTTAATTACGAGAGCGTTTATATTGTAAATTATATTTACTATATTGGTATTGGTGATTTGAAATGATTCGAAAATATTCAGCTGCCCTTTTGAATTGTAGTTGTATTAATGTTTGTGAATCCGTCCTTTCTCTACTATTTAAGTTAAACGTACTAGTATTTAACAAGTTTTATTTATATTTGAAGATTTTTTTCTTCAGTTTTATTTACAATAATGCAGAGCAGTGAAATAATACCGTAATTAAACGAAAAGGTTAAAGGCATGTATAAACTGTTGCTTAATTTTGTTGAAAGGCTGTGAGAAATTATAGATGCTAGCGGAAAGGTTTAAATATTTAGTAAAAATTATAAACAAGACAGTTGTCTATGAGTAAAAGCGCGAGATAAATTCTGTTGCACTTAATATTTTCTATAATACTGTGAATCTGTTTGTAATTCGGTATGTAATATATGCTATAGAGTTTATAAATGTAATCCTCTAACTGAAAAACGGACACTATATTCCTGTAAAGTTTCGGAGAGAAATTCAAAAATGGGTATTAAAATGCTGTTTACTTCTTCGGATTAATAAAACCACGTTACGGAGAGTTTATGCAAATATCTTACATAAATTATCCCTGCAGATGGATACTAAGATAAAGAATGTAAAGTGAGACATTTCGATGTTAAGGGGTCGACGACAAGTCAGATATACGTCTAATTGAATCATTTTGTTAGTATATTGTTTGGCTTTAACTACCCGTATTCGCGTTGTTCTGTCATTGTCTTCCGTATTTTTAATTTCCGAATAATATCTAAAATTATATTTTAATTTTAGCTGAAAAATTGCATTTATTAAAAATTATAGTAGGCCATGTTTGGAAGTTGTTTATTTTTGTGCTAACGGTTTTTATCAATTACGAAAGTTTTAATTAAAAAATTAAAAAACAGAACGGCTACAAACCAATAAGTTCGCTTCAGTTTCCGAAGTCTGGTACAAATTTATTTAAAACAGTCAAAAGTGCTATAAGCTAGGACCATATATTACTATTGATGAACAATTATTTGCGATAAAGCACGATGCAGATTCACTCCGAACTTGCCCAATGAACCGGACAAATTTGGTATCAAATTTTGGATAGCGTGTCTGATGTAAACAGCAAGTATATAGTAAACGAGTTTACGTATTTGGGTAAAGATGAGAAAAGACAAGCTTCAGTTTCTTTTGGAGAGTTTGTTACTTTGAAATTAATGAAACCGTTTACTCGCTGCGGAAGGAGTATAACTATGGATAATTCTTTTACAAACGTGTCTCTAGCGACCAAACTATTAGCAAAGAAAACTACGATTGTTGGAACAATTCGACCAAATAGAGAGCTACCGAAATCGGCGAAAGAAACATGATAATATGAAACTTTTTTCAACAAAATTGTATCGATCAAATAACTATATTTTAACAATTTACAAAGCTAAGCCAAAGAAGAAAGCGCTTACCTTGAGTTCGTTGCATAACTCTGTAAAAGTCGAAGGAAATAATACCCATATTCCTGAAACAATCACGTTATACAATAGCACCAAATTCGATGTAGATATAACCGACCAAATGGCCAGACATTATATAGTAAAATCCAAGTTTCGGAATTGGCCCTTACAGGTATTTTTTAATATCCTGGACTTAGCCACGACAAAACGCATGGATTTTATACAAAAAAAATTGCAGGCGTGAAAATTTCCAGACAGGACTTATCTAAATTGGCACAGGAACTTGTCGCCGAATATCGAAAGGAGCTAACAGTTAGGGAAAGAAAGTGAAGCGGTACTAGTCATTAATACAATTAAAGGTTTTCGTAAAAAGAAAACATGCCAGATAAGATATTGCAAAGGTTACGAAACTAATAAAATCTATTTGAATATTTGAAATGTAAAAAGTAAGTATGTGGAACGTGTGCATTCCAAGAGCCTATTTGTAAAAAATGTAATAAAATTGAATAAAATGTTACTTTCTTAGATTTGAATAAAAGAGAGTATATTTTTTATTTCGAAAAATTACCTTTTATCTTTATTACATATTAAAATTAAAATTTTTTTTGATAACCGGTCATCCGACCGGTCGCGGTAGGTTAGGCATACATGAAGTGTCGGTAGGAATCGTGTTAACGAAAAAATAAATATGTAGATAAGTTCATAACCTGTTTTTTAATAATTGTAAAAATATGTAACTTTCTATGAGGGGGAATAGTGGGATAAAAAATTCAGTTTTATGCGCTAAATATTTTCAAATTTATTTCTTCGTTATCTTTGTGATTTTAAAAATTTTAACAGATTATGGAAGTAGTATGAGTCGTTCTGATGGTTGAGGGGTTAGAATGCTTGAACTACTAGTTCATTGCGTAAAAATTAGATTTTAATAGTTGTGTAGAAGGCTGGTTATACGTGCCATCATATGTTCGTACGGATCGGTATTTCATATACAATAAGCCGCTACTCGTATCATAATATTTATAATCGGTTTAAAGCATCGGCTGCGCATACTCGTATTGCAGACAAAATGCCTGTGTGTACACTATTTGTACAAAAAGACATTCGCAATGTAGTACTCTACACTTACACATATAAAATGCGGAGTATCTGCTTTTGTTATATTTATCGTTTTACTCCTATGAACGTAAGTAATGGTTTCTAACTTTGCGAAATTAGCCAATTTAGGCGCCGCAAGATGTATTAAAGTGTAAGCTATACTTTTATTACTTTATAAAAATTCAATTTTTTTTTTTTTTTTTGAGGATACGTTTTCTTCAAGAATGTAAATTAAATTTTTATCATGTAGTTGATATTAATGATGATCCTATATATACTGAAGGCTTCATATGTGGTTGCTTTTCAAGACGGGACTGAAAAATCAACTAGTATTTAATAATTTAAAATATGTGGAAATAATTATTTTACTTGATGCCAAAAATTGATGAATTTCAGGAAGCCTTATGTAAACGTTAACAGATGGTTTGCAACGATTGTTAATCAATCAGCAGTGAAGTCGGTAATTGGCGAATTTAAATTTTGCGAAAAAACAGTAGAAGTAGATCCTAGTAAGCTGTCCTGTTGAATATTTTTTATTTACAACGTTTTTAAGATATTTTTTTTTCTCGGTCTGGCAAGAAACCATTTGACTATTATAAGAATTTAATTAATACATCAGATTAAGTTGAAACTATAAAAAGCATACTAAATCACAGAATGTATTTAAATTAAAATCAACGACTACTTTCGTATACTATCATTCATGTAATGTATTTGTTCATTCTGTTTGTTAATCAAATAATGAAATAAAATAGAGAACAATTATAATAAACGATAACAAATATTGAATAAACATATAGGTACGCTAGAAACATTTCTGGAAATACCCCCATTTCAGCTAGAAAAAGAAAGGAAATAAATATTAGTGAAGTTTTTACTGCTCTAATACAAAAAAAAAGGAAAAAATTCGTGATTGGTTGATGTTGATGATGATCCTTTATTTACTGAAAGTGTACGCATATGATTGCTTTTTCAAGACGGGACTGAAACATCAACGTTATAAATAATAGATGAATATGTTATCATCGTTAATTTTCGAGTTACCTTGTGGAACTAGTTAATTTGTTTTTTCCATACCTGATTTTCAGACTCGACTCTATTAATATATTTAACTTATGAAAGTAATGGTTTTCGAGTAAAGAATGAATTTAGACAAGTAATTAAAATTTACGAATATCATGTGAAATTTTATTTTCTTCATATTTGTGTATGCGTGCAAGTGTACAGAAAAGGGAGAGAGATCAAGTTCCTTTTTGAAAACTTGTTCGGTTTGATTTGAAAAAAATAAAAATAAAAAATAATGAAATTCTTTGCATGCTCAAATATAAATCGGCATTATTTTTACACATTTTTTACATGCGCATTCAGTTAATTTTTTTACCGTAGGAATAATAAAAAATTATTAAAAAAAAAAAGGAAGCAAAAGGTCCCGAGTTTTAATAATAATTCAAATGAATTATGAATTTTTTAACAATACGAAAGTTTAAAGATTACTTCTTGAAATATTTACTAAATAATAAACAAACAAAAAATGATAGATAATAATCATCTTCAGCTGAAAAAATAAAAATATGAATACAACCGAAATATGTGTCGTGAACAAAATTTTAACGAGCGAAAGCACAAAGTTTAGCTTGCGCCTTAGAAACTGAAGAACAAAAAAATAACTATAAAATCCCGTAGCTCTTGAAATTACAAATGTGGATTGTAATTGTGTCTATCTAGAATAACTAAGATCCGATCGAAAGACTGAAAATGCGAAATGGAATAACCGATAAAAAATAATTTGAAAATAATTTGGTTCAATTGTTATAATAAAAAAAATTTCTTAATATATATTTTACTTAGTTTAATATAAAAACAATTAAATGTCAGAATCAGTTTAAGTTCTTTTAAAAACGGGTCTAAATAACGGGCGAAGCCGTTGGTGAAAAGCTATTAGAAAATAAAACTAAAGGCATAATAATAAATTGTTCGAAAATAGGGCTTCTTTAACTTTTTGTTTTTTATTATTTTTTGGGAAGGAGATTTAAAATATAAACCGTAAACTTTTGTGCGCAGAATTTTTTGTATCTTTAATATGGTATTTATTTCTCCATCTTAATTCTTCGTATATCATTTTAAATTTGTATCGTTATCGCAACATACACGAAGGTCAAAATATACATTACCGGTTGTTTTATCAGATTCAAACTTTTACAGCTTTCGTGTTAAATCGGCTAATAGATTTACTAAACCGTTTTCTAATAACGTAATATTTGTTATCGATGGTTTGATGTGTTCTAAACAGAATGAATAAGCTCATCCGTGAGATGAAGCATTCTGTTTCATTATTAAAAGGATAGATGTTTTTTTTCTTTTTCTATTAATAAAAAATATATATGCCGGCCTTTAATAGAAAAATTAGTATTAAAATTTGGTGTTTACTAAACTTTTTTGGGTATTGAAAAAAAAAGTTGACTTTATAAACTTCACGTGCTGGGGAAAACCTTTTTTTCATACTCTTTAATGGTGTATATCACCAACATTCGTGCCATTAATTATACAAAGAATTATTAGAAATACGATAGCTCCAAGTATTTCGCATTACTATAAAATACACTAATTGAAATGTTAATCGAAATAATTGAACGAGGTAAACTTATTTTATTACAAATAATAAACTGGTACATCTTTAATTAACATTTATTGTTTTATATATATTTTTTCTTGTTCGATTACACGTGCTCTTTGTCTAATTTTTGTTAAATTTTTAATTTAATTTTTTCTTCAATTATTTTAAAGTTGTTATTTATTCTAGCAATCAGCTGATCGGGATTCCTTATTTCTTCTGTACAATCAAGGAAAAAATCATGGGGTGTGTTAGGTGTAGGAACTTGCCAGAAACCATTTTGGTCCACTCATCTGTTTGTATATGTATTGTTACGAAATTCTTCAATGTTATGCTACAAAAAGCGAGGCACTCGTCGTGTTTTAGACAATTCTAACCTTTTGTAAGTTTTCTAATAATACTGTTAACTAATTTTTAAAAAAATAAGAAAATAATTAGATAGTTTAAATTATTCGGCAGGAAAAAAAGTTCGATCAAATCTATGCATTGACGTTAAACTTGTATTGAAATAATTTTTGTTTTTTCACATGAGAATTCTGGTTTTTATCGTTCTGATAATGTGAATTAAGTAAATAAAGAATTCTTTGATTCATTGATCTACGGAATTTCGATGTAGCAGTGTAATATGTACAAATGCGTAATTGAAAAAAAAAAATTTATTAATGCGCATCACCGATCAAGTTTCCCGTATATAAAAAATTCGCTTTTTTTTTGCCAATTTCCTAATATTTATATTGGGATCAGCGGCAAGAGTATCTAAAACTTTTTCATTCAATTTAATATTTTAACTTATTCTCATATTTCTAAAATAAGAAGGAATATATCTAGCAATAAATCTTGAAAAGTGTGTATTATTATATAATTTTTAATTTCCTTACTAATTTCGATTAGTATTATGGTATTTTATGATAACGCGAAGTACCTTGATCTATTGTATTTCTGGGTATTTTTTGTATAATCAAGGGCACGTATGTTATGTTAATATACGCAAACGAAAGGATTATGAAACCGGAAGTTTATTTAATCATTTGAAAATGTTTAGGGAATCAGTTACTTTTTTTTTTTTTTTAATTATCTTTTTTAAAGTCTTTCAAGGTTAAAAAAAAATTGTAAAGTATCAAACATAGCAATACTTAATTTGCACTTTGTATTTTTCGGTAGATGTAGAAAAACAAATAAAACTTCAAAGACAAGTTTACCGATTTTTCATTTTAAACCCTTCGAGCGCGTTAAATAATTCCACTAACATAAACATCGAAATCGTCGGTAGCTTAAAAAAATAATGTACCTAGACCTATTAGGTAAAATTAGTTTTCGAATTATTAGATCTTCTTTATACCGAACATTGTGTAAATATAATAGCGTACTTTTGTGCCAGTGTTGTACTACTAGAAAATTGTAGACATTATTCTTTAAGGAAATGTAGCTGATTTAGAAATCGTATTATACTTCTTTTTTTTTCAACCTATTATGAAGTTCGGTTGTTACTGTTTATATTTCATGATTAATAAACTTTCAAACAAAAATTATTATTACAAAACTTGTAAAACGTTACAAATGATGATTGTAGTAAATAATACTGAAATTTTGTACAATGAAGTACTTAAATACGAAGTCATATATGAGTACACGTATAATTGCATTTTAGCTGTTCCGTTAAATAGGATATTGTGCCAATTTTAAATGTCTCGGGATATAAATGTGCAACTGACTGATAGTTGTGCATCGAAATGAAACTTTTTATGCATTAAATTTTTATTTACAATTATATAATGAGGTGAAAGTAAAAATAATTAAAATTTTATTTATATTTTGATTATTTTCATTTACCCGGTTAATTTGAAAGGTAAACAAGAAAAGAAGGACAAAAAAAAAGAAGAAAAGAAGAAAGAAAAGACTCCTGCTAAAAAAGAAAAAACCGCGACAAAAGAAGATGGTGAACCGGAAGAACTTGATGCTACGGAAGAAGCATTGGCCGCCGAACCAAAGTCCAAAGATCCGTTTGAAGTTCTTCCAAAAGGGTATATATTTATATATTTTTAATGTTTGATACACAGTAGTGATTTGTTCATTGTTTCAGATTTTATTTATTTATTGAACTGGGCGAGCTAAAATATTATCCGTCCATTACTACTTTTGTTACGTACCGCACGAAAACCGTTGAATAGAATCGCGCTCATTTTTACACTATAAATTACTCGATTTTTTTTTTTTTTTTTTTTTGTTATATTTTATTTTTACATATAAAAATGTAATCTGGTCAGCGGTGAAAACAATCCAATTAAGTTTTAGATTCGTCTACTCCACATTGTATAATCATTAATCTTTATCTTAAAATACTATAATATTAATATAAATTAATATTGGACTTCCTATATTCCAATTTCTTTTTGGCCAATTCATTAAAAATTTTCATTTTTTCCTGTACCAATTCTCCACAGTCTTCTGCTATCTCTATATTTAAAATATTGCATCATTCAGGATATACTGTACACTGTCCTGCTCATTGCATTTAATGTAATTATTCGTTTCCGCTATATTAAATCTTTCGAGATCTATTTTGAAATTTCCATGTCCTGATATAAATTGTACGTTATAAAAGTTAGGAGTATAGTACCTGTTATTAAATCTCTCTTTAATTGTTGGGTTATTCTCCGTTATGACACTTATTCACACCGTTTCAAACTTTTCTATATAGTGTTCGCTGATATATTTTTTGAATTGTCTAGCTGTTAAAATTTTATTCTTTACTATGTAATATCTGTTATTTGTATATGTGATATTTTCGAAAGTTTATTCTACCTTTAATTCATTTTTGATTGCAAATACTGTGATATGATTTTCTATTTCTAAGGATAAAGGTAATATTCCAGCTATAACTAATGCATTTGTATAATTTATTGTTTTGTAAGCTTTGATTAGTTTGATTGTATGGTCTACGTATACTCGATAAAAAAATTTGGAATTTATTGAACTTTAGCATATCCTTGTAAATAATACTATCATATAATAGATTTGATAATATCATTTATTATTCCTTTTTTGTAATTCATCTGATTGTTATTGTTAAACAACTTTCTGCATATATTAATAAATTTCGTAATTTTATCATTTATGTACTTGTGATTATAAAATTTGAGGTTTTTATCTGTCAGAACGCCAAGGTATTTTAATTGGTCCTTTTCTGTGATCTGCAGTCCATATTATTTAAGTTCGTGTTAATTTTTTGGTAATTGAATGTCATGAAATTTGTTTTGCTCATATTGATCTTTAGATTATATATTTCTAGAAACTGTTATATTCTTATATACTATTACTACTTTGTTTTCCAACTTTTCTGTATATATGTTTGTTACTATAATTGCTAAATCGTCTACAAATGTTATAGTTTTGACATCGTTTGATAATTCTAACTTATATATTTGTGCAAACAGTATATTCCATAAATAAGGACTTAAAACCGCTCCTTGTAATATACCCGTATCCACGTGTCCCTTTTTTTTGTAATTGTTTATATTGATTTCAGTATATCTTTGATCGTAATATTGATTTAGAATTTCTAATAAGTTATAGTCTAATTTTAATTTTTCCAATAGTTTTATCATCTGATTTATGTCAATGGTATCAAACGCTTTTGTAATGTCTATAGTTAACATTACCGTTTTATATGATTTATTTTTGTATTTTTTTATAGTTCTGTACATGTTCTAAATTGCTAACTCTGTTGATTTCCCTTCCAGTGCCCCACATTGGTCTTTATTAATATTTCGTGTTACACAGAAGTTTTTGATTTTACCTAGTATGCATTTCTCATAAATCTTACTGAAATTTGATAATATGCGTTTCTATTCATTAATAGTTTGTACTTTTATCCAAGTAGATTTTTTTTTTGGTTTACCGGTTTTATGTATTGCTGTTCTAGATAATTTCCGTATATCTGGATAGTAGCTTTTCTCAAATAATTTATTTATATATTTTGTTATTACTCCTGGATATTTTTTATTGAATATGTTTACGAATGTGTTAGATATATTATCTGGTCCAACTGCTGTTTTCTTGTTTAACTTTTTAATTATTTCATTGCTTTCCTGTTATTTTATTTTTGTTGTGTCTTCAACATTGTATTTGTTAATAGTAAATGGTTTATTATGTATGTACAGTTTTTCCGCTAATAGGTCAGTTTTTTCTTTGTCTGTTGTTGCCTATTCATTTAACATTGGTATTTTTAATTTAGCGTTTCTATTCATTAATAGTTTGTACTTTTATCCAAATAGTTTGTTTGTTTCCGTTAACTTCTTCCATGCTTCCATTGTGGCTATTTCGATATTGTATTTGTAATTATTAAATTATTTTTGTAATCTTTAAATAATAACTCTTTGTGCCTTTCATTTTTACATTTTTTTATACTTTTTATATCTGGCATTGACTACTCTATTCTTATAATATTATATTTAATGTTTTATGTAAGTAGTGTAGATCAATGTTTATTTTGTTATTGTATGTGATCATTAAATTATTATTTATAATACTTGTATAATGTTTTGGTCTATATTCGTTATTATATTTGTCTGATACTCTTCATTTGTAATTTCACCTAGTAAAATGTCTCTTGCCACCTTGCAGTGGTTTTCATTGAATTGCAGAATTTTAACCATTTTTACTATTATTTCTTTACTATTATCCTTACTGTTTGTTATTATCTCGTTATTTGTTTGGTTAAGTGATTTTTGTTCGAATTTTAACTCCTTTTTCGTTGATCATTTCATAAATCGTCTTTAACTGCTTAAATAGTACATCCATGTTGACACTTGTTTAATTGTTGTTACTGCTTTTTCATTTTTGTGGATGGTTTTAATTATATCATCCACTATTTGTTTGAGATTAAGAATTCCGTTTTTTTGTGCTTCTATTTTTTCTTTTAATGGTAGAAGTGTTTTTTCTATTATGTTTTCTTCATTTTTATTTGTTTTGTATTTCCTTTCTTTTGTAGCATTATTCGATTTGATTTCGACCTGTTGCTCATTTGCCATTTCTAGAGTTTAATTTTTTTTTCCGGGATTTTTATTTTTGTTCTGTGGATTCTTACCTATCTCCTAATCTACATTTATCAAAGCGATCCCCCCCTTTTTTTTGTATTTTTGTTTGTGTCATGTTTTGTCCGTACTACACTCCATTTGTGTTTCAGTAGCTACTCTGTCTAATTTCTCGTTTTGAACGAATTTTCTGTCCAGAAGTTGTTTTGGGAACTTCTTCTTGAAACAAATAATCACGAGGTTTTAAGAAATTTGACAATTATTACTAAAAAATATTAACACGGGAAAATTAGATTAATTTGACGTGTATTTTAGAATGCATGAAAGAAAAAAAAAAGTATTCGAATGAGAAGTGTAAAATCTAAAAATCAATTATAATACGTTTAAGTATAATGCTATCTACTTTTTAAAAAAAAAGGATAGTCGAAAGAAGCGAGGGAAAAAAAATATTTCCCGTAATTCCTTATTTTTTTTAAAAAGAACGCATTTCGCGTATTCAGTATTTTTTATTAAACATTTTTAAAGTTTAATTTTTTAATCGTGTTTTATGTTGTTCAAATTTTTTTTTTTTCGACTCGAATTTGTATTGTTATTAGTTATTTGTTTAGTTGAACTTATTATTACTCAAAGTGGTGAAATTAACTAAAGTTGTTAGAAATACTGTATTTTTGTATAATAAAAAAAAACATTACTTTTATTACTTCGGCATAAAGTTCAGTGGAAAAATTGAAGTTTTACACAATTCCTTAAAATATAATTTAAATGAAAAAAAATTAAACGATTATTTTTTTTTTTAAATGAATAATTTCGGTCGTAAATTACAATTTCCTCGCTTTGTGAAGCCGGTTAAAATAGACAGTCGTAAAAAACATATTTCATATTCCTTGCCCAAATTGTTAACGCGATCTTTTGGATACACTTTCAATTATTTCAGTGATACTGTATAATTTACATTTGATTATAAATAGAACATTCAACATGGACGATTTTAAACGCTTTTATTCGAATGAAGATGAAGCGAAATCTATTCCTTATTTCTGGGAGAAATTCGACAAAGAAAATTATTCGATTTGGTACGGTAAATACAAGTACAACAATGAATTGCAGAAAGTATTTATGAGTTGCAATTTAATAACGGGTTAGTTTATTTATGTTATTTGCATATCGGTCTGTTTCGTTATAATATATTTGGTATTATTACAATGAGCCTCATGCTTCCGTTAAGTTTTACTGTTGTGATCTTTTTATGATAATTACGTGTTGAAATGGTTACTTAAAATTGTTAGTCAGAAAGTCAATGAATTAACATACTTTCAGAGAAATATTTTTGAACATATGTTTTGAATGTAAAGATAAATAAACGTTTACATTTTAGAAAAATTAATTAATAATCAAAATTCCGTCAACGCCATCTTATATTACAGCATTATTCGTTGTTGTATAGGTTTTTATGTTTTGGAATGAAATCATTACGATTATGGTCTCTATTAATATTATTGAAAATTTTTATTAAAAATAAAATATTACCATGTGATGAATTTATATTTATAGGAATGTTCCAGAGGCTTGATAAAATGAGAAAACAAGCTTTTGCCAGTGTTTGTTTGTTTGGACCGGATGGTAATAGTTCCATCTCGGGTGTATGGGTTTGGAGAGGTCAAGAATTAGCATTTGAGGTAGAATTTTAAACTTCATATCTCTGCACGCAAATTGTTTAATATTGTATTGATTCTAGTATAATTTTCTTTTCCCTGATAAGTATTTCTGCGCTTGAAGGTAATTTATGCATTCTATGATAGTAAAATATAAATTAAATTTCTATTTATTGAACGTTTATTGGCGAGCCTACACATATTATTATATAACATAAACTTCATACACATGATATTGAACGATTCTTTTTATAAAATGAAACGATTTCCGTAAATAATTTGTTTTTCCCGTTTGCGATTAACAACTTAATTATATTGTTTTTATCAATAAGTTTTCAGGAGCATTTACTTTTTATCAAATTGGTTCTCATGTAATTGGTAAATGATAAAATTAACTTTTTACGGAAGGTAACATTTAACCTCATGTTCAAAGGCAAATTTGAATATTAATTTCATTTTGCAATATTTTGAGGAATAAAATACTCCAAAGTATCTTTTATGTATCGCAAATAATGTGTGTATACAACAATTTGCTTTGGTACATATTATTTTAAGAAGTAAGGAATTTTAGAAAATAAAACGTGCAGCTTTTAAAGTAAAATTGTAAGTGCTTACGTGCGAGTGTTTATGCGCGTGAATTATAAAAATACTTACAATAATTTAAAACACTATTTAAAAGCAATTATAAGTAAATACAAAAAAAAAATCAATTTAATTAAAATTAACGGTAGAATGTAACAAAAAATTAGTGCTGTCCGCTGTACTTATTGTTTGGCACAGATTTTGACATATTACACACAGCAAAACAGTACTCTGCAAACACTTTCAAGTTATCACTAATGCGCGTTTGACACTTGTTGATGACGAAACAACATGTCATATATGTCAAATTTTTATACTACACAGTGCATTGGTGCGCCGTCCAGTTTCTCAAATCCGCATTTCATACTTGTATTCTGATATTAATTGTAAATGTAAAATAGATATTCATGTCCATAGGTACTAAATTTTGTTTCGTTTAATAACATTTTACATTTTTCCATTGGGAGTTACTGAAATTATTTTGCTGCAATACTAACATTTATTTCTAAATCTGTTATTTTTAATTATAGCATGTTGTCCCTTTTAAGAGGTTAATGCTTCCTTTAAATGAGGTATTTGACAAGAGAGAAAGGGTATAATAAATTGAACATTACCGGTGTTATTTCATACTCTTGAAATGCAACATCACTAGGTGTTCAAACATCGCATTTGCGTTTGTACTACTCGTATTTAATAGTAACCTTAATGTATCTGATATAATTCAGTTTAGTATGGATTAAAAGCACGCGTAACCCCCTTAAGAGGTGAATGCTTCTTTTCATTGAAGTATTTACAAGAGAGAGGGGGAATAGTAAAATGTTCATAACCGGTGTCATTTCCTTCTGATGAAATGTAACATCACTAGGTGTTCAAACATTACTATGTTGTACTTAATATGGTTAATTTCTTTTGAGTAGTTACTATTTATTTCTTTTATATAACATATGGATATAATCAAATACTCATTGCTTATTCTAGTAACAATATTCAGCGTTGTGTAATTTTTTCTTTTTTAAAAATTTATTTACCCATCGAAGTAATGCAAGTAATGCGTTAAATTTTTTGTTGTAATTATTTAATAATTTATGTTGTTTTTGCAAAAAATGTTATTATGGAGTTCAAAATTTTTTAATGATTTTTGTTGTAAATAAAATTAATTTAATATTAACAGCGATAAGCACGAGTGCTTGCAAATTTTCGATTATTTTAAAGTATTAATAATTGTAATGCTTAATTACAAATTTGTCTTGCTGATAAAGTAACACATTCCAAAAGTTGAATGATAAATTTATTTTTATTTAGTCTTTTACATCATGGCTAAAGTGAAAATATGTATTAGATATTAGCGCAAACATTTATTGTCTGGTAAATAGATAGGTATGATTAAAAAAATTTATTTACACAACCGTACCAGTTTATTCGAGATGAAACTAACACAGAAATGTGTGCGTATATATCTATATAGTGCTGTACAACTTTTTATTTTATTTTCTTATTTGAAATTACTTGAAGTAATAAAATTTATTAAATTTTTTTTTTTATTACGTATCTATGGTTTCACGTAGACCATGTTTTTCTGGAAGCTTTGAAAAATATCTTCTATTTTATTGATTCATTTCAATAATTGTATATAAAAAAAAAAATGTTCAGCCGAAATATTAGATGCTTCTTTAATTTTTTTTTGTAAAATTAAAAAAATGCATTTTTGTAGAGTTATTTCTTAAACTAAACTATAGATTATGTATTGGTCAGAACAAATTTCAAGTCAACACTATTTTTAATATGCTTCTATCTGATACTAAAATGAAAATTGTTTTTTGTTATCCTACGTATTACGAACGAATTAAAAGGAAATACTATTATGTTTTTGATTTGAGCGGATTGGAAGGTACATTTTATATTGTAGATTTTTCTTTGATGTTTTGGATAATGTGAACTTGATGGTTTTGTAAGGGATGTTATTAAAAGTATAATTAAGGACTAGTGTGATGCACAGAAATTGACCCATTGTTTTCATCAAAGCTACTTTTATGACGCATTGAGAGGTAAAGTATTCAAAAGATTATTGTAGAGTTCATTGTTTAATGAAATTAAGCAATTTCTGCATTATCAGGTCGAATGGTCGCCGTGTATTTTTATTAATAGATGTGAAGCTTGTTGACGATGTCATGAATGACTTTGCAATCCAACACGAAAAGTGGCTGCATGGTCACATAAATATAGATGCCATTCAACTACTTAACTCCAATAATGATAGGCGCCTCAAGCGCATATATCCTCTAGATTTAGTTATGTAATTATATGTAAATCACCTAATTAATAGTAATATTTTTATTAAATATTAATGAGAACTAGTCATTGGACTAGTTCCACAACATGTTATGTATTAGTAGTTTACAAGTATTGATTGTTTGAGTAGAAACTGTAGATTTCAATAGCTTAGGTCACTCCCTTAAGGGGTGGTCTATTAAATATATATGTATATATATATATATATTAATCAAGCAATATTGTAGGAAGCGAAGACATTTGTTGAACGATTGTTTACACGGCTCGCATGCAAGTGTGGTCGTGTAATTAGATCTGATCGGCATTTTCTTTCCTCCTTGCGCAGTTTCATTTATTGTTTATTATTACTCGTAATGTAGGTTTAAGTTTATGTTTTGGTTTCGATCACGTATGACGTTTGCTCGCTCGTTTTGTTTCGTTCCCGTTTTCAGTGGTTTGTCTCGTATTTTTATTTTGGTTGTTGTTTCGCTCGTCAGTTCTTTTGTTTCTCGTTCGCCGAAAGCAATTAATTCGAAATAGCCCTTTTCAGGGCTACCCGCGCATTTTAATAAAGTAAGTCGAAATCGATCAATATTTTATTTTCGTATTTTCTTACCTTTTTATTTAACTCACGGAAATTACGTAAAACAACATTATTAGAAAAAAATGTTGAAGTAGAAAAAGTTCGATATGAAATTCAAACAAATATGCGTGAATTTTTATAAGAATATTGAAGATGCGGTAATAAAAACATTTGATGAGGAATAACTCATAGGGGAATTAGCCTGGAAAAAAGAATATTCAAGTCGAAAGAGTTTACAGTTGAGCAAGGTTTATAAATCCTCTTGAATTCCGCGTTTCTAAAATGCTTAGCGGTTCCGCATAAGTGTATTTTTTAACCAAAAAATGAAACAAAAATATCTTGATTGAAGGTATTTCTAAAAGCTTAGTTTATATGGAAATTATAATGTTTTATTAAAAATGGCTGGGCGGATTTTGTGATCCAGATTTGTGTGACTTGTACGAGTGAATAATTAAAACTCAAACGAGAAAGCTGTTTTTGCTTTATTTCGACGTGCTAAGTTGTTTTCAAGATTTTTTATCGCAAATGTTATTACGCGCAACAATGTCTGGATAGTACTGTATACAGAGTGTAACGAGTTCGATTTTAGAATCTGAAATTTGTTCAAATCGCGGTTTCCTTAATCACAGGCGATTGCGTTTCGTTTTGAAGTTTCTATAAATTCATTTTTAACATTGCCAATTTGATGTCTAGCATTAGATATTATAACAGTTGATTACTGCTACAACAAAGAAAGTATTTTAAGACATTGATGAAACTATTATTTCAAATTAAGAAAAACTTCGAAATTTAACACATAAACAGGAAAATTTATAAATGCGATCAGATGTTGAATGTGTTTGTAATCAGTGCGTGTGTCTTACACCGGGTTATCAGAGAATTACAAACTCCGGAAAATATCTAAGTTATTTCGAGCGACTTTTAAATTATTAGAAATCTGCTGCTCGAGATTTTCGATATTATGAAGGAGTTGTGAATGTGCGAAATTTTCAATACATTCTCTTAAAAAATAAATACGTACTTTAGAGGTTATTGGTGATTTGGTGAGTAGGGAGGTTCGCTTTTTAGTGAAAAATTCTCTAACCAAATCACTGAAATGAACACTAGTGCATTATTATTCGTAAAAATCTGAGTTTTATTTTGAATGAAAAATAATACGTTCATTTTTAAAAAAGTTTCGAGATCATTTTTTATAGTCACTTTTTATTTAAAATGCTTAGAGGTAAATCACACGAATCCCGATCACAAAATTGGTTGAATAACTCAAAATTCGTAACTTTTTTTTTTTTGAACTGCAAATTAAAATTAAAAAATGCGTTCTGGGTGTATTGTTAAGGACTGCATTTCTTTTGCGGAAGTGTTTTCGGATTGTGTCTGAGGAATACATATTTGAAGTTCTGTTGAAGGTTTTTACGTATCCTGTCTATTTTGCAGTATGGTTTCCGGTAGCACAGCGAGGGGGGATTGCAGTTCAGCAAGTAAAATTACGAATTGAACGTGCACTACTTATTTGCTGATAAGTAAAATCAGACATATAGTTGTTCCTAGAGAAGGTTGGCAATTCGCAGTTCAAACGGAAATTTTTGATCGAATTTACTGCTCAAAAAATATTTACGAATTCTAAACACACATTCGGAAATAAAGTTCGTACCCTTTAAAAGGAAGTAGGTTTTGGGTTAAATTTTGAGTAGTATTAGTAGAGATTTTGTGTCCTAAAAAGTTAAATACCGATGAGTGCCAGGAAGGTGGGGAAGCTTTAGTATATTAATAGTTTCTCCTATAATATCTGTTTAATATTAAACAACAGCGGATAAACAGATATGTAAAAAATTAATAGGTATCAAATTTTCTGTTGGAAATAATTTTTATAAAACGGCGCATCAGTTTATTTATTTATTTAGTTTTTTTTTTTTTTTTTTTTTGCGCGTATTGTGATAAAATTAATGCCATTATTCAATTTTTATGTTGAATAAAAGTTTAACATTTTTTTTCTCTCGAAAGTATTTTTTAATTATGTTTACTAAAATATATTTCAGTTAAGTCCTGATTGGAAAACGGACTATGATGTGTACGAATGGACTAAATTAGATCCAGATTCGGAAAAGACCAAACAGTTAGTAGAGCAGTACTTTTCATGGAAGGGTACAGATGAAGAAGGGCGTAAATTCAACCAAGGGAAAATCTTCAAATAGAACGCTGATTATCAGTAATGCTTTTCACATTTGCGAAACTTACATATTTACTTTTTGTATTTTTGTCAATCTATTTTAATTTTGAAACGGTAACTATATTCAGCTGTTTTTTTTTTTTTTGTGTTCGTAACCGAATAAAAAAAATAAAATATGATTTAATTGTATATATTTTATTTCGTTGAACAAGAACATGAAATGCTAAGTATACTTGTCTTTAATTTTTGTTTTCTTAAACATATGTCTTACAACCAATAACGTACAATTAATTTACTTCAATTTTACATCAATAACACAACCAAACTTTATATAAAAATCTTATTCTATGGTTAAATATTTTTAAATGCTGTTATAATATTTAATAACGGTATACGATTAAAACCACTTTACCGGTTAATTTTTTATTATAATTATTGTTTTTTGTTTTTTTGGTCATAGTAATGAGCTGCTGGTAATTGCAATTCATGTTTTTTCTTCATAGACCGTTTTCCAAAATATGCAAAGCTGCTCCTAAAGCCCAACTTATTTCATGATTGTCAATCGTATCTAAAAGCTGAAATTATAATAAGTATACCTCATGTAAGTTCTATGTAAATATTACAAAAATGTATTTCAAAAACAAAATGTAGAGTCAATTTGAAGTAAAAACATTTTTTTAAAAATATGTTTTTGAAAAATCAGAAGATAAATACTCAACAGGCTGCAGTTCTGAATTATTTTAGATATATTCCTTTTAGGAAGGAAAAATCGTACCCAAAGTATTTTTTTATTTTATAGAAATAAAAAGAATTTCAAAAAATCTATAACATCAGTTAAAAAATTACCTCCATAATATGTATGTATTATTTTAATATGTACAATCATAATTTTTTACTGTAGCATATACTATTAACCCTGTAGAAATACTAAGAAAATTGTAATGTTAAAGAGTTCGTTAAATTTAAGAGAAAACACTGAATTTAGTAATGGAAGTTTTTAGGATTGTTGATATTTTTTTCATTATAATCACTGCATCGGACTATTTTTATTATCGTACATAAACAGAAAATGTATTTTTTTAAATTTTTGTCTGTCTGTCAGTCTATTTGTTCCAATTTAATTCAAATACTATTAAGCAATAGTGATGAAATTCACGCAGCCTATAGCTTATATTATCGGATTCGTTCTAAGCTTTGTTTCACATTGATATCATAAATAGTGCAGAAGTTACGACAATTTAAAGTTTAAAAAAGAAAGAAACGGCGATATCTCTGTCAAATCGTTTAAAATTTAACAGCCGGCTAAAAACGGAAAACAATATATTTATTAGCCAGAAGACCATCTTTAAAAAATATCATTTCCATTCCTTCCGGATTTGTTGCTTTCGTGTAATTTAAAGTTCAAAAAAAGGAAGAGACAGCGATATTCTCGTCATATCGTTAAAATTTAATAGCCGGCTATTGCCGAAAACATAAAATCGGAAAATAAGTTGTTACTATATCGTCGAGTAAAACGTAAACATCTCACGTTATAAACACATTATATATCCATGCAGTGTGATAGCCAAATACCATGACATGTTTATTAGTGATATTTCAGTTATTAACTGGGTAAGTATATAAACAGAATTTCCTTAATTATTACTAACACAAGTTTTTGATGTATAGTTTGTATGTGAATGTTCTATTTAATATATATATATATATATATATATATATATATATATATATAGCTAATACATAAATTATGTATTAAGAGAAATAATTACATGGACGAAGCCATAGGTAACTTCTAGTTTTTATATAGACAGATTAGTTTATGATTTTTAGAAATTAGTGAGAAGTAGACTCTTTTTAAAATACATACATATTTAAAAACTGGTTAAACAGGAAATTTTGTGTAATTCAATATTTACAATTTACATTGCTGTGGCCTAAAGATAAAATCACGGTGCAATGTAACTGTAATTTGGCTCTGGTTAGATTACATGTTCTACCGGTGGCGCCGTTGAATGCGTTTCATTAATAATACCAGTCCGCGGATTCGTTTTCTTTCGTGAATAAATTTTTTTATTTTTGAAACTCAAATGCGTAAATGTTGTAGATATCGATAATGAAATATGACTAACAAAGAGAGGCTCAGACTATTCACCAATTTCTTTCAGATTTAGCGTAGTAATGAAGTTATCAACATAGTTGTTTTAAATTTTAGTTGCGAGCGTTTAACGTTTTTAAAAAAATTTACTTTACATTTTATAAAAATTGATATATAATTAAGAGGAAAAGGAGATTAAGTGTTATAATATTTAACCAAAAAACAATGTTTTCGCGATAAAGTGGTTACCCCCCGCATAACTATAATCTAAAAGCGGAATTTGAAATCAAATCTGCTCTTCGACTGTATTTCCCTTTATTCGGTATGTAATTGCATACGTGTATAATTCGTTAAATTTGAATATATGCTATTTCTACAAAGTCGAGTATTTTTCAAGTTTATCTATTAAAAGTTTAAAAATAGTTCTTAATAATTTTTTTTTTTTACAAAATACTTTATAACAAATTTCAAGGCTAAATTTTTATAAATGATCATACTGCATTTTAAATACTGTGAAAAAGAAAACGGTTTTGTTATGTTTTAGATCTCACTTGTATAGTATATGTTTTCTTTGAATCCGCTTTTAGTATTGATTATTAGTTTATTTACCTTATTCAATTTTTACATAAAGAGGTGTACACACACACACATATATATATATATATTAGAGATGGTAAAATGCTATTTATTTCAATAGCAACTGCTATTGCTATTGCTATTTTACTGCTACTTTTTAACCAATTTATGTACAATGAGTTCAACAATCTAATATTCATTTCTAAAAAAGCGTGAAATATAATCCGAATTTCTGATAAAAAACATTTTAAGAAAAATACATGTTTAAAAGTTTTGTTGAATATTTATTTTAGTACAATAAACTATATACAATAAAAATTATAGAAAATGTGTGTTTTTAACTCTTGTCTCACGTTGCTTAAAGAAACATTTAGATAAAATTGGAAGAGTTAAAATGTAAGGATGCCGCAATAAATTGAATGTACTAGAGATGGTGTGCTCGAGAAGACCCTAATGAATCATTTGTACTTGATTATAAACCAATCAGAGATACTTTATTAAATATTTCGAAATAATAATTATAATGCAAAAATTCGATGCGAAACTTTAGGGCTTCAAGAAGAAAATGTGCCGTTTGAATACCGGGATCATGACATCATTTTGGAATGATATCCTGGAAAATTTAAATAAAACTAATATAGTGCAATTTAAAATCCGAAATTACTTTTAAATACCAAAATTGCATGTATTAAATTGTATAATAAAAACCAACTTTAATAACAAACAATATAATAAGGGGGTAAAAATAATTTATAACAATAAATTGAATAAATACCTCAATTAGTGTGTTTTGATTAAGTTAGTTTTAGCTGATGATGGGTTATACCCGAAAACGTTACTAATTAAGGTATTTATTTAATTTATTGTCATAAATTATTTTTACCCCCTTATTATTATATTGTTTGTTATTAAAGTTGGTTATTTCATTATACAGTTTATAACAAACAGGCATGTATTAAATCATTAAAAGAATATGTTGCAGAAAAACGAGATAACTTTTCATGATATGCAAATTTAGGAAAAAAGCTTACTGACATGATCGAGTAGTAATTGTACGCAAAATCGAAATGTTCGTTTAAAATGCTACAACACCAAAAGTTGAACTTTCAGTATTTGAATCGTTTTGTATCTTTCAGTATCTTCCAGTTATGCATTTTTGAATGTATAACCTCCGCACAATTATGGTAAATATTTTATTAATGCGACAAGAAATTGGATGTGTAATGTGTAAACATATTTGATATTAAATATTTAGCGATATTTAATAGGAAGTTTAGTTACTTCGATGAACAAAAAGTGATTAAAAATTTGGAACTTATTTAAAATTAATTAACAAATGTTGATTGTATAATTTCCTATCCCATCCTACTTAAGTTATTAATATAAAATCGAAAAAACACCGAAACAGGAATTTATTTAAAAAATTATGAACATCTACTAGTTGCCATTAGTTTTTTGCGAATTTTATTCTACTCCAAGCTGCAAATTTTTTGAAAATGATCCAGTAACAGCTGGAATTGTTGTATACGGAT
This sequence comes from Icerya purchasi, assembly GCA_039619475.1. Taxonomy (NCBI): domain Eukaryota; kingdom Metazoa; phylum Arthropoda; class Insecta; order Hemiptera; family Monophlebidae; genus Icerya; species Icerya purchasi. The sequence goes on along the minus strand of CM077116.1, from coordinate 386,295,451 downwards.
GGTCTTGATCACTTTTAACCTATTAAAAAACTAGGTTTTTCTAATTTTTCTGTATATGTGCTCATTTAAATGTTTTTTTTTTAACCGACTTCAAAAAAGTAGGAGGTATTCATGTATTTTGATTTATTTTATTTTATTTTTTTTTTATGTGTGTTACCAAAGAACTTTCTTCTAGATGAACCGATTTTGATGATTCTTCTTTTATTTGAAAGGTGGTGTTTCTCATGTGGCCCCATTTAAATTTGATCAAGATCTGACCGGTAGTTTTTGAGTTATCCTTAATAATGCGGGAGATTGATGCTTTTTGGATGCTTTTCATTCGTGATTGTTTTCACCGTCCAGTTAGATTTATTGACTTAAAATACTATAAATTTGCCAAATTACCATGGAAATGTAGCTTTTGATGCTTTTACCGTGGAAATATCTGTTCTTATTAAAATGTTTTAATTTAATTGAATAAAAATGAACTAAAAAGTAAAAAATAAAATGCTTTTTTACAAAAAATAAATACCGACATCAAGGTTTATTATAAAAATTTAAAAATGCACTAAAAAGTAAAAAATAATTACTCCCGATAAAATATATATATCAGAGTGATATAACTTAAGGTGATATCGTAATTCTTATACAACATTAACTTTTTGGAGTTGGCATCAAATTCATATTAAATTAATAATTAAAAACTGCATTAAATGTTTATAAAATTGTTCCTAGATATAGTAATATGAATTTAATTCCAACTCCAAAAAGTTAATGGTTGTATAAGAATTACGATATCACCTTAAGTTATATCACTCACTCTGATATATATATTTTATCGGGAGTAATTATTTTTTACTTTTTAGTGCATTTTTAAATTTTTATAATAAACCTTGAAGTCGGTATTTATTTTTTGTAAAAAAGCGTTTTTTTTTTACTTTTTATATTCTTTATTTAATAAACGGCGAATTGGATTTCTTCATTATGTCATTGAATGATTTTTAAAAGCTGAAACAATTCCATTTTTGCTATTGAAAGGCGGATTAGGAACAGCTAGTTCATAAGTTATGATCAGTTAGTATACTTGAATATGCAGCGCTATTCTGAACTAGTACACTAGCAGGATCAGCTGTACTTTTTCGACTTTGGCTTGTAATCGAGATTTGTAGTCCTTTTTGTAAATATCGGGTAGGCCAAAAAAAAACCACTCAATTATGAAATGCTCATAAAAAGAGAAGAGTTAGAATTAGCGTGACGATTCCAGCACTCTTAGATGCCGAAAATGATGCCATTTTAACGTAGATATTATTGGGTAGTAATCACGTTGTCGTAAACTAAGCAACATGGCGCTTTCGCGGTCGAGCGGTATTTGAATAGTAGTGATACGGTGTAGTGGTCGCGCAACGTGCGTTTAAAAAAGAATTCAAATTAAAACATCATGGATAAATCTCTAGATTATAAAATTATCTTGAAACGAGTCGAAAACTTTAAGAAATTAGGCAGTGTTTTGATTCATAACCAAACAGGTCGTCGTCGGACTTTGATAACTGTTGAAACCATCGAAAAAGTACGCGTAGCCATGATAACCTGTTCACGCGAGATCTCTGCGCCACCAAGCTACGGGCTCGAAGATTTTTTGTACACCGCTTCGAAGAATAGTCAAAGAGGATTCAAATATGCACCCCCATACTAATTACAACTAACGTAGGAATTAATTGCTTCCAGCTGATTGGCCAAAAAAGTTAGAATTTTGCAAAAAAAATTTAGACATGATCGACGATGAAGAGGTTAATTTGGAACATGTTTTTTCTTTAGCGGTGAGGCTCACTTTGACGTTAATAAACAGAATATGGTTTACTGCGCTGTCAGAAACCCCCAATTAACGCATGCTAGATCCATACATATTTCCCTCGTGTAACCGTCTGGTGCGCAGTATCAGCGAAGGCGATAATCGGTCTCTACTTCTTCGAAGAGGAGGGAGAAAACGTTACGGTGAACGGCAGCCAATACCTAACTATGCTAAACGAGTTTTTTTTTCTTTCTAATACCAATTTTACGAATGTGGTTTCAACGACAGCGCATATCCGCACGCATGTGTCGAATTTGTTAAAGAAGAAATTTAAGATTTTCTTAATTTCAAGGAATACAGATTTCACGGGGCCACCGCGAATCCCATATTTAACTCTTCAATTTTTACTTATGAGGCTCCACTTAAGAGCATAGTATATAAACCGGCGGATATAGAGGAATTAAAATCTGCGATTAAAAAAGAGACGTTGAAACAAGTGACCGAAATCTTTTATAAAAAATTGCGAAAATGTAAAAATCAAAATGGTAACTATTTATTATACGTGTATTGTTTAAAACTAATGAAGTAGAAAAATGGCATATTTTTTGGAATTCTCTTTAACGTTGGTCTCACTTCTCTATTTCGAATAGCTTTTATTTGGCAAGCGTTTCATAATCGGGTGTTTTTATTTTGCCCGCCCTGTAATGAACAGTCTCTAACTATCTTGTATAATTCATTTCGCGGAAATGATCCAGGAGCAAAACAGAACATTAAATATGTACAAAGTTACCAAAAATAGCGATGCTTGTGAAAAATAAAACTTTCCCGAATAAATTATAAGTCAATGAAAAACATTAATAAACACAGTGGCAATAAATTAAATTACCATCGATTTGTCAGTACTTATTATTTAGCGATTTATGTAACTCGTCTGTTGCGTCTATTTTTTTCTTTCTTCATGATTAATCAGTTTGTTTAACCTGACAATTACGTACCGTATATTACACAAACATGTGTGTGTTGTGTATGGTTGTCAGACGTGACATGGAGCAGGTCTTGAATTATAATTAAGTACACATCATTATTTTTACTTGTCCGCGTATACTACCAGCGTATTACCCACAACTATCTGTATATTTCACCTTAGAAAAATTATTTTCAATGAAAATAAGTTCGACGAAATACATATCAGATTTGCTTGTTGGGCGTGTCAATTTGTGTTTGGTTATAATTTTAAGCAAAAAAGAGAAAGTCTGAAAATTGGAATTCTTATGGCCAAAGAAGCGCTAATTTATGTAAAATACTTTAGCTTGAAAAAAAGAACAAATTACCTGTAATTTCTTGTTGGGGTGTAGTCCGAATCCTCGTTTTAACAATGACGATATAAAAATTAAGTCTAAACATCGTAACGGTTTGTTTATATCTAGTTTGCTGCAGCCTGAAAATTTATAAAAAAATTTAATTTTTTTCATTTGCAATAGTAACATGGGTTCTACTTTGTTTACAACTTCCCAACATTGTAATTCTAAACGTCCCGAAAATAACAACTGAGTGGTCTTGTATAAGCATTGTATACTGGAATAAGTACGGCGCATAAGTAATATTTGTATACATATATATATATACATATTAGGGTGGCCGTTAGTTATAGATGACGAACCGCAAAGAAGATCAAAAACAGTACCTGCTTCAAATGGTAGCGGAATATCAAAAAAAAAAAATACTCTGATGCGAAAAATCGACGCTCATGTCTGGCATTAATACTTACCTTTCTTAGCCTATTCTGTGGCGAATTGTAAATGTGTTTTCAACGATTTTTTCATTCTTATCAATAAAATTATTCACCTGAGGAAGAAGGCTAAGAAAAATATTGTGATATTTCAAGTATAGTTTCAACGTTTTAAGCTATGAGAGTTCCTGTTTTACTGCGTAACACCCGCTAAACCACTCTGTCTAGTAATCAGCGGAAGTCTACCTTCGCACGCGCGCTGAGTTGCGCTATTGGCGCTATCTTCTTGGCCGTATCAGCACGTTTTAAATGATTTTTTCATATAAGAGAACAAGACTACCGGTTGGGGAATTAAAAAATTTAACCTTGAAAAATAAAGGCCACCCTAATATATATATATATGTCGTCGTGTTTGGCCTAGTGGTTAGAGCGCTTGACTACCAATCCGGAGGTTTCGAGTTCGATACCGAGCGATGACAAAATAAGCGCTTAGTATATATGCAGCAGTTAAGACACATTTGGGATGCATTTATAGCGCGACTGTAATAAAACTCATGTTTGTAATCGAGGAAGAGGTGTATATATATATATATGTATCCCCTCAGTCTTATTGCTCAATTTCAAGCGTCGTGACTGCTTATTTGTACATTCTTTCAGTACAGAGTAGGTAGCGTTCATGGCAACTGTTACATGCAGCGTGAGTGTGTACGCAAGATTACACTTGGAACTGATTGTAAATGTTGTGACTTGTCGATATAGAAGTGCAGTTCCGTGTGTGTTTGCTGTGTACTAACTAGTGCGCATGTAATAGTGTACGTGTTGGTTTTCCATTGCCTTCCACGTGACTATTAGCAAGTATTTAATTTAATTTTTCGTAATAGTTTCTGTTGTCGCCTGGAATCGAACCCGAGACTTCCGTAACGGAAACCAAGCGCTCTAGTAACTAGACTATCACGACGATCCGTGTGTTTATATATGTGTAAACTTATTTCTTTAAACCTCCCTTGGGAACACCCTCTAAACTCTCGCGGCAGTTCTATAATGCTTATAGAAGAGCAAATTGCAGTTAACCACGTCATTATTAAAAAAAAATATTACGGTTTGTATAATAATTTCTATTACAATCTTCGTAACACAAATGTAACAGGATTTTCATTTTATCCTCAGTGTAAAATGTTAATATTCTGTAATCTTAAGCTGAAATAATATGAAAATTCTGTTACGAAAGTTGTATTGTTTTTTCGTTGCGGAAGTCGTATTATTTTTCCCCCTTAATAAAGTACATTAGGGAAGTTTGTAAATAAAAGGCAATCATTTGTTGGGGGATGGGGCGTCAACTATGGACATTAATTCAGTGTAAGTGATTTCTTTTATTTTTTTTTTTTCTTTTGGAAGACTATATCTGCGGTCGGTAAATGTAAAAAAAGTCGTGAGAAAGTTCGACAGGAAAGAAATAGGATAAACGGAAATATGGCAAAGGAATACAATTTCCCTAGAGTACACTCGTAGAACTGCGGGCAAACAGATATATTGTTTTAATACGTACACTTTTCAGTTATTTTATTCGTCTGTGTAATACTTCTGGTTGATTGTATTTACAAGTTCGACGATTCCTCCTAAATATTCATTTAAATTAATAACAATACAACGAGGAATATATTTCTTGAAAAATATACGTGAAGGTTCCTATATAGTTATACAGGATTAGGAGGATCGAGGTGGCGCAAAAAAATAGTCTTTTTTAAAACCGATTTATTAGGATTTAAAATTTTAGTTTTTTAAAAAAAAGAAGTGAATATTATATTACAGCGGGCTTTCTTATAAATAAATTTACAATAATACTCATTGTTTGGAAAATAGTGGATTGCGGTTTTTTTATGTCGCTCTTACAAAAAGCTTGAGACGTCGATTAAATATTTTATTAGCGCATAGAGAAGTAAATTGAGAATTTTTTAAATAATTATTTTGCGCTCTTTTCTGTTACAATATACAAAATAAAAAGCATTGAATTTCCATGAAAATTTCACTGAACTACGTACGATATTCACAATTTTACACCTTGTGAATGCAGAGATATTGCGATTGTTAAGGATTTCCTGTTTATGGGTTTATAACGAATTCATCCGAATAATAATATCGAATCTAAATACTCTAAGTCTGATCGAAAAGTCCTTGGGAGCAAACACGATTATGGCATGAGTAGTAAACCTATGGTATTCAGCGAGTTAAAGGTAGAAAGCCTGAACTTTTTTTCGAGTAAGCCGTTGGCGAATTGAGTTCTAGTACGCGTTTTATGCGCCTTAAGTTGGATGATGGTATAGTTTTTCGATTTCTTATTTTCGGGCGAAATGTTAAGAATAACGCGTGTACATTAAATTCAGTTAGCCATCGTGGTTTAGTTGGTTAGGCAGTGGTGTCTCGTTCGAGTAGGACCTTTTTATTTGTGCGCTGGGTTGAAGTCCATAGTTGACGCGTTTAAAAAAAAAAGAAAAATTAATTAAATTTTGCCTGAAACTGGAAAATCCGTTTGATGAATGTTTCAGCCTAACGAAACGGGAAAATAGTGAAATAGTTAAGCCGGGCCTATCGTTCCCTTTTTGGTATACACAATTCGCCAGCAGCCGAGAATTTAACGAAGATGCGAAAATTGGTCGACCGGTTACAAATCGTTCTGCGGAGCAAATTTCTCGCGTTCGCTTTTTAGTGCGTTCAGATAGATATCTGACAATCTGGGAAATGAGTTCTTCCCTTAAATTTCAGTTACGGAACGGGTTAAAAAATTTTGATGAACGATTTGAAAATGGCAAGGATTTATGCGATCTATCGTAAGTGCAAATTTCTCCAAGAATTGGCCACGAATATCGAAAGTGACCCATCTTTTCTTGACAAAATTGTTATTGTTGACGAAAGCTAGGTATACGGGTACGATCCGAGGTAAAAAAAGGCAATACTCGCAATGATTTCGTCGAAATCAAAAAAAAAAAAAAAAAAAAAAAAAAAAAAAAAAAAAAACGAGATTGAGATCGAGAGTAAAAACTGTGAAGAAATGTTTTTCGACGACGAAAGGGACTAGTTCATTACCGGCTAGTATCCTTATCAGCGTTATTTTTCCGAAATTTAGAGTAAAAAAATTCGTTTGAAAAGACCGGACACAAGTGAAAAAATGGTATTGTATCACGATAATGTTTTGTTTCACAAATTTCTTCCGATTATGCAGTATGCCTGGCCTAAAATAAGATTATTACAGTTTCCCATCCACCCCTACTGATCTAATTTAGCACCATTGCGATTTCTGGTTCTTCTCAAGATTGAAATCAATTCTGAAAGGGAGAATGATTCAATAGAGTGCAGATGATTCGAGAAAACACCAAGGAACAGACCCGCGCAACATCACCAAGGTGGAGTTTGCGCAATGCTTCCAAACATGGACAGCGATGGAGAAAAGCCAACTTCGAGAGAGATAGAAATATTTCAGAAAATTAAAAGACAATGCGAGTGTATTCGTTGTAATATCACAATGTCTCCCCGCACAGTATTCGATTAAAGGAGAAGTAACAAAATGAACCTTAACGTTTCGGTCAGCTTATACTGACCATCATCAGAAGCGAACTGCTTACTAATCTCCCGAATTCGTTTTATACAATGTTAAAGTGTCGATTGTAATTAATTGAAAGCTAATTTATACAATTCTCCTTATAACAACGCCTATTATTTATAGTCAGTTTTAAAAGTAAAAATCAGATTTGTTTTTGGTGTCTTCGCATTTTCCAAAAATCGTCGTGAATATGAGAATCCCGTGAAAACAGAACATATTTATGATTTTAATCATGTTGCATGTGTACTTACCAGAAATTGCGGCGTTAGAAAAATCTTTTACTGTAACAGTTCCGCCGGTATTTTCGTCTAAAAAAAAGATCGCGTTATAAACATTAAAAGCGCGCGAAAAAAAAAAAAATTAATATTATAATATTCATCATGTAAAATACACAGCAGATTATTAGCAATTTATCTTTATGGGAAGAAGTTTTCGTAAGTTTAAAACACATCACGGTATTAATGAGTTTAAAATTTTGCAGAAATTGAAACACGCTTACTTTGCTCTTGAATTAGGAAAATATATTTCTTTGATTATTAATATAGTGACTTTTCTAAATACGGTTATACGTAATTAGAAGGCGCGAGGAAAATAAAAATGATCTTTTCGTACAAGCATAAATACGCCATCATATGGACGAAGTAGTTTTTGTTTTAGTTGAAATTTTGGTATTAGATGTATTACGAGTAGGTTCTAAAAATATTTGCGCTAAAATTTTAAACCGCGAATATTTTACGCGGATTATAATATAAACAAAAGTTGCTGCTGAAAATCAGTTAGTACGTGCTTCGCGAAAAAATTATAGCGTGCATAAATGAACATAATTAAGAGCAGGAAAGTGAGAGATGTATTTTAGGGAAAAAAATTATTTTATAAAAAAAAAGAAATAGCCGGTTTATTAAATAGCGTCGTAAAAGTATTTATAAAACGGCGGTACCTCATTACTTTTATCCATTTACCAATATTCTCGGTTATATTACGTTAACCACTAGATTATATTTACGACGGAGTTCACAACACGCAGTCGGTTTTAGGTTAGCTAATTTGTTGTGTATATTGCCAAAACAGAACAACATCGCTCTATGTATGAAATTTTGTCGAGTCAGAAGTCACGAGTTAGAGATTTGTCGTGTTTCGGATCCAATCGCAGGTTTTTACCTGGTCTGAAATAATTGGGTACCGGAGAAATTTGGGAAAGTAAAGGCAGCCGAGAGAAAGGAACTGGCCCCAGTATTCTCTTTAGATCCATTAGACCATTAAGTACATTATGAAAAGCTTAACTTCGCAATACCCGACGCCCCGTCATGGCACACTTACTATATTTTACATTACTTACTGTTTATTTATTTTTGGTTGACAGTCATCAAGGTAAAGTCAAGTATGCCAGCTATATCGAAGCGGACAGAGCAGTACACTTATCAAGATTGAAGAATTAAACATTAGCGACATTCGCAACATTTAAAATATATTTTGATTTTGTAATTTTTAATCGATGAAATTTCGCCGCTATAAAGTTTGGACAATGATTGACTCCCGGTTATCACTGTCGATGAAGAGCATTGAAAATGTAAATGAGGATGTATCGAGCAGAAGTTGCGTCGCGTAAAAATTTAATCGAAACAAAAGAAAATTTTTGTTTAATGTTCTCCCTGCATTGCGATAATGCTCGACTCTATACGACGCGATTCTTGTCATTTACAAAGTGTTTAAGAGATAGGAGGTTATATTAAAATTTTCGAAAACGAAAAAAAATGATTTATTTTGCTTTTTGTACTGGCATATAAGTTGCGCTGATGTTATTTCATTGTCTCTGTCTATACGTAACCAGGCGCATAAACTTTTTCAGTTGAAGTATTTGAATTTTCAATTTTTCTAGGGGTTATTCCGGTTAAACTATTTTATTTTTCGCAATTTTTTGGAGTAAATATTTTTCCGTGATAACTAATACGGATAAACCTGAAATAAGTTTGGCCATTGATGGAAAGAGTATATATCGTCCAAGTTTCATCATTGACGTAAATCGCGCTTTTGGAATTTCAAAATCATTACCTTTATCTGAATCTGCCTTTTTAATATAGAGTAACATTAGTAAAACTTTAAGTCCCTCGCGTTTATTATCGGCCTTTTAATTAAAAAACTTTTGGATGTTCACATTTTTCTTCTATATTCTAATGATTATTTTTTGGCTCATTTTTTTCCGATTATATTAAGCAAAGTATACCTCCTCTTACGGCGTTGAGCCCTTTTTTTTAACGTTCATTTTAACGACTGCTGAGTATCCGTGCTTACTGATATTCAACGGGTATTTGGTGTCGCAACTGAACGGTACGTTTTCGAAGGAATAAGAAAATCACCGTATCGATACACGTAACAAAAACAGAAACTAATATCTGCAGTGACGTAACGGCAAGAGTTAGTTTTCGTTGGGGATTTATATTTCAAAGTAGCCTTCGCTTATTTTCAATTCGAGAATTAACGAAAGATATTTGACTTTTAATATTTTTCGGTTCTCTTTTAATAGTATGTATCGATATTATTTCATGTTTATAAAAAAAAGTTTACGAAATTTTGGAGCGGATACATCCCCGACATCTCCTCCCCTCTGGATCTGCCGCCCCACTTGAATGACTGAATATCGGAGAAAAATTTGCCAGGCGCTCTTCCGCGAGGGCGAATGAGTAGCGTAGAGAAGTAATAGTAAAAAAAAACAAAAAACAAAAAACAAAACAAAACGAGTAACAGAATGAAAATATATCTATAAACGATGCCGCGGGTACTATTCTTCGTAAATTAACTGCCCAAGTTTATGTTTCGATCTTTTTTTCATGTATGCGTAGGTGTTCCCCGTAAAGCACGATCTTATTTATTTCATAAAAATGAAATAAACTTTTTTAAATAGTAGCGTGCCGAAAGAAAAAAAAAAAAAAAAAAAAACACCGTAAGAGCGTGCTAATAAAAAATAAACGCAAACTATAAAACGGGCTGGGTAGTTTTTCGAATTGAATATTGTACGCGACGACGGGTTCAGAAAATTTCATCGATTATACGTTTTAAAGCAGGAGCGTTTTTTTTACCGACTAATCCGAATTGAGCTGCTCGATCGAAAAAATACGAAAAGGCCGCAATATCATGTTCCGCTATGTCCGCCGGCTTGTGCACATTACCATTGTCTACGATTTTATCGACTATGACAGAACATTTTGCAAAATCGATGTCCGCACTATTTTCTTGTTTGCTGTTAACAATCGGACCTCTGAAAAAGGAATATTTTTCCAGGTAAAATATTGTAACGATATTGTCTCGTATTAAGAAATGGAGAAATTAAACGGTGCTCAGGTTCTCCGGTCGAAATTTGTAGGAATATTGCAATATAAAGAAACTATACATATTTATTTACTTTTTTTTTTCTCAAAATTATTGTGTGTCTTATGTGAACTGAAATTAGAATTTTTTTAAATCTTATTTTCAATTAATAAATATTTGCTTTTTGTGCTGACTGAAATTCATTATTTTCCGTTATTATTTCATTTTTTCACTTAGAAATCAATTTTGTTCCGATCTTTAGAACTCGGGTTTTATTGAATTTTAAACAATTTCAAACATCGAATTTTTCGTTTTATTGCCGGGATTTCGTATCAGATTTGAAACTCGCGCACCACTAAAAATAATCACGCAAAAATGAATAATAATTCGATGAATTACCTGACTATGTATTTTTCGCCACCGTATCTCCACGTATAATTTGTTACATGCGGACTAATACAGGAACTCAGGAACGCTCCGTTTTCTAGATTATTTTCAGCTAGAAACACAGCATGGCGTACTGACATCAGACCCAAGCCGAGGTAACTAACAACATTTACATTGAAATATATAATTCGTATTTTTCAGCAAATATGGTATTTAGTTTTTGCAAAATGTTCGAAATCAATAGTTGGTGAGTAGGTAATATAAAATAAAAACCTGTAACAGTATGCATTTAATTCCTGATTAAAAATTGAAACTGGGTGAAGGTATTTATTATCAACTTCAACTCCCTTCTTCGGTATATACGTAATCTGCACCGACCCTCCACCTAAATCTAATGTCACAACCGATTTTGATATATCTTGTAATTTATCTGAAACGTTAATAACGATGAATTACTAATAATGTTTCGGGCGTAGAAGAAGATATCCATATTTGTCGCTTATCAATGCTTCACTGGGGAAATAAAAATATATCGTTGTTTAATAAAACAATCACGATAAAAAGGGAACAGAAATATCTTTTATATACTTAATACATTTGAAATATTTGAAATTTTCTAACTTATTACTCGCTTTTCAAATTAATCGAATAGATTACAATGCTTAAACAAAACCAACACAGTTCGTCGATTTCTTTTTGTATTTCAATAAACATGTTCAAATAAAAATTAACGAAGCATAAATTAATTCGACATAATATATTGTTGTAAAACTCATTTAAATTTCGTGATTTACTTTTTGCATATTAAAATAAATATAATTACGAAATAGCAAAAACAAATATAAACGGTGTATAATAATATACCTATATAATATGTATCGTTTTTTTTTTGTTTTTTTTTTTTCGATTGCTATTTCGTAATTATATTTATTTGAATACGTTAATTCTAGCGAGTAAGGTAACAACGGTATTATCTATAATTAATTAATTACCTTTGCATAAATTACAATTTAATAGTGCTCTTAAATGTGATCGTTATATTAAGTAAGTAGTAGAAATATAGTAGATATTGTAAAAAAAACTGTAAAATGGTAATTAATATAATACCAAATACCTAATTGGATGGGTTACATTAATGCCGTTATTATAATAAATTAATATTTTTAGTAAATAAATGTGCTTTACCCGAAGTTTCGGGAAAAGGGGGAAAAAAAAGTATTGTAGAATAAAATTTTTAATTGGAAGAATTCTTTCAATGCCGTTGTTGTAATGTGCGAAAAATACTACGACAAAAAAAAAAAAAAAGTGCTTTCATTCAATGCTGTGTATTTAACGTCCTGTTTGATAATTAGTTAATAAAAATTATAAATACAATAACAAATGTTTTTTTGTTATTGCAATTAATCTAGTAAAACAAATACAGTGGAACTTCTGAATAACGGACAGTCGTGGGACCAAAAAATTTGTTCGGTATTACGAAGTGTCCGCTAATGGGAAATAATAATGTATGTACAGTTTACTGAAATATACATTATTGTATATTGTAACGTATTTAACACGTTACAAGAATATAAAAGATAGTACGTAATATAAAAAAATACAGTACATATTTAAGACATATATGCGTTTAAAATATATATATAAAAAAAAAAAAAAAAAAAAAAAAATGTTCGTATAATATAAAAATATGTATGTACGTACAGTACTACTACAGAGTACTAATGTTTGTAAGTTGATAAACAAGTTAAGCAATAGAGTATAAAACACTTTTTGTTTTTAGGAACGCAAGATAATCTATATAATTTTAATCATTTATGTTCAAAATATATATTTTTTTAACACATACTGTAAATCCTAGTGTATCGAACATATTTCAGTTTTGTATGAAAAAAAATCGGTAATTTTACTTAATTTTACTTTTATTTAAAACCCGCAATTCGACATGCACTCGCAGTTCGGATATCATTATTTTTAAACCTTCAGCGTCAGCTTTTTGAATGAAATACGATTTTTTTAGTTTCCCAATAACAACTAACGAGTCGACATTATTTAAAGTTTCGTAGTCAACACTTCAGTAGTTGTGTCTTCTTTGCCATCATAAATTGTCGTCACAGTGTCTATTGCATCATACATCGGATGGATTTTGTTGTTGCATAAATTCAGCCGGGCTAATTCATTTATGTCGGTACACGGATCTTCCAGATGCAATTCCTCGTCTATTAAACAATAATCTGGGGCATTAATTGAACTTTTTTTTTGACAAACTTTGTCCGTTTAACAGAAATCGAATTTCCAAAATCATACTTATTAAAAAGTGTTCGCGTCCGTAATTGGGAAGGTCCGTTATTGGGAAATATTTTTACATTGTGTCTTATGGGAAAATGCCGGGGATTTTAAAATTGTCCGCTATTTAGAAAGGTCCGTTAGTAGAAGTTTCACTGTAAATGTCTATTTATCATAAATATATGTAAAACTTTCAAAAAATCACTGACGTGTTGTTTTGGGAGCATAGTCCTATAATACGGTTGTATTACATTGTGATTATGATTTTTATTATTTTTATTCTTTTTTTATTTAATTCTACCATATCAGAACGAAACTTTTAAATTTTTTTAGAATAATACAAAATGGATTATCTGAATGAGTTGAATAAGTGACGTCGCGAGTATCATTTAATTTAAATATAATTTGCATTTCTCATTTAGAACGCAGCCTCGGAGAAAATGTGATTTTTTTTTTTTTCTTTCCTTCAATGTAAAATTATTTCAATACAATTAGAAAAAATTAACGACTATGTACCTAACAAAAAATTTACTGTAAACCACGAAAACAGGCCCTCGTCTTTACCGTCCATGATAGCAACCGATTTGTCATTCGACAAAAATGGGTATCGAGATATTACGTTTTTAACCTGAACAATAATAATAAAAACAATAATCATTTTATGCAATAAAATAAAATTAAAAGACATAATTTAAATTATACAAAACAACATGCAAAGAATATATCATAATGTGTTACCGGATTAGTTAAAATAAATGTAAATACAAAGACACATAAATTTATAATTATTAACTTTTTACATTGTACGCATTTTTATATTACACACATACATGCACACTAGAGTGGTCCTTAGTTATAGATGACGGAAATTTTTTCTTCAAAAATTATAGTGTCCCAACCCGTAAAATTGTTGTCTTATATGAAAAAAAGTAGCTATTAAAATTTTAGCTCATTTGGTTGATTTGAAGACGTGCCGAAAAGCGTTTCGGTGAAACGAGCGTACATGCGCTTGGCAAATACCGCTTTCCCTCGTTATACTGCTGTGTGTCAGCGAGGCAGTATAGTTCTGATGGAATATTTCCGATCGGTATCATCATTTGTATATCTCTTCTAAATGTGTGATAAGCATCCTCTACTGCATAGGGCGAGGCAAAGAAAAGAGTGAATACATTTTTTGTGCTGGCTTATTCCTATTTATTGCGCAATTGTAAGTGAGAATATTGTTTTGTGCTTCATATTGATACGGATTCAGTACTTGCAGCGCTATCGTTTATGTCCGAGGTAGAAAATATTCTCCGAAGTGTCATTAATTCATCATCTCTCAGACATCGTTCTTTTTAGCAGTTGCTTTGCCTTGTCAAGAAACTCGGCCAAAACCAAAAAAATCCCGTGCCTGTATTATTAAATGTATTTCTTTTGACACAACTGCCGCTAATACTGGTGACAACGGAGGGACATGAATTGGAACGGTTCCTCGACCGCAAATTATTACATTTGGCGTGTCGTCACCACATTTTTGAAATGATTGTAAGAACTGTTTTCGAACTGAAAATGCCTCACACTTCTGGTTCAAATGTTGCTACTATTTTTAAAGAATTCCAAAACAAGTGATCAAAGATGAATAAAGACAATTTTCGCTCAGCATTAATGAAAGAAAAAATGAGATAAGTATTTAACGACGAGAAAAATCCCAATTGATTACATTCCTGCATTTTTAGAATTATGCTTAGTATTTCTAGGAGAAACTGCAAGTAATTTTTCATTTCGATGATATCCCGGAGCCATGCACACCACGCAAGGTGGATGTCTAAGGTCATATACTCCTTGAAAATGTATTTATTTCGCTATAAATTTAAGCTGAAAACTTCAGAAGCGAAAGCTTTAGCTGATATTTGTATTTTTATTGTGACAACTTATGTGGACGCGTGGTTTTCAGCTCCGGTTACTATAAAAGCACCAAATTCAGATTTTAATTCTCTAAAAAAACTGAATTCTTACGAAGAAATAGACGAAGAAGTTTTAAAAGTGGATGTAAATCAATTTATTCGCTATTTATGGTATCTAACTCCGGAAGCAATTGGCTTCGTTTTCTTTGATAACGATGTCAGTCATGAGGTAAAAGAAAGAATGTACAAAAACCTGGATCTCGACGCAACAGAAGATGACGAC
Source organism: Icerya purchasi (assembly GCA_039619475.1). NCBI lineage: Eukaryota > Metazoa > Arthropoda > Insecta > Hemiptera > Monophlebidae > Icerya > Icerya purchasi. The sequence continues at coordinate 386,280,217 of CM077116.1, read as the reverse complement.
AAGAGCCGATTGCAGATTAAATTGTCTGACGTGGAAAATTTATGCCGAGGAGATCTAGATCAATTTGTTAATTCGCTGACCAAGAATTTTTTTGAGAGATTTCGCATTACCACTGATTTTCTTCTAAGAAGTCCAAGTGAATGGGAGCAGGATGAAGATTATCTAAAAAGTAGAGAATTAATCTCCAAAATGAAAGTGGTCAATGATGCAGCTGAACACGACGTACAATTAATTGAACAATACAACAATAAACAAAGATTAAAAACAGTTTTTTTTTTTTTTTTTTTAAGGATTGCCAGTTGAGGGGGCATTACCCAGCACAAAAACAGTACCTGTTTCATGTGGTAGCGGAATATCGAAAAAAATATTCCGATGCGAAAAAATCGACTCTCATGTTTGGCATTAATACTTCATTTTTGTGCAAAAAGAATAATCGAAAAATATAATTTATCCTCAAAAAGTATACAGTTCCTTTTAGTTACGTTGCAAAGTTCTATAATTTAAATAAGTTACAACTATTGTAAATGGAACAAAGACCGTAACAGGTTGGAATAAAATAGAGGTGCATAATTATAACAGTAGCAGACGTAACAAGTGCATAAAAATAACTGCAATCAACAGTTACAATATAATTATTATTTCATTTATTTGTAACTAAGTAGTTAAATAATAATTTAAACGAATGGAAAATAAATTCGAAACTGATCACAATCTAAGCAACTTTCAAACCATCATAAACTAGACCAACCTTGAAAAAGATGTAAGCTTAGGTTGTTTCACCGTGACAGTTTATTTTTTATTAATTTTTAGTACAGAGTTGCATGTAAGGTTTAATTAAAATTGTACCAACTGCGGTTTTCGCTCGATTACTAGTATCATGTACTAGATTATGATTTTTCGTAGTACTATTCTAGCTTACGTACATACTTCGTGTAATATCTTTTCGGCTTTATCCACCGGCAACAGTCTTAAACCAGCAGTTGCTCTTAATGCCAACGGTGTTGTTTCCCATTGCTCACTGGGAATAAAATCTTTCGCCTTTTCTAATAAACTGGCTATTTGTGCAGCTCCCTATGATAAATAATAATATATTTAAATGACTATAGTAACTGATAATGTAATAATTTGAAATGACGTGACATATCATTCTCGAAAGTTACGTTGCCGTGATTTTAATTTTGTTTATTCATTAATGGCATTAATAGTTTGTGCTCATTCGAATTTTTGGCTCTGTTAAATCTTAACTCCGCTTTTGCGTTATCTATTTCATATAAACAAAAAAAAAAAATTTCTTGCTTCACGCATTTTTTCGACGAATGTTATGATGTTGCCGAAATGACAGATTCATAATGTACCGTTATTTATTAATAATGTTTAAACTCAAAATTAATTAAAAAACAAGCAAATTTAATCTTTTCTCTATTATATAAAATAATCGTTTACGATAAAATATATAAAATATTATTTTTTACAATAAAATATATTTTTTCATAATTGTATATAATTTCACCTAGATGGTGCTATACTTTTTAAACATCTATGATACCACAAGCAATACTAAACATGTTGAATCGTACATTTCGGGGTATATTTGCGAATAAAAAGCTTTTCGTTGATCGTACCTTAATAATGGGTGGTAAACAAATACTTCCAGTAGTTTAAAAGCCCCGCGAGGCAAATGGTTGTTCCTGTTAGAGCTAGTACTCTAGTCAATAATCAATACTATCTTCTGGCCAGCCCCCATTAGAAGGTAGTATACGAATTGGAACAACCAGGAGAGTCTTGTACGTCCACGACGTGCGAGGTGGTAATTCTCTTTTCGGTAGGCTTGGTACTGATGGAGAAGTTAAAGCAAAACTTTCCAACTAGTGGGTTGGTGGTGGGACTGTACCTGCCAAGTACACATCTCATTAAATGCCACCCTTCGATCTCATCTGCAAGAAGAACAGCAGACCACTAGCAACTCACTCATAACCCTGGGTCCCAGGCAAGTATTAGTACTTGGAGTGAGTAGGCGAGTATCCAGTGCCTTAAAACTGGAATTGGCCGGCGGAAGGCAAGGAGAAACCACCGCTGTATACTTCTCGAACATTTACGATGGAAAACAAGAATAGAACAATGGCCCTTAGTCCGGGGCACCCCTTCAGTGGGGCGAGGGTGCGAAGAATATCCCCGTTGCTTCCTATTGTAAATCAAGAAAGAATAAATGTTTTTAACGATTCAATTAAAATTGCAACATGGAATGTCCGGTGTCTATTGCAAGTGGGAAAATTTGCAAATGCAGTCAAAGAAATGAATAGACTAAACATCAAAGTTCTTGGTCTGAGCGAAATTAGATGGCCGGAGACTGGAGTCCTGAAAGCTGAAGGAGTCCTGAAAGCTGAAGGAGTCCATATGTATTTTTCTGGCAGTACTGATGGCACAAATAAAAATGGAGTTGCAATTATTGTTCCGGATAAATTAGCACCTTCTATTATCGACTTCATACCACTGAACAACCGCATTGCAATACTTATTTTAGCAACATCTTATCGTCGTATGAACATTATCCAAGTTTACGCTCCGACTGCAGATAAGTCAGATGATGAAACTGAAGAGTTCTATGACCACCTTCAAGAAGCTATCGATATTACAAAGTCTGGGGAAATTACAATTGTAATGGGCGATTTTAATGCAAAGATTGGAAAAGGTGAGGAAGGAAATCTTATTGGCAGACATGGGCTTGGCACCAGAAATGAAAGAGGAGATCGACTATCGTAATTCTGCACCGATACACAGCTTATGGTAGCAAACACCTTCATGAAACATCATCCAAGAAGATTGTATACCTGGAAATCTCCAGCTGATAGTGAAAATAATATTGTTCGCAATCAAATTGATTTCATACTCTTAAATCGCCCATTCAGGAAATTTGTTCAATCAGTCAAAACCTATCCTGGTGCAGACATTAACTCTGACCACAATCCTGTTGTTATGAAACTAAAAATGGAACGCCAATTTATTAAACAGAAAAAGGATTTCAAGGGGAAAACGGATGTAGGAAAGTTGAAAAATCAATCATTCAAATCTGAAATTGGACACGCTATTAAAGAAAAGATTGAAATCTTGCAAGAGTCGAGTAAAAGCGAATGGGACGAAGTAAAAAGAGCTATTTTAGAGGTGCAAAAAGAAATCGGTTTGACGAAGAATGTCAAAAAACAGAAATGAATGACGGATGAGATTCTGGACTTAATGGAAAAACGAAGAAAGACAAAAAACAACCCTCTCCAATATAAAAACCTGAACAAACTCATCCGAAAATTGTGTAGAGAAGCAAAGGAATGGTATTGGAGTGAAAAATGTGCTGAAATTGAAGAGCACGAGAGGAATCACGATCTGTTCAACGTTCATAGATTAGTGAAGGCAGTTACAGGCACCTATCAAAAACAGGGTGTGGGTTTTCTGCGCGATGAAAACTCAAAACCAGTCATTGGGACAGCGAACAAGTTAACTGTATGGAAAAATTACGTCGAGCTTCTGTTCAATGATACAAGGAGTACTACTGCCCCAGAAGAGTATCTTGAATTCAGTGATGAAGGACCACCAATCACGCAAGAAGAAGTACGATGTGCAATCGTGAGGCAGAAGAATGGTAGAGCAGTTGGGCCAGATAACGTACACGCTGAAATGCTAAAAGTTATAGCTGAATATAGCGAAAAAGAGCTGCTGAAAATGACCAGGGCCTTTAATCAAATCTACACCTTCGGCTGTCTACCTGAAGAATGGGTCAAATCAACATTTGTACCAATCGAAAAAAAGAGTAATGCTAATTGCTGTGATAAATATCGTTTAATTAGCTTGATGTCCCATGCCTTAAAAATCTTTCTTCGCGTTATACATACAAGAATTTATAAGCGCTGCGAGGACCAATTGAGCAATACCCAGTTCGGCTTCAGAAACGGTTTTGGCACCCGCGAGGCCTTGTTTGCAATTCAAATACTAACTCAACGCTGTCGTGACATGAATGTTGATGTTTACGCATGCGCCATCGATTATCAAAAAGCATTTGATTGCGTAAACCACGAAAAACTGTTCGAAATTTTGAAAAGTATTCCTATTGATAGGAATGATCTGAGAATAATAAGTCACCTATACTGGAATCAAACTGCCGAAATTCGCGTTGAAAATACCATGTCAGAGGAAGTGGTGATCCAAAAAGGAGTGCGTCAGGGCTGTGTCATGTCTCCCTTACTTTTCAACGTATATGCGGAGGCAATATTTCAAGAAACACTAAACGATAATATGGTAAATCTTAAAGTAAATGAAGTCATGCTGAATGTTCTACGATATGCGGATGACAGTTTAATTCTTGCCTCTAGCGAGAAAGAACTACAACGGATGTTGAATAAAATTGTTGATAAAAGCCAAAGTTACGGATTAAAAGTGAACATCTCCAAAACAAAAGTGATTTTTTTTTCAAAAATCAAAAACCAAATCAAATGCAAAATCAAGATAAAGGGAGAAACGATTGAACAAGTTCCGTGCATTAAATATCTAGGAAGTATACTAGAGGAAAACTGTACATCAACTCCGGAAATGCGCAGCAGGATTGAGCAAGCTAGAAGAGCTCTCACCAAAATGAAAAACTTATTCACCCATCAAGACCTAAGGCTCGAACTTCGAATCAGACTGCTAAGGTGTTACACCTTCTCTATTTTGCTTTATGGTTGCGAGAGCTGGACCCTGAATGCATCATTGGAAAAAAAGATTACCGCATTTGAAATGTACTGTTATCGGCGCATTCTGAAAATATTATGGGTGAAAAAAGTTACTAATATCGAGGTACTTCAAAGAACAGGAAAGACCCTTGAAGTAATGCAAACCATCAAGAAACGGAAGCTGCAGTACCTCGGACACATCATACGAGGCCCCATATACGAAATTCTGAAGGTCATTTTGGAAGGAAAGATAAATGGGAAGAGATCGAGAGGAAGACGACAAAATTCATGGATGGACAACCTTATCAACTGGTTTGACTGCCCTTCTATACAACTCCTCCGATCGGCCATTGTAAAAGAAAATTTTCCTTCGTGGTTCGCCAACCTTCAATTTGGAGACGGCGCGTGAAGAAGAAGAAGAAGAAGTTTAAAAAAGTAGTCGAAAACAAATAATCCAATCAAGTTTAAGTTATTTATGGCTACTTTTAACACAATTTAAAAATTAATTAAGAATATGAAAGCTACGTCAGAAGTAATTAAGTTTTGTAACTGGCTTTCAGAAATTTGTGATAACAAAATGAAAGATCTTACAATGCCAGAGGATTTAATATGTGAAGATGTAATAAACGAGTTATATTCATTTGATATAATTACAAATGAATTAAGTGGTAAAACTATTCTTGCTGCTCGACACAATGCAGTTAGAAACATCAATGTATCTATTCTAAAAAGACTTCCGGTGAAATAATTAAATGTTTCTCTATTGATGAAGTAGAATCTCTTGGTAGTGATGGTACCGGTAATGAAAATAAAAATTTGCAATATCCACCTGAATATTTATATCGCCAATACTATCATGCGCCGGCTGAGTTATTGTTAAAAAATAGTCGCATTATAATGTTACTACCGTAACTTATGTCTTAGTAACGGTTTATGTAACGAAACAAGAATGCCGATGAAACAAGTTCACGAAACCATTTTAACAAGTGAAATACTTACAAACAATAAAAAAGGAAAGATTGTACATATACCACGCGATTCCACTAAACATAAAAGTTGGGATTTTGACATGCCATTTGTTCTCAAAAGAATACAATTTCCGGCATGTCTTGCATTTTAAGGACTATAAATAAAACGCAGAGTCAAACATTTGATAAAATTGGTTTAATTGTCAAATCGAAAGACATAATATTTACAAATGGGGTGAATTATAAGTATCAGGTGTATGCATAAGTCTTTTCCGGTTTCACCAAGAGTGGCTCTATCGAATAGTATGCTGCGTATGAATTTGACACTACGTCAGTTTGTTCGTTTGATATTAGCCCACAAACACACACAAGTTCAGTCCGCCAAATAATCGCGTCTGCGTGTCGACATTTGTGCCTGTCTGGTTGGACCAAGGCGGTATTTTGTATTATTAACTCTTGAAGTCTGGCGAAACACGATATTGCCAACAAATGATCAATTTAAATCATGCATTGATCGAAAAACGACCGGAATGGGCCACAAGACATGGCAAAGTGATTTTGTTACACGACAATGCGCCGCCTCACAATGTAAAACCAGTGAAAGACACTTTAAAATCGTTTGGGTGGGAAATCCGTCCGCACCCGCCGTACTCCCCTGACGTGGCGCCATCCGACTATCACTTCTTCGCATCAATGGGGCACGCGCTCACAGAGCAGCATTTCAGCAACACTCGAGGAAGTTGAAAAATGGTTCGACGAATGGTTTGCCGCAAAAGACAAACAGTTTTTCTAGCACCGTATTCATGACCTACCTGAAATAGAGGCGAAGTGTGTAGAAGCCGGTGGCCAATATGTTCAATAAACAAAACGGGAGTTTCGCTTGAAAATTATGTGTTTTCTTTACCAAAAAAACCGGCAAAAACTTATGCGTACACCTGATAGTTTTATCGAGATGTACACAAGTCGATTAGGCATTAAAATTGAATGTAAACTAGAAAGTAAAGTAGTTCATAATACTGTATTTGTGACGAAGTTTTACAATAGACACTTTTTAATTAAAATTTTTTATTACAATCTAAAGGTTGGCGGACGAAGGCCCTTAATATTAAAAAAAAAAAAATGTAAATAAAAACAAGTTCAGTCAAGCATGCTGTTTCATGCGTTGAGGATTCCGTATGTAAGTAAACGATAATTATAATTTACATTTTCATAATACTAAATTCAAAAAAAAAGGAACTTAATTTGGAAGAGGAACGCAATTTTTTGCGATTTTTTGAAATTATCGCCGTCTCGAAAATTTCGTTTTCCGGTTTCGTTCCCGACAAATAGCGATCTCTCAACCGATATATCACATCCACAAGAAAAAAAAATGTTTTCAAAAATTTCAAGTATTGATGTTGGAAACCCGGATAATCCAAATTGGAAAAATATACGAGGATGTATAGGGTGACCAAACTTAGATGCCCATATTACATCTTTTTATTACTCCGGTGGTAACACTGCTATAGTGACGAATGCGCGCGCAAGAGAGAGTGCAGGTCAGACAAAGTTGTTAGGATATTTCATCAGTCGTCATGGATCGTTATACAGATAAGGAACGCGCGTTTTGTGTTGAGGCATATTTTCGCACTTCGTCCTATACGACAGTTATTCGCCAGTTTCGCAGAGATTTTAAAGTTCCTCGTCACAAATCGGTGCCATCATGGAAATCTGTCAACAGATGGGTTCAGAATTTTCGCGAGACGGGTAAAGCGAGCGATCGGAAGCGTCCAGGTCCAAAGAGGTGGGCTCGAACGCCCGAAAACATCCAGAGAGTTCGTGAGGCAATTCAGATCAGTCCGACGCGATCTGCACGACGACACGCAGCTGGTTTACGCCTAAAAAGGGAATCGGTACGTAAAATATTGATTAATGATTTAAATTTCCATCCGTATAGGCTCGTCATAACCCAAGAATTGAAAGAAACTGACTACCGACAGCGTTTAATCTTTGCTCAGACAATGCTTCAAAAATTGGAAGATCGTGAAATTTTGCTAAGCAATTTGTTAATGAGTGACGAAGCTCATTTTGAACTCTCCGGATGTGTAAATAAACAGAACTGCCGATATTGGGCAAGCGAGAACCCGTCCTGGATTCAACAAAAGTCGCTACACACTCAACGTGTAACTGTGTGGTGTGCCGTAGCGCAGTGGGGCGTGGTCGGTCCTTATTTTTTTGATGGCACAGTGAACGGCCAGCGGTACCGAAACATGATAAACCAGTTTCTCCTACCCGAACTGCGTCGCAGACGTCGTCTCGGACGAACAATATTCCAACAAGACGGTGCGACCTGCCACACTGCAAGAGAAACGCTAACTTTGTTGAGAAAAGCATTTGGAACTCGTTTGCTCTCGCGGTCGACAGATTTCGCATGGCCGCCTCGATCGCCCGATATGTCAGCTCCAGATTTTTTTTTGTGGGGATACTTAAAGGCGCGTGTGTATACCACCCGTCCCCGTGATTTGGAAGATTTAAAGACGAGAATTCGTCAAGAAATAGCCGCGATTTCGCCAGAAATGTTGAAGAAAGTTTTCGAAAATTTTGTTACACGTTTAAATGACTGCGTGAGCGTTGAGGGACGTCATTTGACCGATGTAATTTTTCATAAGTAATTTGTACAAACTGTATTTTCAAATAAATTTTGTTTCATCATTGTAGCTCCTTTCGTTTTTGAATTATACATTTTTTAAATATGGGCATCTAAGTTTGGTCACCCTGTACATATTTTTAACCTCGTTCAAAATTTTTAACTATGGTACTCGCGTCGTCAAGAAAGAGACATAGGTCACCTTTCGCGCTTCCTTGAACTTTTCGTCAACTTCAAAAGTTTCGTTAAGATTAATGACTTATGGTTTCGTTCCCGTCAAATAGCGATCTTTCCAATGATATATCACATACTCGGAAAAACATTTTTTTTTACAAAATCTTCGAGCTTTCTGCGCCCTGAGCACCAAATTTTAAAGTTGTAAGCTTGGCTATATTTTTCCTATGGGGCGGTCTTTTATGCATATGTTTGAAATACGTATCGGATTCTCCAACGTTTTTACTCAGGCTAATACTTACGTAAACTTTTTTTTTTTTTTTGCTGTTTTTGACCTAGAAAGGGGGAGGGGTTACATCATTTTTTTATCGTAAGTTTTTGATTTTATGAGAGGACTCCTACATTTTATTTTATATTTTGAATTTCATTTTTAAAGGTTTATCTGGTGATGAGTTATGATTTTTTAAATGATTTTTGAGGTTGTTTTAAATATCATATTATATATTCTTGACAGTTTTTTGCCACCCAGGGTAATCAGTCATCTTGAAGTTATAGATCGCTTTAAAGAGAATTTTAATTGTAATTTATGTTCCAAATTTGAAGTTTACAAGTGAAACCGTTCGTGAATTATTGATGTTTATTTAATATTTTTGTCGTTTCTGAACCATCTTATTTTAAAATTCCGTCCATTATATGTGTATGAAATCCTAAGAATAAATTTATTAAAATAATTTATTTTACGTAAAAGAGTTATTTTATAAATATTACCACACAGAAGTATATTAACCCTGACATATCATCACCGACTTAAATTGTTTCGGTGCATACACGAATAGGTAACTACGCTCAAAAGCTGAGTATGACACTATTTTATAATGATGATCAAATATGAACATTTTAGAGATTTTTGTTAATGGTTTCATGGAGCAGCTATCGGAAAAAATGTAACGAAAATAAAGTGAAAAGCAGAAGTAAGAGTGACGTTACGTTTAATTTCTTCCAGAGAAAGTGAAATTGGCTTCAGTGATTGGTCCCGTAGCAGACCCGCTTAGATATAGCGAATTTAATAATTCGATCCACTTATAATCGTAAAAGTTGAAAAGCTAACTTTACTCAGGAAGTTAATGAATGATTTAAAATTACAATTTATAATATTGTTACTTTTTTTGTTTACATTTTATGACAAAAAGTCAACAATAATGTATAACCCCATTGTACGTCGAAGATCGTATAAATTTCGAATAGCACAACTTATTGAAACGGAGATTTTTGAATAAAGAATGTGTTATTTGTAAATAATGTTTTCAATATTGAAGTAAAATTACCAGATGCAACGTATTTTTCAGAGTTGTGCTGTGTTTAAGAACCAACTGATGACAATAAATGAATAAACTAAAATCATAACAGAATGAAGTGGTATTAACAAATAAAAAATAGGGTATGAATTTAAAAATAAATCTTGCATTCTGACTAAAGTTTAAAACTAAAAATAGTTTTTTTCTTTTTAAATTTAACTACTTTGTCCGTACGACGTGTCGCGCTAATATAAGATAATCGGGGAAATAATGGAAATCGCGCATAACATAGAAGAATACCAAGAATTTTGTTAACTTAAAGCAAAGTAGATAAGTAATTGCGCGACACGTTTACAACTGAATAATTCTAATTTATTTCATATAATGTAAGCGAAGTACTTATTCTTTTTTCCAGTGGCTTACCTGTAGTAGAGATTGAAGATGACAACAGTCCTGCTTTTCCTCTTCATCGCAGCGATAAATAATTTTATCAATACAGTATTATAATAATTAAAATATACTTAAATTTGATATTTTTACAGCGACGTTATACGTTTACATAAATTTACTATGATTTTCAACAATTTTCATTCTCGATTAAACGTATATTTTATATTTATAATAGATAATTAATATTTACTTGCGTGGGGTTATCGGAAAAACTAGATAATCCAGGTTTATTTTGAATAAATAAAGTATCTTCTAATTTTACTTGTTTACCTATGGAAAAAAACGTTTAAAAACAAAAACAATTAATATACTCCCGTTTATTATTATCTGATTTTAGTTTCATACAAGTTGTATTTAACGCGTTCAGTGTAATAATTAATTAGATTTGTCACAATGTCGTATTATCTGTACGTCGCATACCGTTCGGTGATAGTTGAACGGAGCGATGCTACCCGCTTTATCATCGAGGGAAAAATGCAGGAGACTGTGACCATGCCGATACAAGTGGATTCGGCGCAATGGACTGCATCAACCTCAGCGGCCATCAACCCTATTCAAAAGTTCAATAAATCGGAAGAAGTAGAAAAAATAACTGCAGAGGCTAAACATCTTTTTAACAGCAAAATCTCCCCTTCATATATGAACTATGAGGAGTTCAAGTTATTTATGAAAAATGTATGTTCAGACCCTGATTTTATAAATTATGTCAATGATTACACCGAGGACAAGAATGGTCTCATTCATATGTTATCAACGGTAAAACCATTTTTAAATGCTCCAAACGCTAAAAATAGATGCACTCGTATAATAAAAGAACTAAATAAAATTTCAAAAATGAAAAACGCACCAGACAAGATAAATAACGATGAACTTCGTGCAGATAATAAAAACCTCTCGCCGTAATGTTGCCAAATAAAGACACTCTCAGCGGCCCCACAGTAAGATTTTTAATATTGCTGTAACTTTTTCCCTGATAAATAAAAATGGCTTTGGCAAATAAAGGAGTGATAATGCAGTGGAACTGTCGAAGTTTTGCAGGCAATAGGGCCGAACTAGAGCAGCTAATAGCCAAAATCTCTTCACTAATAGTACGCCTGTAAGAAACCAGACTTAAGCCAGATACCGGAACGTCCATTAAGAATTATAATATTTTCCGGTATGATAATCCAAACGGAGAGAGAGCGAGTGACCGTGTGGCGACGCTAGTGCACACGTTCCTACCAGCGTAACAGCTACCAATTATAATCCCTCTTCAAGCTGTAACTATACGAGTTAGTATTCCTTCTCTTTCCTCGTCAGAAGTAAAAATTTGTAATTGCTACCTACCTCCTGGAAGCGAGGTAACTCGCAGCCAAATGGATTCCCTCATCAGAGCGCTCGGAAGTGATGCAATGCTCCTCGGATTCTTTAATGCTCACTCGCCATTACGGGGCTCGTTGTCCTCAAATCAACATGGACGAGTATTATCCGATATTGTGATTAATAGCGACCTGACGTTACTCACTACAACCTCGCCAACTCATTTTAATCTTACGCATCACACTTTCTCAGCGATAAACCTAGCCTTGTGCTCAAGCATAGTGGCCCCTAAATTTGCCCTACGTGTGATCGATGACTTATGCTCAAGCGACCACTTTCCTTTAATAATAGATTTTAAAAGGACGCCGACACCCAACCAGTTCGATGGTTTAATGCCGCGTTTCATTTTTCATAGAGCAGATTGGGAAGCATATTCGAAGAGAGTGACGACTCTTGCTCAACCAACAGAGTCAGTAGAAACCAACATAAGCGTCTTAAAGAATGTGATTTCGGTGGCAGCTAACGCAACAATTCCAAAATCTTCACAAAGGAAGCGGAGCAGACCAGTCCCGAGGTGGTGCGAAGATATTAAGAAAGCGATAACAGAGTGAAAACAGGCTCTCAGGAAGTATAAGTCAGCTAGAATTATTGAGAACCTAATCACATTTAAGAAGTGTAGAGCAGCCGCTCGAGACCTCATCCGCAGCAAAAACAGGAGTCGTGGAATTATTTTGCAGCATCAATTCCCCAAACAGTTAATGCCCATGTAATGTGGAAAAAAATCAGATCTATTAGTAATAGCAATAGTACCCCTACACACCCAACATTAAAAATTAGTGGAGTTCACATGGTAGAGACTATAGATGTTGCAGAAGCATTTGCACATTATTGTTCCATGGAATTCTCTGTGCTGAAGTATTCCAGCAAGTTCCAATAGCAAAAAACACTTTATGAGCAACAGTCCATTAATTTTAATTCCAATGCTGGCGATTCTTATAACCGCCCTTTTTCTATGGCTGACCTAGAGTTTCAACTCAAGTATCACACCAGGAACAGTGCATCTGGTGAAGAATCAATACATCCCTACATGTTGAAATATTTCCCGGGTCATGCTAAGGAATTCCTGCTGAATCCTGATGCCTGGAAAGTTGCGACCGTTATTCCTATCCCAAAAAGATGAATAAAGATCCTTTCCAAGTTGAAAGTTACCGATCAATATCATTGCTGTCTGTCCTGTCTAAAACAATGGAAAAGATGGTGAACAGGCGACTTCTGCATTTTTTTGAGGCACGCTGTCCTATCACCTATTCAAGCAGAAGGCCAAAAATCGAAGTCAACCATTAATCATTTATTGAGCCTTCAAAGGCAAATTGTATCTGCCTTTCATCGTCGAAACCACCTTTATGCAGTATTCTTCGATATGGAGAAGGCATTCGACCGCGTATCGAGGCAACACTTGCTTCGGAAATTAAAAGCGGTCGGGGTGGGCGGTAAGCTGGGGCGATACATTCACAACTATTTGAGCGACCGATGGATTCAAATCCGAATTGGCTCCTCGATTTCAAGCAAAATTCCAATAGAGAATGGGATACCTCAAGGTTCCGCCTTTTTTATTCTCTATGTAAATGATATTGTTGACTGCACCAGGCCTCCAGTGAGTGTTCGCCTATATGTAGATGATCTAAAAATATTCGTGGCATCCAATCTCCCTTCCTTGACCCAGTCTATCCTGAAAAATACAATTAATAGATTGCTGCAATGGTCAGGAAACAATGGACTGGATTTCTTCTCTCAGAAGTTTCAATATGTTGTATTCTATAGAGGTCGCCTCGTTCAGAATATATCATCACTACAACTGAACAGTAATACAATTCCTTACAAAACAACAGCAACTTTCCTTGGCATCTTGATGGACACCAAACTGACTTGGAAACCCTTTATATCTGATTTAAAAGCTAAATCCCTTCAATTTTTAAGGGCGATCAAGTTCTTATCGAATCCCAAATTTAACATCGAACCAAAGTTTCTTCTAAATATTTATAAAGCATTAGTCCTCAGCAAAATCAATTATGGGGGTCGTGTGTACTCGTCAGCGGGTGGTTCCCTATTAAAAACACTTGACTCAATTCATAACGCCGCTATTCGCATGATACTTAGCGCCCATCGTACATTCCCAGCTAAAAGCCTATGTTCGTTAACTGGTGTCCCCTCTTTGTCTTATAGCAGAAAATTCTTCACTTACCGCGACATGCTTTCATGGGCTGCGGAGAATCACAGTGACGTAATCACAGGGCCTGACTTTCCCAAAGATAATCTACCTGAAGTCAATGCAATTTTGTTGCAAAATAACATAAAGCTCAACTTTACACCCAGAATGGATTATACCAAACTACCTTCACCCTGGGCTTCTTTTCAGGCAGAAGCTATCATAACCCTCATCGATAACAATCACCCGGCGCAGGGCATTATTAATAAATATACCACATTTTCGAAAGCATAACTGATGGATCCAAAGCTATTGAGTCCAAGCTGCATGCGCTTTCGAAATAGACGGAATCACAGAGGGCATACGGTTGACAACGCTATATCGATTGCGGGAGCCGAAATGTATGCTGTGTTATTCTGTCTTCAGGCATATTTAGAACTGAGATCCTAATCGCTCGGAATCTTACTGGTGACTGATTCCTTGCAGTCGATACGTGCTTTGCAGTCCGATCACCCGGAATCATCAATGGTCTTAGAAGTTCTGGCTACCTTATACCAGCTGAGCCGAAGAGGATGCCGAATTGTTTTTTTATGGGTCCCCAGTCATGCCGGAGTTCCGGGGAATGAGCGTGTTGACCTGGGCGCTCGGTCATCCATGATGTACTCAATGCCGCTATTTGCTTTCGGTCCATTATCCTTGAGAAGTTTTCTGTCGGATGCAGTCTTCGCACAGTGGAATCATGACTGGATGTCTCAATCGACCTTTCTCAGAGAATTGAAACCTACGACGGAGCCATGGTGGCCTCCAGTCGGAACGGAACGCAGAGTGTTCTTGGCAGCCAATCGTTTGAAAACGGGACATACCTGTTTTTCCCACGACTACATCCTCAAACAAGCTCCAAAGCCAAATACCTGCCCACTTTGTTCTATCGATGAATACCCATTAGTTTCGCATATATTGCTGAAATGCACATGTCTAAATGGGTTACGGCGCGGCCAGATTACATCGCTTGCAGACATTCTCTCAAATATCCCTACCGCTTTGAACAAACTCATGACTTTCGTTCAGTCTAACGAGCTGAGGAGTCTGTTTTAAAACGTGGGTCCACTCACTGCGATAACTTAGGTAGTTACATGCAGTGTGTGGTTTAGTACCCCTCCTTAAATAAAAAAAACAAAAAAAAAAATTACAAGTAAAAATAGTACACTTATGTGCTCGCCGAGAAATGGATTTTGAAAATTCCATTCTTAATGGAACAAAAAAAAAAAAAAAAAACGGAATTTAAACATATTTTTAAGTCCTTATCTCGACAATCGTTTGAGTTAGAAAATAGAAGCTTTATTTTTGACTCCTTGCAAAAAGCTAAATAATAAAACGCGTGTTCTATTGTTTTTTGCAATTTGGTCTCGAAGAGGGCGGAAAAAATGCAAATTTTTTTAGTTATTACAATAACATTAGATAGTTCAAAAAAAGAGCTTAACATAAAATAGTGAGAAAAGGAAAATTATTTCCTTTTTCAGAAAATTGATATCAAATCGACGAAGCACTCTAATAACAAAAATTAAGGTATTAAAATTAAGCAAAATAACTTTTGGCAATACAAATATAGTTAAACGCATTACTTCATCGAATGGTGATGTTATCGACAACATTGACGAGAAACCGATAAACGGTGTCCGATCCAAATTTCCAATTTAGGATAATGGATTTCAGTGGAGAAGAGTGTCATATTTACTACTGTTTCAGTCTTATTAAACAATATGCATGTCATCTGTACACAAAAATTGAAACTGAACGGATTTAGCCATAACGAAAAAATAAAATGAGATTATGTTCCTTCAATGAAAGCAGTAAATAAAAATGAATTTAGCGTTTAAATCTTCCAAGTCTAGTAGACAGGTTTTATAATATGGCTCCTAAGAAACCGTCGCAGAAAAAATCTGAAATGTTCACACCCGGCGGCGACTGCAATGGTCAAACTAAACTATAGTGAAGTGACAACAAAGGCACGCCGAATGCATTTTTCAACATGAGAAGCGTTTCAGTCGCAGTGTAACAAGTCACTTCGTCTTGTTCGAATCAGGTTGATTCAGATAACGTCTACGACGTATTTGTGGTCCAAGAAACGAATTTATCATTTCAAGATTACGTGTTCCGCTGACGGTCCCGCTAAAAAAAGGAAGTACCGATAATTTCCCCACTTCGCTACTTTGGTCTAAACATTGCGTTTAGATGATCTGGTGACTAATGACGATAGTTTCGGTTTGTTCACGGAGCTAGAAAGCTCGAAATGTCCTTCTTCATCGCTCATTAAAAAATTCTCTAACTTAATTTCCTCGCCTTCAGCTTTCGGAGTACTATTTTAACGAAGTTTTTTCGTTGCTTAAAATCAGTTTCTTTCAGATCTCGGGTTATCGATAGTTTGTACGGGTGATAACTCCAGCCTTCCAACAACATATATCCAACTGATTTCATTGAAAGTTGCAATGACTGCTACTAAGCGTTACTCGAACTCGTCTGGTCTTTTTAACGGTATGAATTCTTCTGTTCCGACTGAAGGTTTTTTTGTCAGTGGCCGTAGCTGTTTCGGAAAATGTAATCTACCTTTTCATTATTTTCGGATCGGAATAATTTTAAAGAGTTATTACCAAACGATCTTTACACTAAAGTAACCGAATTTACTTGAAAAGAAATGTGCATTCTTTCTCACAGAATAACGTTACATAATTATCAGAGTTCAGTGATAACAAAATTTCCATTCCGACATTAGAAGTAGAGCGCGTACGACGGTCATTGTAGATTACCAGCTAAGTTATTTAAAAAACAAAAACTAGTTAATTTATTCTGGGACGCCCTGAATAATAAAAGAGGTTTTAATACCACGGCTCGAGAGCTATTGATGAAAATGGGACTACATGAGCGAGACAAGTGATAATGCTGTAGAATTTCAGTTAATAATGAAGACAGAAAAAATACTCCGAGGAAAATTGAAGAAAAAAAAGGAAGACCATTACAAAAAATGACCCAAAATAAACAAAGATGAAGACAAACAAGAGATACTTTAAGGATTTTTTTGCGAGTAAAGTGTTACATTTTAGAAGCGAAAAGGCAGGGATGAATAATTAAAAGAGCCCAGTGGTTTTCAAAAAAACATAAAATTTAAAATATATACACAAACCTAATTTAAATGATGATCACTTTTTATAGAGCTGAAAGATTTCTCACGAAGTTAATAATGTTAGTATTTGAACGAAGCTTTACTAACGAACACTGTTTCGCGTTTACCTTTTAATATTAACTGGCTATATAAACTCAATGAATTAGATTACTTTTTTATATATATTTTTTTTCTTCTTTGGTTTTTCTTTCGCGATTTTAGTTTTCCTTTTTTTTTTTTTTTTTATATCGAAACAGTTATTTTTAAGGACTTTCTGAGTTTTATAATGTATTGAATATTTAACAGTTGATAAAATTTCTATAGAGGAAAATTATGAAGTAAGGGGACTAACTGAACCAGGGATCTGTGATACACTAATGAATGCTAGAACTATTGCAGAACCTAACTCGGATAATTAAAGAGAAGACGAAAGATAGACACCTTGGTCAAATAAAGAAATTGCAAACGTTCTTACGATTTTAAAGAAGGCCGTCCTACTCCGTGAAGAAGTCAAGGAATTCGAATATTATTCATACGATCGTATAGTCATGGAGCTGACAATCCTCGATAATGTTTTCACAACGAAACATCAGACTGATTTCATGTTCACTCCATTAACTACGTAAGTATATATGTAGTTTGTTTTTTATACATTATGTCAATTATTATGCACCTACACTTTTTCTACATTCTCGTTTAACTGAAACCGTCGGTTAGTTGAAACATTTCATTATGATCCTAGAGTGTTTATAATAAGCGATACCTACGACATAACTTTTTTTAGAAAAATCGTTTTCAGCTAACTCCGTCATCTTAGCCGTCTTTCATTTAAAAAAAAAAAAAAAACTTAACAATCGCACAACATAGCATTCAACCTTTGTTATCTTATATAAATTAACGGGAGTACTATTTGTCGCCTTCGCTTTAACCGCAGTCTCCTTCCCGCATCATTTTCACGGTTTTCATCTACTTCTACTCCATTTTGTTCTTTTCATCCCCCTTCCACATACATTTCTTGTGATTGTGATCATGTTTTGTTTGAATGTGCGGCCTTCTCTGCTGAATAATCGTCCGTCTACGCGTTTCTATTAAAACTCGGTATTCCTACTTCTTATAGTGCTTCTTATATTCTCTCATTTCCTTCTGTTTCTGTTATTCCCGCCCTTGAATTATTTTTATCCTCTATCCTCAAACGTTTAAGAATATAACGTTATTTTCTCTTTCTTTCTATTTCTTGGGCTAATATTCTCGTTAACAAACCTATTGGAAGAATAAAAAAAAAAAAAAAAAAAAAAAAAAAAACGGGAGATAATAATGGGGCAAAAATGCAGTGTACCTTAAGCTAAGAATGATATGATCGTTAATATATATATTTATATATATGTATATGTGTGTGTAAAATGATTCGCCAAATAATTATATTTCGTAAAAAGGACGGTTCCAATTAACTAAAATTCTTTATATAAGCAAAAATTATGTTTAAAATCCATAATAAAAAATAACAAAAACAAAAAAAAAAAATATATATATATAAATGTTTCAAAATTTGACTTACTTAAGAATGATTTAACGAATTTTGGTACAAATATTCTACTACCGGTGCTTCCAGCGTCAAGAATAATGACATATGCTGAACTTGAAAAATTCAATGAAACTAATTGATATCCTATGAGGAAGTAGTAATCAAAAAAATTAATAATCATATCGCTATAACAGAGTTACAAATCTAAACTGTTAATAATTGTATTAACTAATAAAGTAGAATAATTATATATGTATTTACTTAACTGATTACACAACATGTGATCGTTTGTTTACATAATAGAAATACTTCGTTGCAAAACGAAAATGTAGGCATACATATGTAGTTGTAACAACACAGTAAAGTTACTGCACAGATACATAATAATAAAATTCTCCAATAACATATAGAGCGGTATTCGACATATTTACATAGACATTTTAATATTTGTTAGTGGACTTAATTTAAAATCAATTTAGTCTAAAGTGCTTTGTTTATTACATAATTTTACGCACTTGGAGGGTTTTAAAATGCAAACTGTAAATTTTATCCTTAAAAATATTTATTTTCTTATCTTTAAGATCTTATTTAATTAAAAAAAAAAACAAAAAAAAAATTGCTTTCAAAAAATATTAAAATGAATTAGGTATAGAATATAATGAAGTAATAAAATGTTTAAACTGATATACCTTCCCCAAGCAGTGCCGGATTAAGCAAGCGCGGGGGCCGTAGCAAATTCTATCGAGGGTCCCTTGATCTACTGAGTTCTTAAGTATAAAGTGGTATAACAATAATTCAATATGTTTATTTGCCATTTATAGGTTACAAATTATGTTAGTGTTTAATGATAAGGTAGATTACAATAAGCCCTGTTGGCTGTTGACAAGTACAAAAAGCCATAGTTCAGATTGCTCTGGAAATTTAGAATAATTTTGATAAGAAACTAACATTTTAAAACTTACGATTAATAACGACGAACTTTTATTATTTGTTATACTTTTACAAAGTAACTTTTCTAGATCTAATGTGGGTGAATTTAGAGATAATACCATTCGTATCAATTTCTCTGAGCAAATCATATTCTATATTCATCAAAGAGAGACAATTCAGACGTTCTTGACTCATCGTGTTCCACCTTAATTCATTTTTTATACGCTTCAGTGTCGAAAATGAATGTTCACCACTGCAGTTAGTCATCATGAGAGACAAATAAATGCGCAAAGCAATTTCTAAATTGGGCAAACATAATTCTAATGAATTTTCCATTAGGAATTTATAGTATTGAATTTCCAGAGCTTCGTTTTTTGAACTGTCAATCGCACTAGCCACATCCGTTTTCAATAGCTCGGCAAACTGCACTAATTTGTCGTCTAGACTGTCTTCCAAATCATTTGCGTAAGCACAATGCCATAATTGGAGTTTTTTTCAAAATCTCTTCTGCTGTAATAGATTTTAATGATGGAAAAATTCCGAAAACACTACTAAGATTTTTGGTAAACTTTTATGTGTTTATCTAAAGCAGATAGTGTGTTATCAATAATGACAACAAACGCCTCAATTTCAAACTGTTTACCAGGTGATTCTTTTTAAACAAATTCGTCAAGTGTACTAGAACCGCTAAAATGGTCATACTTTGTGTTTCATTTGCGTCGTCTTGAAGTCTGTTGCTGATATTTATGACAACCTGCCACATCTTTGGCTTTTGCTTCATCCATATAATGATTCATAAAAGGCGTACCCTGTATTAAGGTCTATATTAGACGATTGCAGCGACGCAGTAGTCGTTTGCATGCGTTCTAGGATACTATTCCACGTAATTGCCATTATTCCCGTTTCCAACTTATTCATTTTTAAAACTAGTCCGTAAGCTTGATTTTACAAAGTAACTTTTCTAGATTTAATGTGGGCGAATTTAGAGATAATACGATACGAATATCAATTTCTCTGAGCAAATCATATTCTATATTCATCAAAGAGAGATAATTCACACGTTCTTGACACTTGAGCATCCATTTGAGCTCACGGGGAAGGTAGTTCGAATTATATTGATGAAACCGAGTTCACTTATTTGCGTGTCCAAGTGTTCGAGTTTATTTATCCATGTCATAATGTATTTCTCTAAATGTTCTAATTTTCTCTCATATTTCGGCAGAGCGAAAAACTCACTTCGGAGCCGACTTTGTTCCTCTCTTTCAATTTTAATTTTAATTCGTCAAAAGTGGAACTCTGCTTCAAGGACGACTTCAAACAATTCCACCTTTCTCTGCATAAGTTGTTGACGGTTATTGCAATCTGTAATTCCTCGGATATCTCCCACTCTGAGAATCCGGCTTCTAATTTCCTCAGGAATTCAATGAGGTATTGTTTGTTGTTATCTCCGCCATAGCGCATAATTTTCTTGATCGAGTCCAGACCGAATATTTCGCTGATTTTTTGTTTGCTGGCTCTTTGGGTTAATCCACCGCACTCTTTATTTCGTAGCCGGTTCTCTAGCTCTTCAATTTTACGAAGGATTTCGTTGAGTCGGAGATTTTTATTTGTGCCCATCTCCTCTACTTCGGCTAGGCATTGGTCCCGGACCTCGTTTAATTTTTCGTCAAAATTATCAGTAGGCATTTGGGAGTCCCTTTGCTCGCAATGTTTCCTGAGCTCTTCCCACTTCTGCTCCACTTCTTTTACACTATTGCGCAACTTCTCTTCCATTTTAACCATTCTTTCTTGCAATTCTTCCTTCATGTTCTCACCGGAACTATTTAGCTCCTTCTCGATCTCTTTCAATCCCTTTCCTTCCTCCGTACGTTCCTTCTTTCCATCCTTTCGTTCCTTTTCAACCTCTTTTTTCTCTTCTATCTCAACTGCTTTCGCTTCAATCATGTGATAGATCTCCTCCTTAAATTTACCACATTTTAAATTATGGTTATTATTAATTTCAACAGGTTTATTAACTCGGTTATTATTTTCAATGGATTTATTAACTCGGTTATTAACATCTTCAGATTTATTATTAACATTATTACTATTTTGCTTTGTTTCCTCAAATTTATTATCAGAATTATCATTTTGTTCATTAACGTTGTTAATAAGTTCGTGAAATATTTGCTTTTGTTCGTCGAATTTTTTGGTTAAAAATTCCATCAAGATCTTCACATCCATTTCAGTTAACATGATTAACTATTTGAAAATAATTTATTTACTTTAATTTAAAATTTCACTGTAAATTTATTTGGGGGTTCGTTCAACAGGAGAACAATCTTCTACAATTGGTCCTCACCCGTGATACGCTATAATTAATACGTTTTACTTCGTGTCCAGGGATGCCACCGCGGATTTAGTCCGCGGAATTAAAATATTGTATTTTTATTTATTATTATTATGGCGATTATTATTGTTTTATTATTATCATTATTATTATTTATTTTACGATTATTATTATTATTAGATAAGTCAAGGGAATGGATTAAGATTTAACGTCTTTTTTGTAAAATTAGCTACAACGATTTTACTTGGACGGTCGACCGCTGAAAATACAAATTAATTCAAATAATACAAATACAACACGGCGACGATTACTAAATATAAATAAATTTAATACGTATCCCTGTTGTCGGCCGGGTGGTGCTGTATCGGCAATGGCGGTGATCCGCTGGTCCTTTGAATCGGTAGATCTGCGGTGGGAAACTCGGTTCGTGATATGTTTAAGATAATTTAAAATTTACAATCGGTACATTTATGGAATAAAAAAACAATTGCGACTATACTTGATCGAAATTAAGATCTTGCACTATGTTGAGCAGCCAAGGTATAGGCCGTGGCCAACCTGTTTTACTTTTTCCTTTTTTGTAACTGGTCCGGTGACCAAGACCGAAAACTGTTCCGTACTGATTTCGACCGCGACAAAAATTAGACTGACTCGAACCGTTTTTTAGTCGGTTTCGCTAGCACTGGACTCTGGGTCATTCCAACCGTTCTTTTTCGTTTTCCTTGTTTTACAACCCTGACGACAGCACTAGTCAGCATGGAGGAAGATGAAGACGAAGGAGACCGCGGAGATTCTTTGATCTATTCAAATTGCCGCGCGTTTTCGGAATCCTTAGAACCTGCGATATTTACATGCCTTATTTTTACGACTCGTACAATTACACTTTGCCGAATCCTCATTCGTGGGTGGCGAGATAGTATTCCATTCAACCCCTAGCCGACGACAGTATTACACACATACGCACACTTACACTCACACCATTTGTTCGATAATTTATTAAATTTAATTTTTAGTATTTTGTTTATTTATTTATATTATTTTATTTTTATTTTGTTTTTCTACGATTTTTATTTGCTTATTTTTATCGAGCCATGTAATGGTCACATTACAGTGAAAAATTATTTTTGGCAGAATCGTGGACTGATTTTTTTTTAATACATTTTCTTTGAACTTAAAAAGTCACTGTTCACATGTTGCAGTTCACTGCTTCCTTTCACAATCCAATAATTTCTGTCAAAGTTTGCCGATTTAGCGTTCTTGTCGGAGAATGCGACGTTTGCACGCTGCCCGAGGAAGCCTGAGAAGTTTAAATGATTTGCCTGGGAAATTGTCAAGAAACGTAATCTGGAATTTATCATAATTATTATCATTATTTTCTAACTCAGACAGCGTGATCATATATCGTCATGGCGGCCGAATCCGTCTCATTATTCAGCTTAATTTAATATCAAAATAGAACATATACTTGGAGAGCTCTTTTCGAAAAGAAAAAAAAAAAAAACATTTATCCTAGTTACGAAAAAATATTTAGCTTATTTTAATACCATGATGGAACATGTCTTAATCCTTTCTAAAAGTTTGAACCGGGCACACCGCAAATTATTTGTGAACGAAATTGGTAACGATCTTACTATGTCAGGATTACGAAATGGTTATGAGAAATTTAATTGCAAGAAATCTCTCATTACTTTTATAAATTTTTTGGTATATGATTGCTAAATTATAATAAAAATAATGTGAACCGTAAATCTCACAAACAAATAGACAATTTCAACATTTTGAATCGAGCTATTTCAATTCTACACTGGGTGTCGAGTAAGAGTGCTCGCACACGTCAGACTTTTTGTAGAGCCAATTATCAGGCCGATTAAAATTCTGTACATTTATACGAGTGACTTTTTCTAGAACTTGTGCGTTTACCTTATGAAATTATGTGTTTTATTTTCGCCAACGAAATAATCGGTTTCCGATTGTCTTGGTTGGAAAAGGTGTAACGTTTCACATTTTAGTAACATCAAGTAAATTCAATATACCGCGACTTAATAAGTTTCACTCAAAAAATGACCCTTAGGCGGAGGCGGGTCTGGATACGTGGGACCCGTAGCAATTGTTACTCTTGCTACGTGGTTAATCCGGCACTGCCCCCAAGTTCTAAAATGTTCAGATACTTATAAAAACTTCTTGTCGATGTATAACATAACATCGATGTCACTGGTTAAACAAAATAAGTTTTCTTTTTGTTTTTTTTTTTTCTGTATAAACATTTTTTTTTAACGTTATTCTATGAATCGGTTTACGAACAGAGAAAACCATTTCCACGGATTCTTCTATTCGAAAATATTCTATCAAAAAATTCATCAGTAACTAGTGATTAAAAATTTTTTCATTTTGATCATATTTATTTTATAAATTTAGCGATATGCCTAACCACACTGATAATTTACTTTTAAAAATATAATTTTTAAATTCCCGGTTGTCTCGGTCCAAATTCACCTAATTCCTTGGTTCGAGGGTTTTCCAAATGATTTTTTTTTTTTTTAATTGTTTTGAAACATTCAAGCTTTTTATTAGACATTACAAAGCAACATTTTAATTTCTCTTTTTAAATTTTCTAATATCCGTTAAAGGCATATTTCTTTTAAGTTACTCAGCTGTCAAAATGGAGATCAAGGCTTCGAGACTAGTCTTGTTTGTGTCTCAAATCTCTCCCAGGTCTGAACTGTAGCATATTGTACAGTACATACATACAAAAAATTAAATAACTTTAAATTAAATTAAATAAGTTTTAAAAAACCATAAAAATATTGTCATTAGTTATTGTTGCACAATCATCACAATCAGGACCAGATTTAAGAGGGGACCGGGGGGGGGGGCAGTGGCTCCGGGCACGTCACCAAAGAGACTACCCGCTAATCGCTCAAAAATTGAAAATTACAAGTATGAAAAGTACGCGCACTCAGATGGTGAAACGATATATCATTCTGATTTTCATGGTGATGTTGAGTTCCGAATGTGACACAATTCGCGAATTAAATTTTAATGATTTAATTGAAATTTTCGCTATTAAAAAATCTTGACGCGTGTCTCTCATTTAGAATTAATTATTAAGGACTGATTTTATTAATTTACTGAATAAATAAAATAAAAAATGGGTACTTCAATTATTGGAGGGGGGATTAAGGAGGCCTTCAGTAGTTATTTGGCCCCGGGGTATTTTTTTCCTTAATCCGGCCCTGATCACAATATGTACCAGGTTAAACAACGTGAACAAGACGAATAGAGTACAACAAGTAATGGTGAGCACACAATCGTAATAATGTAAATATGTGTCATTTACTGCAATAATTTTGAACATTATATATGGTGTCCCCTCCGGGGGACACACTAGTGGAGGGGCTTGAGTATTCCTGGGAAGTTAAGAGCTATTCTGACGATAGTATAATTACCAGAAGAGTCTCCCAAGTCAGACAGGTCTTAACGAAGGTGCCAAACAAAACGCGGCCCGTGCTAAATCCAACAGTGTCTGCATTTCATGTTAGGACCGGCTTGTTGGTCAGCGTCTGTTCTTCAGGTCAAGAGCGGCTGTATTATAAGAGAAACCCTGTAATTCTACAGTAAGCAATGGGAAACTACTGTAGTATATTCCCGCGTATATTATGAAATACTTAAGCAGGTATCTGATGCGCCATACGATCCGGTTGGCAATCGGCGTTCTGAGTTTCGGGTTCAGAATGTGAAATATGCGACCGAAAAACCTAAAACGAAATTCAGGACTTTTGAAATTTAATAATAGAATTGCTCCGTGGAATGTACGCGAACTAGGAGAAGTTGGAAAACTCTACATTGTAGAACACGAACTGATTCGTCAAAAAATAAAAATTGGCGGTTTATCAGAAACACATTACAATCAATCAGGTAATTTCGAAATAAATTATTATAAAATATACTGCTCAAGTAGTAATACACTTAGTAGGACGGATGTAGCGTTTATGGTGCACAAGGAAATTGATAATGTAATAAAAGGTTATCTAGTTATCAATGAATACATTACTTTGATAAGACTGAGGACTAAGCTAGTTGGAATGAATCTATTTCAAGTATGTGCGCCTACTGCATGTGCCGCAGATGAAGAGGCACAGTTATTTTATGATCAAGTGAGTGATGTGCTTAGATTACTTCCACGACGTGAAATCAATATCATTATGGGCGATTTTAACACCAAAATTGGCAAAATGTACGATGATGAATATCAACGTATACATACGGAAGCATATAGGCAATTACACAATTGGTGACCGAAATACAAAAAGAGGTAAATTGACATAATTTGCTATTGACCAACAGATAGCAATAATGAATACGATGTTCAAAAATCATGTACCTAGACTAATAATACGGATATCGCCGGGAGATGGAGTCCGCAATCAGATTGACTTCCTACTAATTAACAGACGATGGATCGCATCATGTAAGAACGCTAAAACACTACCAGGAGCAGAATGCGGTTCGGATTATAGATTATTAATGATGGAAGTTAGGTAAAAGCTTAAAATTCAGAATAAAAGGACACCCTCAACAAACATGAAAATTATAAGAACAAACGAGTTTCAAACAGCCATGGAAACGAGACTTAAGACCTGCACGCAAGAGAACGAAAACATATCATCAAAACGGAACTGGAACCAGCTAAAGCAATACATTAAAAGTGCGTATAAAAACTCACAACCGAAAGAAAAAAACAAAGCAATGGAAACATTGGTTTTCAAATGAAACAACTGCTGCTGTAGAAGAACGAAGAAACTTGAACCGGGGAATTGAAAATTACGAAGAAAGAAGAAGTTTTTAAATAAGCAGATTAAAAGACTCTGCCGAAAAGACAAAAACAAGCATATCTCCTTCACATGTCTCGTAATTCAAAAAAGTGAGGATAAAATGGACATAAGACTATTATATCAAAAAGTCCGATTACTGGCGAGAGAATTCAAAATGAAAATCCAGGTAATTGAGAATAAGAATGGTTCATTAAAAACGATGCTGCCGAGGTGGCAGAAACGTGGTGTAAGTACTACGCGAAGTTGTACAGCACGGAAGAAGGAATTCAGGGAACTAATGACAACATCTTAATGGATGAACGGGAGTCTCCTATTCTGTTCGCAGAAGTTCGAAATGTTATAAATAAAGCAGAATGAGTGGGGTTATATAATCTAATGCGTAACGAGATTCCATGGGAACAACCAGGCTTCATAAAAGGGAGAGGAACACGGGAGCAAATTTTAAATATGCAGATACTAATAGAAAAAGCACGTGAATACAACGGTGGAATGGTACTACGCTTTGTGGACTATAAAAAGGTTTTTGATTGCATTCAATGGCGTAAATTCTGGTCGATCTTGATTGAAATGGAAGCACCAAGACATTTAGTACGCTTAATCGCAAATCTGTACGAACATAGTACGTCAAAAGCACGAATAAATAAAAATACATACTCGAAAGACTTTTACCCATCGCGCGGTGTACGGCGAGGCTGCATCCTATCTCCACTGTTGTACAACATCTATGGAGAATACATCATGCGTAAATTTTTGCAAACTATTGAAAGTGTTATGTGCCGGCTAAAACGTACATATATGGGCTGATACCGCGGTATCAAAGAAAGTAAAAATAAAACTAGTGAATAGTCTGGTTTTCTCAGTATTTCTCTATGGCGCAGAAACATGGACTCTAAGTAAATCCGATATCGATGAAAGTTAGATGCGTTAGAAATGTACTGTTAGGGACGAATGCTACGAATCCCGTGGACGGAAAAAAGAACGAACAGCTCGGTATTACAAGAAGTAGACGTAACGAAAAGAAGATTATCGTCGGAAGTAATTAGAAGAATACTGAAATACTCTTTAGTCATGTGATGATAGGAGCAAATGGATTTGAGATGAGAATTCCGGAAGGAAAAGTAGAAGGAAAAAGAAGACGTGGTCACGTTCCAACCAGATGATCAGACGTGATCCGGACAGCTGTAGGAAAAAGTTTCGTAGAATGTGTTCGACTGGCCCACGACAGAGATCAGTGGTGACATCCTTATACGTCAGATTGACAGATCATAATCACGATATCTCCACGACGAGCAATTTAGGCATATCTATACAGTACTCCAAGTGTCTATATGTATAGAATGTTAACGCATTAAGCTCAATGTTCCCTATTATCCGCGGTTTTAACCGCGGATACGGGAGCACCACTGTACATTATATCCATGTATAATTTATTAAAAAGTTCGTTGTTAGTTTTATTTTATTGCAGTTTGAAACTCTCATAAAGAGTTGTAACTAAAAATGACTACAGCTGTAAAGGAATGGCAATACTTGTTTTTGTTATCAATTAATTTAGTCGCTCAGATATCATATTATCACAAATTGACTCATAACAGTGAAGTAAATTATTCGATATTGACAACATTTCACAGTTACTACAAATTGATGTACAATGGAGATTTTCGTGTTGCAAATTAGCATCTATGCAAGGAACTTGACTGTTGTTATATGAAAATACAAAAAAATAAAAAAAGTTTAATGCAAAAAAGATTTTTGCATTGATTATAATCAAACTTTAAATGTAGTAAACCATTTAGAAAATAAATATCAACAAATCATACAACTAGTTTTTTGTGTAAACTAAAATTTGGAATTTTAAGAGGATATTTTTAAGCATGAAATGTATAATTTTTAGATACGTTTTCTTTAAGTACTAAACGTTTTATAATTTTTAACTGCTTTATTACGCATTTTTATAAATAAAAAATAATCACAATAAAACTATAACGCGACTTTTTTCCTCTTTTTCTCTCTTTTATTAACCGACTTCAAAAAAGGAGGAGGTATTCAATTCGACTGTATTTTTTTTTTTTTTTTTTTTTTTTTTTTTATGTGTGTTACCACAGAACTTTCTTCTAGATGAACCGATTTTGATGATTCTTCTTTTATTTGAAAGGTGGCGTTTGTCATGTGGTCCCATTTAAATTTGATCAAGGTCCGACCGATAGTTTTTGAGTTATCCTTAATAATGCGGGAGATTGAAGCTTTTTGGATGCTTTTCATTCATGATTGTTTTCACCGTCGGATTAGATTTTTGACTTAAAATACTATAAATTTGCCAAATTACCATGGAAATGTAGCTTTTGGTGTTTTTACCGTGGAAATAAATGTTTTAATTTAATTGAATAAAAATGCACTAAAAAGTAAAAAATAAAATGCTTTTTTACAAAAAATAAATACCGACTTCAAGGTTTATTATAAAAATTTAAAAATGCACTAAAAAGTAAAAAATAATTACTCCCGATAAAATATATATATCAGAGTGATATAACTTAAGGTGATATCGTAATTGTTATACAACATTAATTTTTTGGAGTTGGAATTAAATTCATGTTAGGAACAATTTAATCAACATTTAATGCAGTTTTTAATTATTCTTTTAATATGAATTTGATGCCAACTCCAAAAAATTAATGTTGTATAACAATTACGATATCACCTTAAGTTATATCACTCTGATATATATATTTTATCGGGAGTAATTATTTTTTACTTTTTAGTGCATTTTTAAATTTTTATAATAAACCTTGAAGTCGGTATTTATTTTTTGTAAAAAAGCATTTTTAAATATCCTGGAGTCCATAGTAATTGTACGAGTACGCGTAGAAATTTAAGTTCAAATTTCATTTGAAGTAATAGAATTTAAAAAAAAAGTGTTAAAAATAACTTCGTATTTTTAAAAAAGTTTGACACTTCAGTAAACATTAACATTTACTTTAAACCAAAATTTGTCATTAATGGGTTTTATAATTCGAGAAGGATTAGCACTTGCTGCAGATTAAATCAGAGATTGCAATCTCAAGGCATTTAGTTTTTTTTTATATATATATATATATTTTTTTTATCTAGATGACCCCACTAGTTTGTGTATAACTTATTTTCTGCTTCTTAGCACTGATCAGAAAAACTAAATCGAAACTCACAATCGCTGACAAGGAAGCGAAGGAAGGTTCACTTGCCGGAAGTGTTCCAATCAACAAAACGTTAAACATTCTACCGCATTCATAATAGCGGATTATTAGCAACTCCACTTGTGACAACGTGCCTAAATCGGATGATGAACAATGATCTAGAGCAAGTAGGCAAGTATCGGACGCCGCATAACTGGACGCCTTTTTCGTCATGAGAGTTAATGCCCATTGAAAATCACTCGTAAACTCAGCGTGACAAGTACTACGCCTTAAAAGCTTCAATGAAAAACAACAAGATTAGACGGCTCTCTTTCTTCGAAGGCCTAATTGGTCCAGAAAATGTTGGAATGCTGCATAAAATCAAGAAGACAGAGAGCATTAAGAATCTCCGGAAAATAAACTTCTACCGAAGATTAAATGTAATAAAACTACATTTTGAAACGTTAAACTTATCAACTTAAACACGACTATGAAGAACCTGAAAAATAAGAGGAAAATATCAAATGAGATGTAACAGGACCGCGTGAAATTAGACGAAAAAAGGTAAAATTAATAAAACTTCAATCAAGTAATGTATTGCACTGTAAAAAACCACCATAGGGGCAGTATAGGTGGCATTAGCCTTTTTAGTAAACACAAGACTAACAAATAAAGTAACAAAAACATGTAGCATATCAGTCAATGTCACACTATTCAAGCAGATACAATATACATCGTACAGGTAAATGCTTCGATATCCAGCCACTCCGATGAAGAAGTGGACTTCTACTACTAGTACGATATAACTAAAAAATTAATTGGTAAGAAAGCCCATTTCACGTATATCATGAGCGATTTCAATGGTAAAATTAAAGAAGAGGAGCTTGACAAAATAGGAATTGGAAATGCATTGACAGTAAACATGACCATAAATTTGTATAGTTTGCACAGTTCTCTGATATGTGTTCATAATCAAACGTGAAAAGAAAAATTAATAACGTAGTTTTCATTTTTACCTATTAACAAAACAATACTGAATATTACAATACTGCGTAATACTGGCGTTCCCGAATCCGGTTCGGTTTTTTTCTTTTCATCGCTATTGCTGTCTTTATAATTGCCTTTCGAAATCTATAAAAGAAGAACCATTTCGGAAAGTATTAATTCGATTTTATTTCTTACACGCGGTTCTTTTTACATTTGAAGTTACAATTATGAAGTAATAGAAATATTATAATTCGGAAAAAAATAAATAATTTTAGTCAGTGTTTTCCTAAAGTACCGATCTGATGCGTATGCTGTATGACCGATGATGCAAACAGGAGTAGAAGAAAGCCGTCATCATACATAGCACCATATATAACTATGTTATGTATGATAATTGCTACTTCTACACCCATTAAACGAATGTAATTTTTTCGCGCCGTTGCTCGAATAATCCAATAGCGGGAACAATTATTAAATCGGTGAACCGAATGTGACATTAGAACCAACTTACAGTTTTAGCTGATTATAGATAATCTCGTTTATTTGCGTATGCTACGACACCATTACGAAACCGTAAAGCACTAATGGAATAATTCTGTTATAATCGATAGCGTTGCTATTTTCCAGTTCGTCTAAAAGTAACACTCTATACTTATCGTATTTTGCAAATATAAATATCTTCTTATTTTTAAAGGATTATTTTATTGACGATTAATTACGCTTTCACAGCGAGTACGATATAAAAGTACTCATTTTTACCACACATGTTTTTATTCGAAATGAAA
This sequence comes from Icerya purchasi, assembly GCA_039619475.1. Classification (NCBI taxonomy): domain Eukaryota; kingdom Metazoa; phylum Arthropoda; class Insecta; order Hemiptera; family Monophlebidae; genus Icerya; species Icerya purchasi. The sequence goes on along the minus strand of CM077116.1, from coordinate 386,248,814 downwards.
AATCCAAAGTTGGATTTTATAACTGTCGCATCTTTTAGTAGTATAAAACCAGATTCTTTAAAAAGCACATTCGGCACACTAGTAGTATTAATAGTATCCACTTAAGACCCGTGTATCACTATTACTTTTTTATTGTTTTTGTTTTCCGTAAAATGACACTTCAATAAAATACGAGTATAAAAATATGCTGTACGGTAATATATATAAAAATTATTATCGTCGAAATGAATTTTGATACTTTTAAAATAAACAAACACTTATACACAAATATTGTTTATTTTAAAAGTATTAACATTAAGAAAACACAAAAATGGATGAAGATAATTTTAATTTGAAATTAATTTTGCGCTACGATATTCTAAAAATTTTCTAAATATGTGCTCTTTATTTATTCCAATTAAACTAATAACAAATTATGAAACTTAGCAACACACGGCAATTGTTTTGCGAGAAAGTTTAAAAACTATTTCATATTATAAATAACGAACGTGTTGAATGCTAATGGTTTATTTCTCGCCACATAAATACTGTTAATAAATTTTAATATTAATAATCGAATAAAATAAAATCACTTATTTATTCATCTCATTAAAATATTACAATTTTTAGCAGAAATAATAGAAAATAAATAAATAACCGTAATAATACAACCTAAATAAATTAGAAATGATAACTAAAGAAATACATGAATAAATAACATAAAAAATATAAAAAAAAGTAAATAGGATAATCCTGCTTATATGCAAATTGAGCGTGCAGTAGGGTACAAAATAACGATACACAGGCTAACACAAACAGAAGCCAGCAAAAAAAAAAAAAAAAAATTTGAATTTTTGTATAAGCCTTGGAAAAAGAAAAGTCAAATTTTGATCTGCTAAATCAGCCTGTGTTTACAATAGAATTGCGATTTTACAATTACAAAAAAAAAAACAAAAAACAAACAAGGAATCTTATATATTTAAATGATATGCACAGCTGTGTAATTCTTGCCCATACTTGAACAATAATAATGAACAACCCACATAATCAGGGGCAGATCTACTTAAGGGCTTTTTGGGCTGCAGCACAGGGTCCCGTCGCTACAAAGGGCCCCCAGCCCCCATTGAAAACAATAGACGATCGATATTGTGAAGTAAAAAAAATATCTAAAATTAAAATTCAGAGATATATTTAACTTTTAATTTTTCAAAATTATTTTTACATAATATATATCATCCTGCTTCAGAATCTATTTTAAAGGGTTCACATTTAACCAAACTGTGATAAAATATTTTTCAAAATCAATATAGTACATATTACATATATATATATATACTAGGTAAGTAAAAAGAATTATAAATCATGATTTTTTTGTTTTTATTTTATTTTTCAATACTAAATAAACTCTTTAATCGTTTTTTTTTTTTTTTTTTATTATTTTCAAAAGAATATCACAATCTTATTTTACAATTATGTCTGTTAGAAAATATAAAAGTGGAGCTGAAAAACGAAAATTACAATTAGATCGAGAAAAAGAAAGAAATAAATGTGCAAAAATTGAAACTTTTTAGGATTCCGTATATATATATATATATAATGTACGGAATCCTTATAAGATGGTACACAAATGACAAAAATATCAAATAAAAATCAATAATTCACGAACGGTTTGACTTATAAACTTCAAATTTGGAACATAAATTACAATTAAAATTATCTTTAAAACGATCCATAACTTGGAGATGACCGATTACCCTGGGCGGCAAAAAACCCAAAAAACCGTCAAGAATATATAACATGGTACATAAAACGACCTCAAAAATCACTTAAAAAATCATAACTCGTCACTAGATAAACTTATAACGCTGAAATTCAAAATATAAACTACAATGCAGGAGTACTTTCATAAAATCAAAAAATTACGGTACAAAAGTTATGTAAAGTTGCCCGAAAGTTCAAAAAACCGCAAAAAATGACGTGTCCCCCCTCCTTAGCGCCACGAGTATTGTAGTTAAAAATTTTGAACGCGGTTAAAAATACGCGCATCCCCGTATATTTCTCTAGTTTGAAACAGCCGGATTTCCAAATTTAAAACTGGACCCTCGGGGCGATGAAAGCTCGAAATTTTGTAAAAAAATGTTTTTTTTTACAGGCATGCGATATATCGATGAAAAGATCGCTATTTGTCGGGAACGAAACCGTATTTCATTTCCTTAACGAAACTTTCAAAGTTGCCGTAAAGTTCAAAAAGGCGCGAAAAATGACGTGTCTCCCCCCCCTAGCGCCGCAAATATTACCAATAAAAATTTTGAAAACGGTTAAAAATATGCGCTTCCACGTATATTTCTCTAGTTTGAAACATCCGGATTTCCAACTTTAAAATTGGACCCTCGGGGCGCCGAAAGCTCGAGATTTTGGAAAAAAATAATTTTTTTCTTGGGCTTGCGATATATTATTAGAAAGATCTCTATATGTAGGGGACGAAATCGTATTTAATTTTCTTAACAAAACTTTCAAAGTTGACGTAAAGTTCAAAAAAGCGTGATCTCCAATTTGCAGCCCCCTCCTTGCGACGCGAGTATTATAACTATAAATTTGGAACATGGTAGAAAATACGCTACTCTACGTATATTTCTCTGAGTTAAAACAACCGGCTCCCCAACTTTAGAATGAGACTTGCGGGGCACCGAAAATTCAAAATTTTGAAAAAAAATATTTTTTTTCTTGGGTTTGTGATATATCATTAGAAATATCGCTATTTGCCGGGAACGAAAACGTATGTCATTTTCTTAACGAAACTTTCAAAGTTTGCCGGAAAGTTCGAAAAAGCGTGTGAATTGATTTGTGACGCTAGTATTATAGCTACAAATTTTGAGGAAAGTAGAAAATATGGGCATCTATGTATATTTCTCTGGTTTGGAACATCTAAGTTTCCAACTTTAAAATTAGTGGCTTGGGGTTCTGAAAGCTTGAAATTTTGTAAAAAAAATTTTTTTTTTAAGTGTATTATTTTTGGAAAGAGCGCTATTTTTCTTGGTTATGTTATTCAACCAGGGTTAGTACTGTTTTTTGTTTGCCTTGCAAACTTTTTTCTAAAACCCCTTCTCAAAACACAACCGGATTTTCTGATTGGAAACACATATGAACTTTTTTCGAAAATCACGAAAATTTTAATGAACCTAAGAATTCAATGTTAGTGTGGTTGACACGAAAAGAAAATAAGTCGGTTTTAGACAAACAGCTTCAGGAGCAATTAAGAAAAAAAGCAGAATATTATCACAATGTCCTAAAACAGCTTATTGCAGTGGTAACATTTTTGAGTACAAGGGGCTTAGCATTTAGAGGTTCCGAGGAAGTATTTAGTTCTCCACATAATGGTAATTTTACGGGTGCTCTGTAGCTACTGGCAGAGTTCGATCCATTCATTCGTGAACATATTGAAAAACGAGAGCTACGACCAAAACCGATAATATCGTACTTATCAGAAGCAGTATATGAGGAAGTAATTGAGATTATGGGCAAACAGATAATTAAAATAATAAACATAAAATAAAATGACAAGGCGCGACAAAAAAAAAACTGGAAAAAAATACTTTGAATATAGAATACAGAAATAGATTATTAATTACTGATAAGTAAAAAGATAGATTAAGACTAGTAAATATTACACGATTATGTATGTGTATAAGTTAATTTAAGATGGTAAAGTGTTCAATAGGATAATTCGTCGACAAGCGTTTTAGCTTAACGAAAGTTTTGTATGTAAAAAATAATAAATACATATTTTTCAAAAAAAAAAAAACAACAACAAAAAAACAAAATTATAACTCAAATAAATAACGACAACACAAAGTATTATTCAATTGTAATGGATTCAACCCCAGATTTGTCCCACAATGACCAACTTGCTATTATATTACGATACTGTTGTTAGGGAAAAGTGTATAAAAGATTTGTATCGTTCATTATAATTAGTAGTCATACTGGCTTACATTTATTTAATATTCTACACGACTTTTTAGAAACAAATGGACTACTACTGGATAGTTGTAGGGGGCAGTCTTATGACAACGCTGCTAATATGGCGGGTCACTACAATAGTGTACAAGCATTACTAAAACAAAAAAATAAATCCGCGGATTATGCGCCGTGTGCTGCGCATTCCCTTAACCGAGTTGATAAAGAATCTGTTAAGGTTACCACTAAAATTGTAATCTTTTTTGGAGTAGTGCAAAAAATATACGTTTTCTTTTCTGCTTCGACCCATAGGTGGGAACTGTTAAATCGTGAAACAAAACTAAAATTTACGTTAAAAAGTTTAAGCCAAACCAGATGGTCTTGTCACTATGATGCTTTTAAAGTTTTAAAAAATAATAATTATGATGACATTATGAAAATTTTCAAAAATTTCAGCGAAAATGAGGATGAGAAAGTTGATTCCCGAAAAGAGTCAGAAATTTATTTAATAAACTGGCGAATACCGTAATTTTGATTATTTTTTGGGAAGAAATTTTGGAGAGATTTAATTTAGTTAATAAAAAAATACAGAGCCTTGGTTTAGACATTTGTGAACGCAACAAGTTAATTGTGTCATTAAAAGAGTTCGTGAACAACATACGGCACCAATCAGATCAGAAGCTAAAGGAATACGAAGAGAAAGCTAAAAAATTAAGTACTAGTGTGCGAACAGACTACAGTGACATAAACCAGGGACGCATTACTTCAAAATTTTCAGATAAGTCTACAAATAAAGTTTCAGTATACGGCGCAGAAAAATTTAAAAGAGACACGCTAAACGTTGCGTTGGATAAGCTGATTATGGATTTAAATAAAAGAAGCCAAGTCTATGAGACATATAGCAAAAAATTCAAATTTTTAATGGATTTGCAAGACAAAAATATGGAAAACATAGATCTGGAAAGTGTACGTAATGTTATTGATTATTATCCAGATGACGTAGACGAACACTTAGCGAATGAGTGCATTCAGTTAAAATCGTATTTACTGCAGTCTAAGCCAGAGTCTTACACATCTTGCAGTGAAATTTTTATGCTAATTTATGAGATGTTTTCCCAAATTGCTATGCCATCTTAAAGATTTTTTTAACGTTGCCAATTACTAGCTTTCTCCAAGATGTCGTATATAGAAAACAAACATAGGGCAACAATGTCAAACTATCGACTAAATCATTTATCAATTCTTTCCATAAATTGTGATTCAACAAAGGACTTGCAATGTGATGAGCAAACAAAGGAATCTGCAGCACAAAAATGCAGTAAGGTTGCTTTATAATTTATATAACATAACTACATTAACCTGTCAATTTCTTTTACAATAATGTCTCACAGTTTTTGTCTGTATACACAAACACTAAGTCATAATAAATAAATAAAATATTTTATTGTCCTATTTGTTTCCTATACTGTATACCTAACATCACTATAGAAAACAGTTTTTTTTGATAAAACAGCAATTAGTTGAGTAATTAGGTAGGCCTCTAAGTAGCATTAGCCCAGGGCCCCACAAATTCACGATCCGCTCCTACGCATAATAATAATAACAACAAATAAGAATAATAACTATAATACTACTACTAATAAACTGAATAAATAACAGTAATATTAATAATAATGCAATAAAACTAAATGAAGTAATATAATTAATATTAAAATGAAAATTACGATACTTAACTGAATGAAAATGTACTCTGACTAATTATACTAAGGAGTAATAATACATCCAATAATAAATTTATGTAAAATGATAAATTTTTATTTTTCCTTTTTTCACTTTTTTTTTCTTTTACTTTTTTCTCTCTCTTTAAACATTTGTATCATTAGATATAACATGATTTATCAGATTTTTACGCCTTTTTTTGTAATTTCTTAAATTTTCTTTTAAAGAAATTGGTAAAGAATTAAATAATAAATACTCCATCCATATATATAGCCTGAATTCGCGTGTGATATTTGTTGAAATAAGGGCGTTTAAGCTCGTGTACTACCCTTAACATATGATATGTTAAACAGATTTTTCTTTTTAATTACGGATTGCAAAATTTGAACTTGGTATAATTGCGATACATTTAACAACTCATAATTATCAGCAATAAGTGTATTTTTACACATAAGGGCAAAAACTGAATTCTGCAGCTGAATTAAACGTTTCAAATTGTAATTTGCTGTTTTTCCCCAATGCATTATGCCACAGGATAGAACCGGTTGATAAATCGATAGATATAAACGGATTAAATTAGCTTTTTTAAAAAACCGTCTAAGATAGTAAAAGATATAATTTAGTTTCCGCAATTTTTTCTCCATTGCATATTCCATGCCAATTTATGATCAAAGTATAGGCTCAAATATTTTACCTCATATATTCTCTTTAAATATATGTTAGAATCAAGATTAACTGTAAACTGTTTTCCATGGTCCTGGTGTAGATGATTATATATCATAAATTTTGTTTTGACCGTGTTTATAATTAATCTATTATCTCTAAACCATTTACTTACGTTATCGACGTCTTTCCGAATTAATAACTTTGATTTATTAAAATTACTAGAAACAGTGACCAATACAGTATCGTCTGCATAAGTAAAAATTTTTCCACTGACATTCAAGTTACATGGACTATTGATATAAATTAAAAACAAAATTGGACCTAAGATACTACTTTGCGGTACTCCATGAGTTTGTGTTACACAGTCACTGAACATATTTTTGATTTTAGTTATATATTTTCTATCACACAGATAAGATTTAAACCAGTCGTGAATCTTGCCTCGAAAACCACAAGCATATAACTTTGACAATAAAATGTTGTGATCTACTAAATCGAAGGCTTTTCGCAAGTCAAAATGGACTGCTGCTACTGATCAACGATCTTCTAAATTCTCAGCTATATATGAGGTATGATGAAATATTGCATCATCAGTACCTTTCTCTGAAATGAACCCTAACTGATTTGCACTGAAATAATTAATGGAATTCAGATAAGATAGCATTTTACTTTTTATACATTTTTCGAGTAGTTTAGATATGGTTGGTAAGAGGCATATATGTAGGTCTATAATTTGAAACATCAGAGCTGTCGCCCGATTTATAAACAAGTGTGATTATTCCTAGTTTTAATACTTCTGGAAATATTCTTTGATTTATCGAATTATTGAAAAGATAAGTCAGTGGTTTAACAAGAAAAGAAAGATTATCCTTTATTAGTAAGATTGATAAACCATCAGTGCCAAAATGAAGAATTATTAGACGTTGATATGATCACTCTTCTGACTTCGTTTTCCAACAATTCAGTGAAACCAAACGAGTTTTGAATATTACGTTCATAACTAGTAGAATCTCTATCAAACCCTGAATTAAGTGATGTATTCTTAACTATATTAATAAAATAATCATTGAAATAATTCGCAATTTTAAATTCGTTATCATCCACTAATTCCGTAATTTCATTTATATTTAACTTACTTATAACTGGTACATTTTTATTTAATAATTTTTTAATTATGCCCCAATATTGTCTTTGATTTTTATAACAGTCTTTTATCAAATTTGAATAGTATTGTTTTTTAGCTTTCCTTATTTGTCTGTGAACCTCTTTAGAAGTCTCTTCAAATTTTAATTGCAAATTATTGTCAAATTTCGATGCTTCTGAAAGTTTATATAAATCATTTTTCTCTTGTACTGATTTAATTTATTTATTGGTAATCCAAGGGGATCTTTTACGTGGAAAATTCCACTTAGGCTTCGAATGTTTTGATTGCATTAAACAATTTTTTAATTTTTTTAAGAACCAATCAAACTTCACTTCAATTGTAGAATATTTAGAATATAGACAATTGAAAGTAATTTCATTTAAAATTTGTTTGAAAAGTTTATTATCAAAGTAATAATCCTTTTAAGACTCTGACAGATAAATTTTGTTATTTAACTGCAACACAACTTTTACTGCTAAGTGATCTGAGAAACTTACCTGCTTAGTTTCACGTGAAGTATTTGAATTTAATTTATCATTTTCAAAACCTCGTACAAAAATGTGATCCAAACAGGATTCATAATTATTCCGGGTTATTGAAAAAGTGGATACAGCTACTAAACTTTTAAATCCATTTGATTACAGGGTCGGATTATTCATTAGGCAGTGTACTTCGGGCCTCGCGTCCCGAGAATTTTTTTTTTTTGAAAATGTCTCTTCGAGTGAAAATTAAATTTGAAAATTTGTATGTGGCAAACCCTCAGTGACAATATTATTGCCTTGCTCTTTTATATTACATTTTCATATTTTAGTACATTTCGGAACGCATTTAAAATTATTATAGGTTAATGAGACGAATTCAGCATTTATCACGCTCTTTGATGACGCTGTCTGAGCTAGAAAAAAATAAAATTCCCAGGCGACGATTATTTAATTTGTCAGGTTTTCTCGGGCAACGTAGGAACGTTGCATTGTTTGCCGATGATGCTGAATCGGCAAAAATCGTGGGATCCTGTGCACAGCAGCTCTGTCCGCTGCGCCAGGGTAGCGAACTGGTTTCGTTGTGTGAGTGGCCGAAAAGTGGATATTATGTACAGAAATGAACAATAAAAAACAATTTGCAACATTGCCAAATAAATTCGACGCCATTTTAGAAACATTAACCTAATTCTATGCAAATTGCACCTCTATCGCACAAGCTTATCTGTTAGAAAAGGACCACAGCCGTTTAGCTTTACTAAACTGCATTTACTGGTTTTGAAACGATTTAATTCGAATATTTTTGCAAAAACCATTAGCAAGTAGGTTTTTAAGTATTAGGAGTGAAAACTATCTATGTTTTAGGTACTTGCGTTTTAACCTTTTCATTAGTTTCCTATTTTTGAACGTACTATGGCGACTAGGAATTATAAGACTGCCATTAAGTGAAATCAAAAGTATTTTTGCACACAGAAACGAAAGCAAATACTATTGCTTACGATATTTTTCTCTTTACATGGTAAAACGTACATGTGTTGGCCCACGATGGAACATCACCTTTCAGATCCGCACTCTAATCACACGATTGCTTACTTTTTCTTTCAGCAACAAAATGTCCGAGTTATCCGTAAAGAAAAAATATCAAAGTGGTTCGAAAAAACGTAAAAAGTGGCAAGAGCAACAAAACAAGCATATTTGACGATTACGAGATGAAGGCAAATGAGAAAACTGATACACAATACAGTGATGAAAATCAGCGTGTGCAAAGAAGGAAAAGGCATCACGATGACGGATCTGCAGAAGACGCTGTGCACAGAGCAAAAGAGAAGTTAAAAATTGAAACTTATTTGCCTGCGCTAGAGACATGCTGTGTACAGAATTGTCGCGGCGACTAGAAGCTTACCGGGAAATTAATTTTCTGTTTGGATTTTTAACAGATTTCTCGACTAAGTTCAACGATGAAATTAGAGAGGCTTGTACAAAGTTCAGGAAACATTATTCCGAGGACATTGAGCATGAGTTTATAGACGAAATGGTGCAGTTCAAGTACTTCATCTTACACAATTAGAGGATACCGGTAAAGATATAATTGTACCCGCCGAGGAATTGTATAAACTGATTTTTGGTAATATGGCACAACCAACTTTCCCGAATGTAACGGCGGCATTGCAGATATATAGAAGTGTGATGATTACAAACCCTACGGGTGAACGTAACTTTTCGAAATTAAAATTAATCAAAAACCAATCAGCTCTATTCTCAAAAAAAAAAAAACGTCGAATGCCGTAAACCGCGTCTCAATCGGTTGATTCGTTCGAAAAATATCATTGACGAAAAATTTTCAAAAAAGTGTTTTTTAAAAATAACTTTCAAATTTCTAGTTGAATGGTTTTTATAATAGTCCATCTTTTTGTGTTTGAAAACTGTGTTGAATTCTGCAAACCACATTTCAATCGGTTAGTTTGTTCAAGAGATATCGCAATTCAAAATTTTCAAAAAAGTGTTTTATCAAACAGTTACGAGATTTTTGAGCTCGAAGAGCTCAAAAATGTAAAAGGATAAGGGGGCCCTGAGACGTGCACTGCCTAGGGGCCCCAACATGATTAATCGGGCCCTGTATTTGACCCTAATAAATTTAGATAATCAGAATATTTAGTATGTTCGAATAAATTGATATTAATGTCACCTACTATAACCGTCGTCAAAGGTGAAGATTTAATTATAATGTTAAGGTCATCCAAAAAATATAAATAATTCGAGTCACAGAAACGATAAATACCATTAATTGCTAGCAAATTTCCATCATCTAATTTAATTCGCACATTTACGATGTTACTAGTTAATATACTAAATTCCACCTCGTTACTGTTTACACACTTTTTTACATAAATTTCCACACCTCCAGAACGCTTATCTTCCCTGCATTGAAAATAAGCAGAATAACCAGGTATAACATATCGATGAACTTCATCATTACATAAACAAATTTTCGTTAATACAATTGCATCATATGAGGAATCTACCTCCTCTAAAAACATCAACAATTCATCAAAATGTGCCCGTAAACGACGGATTTTTAGATTTAGTAAAGTTCATTAGTTTACATTCATACGAAACAGAGTGCACTAATAACTAAATACTATGTAATTACTAATAATATAATAAAGTTATAAACTGTTAATGGAATGCTAATATATCTAAATTAAGGTATCAGCAAATAGCCTAATAAACCCCAATAAAAGTACTATAGACGCTTTTAATATATGTAATCGCAAACGCATAAATAAAAAGTAAACTAACAAAATAAAACCATTACAACAAACAATAACAAAACCCTATCAATGTATTCTGCCTAAAATTAAACTATGAATAGAATTTGAACATAGATTTACAATGATAAGCATAAATACAGTTAATGGTGCAATTAATGCATTATACATAATAATTAGAAATAAATCAACTATACAAAGAAAAAAACGTACATAATATTAAAAGTAAATTTGAAATGAAGCGAATAAAGGTTAATGAAATGAAATGTAATCTCAATAATAGACCAAATTGAAGGGTAGAGGTGACAAAGTAAAATGAAGGAGAATAAAGAATTTAAAAAAATAATAATTCATGGAGGAGAAGGAAAAATGGGAACAAGCTGAAACTCTTGGTCTTATAAGATTACATTTCATTTCACTATGGCCCATAAAAATAAGCAAATAAAATTAAGAAATTAATTACACTAGAAAAGAAAAAATTATCACCATTGAAGTACCGGCAAAAATAAAATTTTATATGCAACGTAATTAATGACAGAAAAAAGTGAATATAGTATCGTATATTTAAAAAAATAAACGAACTGCATACTCATTATTGCAGATAAGTGATAAATTTATACGCACATAGAGAGCAAATTACAACAGAAATCGTACAAAAATATGAAATATACTTCAAATGAAAATTAAAAATTTTAAATAGGTAAATATATCGTTTACACGAAGTGTAAAACAAGTTAAATAAAAGAATACAAGTATAGTATAGAGTAATCGACAGGAACACACGAACAGAAATATCTAATAATAAAATTATCATAGATAACAGCTGTCTATTGTATTCAATTAAACAGATAGAACCTAGTGGGAAATAAATGAACATATATACTCTCTTCACCGTACAATAAATAATTACTTTGACGATATTAACTAGTCGCGAACTGTTCTCTAATGACTGCAATTGCTCTTTTGAAGTGATACGTATAACAGGAGCTTATTCCGTTCTTCTTACAAATATTTTTGTGTCGTGGACCCAAATAAACTTGTAATCTTTGTCCCGCAACACTCTGGCCGACCATAATAAATTCGAATTTAATATTGTTAAATATTCGTTTATGTAAAAATGGCTGTTTAACACCCGAGGTAAATCCGAAAATCCGATATCTTTTACGGTTGGTTTTTTAATTTTAAAGTTACGCAATAAATCGTTTTTAATTACCCTTCGCGTACATTTAATAACTATACTCGCAAAAGTTTATTTCGGTAATTTCCTGAGACGATGGCACGCGCTAATATCATATGGGCCAAGTTCTGTACCCGTAGCCTGCGCAAATTTATTTATTATCTCAGGAATACATTCATTTTGCATGTGAGGAATATTACTGATAATTAAGTTTGACTTTTTGCTATTTTGTTCTAAATTATTTAATTCTATCTCAAGTTTAGAATTTTTTTTGGAACGTAATTGGTCATTTTCTTCAAAATCTTCATTGCACTTAACGTTGCATCCAATTTTTCTACCGTTTCAAATAGAGAAAACTTTAAACCTTCTATCTTATCGAGAAGCATATTTTCCATGGAATTAAATGAAGTTTGCAGATTTTCCATCTTCTCACTTAGCATTTTCAGCTCCTTTTTGATAGTAATAATTAAATATTCGGACGAAGAAGATGAATTACTCCGCCCCGCAACTTCATTTCCGGGACTAAGAGAATCGTTTTTTGAACTACCTCTGCAAGATTTACATATCCAAGTGTTTCTCGATTTAATAGACATATTCGTCCATGTTCCAAAGGCGACACCACTACATGTATAGTGCAAACATCCCTTACATGAAGAACAGGCTACGAAATCATAATAATAACAATAGTAATAATAATAATAATGAAACGTACATTGTTTTTTGCTTTTTTGAGAATCATGCTTTAATTAAAAATATGATTTTCCAAAATTACAAATATTTTTATAGTCCGTATTTTTCGCACATAAAACAATCGTTTAATAATCTAAAAAAAATTTAACATCCGTTGTGTAATACAATAATTGCTCGTTTTCTTCTTATATTATTGTAACATTATCATATATTTCTTATAATTTTTCAATAACGTTCACTAAAACCTTGTGGTTTATTGTAATATAATTACGAGTATTTCCGTTAAATGTAAATCAGATTGACCATTCTTTCTTAAAAACTAAATTTGTCCGATCTTTTCTGGTTTTCGAAGTTCCCATAATTTTTTCCCCTGACCATAAAAAAGAATTTACGTAAAGAAAATGATATAAATTATTAAATACTTTACAAAAATTTTATTGTAGCAAATTTTCCTGCTAATCAAAAAATAAACACATCGCATTCTATTCTGTTTACTAGAATCGTTCAACTAATTCTTTTACTTCACACAAGGCTGCAAACGGTTTTTTTATTTTCAAATAAATCAAATAATTTTGTTTTTATTTCTGTTTATCTAAAACTTTTGATATAAATTATAAAAAATTTTCGCGGCGTGAATAAATTTTCTGCTCACACGTGTACTTTTTGTATCCACTATCATACGTAACTGGATCACACATTTTCCTGCGAGCAGTTACTAGTTGTTCAGGTTATCAATTAAAGTTTGTTTATTTTCAGAAATTCCTTTTTTACAAAACGCATTTCTATGCTACAAAATCAAGACCATTTTTAAGCAAAAGTACATTTATATCCTATTTTTGGAATTTAATTCGCTTCATTGGGGTCTATTTTGAAAGAGAAACTGTTCTTCATGTTTTCACAGACATCGTTATGACTGTTTTTTTTTTTTTTTTTTTTTTTTTTGTACCGTCCGCTCGATAAAGCCAAAACTTTCTAAAACTCCCTATTTATATTCTCGCAGAGCATAACCGATTGTTACAGAAAGATCAAAGTAAGAAACATCTTTTGTTAAACAATATAATATTAGGGGAGATGCTTCGGCTAGTGAATTACAAAATTCAGTAAGAATGGCAGTCTTTACTGGAAACTCTAAAGCTATTTCTATTTTAAATCAATACGCACGGTGGTCACTCAAATATAATTTTTAAATTCCTGGTTTTCCCTGTCCAAATTCACCTAATTTCCTGATTACTAGAATTGTACAAGAGCTTACACATGAACATTCTTCCGTTTATATAATAACAAATTCAATACAAATTGAAGTGAAAATAAACAAAATATCAGTAGGAACAAAAAAATTGCAAATTAAAATTTTTTCGTTTTTTTTTTTTTTTAATTCGTTTAAATATTTTACTACCGTTGTAATGACCACTAACTCAAATATGTGCTTATTTTATTATTACAAAAGTTAATAGTGAAGTTTATGATTTACCTCTTCCGCATTTAAATAATCACGATATTTATAAAATTCATTTGACGTCTAATATTTACATTTGTAATCATATGGGCTGACCTCAAGAGGTTTATGGGAGCTCAAGCCCCCAAAAGTTTTACTGAAAGGGTTCAACCCTCTCAATATAAACTGAAATTCATAATAAATTTCTTTTTTATGCATTTCGTTAAAATTCTAAAATGCACTGGTAATAAATATAAATATTACTCTCATTATAAAAATAGATCTGCCGTTACAGAAACTTAGAGGCAAACTATATTAAGAATGGAATGTTTTATGTGATTATTACTGATGTTTGATAGCCGCAGCATAAATGAATTATTGAGTGAAGTACATTAAAAAATACATTCATTTTTTTCTTTAAAACTACCATTTGGCTATTTTTACTTTTTTTCCTGGTTTTACAACAAAATTCCCGGCTTATTCCCGGTTGGAAGGCCAACCTAATTCGGACACCTTTCTTCATTAATAATATTAGACATTTTTTAAATTGCTTTTTTTCGAAACTTGTCTCGTAATGTACTTAAAAGAACTCCGTACAATACTGATAAGAGAAGAATATTAGATTAAAACTAATCCGGAATAGATCAATTTTCGATGCAATAGTTAGAAAAGAAGAATAAGAAAAGAAAATCAGTTTAGCAGATAAGAACTTAACGAAATAGTAAGTTGTTTTAATGAACACGTCGAACAATTGACGAAAGACTAATTTATTATAGTTATTGTTTTATATGGTTAATTTTTTAATGTTTTTTAATGTTTTTACAATCTAGATTATGTTGTATATTTTTGTGAATTGTTGAAACGACATGTTCGTGTAACAGAAAATATAACATCAGTAACCGAATGTTTAAGGTAATTTTTTTAAATTGTTTACACATTTATAAAATATCTCGAAGTGAATAAACAAAAAAAAAAAAAGTAAGACTGACACTGATCGAGAATGAAACACCGAATTTTAGAATTACATGTTAAATTCTACTTCACGGTTCGGCAACAATAAAGGAAGATCTTCGTTGATATTTATTGATACCGTTCCGGTAATTGTGCTGCCATCTATTGACGATATTAGACTTAAAATTAACTTTCGGTTATCTTCTATTTTATTTTGATTTCTCAGATATCGTTTTCTGTTTTGTAGTTATTTATGTCCAGTAAAATGTGTAAAAATCCTGCGTCTTTGCGACAGTGCGACTGTGAATCTAACAAATTGCGAGAGAATTCTAGTTAGTATTACGTTCGTTATCGTCTAGCGTGCACTGTTGTTGATGCAGTCGTTTGTCACCGCAATTTAAATTATTGTTTTTTTTTTAAATTTCATTCTAATCGTTTTTTGTCCCCGTGAAGGCACTATCTTTGAAACACGTCGGAATATGTAATAATTACGCATTATTTTATAGAAAGAGTTTTTATGTGTATTTATTTGTTAATTAATATATTTAAATTTTGATATTTTAATTTTACTCATCGTTTATAGTAAACGTTGGACTTGAAGATTCAAATAACCTCGCAACTTTTAATCAGTTATGTCTCCGCATTTGTTAGATACCTATCGGCGAATTTCATTGACTTTGGTATTATGTAAAGTTACGGAATAAATGTTCAATGCCAGACTGGAAAATATACCCCATATCAAGGGATCTTCTGCCTACCGAACAGGTACATTTTCAATTTTGTCTTTTTTCAGAGGAATACATATTATTTCTGTCTAATAATATTTCTGAAGCCTTCGTAAATCGCTTACATGTATGAGAAATATTTTTATACATTAAGAAATCAATCGACTCCATCTGTAAGTTCAAAATTATTGTACAGTTACACGATTGGGGATTTTGAACGAAAGACTTCTCATTTACATAAATTTCTTTCACAATTTTTTTTTTTTTGTTCTATATGGATTATTATTATCTAAAGGCGTAGTTATTAATCATTATTTAGCATATAGCGTTTGGCAACGTAAATGAAATAAAACCTTTAGTCGAAGCTCTCTATTTACTGAAGATTTGGTCATATATGTATATCGTATGCCTGCTGTATTACTCGGTGAAGAAATATTAAAACAACCCGTTTCTCATCTCCAAAGGTGAATGAGCCAGAGTGGTTCGGAAATCTCAGGAATAAAATCAAATTTATTCCTTTTTGTAAGCATCAAGAGTAATCGATCGATCATGGCGAAGTACCTCAAGTGGCAATAACGATCAGTGACTTACATGAAAATGTCATATTTTTCGGTTTAAAAAAAAAGGCACGTTCAGCAATTTCCATGTCTTCCCTCGATAGAACAAGACATATTGAGGTGAATATAAATAAGATAACAAGATCAAAAAAATAACATTTTTTTCACTTTCCGTATTTTTAAAAAAACCCTTTATATTTCTTAAAGCACAAATTTTTTGAAAAACTAAGATATTCTATATTCCCGACACAAAGTATTTACATAGAATTTTATTAACTCAACGCTAATGGTATTGATTATGGTGTGATTTTTCATTTATTTTCACTCTCTTTTTAAATTCAAATTTGAATTTCGTAAACCTAAATATAAATTTTCAACTTCATAAACCTAATAGGTTCAGCAATAAAGCAATTAAAATGTTGAGGTAGTGAAGAAGTGGATTTTTGCTTTTATACATACATTCATATATATATATATATATTACTTCTATACAGGATATTACTAAGTTTATAACTAATATTTTAAAAATTTTAAGTTTACCCAATGATTACAATTAAAATTAAGAATTTCGGCGTGAACTATGAATAATGATTTACATTTAGCATTTTAGAAAATATTATTCACTAAACCCTAAAAAGGATGATGAAAAGTGTAACCTTTTTCAAAACGGTTAGGATTATTTTTTTAATTTTAAAAATGAAAGGCCACCGTGTTAAAATTCTAGCTAACCACTGGTAATATTTACTTTACCACTGATGTCAGGATAAAAATTCTCTCTCGTTCATAGTGAAACATTAATGTAGTTATCTTAGTATTGAATTTTTATTTGCTCCGATAAACCCAAATACCCGAAGTTAGTTAAAATAAGTTATTCCAAATAATATGGCTAATCGCCAGTTCGGAATAACTTATTTTGTTGTTTAACAGTTTTTTAATCTGTCCTTACATCAACCAATAGTGACAAACGAACAAGTTAAAACGATAGTTTGCACAAATACAATTTCTGTCTAATATAACAATTTTCGGTTTAATAATTGTAATTATTAAAAAATTAAGTTTAAATTATAATAAAAACGTAAAAGATTATAATTTCTGAAACCAATTAAAATTTTTTGTCTTTTTTACGCGGTGTATTCCGATAATAGTTTTCTAAAATTATAATTTACATTTAGTACTAATAAGCATAAAAATGTTTGTTTAACTTATCAATGTGGAATTAGTGAACACGACACTTAATCTTGTTGCTTACGGTACTATAAATAAAAAGAATTATATTGAAAGTGGATATTGTATATATTAAACGTTTTAACTTTTTGTAATGTTATCATTCTAGACAACGAATTACTTAAATCATAGAAATTGCTGTAAGAATTTCTTACAGGACACGTACACGCACATATATATGCATAAGTTTGTAATTTAATACTTCTCGCGTATGTTTTTTTATGAACACTGTCTTTTAAAGGTTTTTCGTTTATGATAGCGAGCTTAAGAAACACGTTTCTCGTTTAAAAGATGTTGAACAAACTTGCACATTAACATTTCCGAAAAATTTCACTTTTCACTGTCAGAATAAATGCAAGAACAAAAGGACCGCAATTTGTTCACTTTTTCCTGTGGAAACGGCGTTTTTTTTCATATAACGTTACTTTTATTCTAATGATGGGAAGCGAAATTTTCTTAAAATGTTAAAATATAAATCGGTTTATTACTATTTATGCTAGTTCATAAATAATATCTTTAATTCTTTGTTTCAATTAGATAAATGTATTAATTTTGTAGAGTTTAAATAATATCTATTTTTTTAAATGTTAATAAACCCATACTACGATAAAAATTGTGTTCTGACAATAACTTAAGAACTAAAATGATTTAATATTTAAATTACACAAAATTAAACCTACTTTTTCTTTATGCAAAAATATTTTTAACTAAATACATACTGGTACATTAAATTTTAAAAAATACATCAATTAACAAATGAATACTTATACAAAATTTTTTGTTAAAGTCACGATATAATTATTAAACAAACTAGGGAATCTGTATACTTGTATTCGTCAATTTTTTTTACAATATCGAAAAATTTTGCATTAAATAAATTAGCTGCTATTCATACGATTGTTGTTACATCTTTCTTACTAGTCATTAAAATAGATGTTAAAAAATTGAACCGTAATGTATTAATAAACTACTTCACTGATCTATTATAGCGTTTTTAATTAATAAAGTAACTATATTTAAAGTATGCAGTTTGAATTTATGTTTTAAACTATAACATTTACGTCGAAATAACTAAGAATGAATTAAGTACACTTGCAGTTACTTAAATCGATGTATTCAGTTTCATTAAAAAAAAAAAAAATCAATAACATTACGGTCTTTAAAATATTACACAAGTAACGATGTACTAAATTTAACCTAACCTATTATTTAAAGTACACAAGGTTTAGCGCTAATTTAAATCATATAATCATAATAACAGTATTATTCCAATAAAATTATCGAATTTAATACATTTTCGAAGAACATTAGTTAAAGCTTACCCGTTTAACTTTTTTCGAAGGACGTTCCATATTTCCTGCTTCTTAACGAAACAGGTAAATTTTAACTTATGACATATAGTATAGCTTACTGAAATAGAATTATATAATAACTCGTTCAACTATTGAACAACCTTGTAGACAAAAAAGAATAATTACATATTTCTGTGATAACGTCGCACAACAATTATTTATTTGTATGTACACATAGATAAAAAGTTAACTCACTTTGATAACGTATCGCAAGACTCGTTCTGATTTTCGAACAATTTTAGGTTTTTTTTTTTTTTTATATTGTATATTTCACTAAAGAAAAATATAATTAAATACAACAATATTCAAGTAAATAGGTATACATACGTATGTTTATAGCTATTCTGAAACGATTTTATTGCTCACCGCAATATATTTATCAAAATAATAATACAAAGAAATTTTTAAGGATGGTATATGTGATATTGATATCGAATTGGCAAGGAACAAAAGATACGTATTTTTCAACACGAATTTGTACTGGTGTAAATTTGTCAATTCTCGTGATTTTTCATTTTATTTGATTAAAATACAAAACTCGTGTATATCTTACGGTGTATTAGTAAAATTATATATATTTGTAGGTAACAATATGGATACAAAAAACACGAATTATTTGAAACAAGCTGTACTACAAGTTACAGCTGGCGGTTCAGCAGGTATAGTAGTAATTAATATGAAAATATGAATAAAATAAAAGATGCGTTAATAACACCGGCTTCGTATTAGATTGAAAATTTTATTTCGTAGGTTACATTTCTTTAAAATAATTTGTTAACTAAAACTGGAATATTTATGGCATGTCAAGAATGATTATTTATTAAAAAGTAAAATTTGTAATTAAAATTGGATAATTAGATGAAGTACAATAGTTGCAGTTACTTCTGAAAGTTTGTTAGACGTGCTTAATATCCCGGCTACTAATATAATAGTTATATATCTTAAATTTATTCTGCGTATTTTATAAATAAATAGAGAACAGCGAACATCGCAAAATACATAATGGTATATAAAGTAGTTATTTAAAATATTTTAATGTATAGTGGTAGTAGTAATTCCATTAATTACATTTTAGACTAATTGAAATTTTACGTACAACGAAAGTATTTAAATTTTACTGAAGTATAAATGGTTCTTCATGTGAAACAATTTCATATGTTTATAAAGCATAATTTCAAAGAACCAAAATATTAACCCTAGACGAGCGAAATAAGATGTCGGTATAATTTTATTTTTTAACTTCCTAATATTAAAACATATTGCGCATGATGTTTTTGCGTTTCCGTTTATTTACACAAACTACTTTTATTCGTATATAAATTTTGAATACGTTATCAATATAATCTATTCAGAAAATCTTTTTAAAAATTAACTCGCGATTTATGTAAGTTTAATACGGTCTAATCATACAAAATTGGTGAATAATGATGGTTACGAATTTAACATTTATTGACTTAATATGTTTTTGCCATGTATCTTAAATATGCATTTCGTTTATGTCAAAATTTTCTTCAAATCTGCCTCAGATTAATTCAACTACCAATGTCTGATTGCAAAAACACTTCAGTCGTCTGAGAAGCAGGAGTAGTTGAGAAAAAATATGAATTAACAATTTGGTTGGAAGTGGGGTATCAGGAGTGGTTCTGGAAAGAAAACGAATGGGGGTTATTCACCCAAATAAAATCCAACATGTTTTAAGAGAAAAAAGTTCCTTGGGTTCATTTTATATTGTTAAATGCTATTTATAAAGAACGTATCAATGACATTAAAATAATAAAATCAAGTAATTATACTTTATTTTTAAAAACATAATATGGTTATTTTTTTTTTTTTAAATACACGCTTTTACTATTTTTTATGCAAATAAAATATTAATTAATGTATTAAATATAGTAATACTGTTTAATAAGTAAGATTAATTTTAAAACTATTTTTTATCAAATCCGTTCATAATAATAACATTGCAATACCCTTCCATGATTTGACAGTATTTGCCATTTACTTAACACATTAAACTGTTTTCTAATATTCCGTAAAGTGTTATTCCGTTTGTCTGTTCTGTTGTTCATTTTTTGAATCGCTAATATTTCCGCAACGCGGGAGGAATATAACGGAGGAATTTTAAATTTCCTTTTAATATTGAGTTTTTTTTTTTTTTTTTGTAAACAGCGGCAAAAAAGTAATTTTCGTCCGTACATATCGAAGCATCTATATAGTGCCGCCTTGCTTTCGTATACTATACACACCAAGACATTTACACGGCTCGCAAAGCTACACGTGCTGGAAGTCCGACAAAAAGTCAGACTTCACACTTTATCCGTATAAGTGTCTCGGATTCTATTATTCTCTGACGACAACACGACGATACCAAGAGATCGAAAATTAAATGATTTTATTCGAAGAATAATTTCTCGTTCGATATCATCGCGAGATAGCGCCTTAAATACCGAATCTGTATCATTGCTCCATCACCATTTTCATCCAATGGAAGTTTTGGATGAGAACTTAGATGGCCACAAGTCTATGGATTCGGATTGCCATTGCCCCTCCACGGGTCTTTGGATACAAAATACCCACATATAGATCTACCATGTTCTTAAACTCCGGCTCAGAATTGGACATACACATTAAATATTGCAAAAGTTAATCGAAAATCAGTGTAAAAAATTTAAATAACAAGCAAATTTCGCCGATTTAATGAAAATTCCATTCTAACAATATCAATTAACAACACAAACGGGGTACATAATGGGGAAAGAACTCAACGACACTGATGTCTGAGGCGTGAAGTTAATTAAATGAAATCAGAAACAGTGCCCCCTGACAATAATAATACATGTCGTCCATGTCGCTGAGCCAGTAGAATAAATAGAAATATAATAAAGTGGCACCGGTTCTAGAGGGGTGTGTCAGCATATACCCGACACGGACAAACAATTCCCCCACGAACCAAACAAGAATCTCCTGGCGACATCTAGATGGGGGTCGACTAGGAAAAATATCATAGGAAAATGACACCTGTGGCGACCTCAGCGTAGCGTTGCGGACCTAGTGCATTTTCCGTTCTTTTAGCACCTTTTTCGTTGCTCAAAATCTCGTTTAATATTTTGTTCCATCGATGAAAATAATTCGTTGTTTCGAGTTTTTTTTCAAAAATGTTTATGTAAAATCGGTTTTGCTAAGTAATTTCTGGATTCATTTTATTCACGTTCGTTATCATGTTTCTACGATTTTTATAAGTACGAGCCGGGGAAAGATGGGGAATTTTTTCCAGAAATGTTTTCGGCAAATTTGAAATGTTTTATTTTATTTTTTGACAATATTATTGGTAAATTTAACGGTAAATATCATTTTCAAAAAAATTAAATTTTATCTCCGTAATTTAGCGGGCAAGATAAAAAAAAACTTTGACTGATTAGATTTAAAAAAATATTTATGCTTGGAACTGACTTTTCGGGGAGCGTTTGAGAGAACTTTGAAACTCTTTTATAATTGACTAATTTCGAAGTCATGTGAGACAAATATACAGAAAAAAATTCAACGTTTCATTACGCGTGAAAGTTAACTAAATATTTAAAATGAAAATTTATTACAAGGACACAGTGAAAAAAAGGAACATAAATATCGAATGTTCAAAATTTATTCTTTAATTTCTCTCACTCGTGAAATCACAGATGTATGATAGCTGGATAGGACACGTACAGCTTTTATTCAGGGATTCCGAAATGTGTCATGTAAACAAATTTGTAATTTTTGAATTCGTTATCGATCTATTTCGATTTGAACTTATTCATAGGTTGAAAAATTTGCTTTTCCGGCGTCGACTATTTTTTCTCTTCCCGCTTTTGGTTTCTATTGTTTGCGCGCGCACTGAGATGGGGGCAGGTTTAGTCGGTGAAGTTGATCGAAAATTTCCGTTAAAGCTTTTAGTTTACTGATAGTCAAACATGAATGGTGATATCTTAGTATTAATTTTTTATTTACTCCGAAAAATCCATATACCCGAAGTTAGTTAAAATAAGTTATTCCAAATAATATGGCTAATCGCCAGTTCGGAATAACTTATTTTGTTGTTTAACAGTTTTTTAATCCGCCCTTACATCAACCAATAGTGACAAACGAACAAGTTAAAACGATAGTTTGCACTAGTTACGTATCAAATTGTAAATAAATAAAAAGTTGTTAAATCTTTTAATTATTTGTTTGCTGTTATTTATAAACAAGTTACTCTACATACATTTAAATACTCAAAAGGAATTTAATCAAATGTTTTAGTTTTATATGTAATACTTTGGTTTCTACTTTTTTTTTTTTTTTTTTTAAATGAGACCTTGGAGCAAAATTTTAGATACAAGTGTTTAGGGTAGAAAAAATTATCATGTGCATTCAAATTAGTATTGATTACAAATGCACAGAATTTCTATAAAAATACAATTTCTGTCTAATATAACAATTTTCGGTTTAATAATTGTAATTATTAAAAAATTAAGTTTAAATTATAATAAAAACGTAAAAGATTATAATTTCTGAAACCAATTAAAATTTTTTGTCTTTGTTACGCGGTGTATTCCGATAATAGTTTTCTAAAATTATAATTTACATTTAGTACTAATAAGCATAAAAATGTATGTTTAACTTATCAATGTGGAATAAGTGAACATGACGCTTAATCTCGTTTGCTTACGGTACTATAAATAAAAAGAATTATATTGAAAGTGGATATATATGTATATATATATATATATATATATATATATATATATATGTATTAAACGTTTTAACTTTTTGTAATGTTATCATTCTAGACAACGAATTACTTAAGTCATACAAATTGTGACAACACGTACACGCACATATAGATGCATTTATTAAGTTTTTAATTTAATACTTCTCGCGTATTTTTGTCCGTGTATTTACATTACGCGATTACGCATAAAATTTCACACAAGCCTTATTGAGAGCTGAAAAGATTTTAATTTTAATACTACATTTAGATTTGTTGTATCATTTGTGAAAAAATTCGATGCGCCGAGGCTCGTTAAATAAGATACTAAGAGGATTAATTATTATAGTGATACCGTTTTTATTCTTATTTCAGTTTACGAACGCATGCCTAATGATAGCATATTTTTAAAGAATTTTCGTCACGTTTTAGGCTTTGTTGAAGTATGCATTATGCAGCCTTTGGATTTAGTGAAAACCAGATTACAACTACAGCGATCGAATGTTAATGGCACTGGTGGTTCATCAGTTCATTATACCGGAGTTTTCGACTGTTTAGCGAAAATGTATAGAAACGAAGGGTTTCTTTCGTTTTACAAGGGCATAATTCCACCGGTATTAGCAGAAACACCGAAACGAGCTGTAAAAGTAAAATTTTACTGCAAATTTTCTTAAAAACATATTTTTACGAAATATCTCCGATGCTTTTTAATACTTAACACGGAACAATCAATAGCGTAAATTACTGTATAGCAACGCGGTGTTTGTTTTAAATTTTCGTGACTGGCGAACAGACTATTTTCTTTATTAATGCTAATTGTAAAATTAAAAAATAGAAACTGACTACAGCAAAACAGGAATGGATCAGCTAATGCTGAAAGTTATGCTAAACGATAGATTAATAATGTTGAGACGTGATGGGCGCAGAATTTTGTCAGAAGCGATAAAAAAAAAAGAAAAAAAACAATTACGGCAAAAACTGTAATTTTTTAAAAATCGTTACTCTACCACATTACGTTGCATAATGTACTTTAGTTGCGATAGAACATTTTTCTTTCTTTTTTTTTATCCTTATTTTGTTCTGCAAAAGTATTTTCTAGATCAGTGGTTCTTAACCTTCCCGCCTTGAAACGCGCACACACACACATACACACGCACGCACATCAAAAGTAAACCTATAACTTTGTAGTCATATTTATTATCAAATGTGGGTTTTCATTATCTCTAAATAAACACCTTCAATGTATTATAGTGCAGTGTAAAGTGTAATTTTTATTCTCGATATGTTCCGAATTGTTTTCATAAATACGCAACTTAAAATTATGTAATTTTGAAGTTCGAAAACAGTTTTTTTAAAGAATAAATGAAAATAAAGTGGAATATAATTTTCAATGTGCTATTAATCCCTATCGATTTCCTCGGTGTTAAGTGCAAACCAAGTTTTATTATATTAATCTTGAATCTTTTAGTTAAAAACATCTTTTTTCTATTTAATTAAAAAAGAAAAAGAAAGAAGAACGTAACTAAATCCACAATTAATCAGAAATCATATCGGAACTGAGACTATTCACGAAGTATTGAATACTAGCAGATTAATCCAAAAATTGAGCTGAACTATTATTTCGTGACTCGGTCATTTCTTTTTGGAAGGTAACAACGCGAATATTGGGGGTGCATAACGACACCTTCATTTTCTAGAACTATTCCGAAATTGGGTTTTCATTTCGTTATGCAGATTTTTTGTCATTATTTTCTTTTTCTCCTTTTTTCGATTTCAAGCAGATATGTTGAATAAGCGTTTGTTCCGACATAGCTGAATGTTAGGGTATAAGAAATATTTTCTTCTTCACTTAATATTATTTCCGGTGATCGTTTGCATCTATTTCACTTTCATCAAATTCTACTTTAAATTTATTTTTTTGTAGAGAAAAATAAAATCGTAATTTCTTTATTGCACGATGAAATAATCACTTAAATTCTTATGTTCGACACAGATTCCTGTTTTGATCCCTGTTTATTGATCCAGCTAAAACGAATGATATAATGTTACTGCCGGACGTAAATTTTGTTTCTTTCTTAGTCGGTCGTGTCAGTATTATAATATTTCTAAAAAGCTTGTTTATTTTTTCTTCTCTTACGAGCGTTATGCTTTTTCTTAGTAAAGAATTTTAAAGGCAAACGAAGGAAAAAAAAGAGTAAACTTTTAGCACCGCAGACTCAAGAGTATGGCAGACAATCGTCCTATATCGCGGATGTTAAACGTGTGAATTGCAGAAATGCGTAAAAATTTTATTAAAATTGAGATTAAATGTATTGTGAATTAAAATAAATATTTCGGACAGGACAAAAAAAAAAAAAAAGCGTAAAATTTTAACGGTGGCGACTCTAAGAAAAATCAAAATTTTAAACGCATGGCAATAATTTGGCCGAATTAAGAGTAACGAGTGACTGACATTGCTTCACGGCGAACTAATTTCTATCCGTGTCGAAATTAAATTATTACGTGAATACTAATTAAATATTACTTCTAGCCTTTTATCGGAAATTACGAAATTAATTCCTCTCTCCCTTATTTCGCTGACTGAGTGCGTAACCTTACACGCGTACAGTACACGCATTACTTAGCTATGTACATTTCTGATAACCGAGAATGACTGTCTCGGAATTGATGTACTCAAATATAGACATAGCTGTATCCATACCCTCCCGGTGAGGAATCGGGTTATCAGAATTTACCTTCGAACGGATTTCGATTGTGGTCATTCAGTTTACATATGAAATATTACTGCGCGTAAAATCTGCCCTCAATTATTCGTCTTATGTACGCTCAATTCTCTTATAATGAACCAAAAATAGCATCAAATGTACGATTTCTCGTAACAAAAGAAAATAATTTGCACGCTTTACTTCGTATCATGTTGCAAGGAATTCATCATTCGTTTAACATTTATCTCCTCTGCCCTCCATTATAACAAATATTTAATTATTTCAGACTGCAAAAGTGCATTCCAAGTTATGACTTCATTATTTCTCTTATTCCAAGTTTTACTCCTTACCCATTCAATTTTTGTTGATTTCTTATAGGTTCTTTGTCATGTGAGAATTGAGGGCTACAGTGCGTGTTAGATTTATCGGCACGATCTGTAGTTCATTTAACAAATTTCATAAAAAGGGTTCCTAAAAATGATATTCTATCTGTCTTTCTAAGGATTTATCATTATAGACCCTGATCGTATTTAAATTGTCTCATTCTCAAATCCTCACTCTCATTATCCATCTATCGAGGTCTCTTTTTTCCTGTTCATGGTTCTGCAACTTTTTTCTCTCAGACGTTCTATCATTTTTTTCATTTGTCGTCTTTGTTTTAATCACGTTTTTCTCGCATCATCTTGCTTTCATTTTTCCCTTGTTGTAACTTCCGCACTGCTGCTCTTTATGTTTTAATGATCTGATCTTTATTTGTGATCCAAATCACGTTTCCTTTGAATGTTCCTGCTTTATTTTACTGTCAGCATAATGTTCTTTATGCTCACTTATTGGAGCTTGGACTTCCCACTAATTCCAAAACCTTTCATTTTCTACCAGAATTATCCTAATCTTGTCTTCCGTTCTCACATCAATATTTGACCGAGTTAAAATTTAAATCTGATTATTTCTCCCCGATCTGAAGCTGGGCAATTGCGTTTGGTTGGTTAAACTCGTAAAAACACAACAAACAAACCAAAACTAATTCAAACTAACTGTATTTTTCATTGTTTTTTTCATAATGTTTTTGTTTTATTTTTTTTAAATATACCTTTTGTAACCCCCTTAAAAAATATTATAGCTTTTGACGTGAAACGTCTTGAAAATCGCTCGTGAAACGAAATCGCGCAACGTAACGATAATTATTTTTCAGCGCATATATTTATATATGTATCTATATATGTATATCTATATTTATATATATTTTTATATGTATATAGCGGCGGATACACGGGGGGATAGAGGACACCCCCCCCCCCAGGACCAAAGTTTCTATGAAAAAATTTGTTATAACAGAGAAATTTAATTTATACTATAAAAGATTTGTATAAATGTTATCTATGGATTTAATTATAACTAATATTTAATACTGTTCTCTAGTAAAACTACTAATGTTACGTTTTTATTTTATTTTAAACCCAACTGTCATCGATCTTTTGCCTTTCTTATTTATTTTTAATTTTTATTTTGTAATGTAAATGAAAATAGATCAGAGATAAATATACATATTTTTTGTACTTGCTCACAAACAAAGAATTAGGAAAGTACAATATATTGCTACCTTAAAAACAGACGTGTAACTCTTCAAATAGGTAATTATAGTGCAAACACTGAAACCAATAAAGGCTGCCCACAGGGTAGCGTTTTAGGTTCACTTTTCTGGAATATATTATTCAACCAAGCTCTACCATACGACAAGAACGTTGACCTATGCGCATATGTAAATGACTTACTATTCATAATAACGGTCGATACAAAAGTCAATTTTGAATGAACAGCTAACAAAACGCTTGAGTTACTCGGAGGCTGACTAAATGAAGTAAAACTTAATCTTTCCGTTGAAAAATGCTTTGTGTTCCTTTTCACAAACTCCCTGAAACTAAAAAGAAAAAATATTAAAGTACTTGACAGGGGAATCATTTTAAAAGTAGTCGAACATTTTAAATACTTAGGAGTTATATTAGACAATAAACTCTCCTTTAAACAACACATAGACTACACCGCATCTAAGTTGGACGCTAAATACTATCAATTACTAGAAGTGTCCAGAAATACATGGGGCTTTCATTACAGATACAGACTTGTACTGTACATTTCACTTGTTGAGAATACAGTGTGTTACTGTAGCTCTGTGTTTTTCCAACACCTAAAAAAGAAAATCTTAAAGCAAAAAATCTATTCTACACAACGTAAATACTTAATAAACGCCTGTAGAGCTTATAGAACAATTTCTCACAGCGCCGCTGTTGCTCTTGCGGGAGTCCTTTCACTAGGCCAGTCATGGGCAAAGTGCGGCCCTTCAGGCTAGCCCATCCGGTTCGCGGCATGGTTTTGGATAACCCCTACACATATAGGACAAAATGTATTTTCTGCATAGCTAGAATAGAATAACGGTTTCCTTCTCGTTGCGTTTTAAGTACGATATTATCGCATGTAATATTAACTGAGTTTGTGTAGTGCTGCAGTAGATGTCTATAGATTGGTAGCATGGCGACGTGTGGAGTACTATGCGTGTGTTGATCAGCTACTTTTGTGTTACTGAAAAATTAGCTTGCACGCGCGAATTAAAGGTAACGACAAAAGGATCAGACATTTTTCAAGAATTTCAAGAAACTATCACTTCTTTGAAAGTACCTTTGACCAATATTTGTAACAATACTACTGATGGAGCACCGAATATGGCAGGGACGAAATCTGGTTTTGTAGGCATATTTAAGGAATCATTTCCTGGGAGCGAAGTTGTGTTTCTTCATTGTGTCATACATCAAGAAGCTCTGTGTAAATCTGCTCTAGACATGAAACATGTGCTTGATGTTGTTATTAAGCTTGTTAATAGCATTCGTTCACGAGCACTCAAACATAGACAATTTCGAAAGTTTCTTGACTCATTGCAGTTTGAATATTCTGATGTACTTTACTACACTAAAGTAAAGTGGCTCAGTGCAGGACGGGTTTTCAAACGAGTTTGGGATCTAAAAGACGAAATAATCTCTTTCATGGAAGAACGAGGAATGGACGAGTGTGAACATTTGAAAGATATTGTGTGACTTTCGGACTTTGCATTTTTTTACAGATCTTCTCAGTCACATCAATAAATTGAACCTTAAACTCCAGGGAAGAAATTAATTAATCCATGATATTTGGAGTCATATCAGGGGTTTCAAAATGCAATTGCATCTATTTTCCAAACAATTAGTCAAGAAAGACTACTCATTTTCCAAGACCAAAAACTATTGCAGTTAGGGAAGACAAACTTAGGAGCTATGAGAAAAGCCTGAAATGTCTTCATGAAGAACTTGAACGAAGATTCCAAGACTTCAAAGTTATCGAACAGGACCTGGACATTTTTAGCATGCCATTTAATGTGGATTGTGAATCAGTCAAACTAGAATTGCAGCTCGAACTAACTGAGTTACAATGTAACACTGAATTGAAGCAACTATTTCTCAGCGTTTCTAAACTCTGTCAAAATCAAGTTTCCCAAACGTAAAATCTCACGCTCAGAAGAGCAATTATCATGTTTGCATCTTGCTACATCTGTGAACAGGTGTTTTCTACTGTTAGAAACCGATTGACCGACCATCATTTAGCTTCACTACTGCGAATCATCCCAGTTTCTACCAGATTATGAACAACTTTTAGAAGCTCAGTCACAGTTTTATCTGTCACATACACCTTCATACTCAACTAAAGAATAATCAATTTTTGTTACTTTTTTTTTCTAAGTTTTTTATCATTGTAGCATATAATATAAATGGTGTGTGATGTAAAAATTAAAAATGAAGTTTATCACTTATAAAAATTTGTTTTGTTCAATTTTTTTTTTCGGCCCGCCTAGATAATTTTTTATTATATCTAGCCTTCCCCTTAAAAAGTTTGCCCATGTCTGCACTATACTTAAAAATTAACTATAGATCAATCATTTTTACGATAAAAAACCACAAAAATTTTGAATATACTAATGTCTATCAGATAATGAACTTTCTACTTCCAATAAATCCTCTTCAGAACAGTTCCTACATGCTAATCCACCATGACTTACATAAAAAAATGTCACTAAAACAACTCAAAAGACACATTAAAAACTATTTCATGTTCATATGGCAAAACTCCTGGGAAAGAGATACAGCAAGTCGGCATACCCACAGGCTAATTCCAAATATTAGAACAGCTTACACTTAACACCTGACTTTTACACTACCCAACTCCTTACTGACTACTGACACTTCAGAGCCTACTTCAAAAAATACAAAATTACTGAAGGCGACAAATGTGACTGCGGGGAAATTGAAAACGCCAATCGTGTAATCTTTCATTGCTGTAAGACATCAAACACTTCAACATAGAAAACCTCAATCTGAGCAATTCAACTTCGGCAACTAAATTTCAAAAATTCGCGTTCTTAGTTTTAAAACCAAATTTACTGGCAAAAATAACAACCTACAGTGATTTACATTACTCAATTAAATAAAAAACATTGCACTTAAAATCTACTCATTAACACGTATATAATTTTCAATATTAATACCCGGACAAGACAATATAGCCTAAATAGTAAATCAAACCAAAATCAATCACAATTGTTGGTTGAGCATGATAGATTGAAATTTTATTCACGCTTTAAAAGTTCAGTGTAAGATTATTACCTTGTAAATTATTTACCCATAAACTAATAACGAATGCCAGTTTTTTATAGTAAAGAAAAGCAACGTGAGTGTATTTATAATCGATTATATACTTCAACCTGGATGGACATGTAATCCAAATACTGCTCGTATACGTTTCCTGCGTAACATACTAGTACGGACGATAAAATTATTTTTATAAATTTAGAGTAAAATTTGTTATGTGAAATATATTCAATGTTTATTTACTTTAATTAAAAATAAAGTATTACAAGTGTTTTTTGTTTGTTTTTTTTCAGTTTTTAACGTTTGAACAGTATAAACAGTTTTTTTTGTTTGGATCTCCAGAACCAACGCCTCTGGTACAGTAGTCATGTAATTAATTTCTGTTTGCAGTGTTTTAGATGATCTTCGCTTTTAACGTTAACGTGAGCATTTTCATTGTTATTAATAGCACGATTTATTTACATAATTTTCATTTATATGTGAGCTAATTCAGTCTTTATGAATGTGCTGGTTATATAATAACAAAGTTTTGTCATTTTGTGCGACTAAAATTTATAAAAACTATTTACCCATAACAGAATATTATAAGGTATTTTTTGAAATAATAATTTTAAATATTGACAGATTTTTTTTGCATGCTTATCCGGTTATTATGGTTTATTAATAAAGATTTACAATTATACAATTCGGTTTATATAAATACCGAATTTATGTTTAACTGCATATTATAAATATGTGTGTATATATATATATATATATATATATATATATATACTCGTATATATATATATTAGGGTGGTCCTTATTTACATGATTTCGGATTTTTTTTTTGTCCGCCCCTTAATATTTCCTAAGTATATAAAAAAAAATGCCATCAAAGTTTTAAATGGAAAATACACACAATTTTTTTCCATAACACTTACAAAAATTATAACTCTGGTAAAAACTGATGAATCAGTTTGCAGTTTAGTACAGTTGTAACTTACACTATTGAGAACAATCATTAAAAATTAAAAATTTTTAAATTCATTACTTCCTTACATATCAAGAAATTTTTTTTCATGTTAATTGATTTGATATGTAAGGAAGTAATGAACTTCAGAATTTGAAAGTTTTAAGAATTGTTCCCAATAGTATAAGCTACAACTGTACTAAATTTCAAACTGATTCCTCAATTTTTACCAGAGTTCTAATTTTTATAAGTGTTATGGAAAAAAATTGCATGTATTTTCCATTTAAAACTTTGATGGATTTGGGGAGTATGTTAATATTAAAATTAAGAGCTCAGATTTTACAGGAATTTTTTTTTTATATACTTAGGAGATATTAAGGGGCGGGCAAAAAAAATCCGAAATCATGTAAATAAGGACCACCCTATTATATATATATATATATTTTTTTTTTTTTCTTTGTTAGAAGAATCTCGGAAAATTTACTTCTATTTAAATTTCAGACGGTATAAATCTATGAAATATTCAGAAGTAACTCTGATTTGAAGTAAAAACAGTCAGATTTTGTATCAGCCGTATTATATTTGATTTATTGTTTTCCTAGTAGTAGTGGTAATAGATTTAATTTTAATTAGCTACTGTACAAATACCTGAAAAATATTTTACAGATGAAGAAAAAGTATTGAGAAGAGTAAACGTAAAGTAAAAATTAATATGCTTTATAAAATACTATATTAAAATGACATCGCGCAGAATTGAAGAAAATTAATAATTTTGAAATACAGGATCTTATGTAGAAGTGGGCGTTAGGTTTTAGTAAACCGTTACGTTAGTAGTATTAAAATGAAAAATGAAATACTTGATAGAAGGCTAGAGAAAGGTGATATTATCGGAAGTGGGCAAAAATGAAAAACATCGTAGCTTTGAATTTTCGATTTAGTAAATATTGAATGAAAAAAAGGGAGCATTTAAAGGTGTGTAGTCTAATCGAGAATAATAATAAAGTTTAAAAATTAAAATTTATAGTTTACCCGGATAAAGTAAAAAACGGGTTACTATTAGACCATTTCGCTATTTGTTTTAATTAATTAGTTTCCATACTTGTAGTTTATTGGTTACGTTAGTGTGCATTTTAATTCGGAGCTTAAAGGGATTACTTCCTTCTCTTTATTTGTTTAAAAATGCTTCAATTAAAATCTCTTTTTCTGCGACTAGGATGGTCGATCATGGTCTTTCTTGTTCTGTGAATCTTTTGTTCTATTCAAATTGATTACGGTAAATTTTAACATTGCAAATGTATATCAAGCAAGCTACAAGATATATATATATATATATATATATATATATATATATATATATATATAGTTTATTCATTAATTATTTCTGTATTTCTTTGACAGGAACTGAAATTTCATTTTTAAAATTTCGTTAACATATGTTAGTTTCATATTGTACTTTATCGAATAATAATTTTTTACTAATTCATTATATAGCCACGTTGCTATTATCACAAAAAAAAAAGTCTGTACAGTGTATTCCCATTATTACTCAAAATATCTTTCGTCTATTTTCGTATCCATTTTTTTCCCACAATAAATTCACAGTTTTATTACGTATTCGCCATTACATTTCCATCAACTTTTCTGACCGAGATCACCAAAATATTAAAGATTGGAAATTGCTTGGAAAAGAAAAAAATATTTATTTATAATTACCGTACCCAGCAACGATAAACCAATTATTGTTCCTAACAAAACCGTTAAAAATATAAAGAATATTACCCTCTTCATCTGTCTTTTTGTTCATAATGTTATTCTTTGATAAAGATGCATCTGCTTACATTTCGCCTAATATTTGGAAGGTTACCACTTAATTTGTATAGTTTAGAAGTAGTTGTTGGTCTTAGGTATCCAGTTATAAGTCTAAAGACTTCACATTTAATGCTAACCTACTTTGCAAATACTGAGTGATGTAAAACTGGACAAACATATTTGCCTGTTAAAATACGAAGTGCTACTGCGTATGTTCTGAGGGTGTGTGCGTTAACGTCCATTTACCACCTTTGGAAGTTCAGGGATTGTGTTATTATTTCTTGTTATAACTTTCGTATTAGTTTATTCACAGTGTGATTTGAATGTTAACCATCAAGTATTATTTCCTCGATTATTTTATGTTATTTGTATGATCTGCATTATTTTATTTAAATCTTAGTTTTTTGTTAATTTCTCCGCTGTTTAAATGAAATGCACAAATTTTTACCTTATTTTAGTTTAATTTTAAGTGATTATTGGCGTAGTATGAATATAATTCGACAAGAGTATAATACTCAACGTGTATTCTACTTTCTGAAAAAAGACTTCTCTCGAAATGTTACAGCAAGATCGGCTCGTAAAAAATATTTTCTTTCTGCGACTACAGCTTTCTCGTTTCCGTATGTGTTGCACAAATTTATAGCTAAAACGCTTCTTTAAGGTAATCCAATTTTTTTATCGACGCCAGGGTTTTTTTTTTATGAAATAATAACAATATATTTAATTTTAAATATCGACCCGTTTCGAAGCTGATAGCTTTATGATCGCATCAGTGTTCAGAATTAAATATATTATTATTATTATTATTTTATAAAAAAGTGTACATTTTCCGATGATTTATTTGATATAAGTAATAGGGAATAATGCGTTCAAAAAATTTTAACATTAATATTTCAATTATCGTTACAAATTTGAAGTGTCTAGTCGTTTTGTATATTTTTTGCGGATAAGTATTCTACAATGAAAAGCGTCGAAAGTCACTCTGTAAGGTCCAAAAATAAAGCGCTAATTATAAAAGTTTTCAAACCCATCTTTCATGTGTTAACTGAATGCAATACTAACTAGTGTGGGATTTGATTTTGCATCGTTACACATGGGGGATATAATTTTACGGGGTGCAGGACAAAAGCAATATCCCTAACATTTCGAAGAATACACAACGAAACCTGCTTATAATTTTTACAAAAATTAATATTTATTTAATTATTTATTCTTTTTATGTTTTTTATACAACTTGAGGATTGTATTCAAATAAATACAATTTTCACGTGTATTTGTTTTTGTTGTTTTTTTAATTTTTCATTTTTCGCATTAAAACTGACTTAAA
This sequence comes from Icerya purchasi, assembly GCA_039619475.1. Lineage (NCBI taxonomy): Eukaryota > Metazoa > Arthropoda > Insecta > Hemiptera > Monophlebidae > Icerya > Icerya purchasi. The sequence goes on along the minus strand of CM077116.1, from coordinate 386,213,805 downwards.
GATGTCACTTTTTGTAGCGGCGTCAAGTTAGCCCCCCCCCCGTCATGTCACAATTTTAAAATCAAATTTCACTAAACAAATTGTGCTCGTTTTGTGCCAAATTGTGCTGATAATAAAAAATGTTGCGCCTCATTGTACCACGCAGTATTAGTAAAAACTGTACTAGAGAGCTAACTTGACGATAGCCCCCCCCCCCCTATATGAGAATTTTTAAAAAGTGATTATAACCGTTGATAATAATAGTTTTGTGTCGAATTATGCTGATAATAAAAAAATTTTGTGCCACACTAAAAATGTTTTAAGGATATTGACAAAACCTGCCCCAAATTTTCGAATTTTTCATGAATCCATTTTATTCAAAGATTTTTATTGTTTCATGTCGAATTATTGTGTCAATTACAACGTACTTCCAATTTACCCAAAAATGTCGCTGGTCCATCGAAACTTTATTTTGTAATAAGTTTTTATGAAGTAACATGTAGGTAGATTGAGGCTGTTGCCTCCTTACTAAGAAATTAAAATATGATTATTAAAATTTAGCTTTATTATGCGCATCATAAAACGGCACCGTATTTTTGCTAATAATTTTATTTATATGTTGCATGTGTTTTGTCGATATAGTTTATTTTTGTAGTTTTGTGTTGTTTTATTTATTTGAGAGATTTTTTATGTAAATTTAAATAATATGTTATTGCTACTATTTTTTTTTTTTAAATATTTTTTTCCCATGAATAATGTGCAGCCTGTGAACGGTCAAGTTTTTTGGTATTTAATCAGTTTTAAGATAACGTAAAAGATGAATTTCTTTTCGAGTTAGAGTCAGAAAATGAGATTTTTTTTTTTTTTTTACAACCATATATTTTATAGATCTACACACCATCAACAGAGTTAAAAATTCGCAAATTTTGAGAGAACTATCGACAAGTTAGCTCCCGTAGATCAATTTTTACTACTACTGCGTGTTACAGTGCGACACAAAATTATTGCTATCTACGGACATAATTATTTTTTTTTAATTCTCAAATTTTGAGTGGGCTATCGTCAGGTTAGCTTCCCAGATCAATTTTTACTAATACTGCGTGTTATAGTGCGGCATAAAAATTTTTTATTATCAGCGCGATTTGGCACAAAACAATCACAATTTGTTTAATTAAATATGATTCTGAAATTCCGTCATGAGGGGACTAACTTGACGTCGCTCTTTTTCGTTATGATTGCTAAATAAAAATAAAAGAAGATTTATAGCTCAAGGCAATCTATTGTATTAGGATCTTCTGGTAAAATAAAATTGGTTAACTATTAAAAAAGCGACAAGTAAATATTTCAAAATAAAATATTTTGACCGCAATTTTATCTTTTTTTTTTTTTTTTTTTTTTGTCATTAACAAAGTTCTGCTAAATAAAAATAGACGTTCAATACAAAAACTCGTCAGATATATATGTGGTGCTCTAGATACATTTCGACCAATAAATGTTATTACATGTGCACATTATAAAGCTACAGTATAAGAAATTTTTCCAATTTGATGCTGCAAGCATTCTCATACACTTTCATTCCAGTTTAAAGAGAGCAGAAAGTAAAATATTCATCGATCTACTCTATACATTTTGACCTAGTACGTTGACGCGATTGCTATTCTTTCTCTTTATTCTTCTCATATCTTTTTCCCATTTTCCTCTAGCCTGTGTTTTTCAGCAAACAAACTCCGTCTTTTTGTAGAAAACTGCCACACATGTCACATATCAGTGTTTTGTATTTTGTCACATAAACCTGTTTTTATGAGTTTCATGAAAATTTGTGTGTAATTATTTCATCTTAACAAGAAGAGTAATTGCAGTAAGCTTTTGAAATATCGAAGAGGTAAAATTAAGCATTAAAAAATGATATGTGAAGGTAACATGCAAGGGAAATTATAGGATATAACTTACTGTTCGCCAATAAATTGACTGTTATTAACTGTGATGATGTTACTTAGATAAAATCTTCAACGTTAACATTTACGATATCCTAAAAATTATCTATAATTCATCACATAATTTTGAATTGATGAAATAATCCCAATTTTTAGATGATCAGTATTCTTAATTAATTTTTGGCAATCATTGTTTTATGTATGTCTGAACGGGAAGAAACCTTAAGCAACTTTCTTGGGAAACGAACAAAGTGTAAACCACGAACACTTTTTTGAAGAAGAAGAAAAAGCAGAAGTGGGCTCGGAAACGCAAATTTTAAATATTAAAAATAAAATAGGTTATATTATATCAAACAATTTGCATATAATGGATATAATGGGAGATGTCACGGTGTTAAATACTGTTTTTTAAAGTGCGGGTAGAGGCTAAAAATTAATTTAATATAGAATGAAAAAACACAAAATAACGAATATGGACGGGGATAAATTAATACAGAAAAAAAATAAAAAAAATAAATAAAAAACAATAACTTACAAAGAGCACTAGCGGACATGTCTACAAAAGCAATAACAATCGAGGAAAAAGCTAAATTCATAATGAATGCAAAAATGAACCACTAAAAACAGCGCTAAGAAATAAGAAAACAATAGGGAACACTTGGTGTAGGATAAAAGGATAAGGAAAAAAATGACAGATAACTTTAATAAGAAAAATCACTGAAGAAAATAAAGGCATGAAAGTATTCAAAAAGAAGAATCATCAAAATCGGTTCATCTAGAAGAAAGTTCTGTGGTAACATACATAAAAAAAAAAAAAAAAAAAATACAGTCGAATTGAATACCTCCTTCTTTTTTGAAGTCGGTTAAAAAATCACTATCATGCCGGAGCAAAAAAATACTAAAATAAAGAACGCATTTGAAGAGACTACAATAGACAGATACAGTATAAAAAGTGGAAGATTGGCTATTTCGCGAACGTGTAAATGCGAAAGTATTGCCGAACATAGTGATAAGTAATTATATAGAAAATACCGACAAAAACGCTTAAAATTTTTCACAAGTAACTATTGATGAAATTAAAAACGCACTTCGAGCATTAAAGAACTTTAAAGCATCGGTATCAGATAGGATCATGTTTGAAATGATTAAACAAGAAGGAAGTATACCCACAAATGCAATACGTGAATTATTCAATCGATGTTTGTAAAAAAGTATATGATCTCAGTAGCATAGATGGAAGAAAAGTAGTACTCATATATAAAAAATGAGGTACACAGAATTTAAACAACTGCAGACCAATTTTCCAAATGTATCATTTGAAACAGACTGTCGCAGCAAATCTACATAAATCAACCGAGAGAACAGGTTGGGTTTAGGGCCGAATTTAGCACTATTAACAGTAAGATTAGTGATATCAAAATACCGAGAACACAACATGAAATTATACATGGTTGTTATAGGTTATGAAAAGCTATTCGATTTAACAGAGATTTGAGCAGTATTAAATTCATTAAAAAGAAACGGAGTAAACGATAAATATATCGGTGTTATTAAGAATGTGTATAGTTCAACTATGGTGCGGATAAATTTGTATTAGAACAAAACTGTAAAAAATTTCTTAAAAACAGCAGTTAGACAAGGTGATATCATATCATCGAAACTATTTTTTTCAGCACTGGAAACGGTTTTTTTAGGAATTTAAACTGAGAAACAACAGAATCATCTCATATTTGCGAATGGTATAGTACTGATGAACACAAGTACGCAGAAAGTTTAGACGAAGATAACGGAATTGAATTTATATTCTAATGTTAAAGGATTAAAAATAAACTTACATAAAATGAAAATAACGACAAAACATCGAAGTAAATACACGAATAACGATAAATAAGAAGGAAACAGAGAACTGGCAGTTAATTATATGAATATGTTTAAGTGTAAAAACTGTGACGAAAAACAGATCGTAACGAAAACTGAAGTAGCAAGAAAAATATCATTGTCGTAGGTAGCGCTTTTGGAAAATGAGGCGGTGTTTTCCGCATTAAATAAGTTCCAACGAACCTGAAAGGGGCGAAGTATATAATCAGTGTATTACTAATCCTCACATATCGTTCATAAACAAGACCGTTTACGAAAGAAAAAAAAAATAAAGCGGGTAAGAAAAATTCAGACAACACCGGAAAGGATTATGCTTAATGTAAGACAGTCTGCCCAAATAGGGATTATACCGAATACGTGTACAAACCGGGCCAATCGATTCGCTGAAACAAATGGCCGGAATAAAATTGAGTTGGGTTAGATAACGTAACGGCGAGATAACAGATAGCCAATAGAGAAATGGAGGAAACGAGAAAGACTTACGTCAAGATGGAATGCCGATGCAACAAAAGTAGCTAGGACTGGATAAGGAATACCCAAAATAGAAAGGAATGGAAATGGTTGGAGGAAGTTTACGACTAGGACTAGATTGAAAATGGTGTATCGTGATCTTATTTTTTATTATTAGTATTATTTTTATAGCTGTACAATAAAGTTGATTGTAATGTATTAAGTGGATTATATTACTTTTATATTATTATATTGTTCGTTTTAACACATTACGTAATGTTTATTTTAAAAAAATTTTGAATACGATAATAAGATAATATGAAGGTTAACAGATAATATGAAGGTTAACAGATAATATGAAGATTTTATATATATATATATATATATATGTATGTATGTATATATGTATTCATATTTTTACATTGTTTAATTTATAGGATTTCATCAAGCTTAAGAGTTTTGTTCAGGTTTTAGTAAATAAAAGGCACCTACACATTTTATTTATATAAATATTAGAACTATAATTGAATTAAAACATTTAAAATCCTTATCAAAACGATTTGAACTACATCATTTTAAGTTTAAAATTTAATTGTATTTTCCAATTACTCCCGTCATCATATGGGTCCTAACGCGGCATATAGTAGGTTACCGGAGTGGATAAACATTTACTCATACACGGGTAGGGTGACAGAAGTAGTGCCACTCACCATTTGCGCTGTCGATGGCTTCTCGTGGCGGATCTGTTAAGTCAAGCAACATTATTGGGCGACAGACTATCATCATATATAGAAGAATATGTTTTACCTGTTTTTTTTTTGTTTTGCTTTTTTTTTTATATACAAGTCACTGTGATGAATGATTATATTAATACATTTAAGCATTTATTGTATTAAAATTACAAAAACATAATCTTGAACGTCATAATCCATTTTTACATGATGTATCAACTGGTTTTGCGTGTGTTTGGAAATTATATATTAATTACAACGTAATTCTTAGGCTACCCCCCATTAGAAAAAATGTCCCAATTTTATGTAACGTTTGTTATATTTTATAGGATTTTTGTTATTGTTATTTAAAAAATGTCACAATTTTATGTAACAAAATATGTAACGAAAAAATATCTTAATTTTATATAATAAAAGTTAAATGTTAGGATAGGATTTTTGTGATTATGTTATTTTTTTAGTGTTGATGCCAGTAAAAATTACGTTGTAATTTTTGATCATTTTATACAAAGCATAGCAGAGAAAGAGACTGAAATGAAAGCAAGAGGGGTCAAGGGGCACAGCCCCTTGCGAGGCCAAAATGGCCGAGTTATATATATATATATATCTTCCTTTACTTTAGAGTTTTTATTTATTATTACTTTAATAGGAACACTTAACATGGATATTGTTTGCTGGGAAATTCATACTTAAATTTTTTACCTGTCTTAATTACTTTGCTAATAAAAGCTAATGGTTATTGTATCCAATAATGAAAACATTAATTAAATTTGCACTTGTTTCAGTGAAAATTAAAGAGAGAGTCGGAATTTGGCAACAGAGGATTATATTACAGAAGATAAAAGTTTTGAGGTCGCTCTAAGATGTATAATTCAAAATCTTTCTTTTCTCTCTTGGACGTACTGTTCAAAAATTTTAATTTGTTGCCAGTTTTTAATAGATTAAAATTTAATTATTAATAGAAGATGTACAAGAGGGTTGAACTGATCTATTAAAAATAAATGGTTGGTAAAGAAAAGAAGAATAAGGTGTAGTGCGTGAGAGGAAGACAAATAACGTGATAAGTTAGAGTAGAAAAAAAATCGTTTAAATAGAAAAGCGGATCACTCGAAAAAATCGTTTCTGATGTCGCATATAAAAAAGCAGTTAGAGTAAAAGTAAGAAATTAATTAAGAAGAAAGGTAATAGTAAATCATAGTCTCAGTTCAACAGTGAATATAGAATTATGGAAAATATAGCTGTTTTAATTAAACCATTATCTACTTTCGGATTTTATTCATTTTTATAAAAAGAAATCCTGCTTATTACTATCAATATTTCTATCTTCTCTCTTGTTGCTGGTTTTTGCTCTTTCTGACTTTTTCCTACATAAATTCTAATTCTTGCACGAGACTAGCTGTATGTAGACTTTATTGTTTGATAAAGAATGCGTTAGTCAGCTGAAGATTCGTATTTATGCAAAAAAAATAACGGACAAGAAATTACCATTTATACGATATTTATTTTTTTGAAAATTACTAAATTTATTTTCACAGTAAAAAAATAATTGGCGCGATAAGAATTATATATTATTGTAAGTTTCGACAAAAAAATTGCTATTAATCTATTTTAGATTTCCACATATTAATAGTTCATAGTATCTTTCTGTAGTAATTTGGTCTTAATACCATTTGTCATCCATCACGAGTGACTTAGTTTTAATAGTTTAAAATTAAAAATGGATTAATGTTTTTGAAACTTTTAGTGATTTCTTTTTTATATAAAGCCAGAGTATATGTATTTTCTTTTAACTTTTAGCGATATTTTTTTTGTATTTTATTACTTGTAATAACAAAAAACAAAAAGAAAACTTAAAATATTTAAGATTATTGGCAATTCGTTTTTTAATAATTTACCATGTTTATTCAATGCTTCTTTATCTGGTATTTATAAGTATCTACACATATATATGTATATATATAAACATGTGTAATTTTTGGAATTTCCAATAGTTCAGTATGTTTTATAATATTCTATTAAATATTATATCGCATTAAGAAAGTTATAAAGTAAATGAGTTTAAAATACATGTAAAATAAAAACAGTTTTCATGAAGTTTTTCGTATTACATTTTACGAATTTTACAAGAATGCATAAAAGCGTTTTTATTTTTTTTTCAATTTACTTAGGGTTTTCTGTTGTTGTTATATCCTTCTTTAGAATTAAAAGGTTATTATACAGAATGAACTAAAAATCGGTTTTTGTTATTACGCGTATCAGAAAAAATGTATATGTTACAAATAAAGGGAAAATTTTTTTTGAAAATATTCAGTAAACGTTCTTAGACACTTATTAAAATGTGTAATTGGAATTTTGAAAATAAATTTAAAATTTCCCATTATTAGAAAGTAATTACTTAATAATTCATTACTAAAATGCGCCTAAAACGTTGTAAATAAATATTACACCTTGAAATTATTATTAAATTTATGTTTTTTTCCGTGTTATTAGACATTTTCTTTGGCTGGCTTAGGTTCCGGTATTACCGAATCAATTTTAGTTAATCCTTTCGAGGTTGTAAAGGTTACGCAGCAGTCTAACAGAAGCAGAATGAAAGAAGCCCCTAGCACTTGGACAGTTACAAAACAGATAGTTCAAACGGATGTAAGATCTTTGTGAATCTTATAGACAGTTAAGTTATCTATACATCATTTAAGATATTTTATAAACGGTGGTTCCACGCTGATTTTTGTATATTACATAACCTTTTGTTTTTGTTTTTTTATAAACTTCTTAATGCAAATCAACTTTGGTAGCAGTGAAAAATCCGATTTTAGTAAACTTAAAAATGTTTTCAATTTTTATCTACTTTTATTATCTTTTAGCTGAGAAGATTTATTTCGTAGCTATGCCTGACGATAATTTCATTTCAATTCTACTGATAAACATATGCGCCATCTTGCCGATAGAAAGAGATATTTCGTTCATTCATTTGTCGACGTTATTTCTGTAGCTGCACGAATAGCGATTGATTTAGGGGAACTTTTTTTCATAAATTTAACACAGAAAATGTCTGCGGAACACTAATTGAAAATATTACAATATTGGAAGAGTCAAGAAAAATACATGGAAAGAAATCGTATTTTTGAATATAATTGGGTCCTACTTATATCTGAATCAAATATATATGGAACAAACAATGGATCATATCCTGAAGGAATGTCGGAGGCGAGTTCTGGAGGGTGTCTGAGAAGAGATTACTAAATTGATGGGCCTAGCAACGGAGTGGCTACAAAATCTTGACGTTACAGTATAACATGTATATGAATATATATAGTTGGTGACGGTGCAAACACGAGAATTCATACGTGATTACGGATTTATGCGTTTTTCAGTTATTGGTTATTTTGTTTAAGTAATAGTAATTTGTTCGCTGTTTCGTCCCCCTCCCCTCCGTTTTTGGTACTTGTAGACATACGAATAATAATAATAAAAATAATAATATTTTTTATTTACTTCTTGATTATGGATCACGCAATTGCAGTTATTTTTTCTGCTTTTGACTTAAACTTCCGCCATTAAAAAATTCATACACCCATTGTTTTCCCCCCTTTTCGCGGCCTTTATTGTGTCTTTTCGTATTTTGGGGTTTTCAGTGAATTCCTTTTCTCCCGATAGTTTCTTTTTAATTGTGTCACATTTTTGGGAATCTTCAGTTGTTATTTTCATTGCTGTTATACCCTGTGTGGTTTTTTTAAACCGGTTCCGTTGGTTTTCCTCTACTTTTTTATTTTTTTTGTAAATGTGGAAATATTTTTTTAGTCAGTTCGGTTTTATTCATTCACACATTACGCCATTGTAAATAGAAATTTTTTTCGACTTGATTTTGTCGGTTATTTTTCCAATAATATTAGTATGACCTTTCCTATAATTGTTATTTTCGTTAATCTGTCGGAATATTTTTTTTAGAATCATTTTCCTTTAATTTGTAATTTTTCCATTAGTCTTTTTTTATTTAACAAGACATTGCGCCGCATGACCCATCTCTAAAAACTATCGTGTAGTTGTGTCGAAGCGGTTTTTTTCCATATATTCTTGTCAGCCGGTGTACTATATCCATTTTATTAGTTTGACTGCCCCTTTTATGATATGCTGATCTCATTTTATTAAATATTTAAATTCTTCTTTTCCGATTTTAAAGCGGTGGTAGTCATCTGGTACTGTTTTCAAATTAACTGTAAACTATGTTTTTTTAATAAAAATGTGCGGGTTCGTCTTTGCAACCAATGTACCAATTATTTGTTATGCTTCGTAAGTACAGTCCCATAATTCAGGATGCATTATAATTTCAAATTTTATATATATATATATTATTACAAATTGACTATTGCGTCCCTGATTTCGGGTGCCCGTGTTACAAATTGACTTTTCTTTAGCAGTTCGGGCTCGCCAGTGTAACAAATTCTTTAACTTTTCTAAGTCCCTGCTTCCGGGCAGCTAGAGTCACAAATCCTGACTTTTCCCTTCGATGTCTTTCTCTTCCGTAAGCCAGTCACACGGAGATGAAGATAAAAAAAATAACGAGCATTAGGCTTTTAAAACACGTGTAATTCTTTACGCGGCACATAAATGATATCCGAAAAAAAAGGTTAACTTTACCGCATGGCGCTCTTCGTAACGCGCGAAAAAACGGTATCGATCGACTAGATGAACGAACAAAAAACAAAAAACGTGGTAACTATCAATTACGACTACGGCGACCAGAAATATAAGCGAACGAACAATGTGTTCCGTGCTACGGCGATAAAGGCTACGCAGAAGTTTCTAGAAGAATACTTCTGCATCGATCACCGCACTTACTGCCCTGCCTGACTTTTGGCGGGATACATTAAAAATCTCCGCTCGCTCAATGTCATTCGCCACACTGTTCGGATGCGCGCTTTCGCCGCAAGCACATGTCACTGCCTTAGCCCTCGACCACAACCACTACACAGACACTAGTGCAGTATCATCCCGGTGCAACTGATCGAACGAACAGGCACGGGATTTTCGGTTTTGGCCGAGTAAGCATACTTGACAAGGCAAAGCGACGGCTAAAAAGAACGATGTCCGAGAGATCGTGAATTAATGATATTTCAAAGAATATTTTCTAACTCGGACATCGTTAAAAGATAGCGCTGCAAGTACCGAATCCGTATCACTGCCCCACCCCAATTTCCATCCAAAACGGAAGTTTTTGGATGAAGACCAAGGTGTGAAAGAATTTACGGATTCGGAGCATCCAGTGTTGAACCACAGAGCTCTAAACATAACGCTACCGTTCAGATTCACCCATTCCTCAAACATACCACACGCATACCGCACAACGGCATTGGAACGACTAAACAAATACAAACAAATAAATAAATAAAATTGCGGAAAAAATCAGAATCTCCACACGACTAGAGCTATGCATGTCCTCACAGGGACCAAACGAATATCTACTAACAACATTAATTCAGAAAATATCAAAAAGATTATTATCACCCATGACTACAACGGTGGACGAAACTCCAACAAAATCTATTAATAACAAACGATGCTTGAATAGGGCTAATAATGACCTCAAGTCATATTATCAAAACGAAGTACTAAGACCATATTCAATAAACTGAAGTGTAAGGTGAAATTTCAAAATAACCATCATCAAGACAACAGAAAGATCACAAGCCTTGCATGTACCCGAGCCACCGAAAATCAATTCCTAAAAAATACTATGCCACCACGGCCCAAAATGGTGCACTCGGATACCATGCGAAGTGCGGAAACACCCCCATTGGCCTACCACAAGAGAAAATGAGAGCCCCCCTTTCGACACCCCTGACCAAACATGCACGAACGTGTAACCGAGCCACCCTGTATATAATTGTAGAGGTGGTGCGCGGCCACGTCCGACACATGGGACCCCCCAATTGGCTTATCCCAGACAGACACCCCTACATATCAGATGAAAACCAACTTCCTACCATTACCTAGCATGCCTTCCCACGGCGCATGCCACCGGAAATTAAATTAAAAACCAACAAAACAAGACAAACAAAACAAAAAAAAATGTCTGAATAATTAGCAAAATTGCATTTCTAGTCGTGGGCACTCACACTCGCACAATAACACAACAAGAAAATTCCTGAAAAATTATACATTATATTAAGACGTCATTAACACGTTCCGCTACCCGCCGATCTGCCTGCGACATCGGAGGTTCAACAAAACAATTCACCTATACATAATATTGACCGCAATCACCAAAATAAATATAAACAAACTAACTATAAATGTTTACCGTAACGTAACGAAAATTTACAATTCCCTACGCCGCATATAGTGAACGATTTACAGTGCCGAGGTGTTAAAAATAATATGGCGACATTCCATTAATTCTCACCCACACCTCACTTATACTCGGGAAATAGGATCCAGAGTGGTGACCCGTGAGTAACTTTGACTCAAAGATGTTTAGACAATAATGACGAAAGAAAAGCAAGTTTTTTTTTTTTTTTTTTTTTTTTCGGAAAAAAAACTGCAAGACCGCTATCCGAAGCAAAATGCCCAGATGATACATACCTCTTCTCTTAATTGTTATTTTTATTATTTCTCAAGATTAATAAATGTCTAACGGACGAAAATTCGACAAGTCGAGTACACATTCACCAATCGGATGCGCATTGCCTCGATTAAGTCGATGTAAATAAACAAACTCCATGATTAACGGCATCAATTTTGCTCATACATGGATGTGAATACAATTTTATTCTGTAAAATGTTCGCGAGCAGAACTTAAATTGAACGTGAAGAATCGAGACTTACAGAGTGAAAATAAACTGGAACAAGTAAACAAAACTTCCCGTGCAAACTTGTACATGCATTAATGCGTGAATATAATACTAGCGAATATATAAATAATGACTTCCCTGTTTGCCAAATCTGTCCTGTAAACGATCTCAACAGATACCAATCATGCTAGGATCTCGCGACCCCGGAAACTACCCCCCGTACACCGACTATCACCCGGAACAATAAACCGACTTTATGACGCCAGAGCACAACAAAGGGATGTTAAGAAAAAACTCTGTGAAAACGTGTAAAAACTTGACTTTCCGAGTCGCACTGATTCACACGTACCCAGACGCACCACGGTCGCGGCCAGATGTTATTACAAAATGGAGCACCTCTATAATAGGTTCCGTGGAAACATACGCCGTGGCCGCCTCCAAGTACGCCGCCAGATGTTATAGAAGACATGGACTACCTTTAAAGGATTTACAAATCCTACGCAGCCGCGCTAAAGAAAAATAAAATAAATGCAAGGATGCCAACGAACCAACTCCAGACCCTTACATCATGACTTCCTAGTTCTGCGCCGCCAGATGTTATAGATGAATAGGATCGCCTTTCTAACAGGACTTTATTTTTTTGACGAGCACGCCGATTGTTCCCGATAGCGATATACGTAAATAGCTCCGCGAAACCGCGAGCTCCCTTAATTGGTATTGTCAAACAGGACAAGGCAAATAACAAAAAAATTATACGGAAGAAAATTCTAAAAAAATAAAAAATTCGTTTAGAAAATTTATTTACGAGGGAAGTATTTTCACTTTTATATATATATATTTTCTTTTTTTTTTTTTTTTATGCGGGTCTTAAATCGATGATATTGCGTATTACGTAATTGTTTTCGCGAGTAAGATCTTTTAGGTAATATGCGTTGTTATGCATACGGTCTATGATTTCAAAAGGCCCTATGTACAATAACTCCAATTTTCTCATGCGTTTTTTCGCCTTATTAGATAGGACATGGTTCTTTATATATACATGATCTCCTACGTTATATTCCCTTATGTTATTCTTTTCTACCTGCTTTTTTCGGCGCGCATTATTGAGGCGTTCTAATCGAGCTTTTATTGTTTCTATGATACTCTCATGAGTTTGTCTATCCTCCACCTCCGGAAACGCAATTACTTCGCTAATGAGATGACAATGATTCTCTCTATAAATCACCTCACTCGGAATATATCCGGTAATAGTACTCGGGATGTTATTGAAACATGCCTCGATTCCCGCGAGATGTGTCAGCCAGTTGGTGTGACGCTTATGACACAAACACCTGATTGACTTACCTAATTCAAAGTTGACCCTTTCGGCCGGATTGTTTTTCGGGCAATAGGCGGCTATATGCCGCACTTCGATGTCCCTACTCTCGAAAAAGGCGTACCAGCGCTGACTAGTAAATACTGTGGCGTTGTCCGAAACGATAGTGTTCATTTTTCCTACTGTACTGATAAAATGATTCACCTTCGATATTAAATTTACACTCGTTAGCCTCTTCATTGGGTAGAACTTAACGTATTTTGAAAAAGTGTCATATAGTACAAATATTTGGTTCATCCTTTTTACAATGGGCAACGGGCCAAAAACATCAACCGCAACGATGTCAAGTGGACCTTGCGGGGAGTAGCTTGTTAAAGGACCGATGGATTTCGCCGTATATGGTTTTGTTTTTTTGCATAATTCACAACGTTTAATTACTTTATTGATTGTATTTCGCATCTTTAAAAAATGACATGTACGGGAGATCAGCAAATAAGTACGGAGCTGTCCAGGGTGCGCGTATTTAGTATGTGTAAACCAGATCAGCTCCTCGACATGTGCACTAGGTATACATATCCGCCACAATTCACTTACTCTACTGCGGAAAAATAATAAATCCTTATGTATGCGATAAAATCTGCGCAATTTCTCTATACATTCAATATTTTTTATAACACATCCCCAAGATTTATCTGCTCGCTGGTCCTCTGCAAGATTACGGAACAATTCCTTAATTATACTTTGAGTAGACTTGTTGAAAAAGGCAATTAACGCAACATCACTGTTTATCTCGGGAATATTACCTAGATTTCGTGTTAGCATATCCGCGACAACGTTTTCTTTCCCAGGAACATACTCCAGTCTCAAATCGAAGTTTTGTAGATAAAGAGACCACCTTGTTAGGCGTGCATTTTGCCACCGAGATTCTTTTAAAAACTTTAAACTTTTATGGTCAGTCATCATTATTATCGGATATCCCTCAATGATTATGCGAAACTTTTTTAAGCAGAAAATAGTGGCCAACAACTCTTTTTCAGTTGTAAAGTAGTTTCTCTCTGCACCTGTTAGCAGCCGACTCACGAACATGATCGGCCGCGGATCACCTTGCTCGTCTAATTGCGATAGCGAGCCACCAACCGCTCGGTCGGACGCGTCAGAACATACAATGAATTCTTTCTTATAATCAGGAGTTTGTAATTTAATGTGTTCAGCGAACGCATCTTTGAATTGCTGAAACGCTCGATCATGTTCCTCGTCCCAGACAAACGGGACCTTATTACTAACTAATACTGATATAGGTTGGATAATCTCTGCATATGACTTTATAAATTTACGGTAAAAATTGCACATGCCGAGGAATGACATGACCTGATCTCGATTGTTTGGAGGAGGAAAATTTTTTATTTTCGCTATCTTTTCCGACTGCATAGACACTCCCGATGTAGTTAATCGATATCCCACGAAATTTAGCTCATTTTGTTCTACCGATTTCATTTTATTTTCGAGATTCTCCACTTTCTCGCCAAGCTCTGACCAACGTTCTTTCTCTTCCTCTAAATTTTTTTCTATTCGTACCACGGCGGACGACAAACCCCCTATTTTTTCATTTGAACTGCTTTCCACATCCTCTACTCTCTTCACCTTTACAGCCAACTCCTTGACATAAGAGGTTAAATTTCTGTTTTTTTCCTCTACTTGTTCCACTTTATTACTTACTACTTCATATTTTTTTTCAATTTTATTAATCTCTCTCGTTAAATCCTCTTTAAATTCTCGAATGCTCCTTTGCATCCCATCTCTTAATTTGTCTGATTTCTTATCCAGATGTTCGAACATTTTTTTATTTTCGTCGGATTTTTTATCCAGATGTTCGAACATTTTTTTATTTTCGTCGGATTTTTTATCCAGATGTTCGAACATTTTTTTATTTTGATGTTCGAACATTTTTAAAATATCCCTCATGTCGGGTAAACTCTCTTCCGTATCAGTTGTTTTTTTTTTTACTAGGAAAGATGGACCTGGATCAGTAAATCCTCTTTCCTGCGGACTGGGTGGGTCATAGCTTTCTGCTATTGAACCGTCCGGGTCTTCTATCTCTCCCTTCTCTTCGTCGCTCGTATCGGCGAGGACAGGTTTGGGGTTTCTATAATCTCCCCTAGTTGTCACCACTCTAGATAGATCCCTATCGTCCATTTTTTCAGGCAGGGTATATGCACGAGATAAAATTACGTAATTGGGCTTATCTACAGACAAATAATATTAATAATACGATAATCACTACGAACCAAAAAAAAAAACAAAAACGATTTATATGTCAGATAATAACATTTCATAAAAAATTTAACGTAAATACGTAAACAAAATAGGTATAATACACCCTAAAGAAGTAGGCCGCGGGGAGACAATAAAACTTTAAAAGCTTATCTGTTGTTGCAGCTTGGCTGTTTCCTTCGCTGTGTTTCTTCTATCGAAATTGAATATTTTTCTTTTCCGGGTCCACTTCGAGTCCCTCAGTTCGGATGCGCCAGTATTACAAATTGACTATTGCGTCCCTGATTTCGGGTGCCCGTGTTACAAATTGACTTTTCTTTAGCAGTTCGGGCTCGCCAGTGTAACAAATTCTTTAACTTTTCTAAGTCCCTGCTTCCGGGCAGCTAGAGTCACAAATCCTGACTTTTCCCTTCGATGTCTTTCTCTTCCGTAAGCCAGTCACACGGAGATGAAGATAAAAAAAATAACGAGCATTAGGCTTTTAAAACACGTGTAATTCTTTACGCGGCACATAAATGATATCCGAAAAAAAAGGTTAACTTTACCGCATGGCGCTCTTCGTAACGCGCGAAAAAACGGTATCGATCGACTAGATGAACGAACAAAAAACAAAAAACGTGGTAACTATCAATTACGACTACGGCGACCAGAAATATAAGCGAACGAACAATGTGTTCCGTGCTACGGCGATAAAGGCTACGCAGAAGTTTCTAGAAGAATACTTCTGCATCGATCACCGCACTTACTGCCCTGCCTGACTTTTGGCGGGATACATTAAAAATCTCCGCTCGCTCAATGTCATTCGCCACACTGTTCGGATGCGCGCTTTCGCCGCAAGCACATGTCACTGCCTTAGCCCTCGACCACAACCACTACACAGACACTAGTGCAGTATCATCCCGGTGCAACTGATCGAACGAACAGGCACGGGATTTTCGGTTTTGGCCGAGTAAGCATACTTGACAAGGCAAAGCGACGGCTAAAAAGAACGATGTCCGAGAGATCGTGAATTAATGATATTTCAAAGAATATTTTCTAACTCGGACATCGTTAAAAGATAGCGCTGCAAGTACCGAATCCGTATCAATATACTAGGGGGCTTTCCCCCTGGCCGCTTCGCGGCCCAACCCCCCACCCGTACCCGCCGCCAAACCCCCGTTTTGTGAGAGTTTCGTCGTGACCAAGGCTCAAAATGCATATATTTTTCGATGTTCTCACTCGACTCAAGGCAACATACAATTGCCCATGAGTGAAGACATTATCCCTCAAATCAACAGCGGCGAAATCCAATGTTTCACCCGGAGCTTTGATAATGGTCATGGCATAGGCTAACTTGATAGGAAACTGCCTTCTTAAAATCTAAATGCCAGTGTCGCCAGCTATAAATTTGAAACTGATCCTAGGAATTAGAAACGTCTTACATTCATTTTCCGGACGAAATACTTCAATTATGAAACCTTTAACAGATTTAATGACGACTTTTCTTCCATTCACCAGACTTCTTCGAAATTCAAATTTCTGATGAGGATACAAATCGCTCCAATTTTTATAGTAATTTTGTGATTTGGAACCACTGGGTCTGACATTTTGTTTAAAATTTCAGTACATAAATGTGTGGAATCTCCATTTGTTTCTTTTTCATCAATCAGAGTTGTATCAGCACTATATAAATTTATTTCATCTCCAGAAATTTTTTTCCCTATTATCAATCTGTTGTTTTTATTCGTTGGTGATAAAATACATCTTTTGGACATTTTAGAAAAATTTGATAGAACATCATCGAGATAAATGTGATCAATCATTTCATCAAGTGAAGTAAACATTTTTAAATCGGGGAAATTTAATAGGATTCCATTTTCTTCGCCATACAAAGTCTCTGGCATTTTTCCTTCACCAATTTCTAATAAAAATTTTGAGTAACTCGGACCACTTTCGAAAAACACATACTCCTCGAACCCTTTTTATAAAACGATTGCGACCAGTCTCTATATTTCTCTTTCCACTATCACGATACTGTTCGTAGAATTGCAAATACGTTAGTTTGCTCATTTCTTCAGTTTGTGCCGATCACAACTTCAAAATTACAACGTCGTTTTTCAAATTTAAAAATACACCATAGAGGAAACAAAAGAAGAATCGTTAACAAAAGATGTTTCGTTTTTGTCCACTATGAGTAATACACGATGAATGAAAAGCCAGTAACGGTTATTGGGTGGGTGGAAGCGCGGTACTCTGTAGGTAAATGCAGTACCTGTTGCCGGGCGGGTGGAAGCGCGGTACTGCGTAGGTAAATATAGTAGTACCGCGTTTTCATGCGATTGGTAATGATCTTATTAAATTAGCGCTGATCTCTTCCCTTTTTGTTTTGAGCCCCAAGGTATGAACATTTTGAACATTTTATAATTTTCCTAAAAGACACTTGTTTGAAGCTGTCGATTTAAAAAAAAAAATAGCTTCCTACGTGCCATAGAACGGTCTCAGGACTTTTTTTTTCATTTTTGGTCTTCTGTCTTATTTACGTCTATGGTGGAAGAAAAATTTGATACATCGCTCGTTTTGAGCCCCAAGGTATAAAAATTTTGGACCCTCTATAATTTTCCTAAAAGCCACTGAATTGGAGCTGTCGATTAAAAAAAAATTAGCTTTCTAAGTGGCATAGAACGATCTCAGGACTTTTTTTTGATTTTTCGTCTTTTGTCTTATTTTCGTCTATGGTGGAAGAAAAATTTGATTCATTACTCGTTTTGTGCCCCAAGGTATGAAAATTTTGAACATTTTATAATTTTTCTAAAAGCTACTGACTTGAAGCTGTGGATTAAAAAAAAAAATAGCTTCCTACGTGCCATAGAACGGTCTCAGGACTTTTTTTTTCATTTTTGGTCTTCTGTCTTATTTACGTCTATGGTGGAAGAAAAATTTGATACATCGCTCGTTTTGAGCCCCAAGGTATAAAAATTTTGGACCCTCTATAATTTTCCTAAAAGCCACTGAATTGGAGCTGTCGATTAAAAAAAAATTAGCTTTCTAAGTGGCATAGAACGATCTCAGGACTTTTTTTTGATTTTTCGTCTTTTGTCTTATTTCCGTCTATGGTGGAAGAAAAATTTGATTCATTACTCGTTTTGTGCCCCAAGGTATGAAAATTTTGAACATTTTATAATTTTCCTAAAAGCTACTGACTTGAAGCTGTGGATTAAAAAAAAAATTAGCTTTCTAAGTGCCATAGAACGGGCTAAGGATTTTTTTTTCATTTTTGGTCTTTTGTCTTATTTTCGTCTATGGTGGAAGAAAAATTTGATTCATTGCTCGTTTGGAGCCCCAAGGTATAAAAATTTTAGACCCTCTATAATTTTCCTAAAAGCCACTGACCTGGAGCTGTCGATTAAAAAAAAATTAGCTTTCTAAGTGCCATAGAACGGTCTCAGGACTTTTTTTTGATTTTTCGTTTATTTTTTTCCGATTTTTCGTCTATTTATTTCCTTGGCGCTTTATTATAGATATATATATATATGTTTCTGATAAATAGACATTTTTATTGCTTTGTTGTATTAATATAATCGGAAAATGGACAGTAAGCATGAAATATTAAATCCTTTTATTTATTATATTTATTTTATATTTTCATTTATTGATGGTATACATTCGGTTTTTTATAGCGATTTTTCTTCCGTTTTGTGAAACTGTGGCCGTAGAGTGAAACTTAATTGAGTTGTATCTCTTAAGTATCAGTTCTATTAAGATTATTTATCTTGCTCTTTCAAGCAATCCGTTTTTATATAACCATTGATTTATTTTATATTCATTTTGATTGATTCCTGTTCTTTATTTCATTTACAAATAATTATTTTTTTACCTTTCGAAGATGGGCAAGTTTCTGATTAAATTACACAATTATTATGAAGTTTCATCTTTTCAGTGATCGCGGTTAGAGATTATTACTGGTTGGACACTTGTTTTCGCTATACTTTCTTTACGTCGTAAGTACGATTCTGTGATCATTTCTCAATATCGCCGTCTTTTTATTTCTCAAATAACCGTATGAATTTGTTCATAGTTGTTCTTACAGATTACTTAATCTTAGTTTAATATTTTTATCAAAATCATATATTGCCACTGCAGTCAAATTTAAACGGTTGATGTTAAGTTTCTTAAGTTCTTATGAATTCATTATTACGACTGGAGATGGTAGTGCAAGGACTAGTGTTTTTACTCTTAGAATCGGTTCTAATCTGTTACTGCAAATTAAAAGAATTAATTTTGAAGGCTGATTGAATTATCGGGGTCTACAAAGATACTTTAACATTGATTAATCTGTGTGTAATATGTGTCGCAGTCTGCCATTATTCCAAATTAATTTTTGAAGAAATTTTTGATTGTTTTATGTGGGTTGTTTATAGGTTACTTTAATGAGTCTCGAATTTTATCAATATCTCAAGCTGCGTGATAGCGATTACAATGGGTGTGTTTTATAGAGGGAACGTTAATCAAAGTTGTTTTTATAGCGAAACTGGTTCATAAAATCATACGGGTTTCAAAATTATGAAGTGTTTAGTTTGGAGTATTGAAGTCTTACTATTTTATAACTTTATACGGTAATAGCGGCGTTATAGCAAACTTTTTATGAACCGTGATGATTCTATTAGAAAGAAGACGTTATGTCGCACGTTCGTATCGCTGATTTCTTTAAAATTTGGTAATAAAGGACCCCGTTAACGTAGTAAAATTATAAAACGATTAAGTGGAAACATTCAAGTATTTATGAAAAAAAAATCGTTTTAAAATTAATTGAAATCGATGAAATATAATTAAAACAAAAATAATAACTCATATGGTATATTTAACAATTGTAGAAAATATGATTAGTAGTGTAAAATGTATGTAATGCGTTAGTATCGGGTTTAAAATCTTAAGACAACCTTATAAACTTTTGTTATTTTTTTCGCCACACTTTTTTTTCTTTTAAACATACGCAATGTTAATAGTGTTAAGAGTAGTTGAAAAAATTTGAATAAAATCGAATAAGTAATAAATTTTATTACATAAAGCCAAAATAATAAATAAAACGAGGTAAAAAAAATTAAACGGTAAAACAATTTGAACATTTAGAGTCTTTGAAATAAGGCTATTTTTAAATAATACGAAAAAGTACTGGACGAAACGGAAAATAGAAAAGCAGTTTTTTTCACGTGGTCTATACATGGCCAAATTCGAAGAGAAATAGAAGAGGAAGAATATTAATAATAGTCACAAAGAGTGGTAACTAAATAAAATAAGACAGTTTTTAAAGGTTACATATTTTGAGGTGACGCATGCGATAAAAATGCCAGAAGCAAAGATTATAACGGTGTCTGCTATGTAGCAAATGAAAGTAGCTTTGTTGATTGTTCCTTCTGGGAAAGAAATTTCTTCAGCACATTATGAAAAAATTCATTCGCGACATGTACCACACACACGTATTATAGTATTTCAGAAAAAAACTGGTAGCGGTAATTGATAACATACAAATGATGAGAGTGCATTGAAAAACAAAGTATAAAAATTAATTTACTGGTTTTAGAGAAAAGTTAAATCCCTTTTGATTAAGCATATGCATTTATGCACAAAATTAACAGTGATAAATTACACGTCTATAAGTGCGTATACTCGAATAGCAAGTTTAAAATGTAAATATAAATATTAAAAACAAATTAAATAATTTAAATATAGCCGTCTGTATAAAAATTACATTTATAATTAGGAACTTACCAGTTGTAAAATAACGAAAAAATGTACAAACAAATTTTGATAAAAAGTTTGGTTTTAAACCATAAATTTTTAATTACCGTTATTACAACCATTTGAGAAGTTATGTTAACTTTATTATACGATTTATTGTTATTTTATCCATTACAACGTAAATTTTAGTCAGTTTTAAAGGGAATATTTTCATAAATTCTTCAGCGTAGAAACGTGATTGTTTTATGATTTCATTAAATTTCTTTTTCCAAACAACTAGGTATGATGTTTCGAATTATTTTCAGTTTCGTAATGTAATAAGGTATTTTAATTTTTTAATTTGTTCTAAATTATTTACCATCGGGAGATTATTGAGCGTTCGGGACAATCGTTTTAAACCATAAATAACTTTTAATAGCAAACATACGTAAATAAGATAGACTATTTTTTCATTATATTGTTATTTTTTTATTTTTTTTACTTTACATTAAAGGGTATCGGATTAAGGGGTTTAAACAAAGGATTATTCGCTACCATATGTAGAAATGGAACGTTTAATATGGTATACTTCGGATTTTATCATTCCGTGAAGGGTATTGTTCCAGAACAAAAGGTAAAGTAGCATACGTATTTTTTTTTTTAAATTAAGTTTTCGATAATTAATTTTTTAGCGTTTAATATATGACGTAATGAATTTTTTTAAATGATTAAAGAGCGAAATAGTAGTATGTACGGCACTACTGTTGGACAATGCATATCCGTGTTATAACCATTATCCGTTCTCTGTGATAACACTTCTGTTTATACCGTTTTGGAATTGTCTTAGGCCATGTTCATGTATGCAATTTGTTGCACGACAATATGGCAGATTCTGTCACACCGGTTTTTTATTACGCGACGCGACTTTATTTTTTTGTCTCCATACGTCAATCATTATTATTTTGTTTACTTTTGTAATAACTAATTTCAGAATTTATGTTTAAGCGTGTGATTATGTTTCGTTATAATTTGTATTAAATGGTTCTTACAAATACCGCTTGTATAGTCCTGTTAATTGTAAGTCATCTTACAAAGAAAAGAAGGTAGCGAAAATATATTAATGAACTGCGGTTGCATAATAGAGACAAATTCGAACATTGTACACAAGTATTCGACAAAATGAAAATTAGTTATAATCTTGTATGTGATGTATTAAAAATGTAGCTTTTATGTTTTACGATCTTTTTCCCATCTATCTCCATAGTTTAATTTTCAACTTTCGGTCGCGAAGGTGCGGCGATAAATTCTTGTTACCGGAGTTACCGATTAGACTCCGGACACAGTTGTATCCTCAAAAATATAATCCATGTTCAGGCACTACAGTTGGATTTATCTGTAGTAGTATGATTTAATCTTAACTGCGAAAGACGTGCACGCACAACTACCAAAATTTGTTAAGAACGGTATGTCGTTCTGCACGTTCGGAGTAGCACGCGGAGTTAGAGTAATGCGTGGCTTAAGGTTTGAATTATGCACACTCTAGATATCAGTTAAACTCCGTCGGAGTTGGAATTAATAAGCGGATATGTATACAGTAGTCTTGCCGCACTGTAAAAAATTGAGTAAAAGACAGAAAAGTGCAGCAGAAACGTTCCAAAAATGTATTTAATATGCTGGAAATGTAGTTAAAATGTTATACCAACACAGCCCAACCGGTATAAGAAACAAAACGTAAATTGTGTATAATAAAAATAATTTATTATAGAGAACACATCTCAAAACACGAGAAAAATTATAAATAAGTTAAAAAACAATAAAAACCGTTTGATTAAACATCTCATATTGCCGCCTTGAGCTTAAATCGCCGCAGCGCACCGTGCTGGGATTGATTCAATATAAGAGTGCGAATAATGTCCTGTGAAATTGAAACCCACTCCTCTAAAAGAGCATTACCTAACTGCAACAATAAATTTGGCGGTGGAATTTGACTTCTAATACATCGTCTGAGGATATTCCACAAGTGCTCTATCGGATTGAGGTCCGGACTGCATGCTGGCTACTCCATTGTAGGAATTCCAACTTGCTGCAAAAATGTTTTTGTAGCTTTAGCAACGTGAGGGCGGCCGTTGTCCTGCTGCAGCAGGAATTTTCAACCCACAAATGGTGCAAATGGCACGACATAGGTCTGGAGAATGTTAGTGTAATATAAAAATGAGCGTTTACCGACGGTCGTTGACAAATACGGAGCTAAGTTTTGGCATTATATTGAATCCCGCACCACACCATTTTAGAGCCCCCATAAAAATTAGAGCGTCAGACGAAATTTTGTTGACTTTATCGTTCTCTTTTGCGTCGCCAGACTCTATGACGTCCGCCCGGTGTTTGCAAAGTAAAACGTGACTCGACAGTAAACAATACACGGCTCCAGTCATTCAGACTCTAATGCGCATGGTTACGAGCAAAATTTAAACGATCAAGCTTATGTTGTGTCGATAATACCACACCTGTTGCCAGCTTCGAAATACAAAAACCATGCTGCTGTAATCGTTGCTGCACTGTATGAGATGAAATTAACGTCCGATCGTTGATGCAGTTGCGAATGGTATACGCAATGCTGTTCGCGCAGTATTTCGATCTTCCCGCTCAGTTGTGATACGAGGACGACCTGTTTGCGGTCGCTGTACGTATTTTCCGGTCTCAAGGCATCGTTTATAAATGTGTCGTACACATTTTTCAGACACCTGATACTGAATTGCGACTGATCGTCGATTTCGACCCTCATTAATTAATGCCACCATTTGTGCGGCCACTTTAGACCGTACAGACATCGTTAAGGTGTTTTTGGAACTACACCGGTATACAAATCTTCTACAAGCACTACTGAAACAATCGGCATGCATAAAACAACGTCATTGCTGTTCAACTTCTTTGCAATGCGGCAGATACACTTACCAATAGGAAAAACGAAAATGCTTACCTCCTCCCACTATTCATCTCTCCCTTTCGCTACATTCGTGTCGTTCATGGCGAATATGCTTACCAAGCGACTACAAAATGTTTCCAATGCATTTGATCATTAATTTTTTTCATTTATGATAGATAACGGTACGTTAGCGAATCGCATTTAGTAATTTTTATAGTGCGGTAAGACTTTCGTCGCATAGTATATGTCCGCAGTGTCAAATAAGACACATATCCAACCGCCCTAGTGCGTTTGGATTTGCACGACTCTATTATAAACTAGTTTAAAGCGGAAATTGAAAAAATAACCCACTGATGAAACTGTTGCGTAATTACGTGCAAAAATCGATAAACCGTCGTTAGAAGTGGTTATCGTTGAAGAAAAAGCAACCGACTTGGAAAGAAAGGTAACGAGGATATTGTGATCAAATGAAAATTGAAATGTGTCTCATTATAATAAGTTAATGGTAAATTCGTTCCGTTTAACAGGTAAAATCGAAATTTTTTCACTGAAATGTGTCTCGCCGTTCGTTATTATCATTAACACTTCGATTAGTGTTAGTACGTTTTTTAATAAAAACTTCTCGAATGTGCAAAAATTTAATGACGAAAAAACTTTCATCAATAAAATATGTTTTGAAAAATTGCAATTTGAATAGTTCACGCTTCTGTTCCGCTTTCGAAAATACTTTCACTCATCAAAATATCGTCAATTGATAGCCGATATTAATTCGTAAATCGAAAAATTTTCGGAAATAGAATCGTTTAAGTTCAAAAAGTTAATTTTATCGGAATATGAAAAAATGCATATTTCGAATCATTCGGCTTGTTGACGGTCATTTTTCAGTGTCTTTGCCTTTCAAAATCGATCGTCGAAAAAAATCCGCGATGGCGAAATCCGAAAGCGATTTTAGGGCATATGGAAATTATTTCATTCGAAAAACGTAATGTACCGCGATTCTACTTATCTCATGTTTATCCAGTGCGATAATAAAATTACGCTCAATATACTCTGACCGTTAATTAAACAAAGCATTAACAGTCAGATTGACAATTCAGCCAGAATTGTTTGACATAATAATGGCGTTCTAAAATTATAAGATACCGTGTTTACCACCATATCAAAAATATGTATTAGTGTATTTTTTTTTTTTTTTTTTGATTCGAAAAATCGAGATATGTAACCTATATTATGCAAAGACAGTGAAAACAATCAAATGTGTCATTATCGCTTAAAAAATATAACCTTTGGAACTTTCTCGCGACAAAATGCTTTGCCGAAATCGCAAAGTCCTTTGATAACATCCATCGCACAGTGGCTAAAGTGATCCGGTGAGAATTCTACATGGAACATCTACGAACAGGAGTTGAAAGAGTTAACGAGGCTGTAAAGGAAAAAACAGCAGTAATACGCGGCATTATTAAAAGCGCATTTATTACCGTTAACCAAATTTGCATCCAGTTCACAAGAATTACTTGAACCGAACAATTCACATAACATCGATAAAACAAAAATCATTTCATTTAATTCACCAGAAATCACATTAATATTCGATCTACAATGACGAAGAATAAATGTTCCAATTATTTAAACTGATGATAAACAATTAACCAAACGACAGTTTTTATCATTAATCGCTTGCACATTTCATCCACCGGGATTCAGTCTCATTTCCTGATTGGTATATCACTGCGCGATGTTCTATTAGATGATGATTATAGAATCAGTTTAACTCGTTCTTACTAACTGCTTCGTAATGAAATTGATTCTTTTTGGAGAAATTTTGTTAACTTCCATCTCGCTGAATTTCACGCTCACAATAAATGCCGGTTCCCGAGCTAAAATGTAGACGTGGACGGGAAAAAGTTACGGAACGTAGATATATTCAAATACTTCGGCAACAACATCAGTAAAGACGCTACATTGGACAACGAAATTGCTTATAGAATAAGAAACACAAATGTAGCGTACGGAAAATTATCTCATCGGGTATTTAATAACAAAGATCTGTCAACCACCTGTGTGCAAAGCCATCGTACCCCAAACGAACGTTGTACCGAATTTTGAACTCGGAGAAAAGATACGTCGGTAGACGAAGGCTAAGATTCCAAGACGTGCTTGCCAGGGATCTAAAATGTATTCGGATGGAACTGAGAATGACTGGCTAGGAAAAACTACACTTGGCAGGAAGCAATGGTCAACAATAATAGATTGCGTGGTACAATAGCGCCTACAAAAGTGTCTGTTCAGCAAAAATAAAAAATTCCAAGTCGAGACATAGCCATTGCTGATTAACACCAACAGGTCACTTGCAGTGTTTGTGGTTTCATAAGTGCCCTTCGAATTGATTTGGTATCGCACATCAAATATTTGTGATTGGAAATAAACAGCATTCATACTCACTTACGAGGGAGGAAAGATGATATTTCATATATTAAATCTGTTTAAATCTGTATCTAGAAATCAATAATTTTTTTTTTGTTTTATCTAGAATTTATATGTATTAACATTTTTTTAAATCTCTTATTCTATCCTACTTTTACAAAATTTGTATGTTCTTTACCAAAATATTCATTAGAGTCAACTGACTATCATTTCTGGAGGTCCCATAGTTTTTATCATTGTGATCATCTGTTTTTTATTTCTTATTTACTATTTTCATGTATCATTTACTTATTCTATAAGTGATCCATTTACTTACCCGCTAAGTGTTGCCCGTGGCTTCACCCGCGTATTAATACCTGCTTAAATGTTTAACTTTTTCTCTCTTATTACATAATAAAAATTTTACATTTCCACTGAAGGTTTATTTCATCTATTCAGTTTTTCTTTCTTTTGGGAATATTACTAATATAATAATTAAAACAAACTTTAAGTGCATTTCACAACAGTGCCATACAGTAGTTTAGCAAGGATTTAAAATTTGAATATAAATATTTCCCATGTCAACTATTAAAAATTCTGTTGCAGAATTATTTATATTTCTGTAAGAATTAATAAAAAACATTTTGTTTAAAATCCCAGCACCCTTTACACCAGCTAGGCTAGAACGTCGTTTGTATGTTTAGACTCTGTCATAGAGATTTAATAATTTGAGCAACACAAAACGAGAAGAGATAGAAGTCGGTATTCTTAATTGTGCCAGAAATTAATAAAGTATTATCTAGAACTTACATATATTTATATGTACCGTGCTAATCTTCTTCTTAAAAGTGTTTTACTCAGTCCCTGAGGGTTGACGATCATTATCATTCAACGCTTTTCACTCCGCTTTTCTAATCAATTCATTGAGATTCTTGAGTCCAGTTCAGTCCAATCCTTAATATTGTCCAACCATTCCGTTTTTCTATTTTATTTAAAATATTTGTTACAGTAAATATTTTATTTAAATTTTTACTTTTAATTTACATTTACAATAGTAATCGTTTTATTTAAAATATTTGTCATAGTAAATATTTTATTCAGTTTTTTTTTTAAATTTTATTGAGCGTTTTTTACCTTTTTATCTTCTTCGCTCCATTCACAAAAACCCTTATAAGTTGGCTAAATTACACCTGAAAATTATAAATAAATACTGCATTAAAACCTTTTGTAGGAATTAGTTTCTCTACTGGTTAAACCCGAACAAAATCGGTTTGATAGTTCGTGAGATTAGCGCGTACCGACAGGGCAGATAGACACATTTCCGACTTCATTTATATAAAAATACACACACTCACACACACACACACACACACATATATATATATATATATATAAATAAACTTGGCCTTTGGGGCTTCGCAAGGGTGCAAGCAACCGTGACTTCGAATCTTTTTTCTTTTAAACTGCTTTTAGAAGAATCGTTTTCAATTGACTGTGCCATTCTTATCCATCTTGTACAAAGAAATATTTTTATTGTTCAATTACACTTTACATGTATATACAACATTATTATTTACATTTGTTTTCATCGTCGCCTATTTTTTCTGGTATGATGGGCATTGTAATGTGGTATTTTTTGTAGTGTACCTCGGGCTAAGAATGACACAGTCATTAATATATATATATACACACGAGCGCGCGCGCGCGTATATGTTTATATAGTATATGTATATATAAAGGAATATAATTTAACTTATTCATATTTGTTTTAATTTAAATTTAAATTTCAAGTTTAGAAATATTTTTTGTTTTTTATAAATATAATAGATTTTCAATATTTAAATTATTCAAATTATTCAAATTTAACAGTCATTTGTTATTTAATTTTTAGGATCATCATGCATTAGAGTTTATTCGGAAAATAACTATCGGCTTTATATCGGGTACATTGGCTTCCTGTTTGAACATACCGTTTGATGTTGCTAAAAGTCGTATACAGGGTCCTCAACCACAGCCTGGTATTATAAAGTACAAACGAACTTTTCCTACTTTAATTTGCGTGTATAAAGAAGAAGGGTAAGTGGTGTAGATTTTTATTACGGGCAGTAATAAGAAATATTTTATTCTAATGAACACGGAAAAAACACAGTTAAATCAAATAAAGTCGTATCATTATTTCATATTTCTAATTTTGATCTGCTTAACAAATGAGTGTAATTTTGTAAAGGTAAATATGTAAAAGTTAATTTGTATTACAGGTAACTTTTTGCACGCACGATTAAATTTCGATAAAGGATATAATTTATGCGAACAGTAAATTCAAAAATTTAATGAATAAAAGGACTATTACGTAACATAACTTTATAAAGTGAAATATATAAGCGCTTTCTTTTTATAATAAAAAAAAAAAAAAATGAAGTATATTATTTAGAAGAGAATTACAACCACATTAGAGATTTTACGAATATTTATCATTAACTTTAATTTTGTTATTGCCATGATTATGGAGTATGTAACTCCGAAACATGTCGGTGTTTATTTAATAAATGTTAATACAGAAAGTGGATATGAACATTTATAATCTATAGTTGATTGAAATTTATTCTTCTATAAGTTTTATAGAAAAACAATTATCTAGCCATGGTGAATTTCGAGGGGTCGAGTTTTATATATGCCGTACTTCCTTGTATAAAGCACGCCATTAAATATAAGACGCGCCCTGGCGTTGAAATCGAAATTTTGGAAAAATGTTTATTTAATTGACAAAAAAATGCAAAATGAAATTTATAAGCTGCGTTAGTGTAATATCAGTTACCTAAATTTTGAATGAAAACCGCAAAAAAAAATTTAATATCGATTATCTAAATTCTCTTACTCTTTGTCACTGATATTCTTACTATAATATTGTCAGAGCGGCTGTGAGAAAAATGCGAAGTCGGGATTTTGTTTACTATTGTCCTCTTGCAATATTATTGGATAATTTTCTGTATATTATTTAAAGCATCTGTAATAAAACATTTTTTAAACGAATGCAGTATAATTTCTTCCAGGATATTTTTTCATGCAGCTGAAATCTACTCACAAAACTTTCGTTTTCTATCCCATTTTTCAATGATTGGGAAAGTCCTTAGGGACACCAAGGTCAAATTTGATTGTTTGTTTAAATAGGTTTAGCTTTTTTCTGAACATTACAGAGAGATGTATCTTTTTATAATTTCTAAAAAATACCTCGGTTTTAAGATGCTGCCCGGTTTTATAAATTTTAAAATAGCAAAAAAGATGCGTCTTACACGCGAGGAAGTACCATATTTAATGTTTAATAACAGTTTTTTTAACATCTGATAATAGCAATAATATAAATTAATTGTTTTAGGTTGCTTGCGCTGTACAAAGGTCTTGTTCCGAAAATAATGCGATTAGGACCGGGTGGTGCAATTATGTTAGTTATGTACGAATATGTATACAACGTTTTAAAAGAAAATTATTTATAAACAATAAAATTTGCGGAATACTATTACGATTATTTTTTATTTATTTATTTTATTAATACTGCATTTTCAAGTAGCTAAGAATTTTTAATTAAAACTTACTCGTATTATACAGAGTGAATGGAAATAAGTTAAATTATGGCGAATTTTGATATTTGAAATTTGAATACTCAGTGAGCTTGAATTCAGTTTTCATCAGAAGCATTTGTTTCACTTATAGAAATATTTATTTTTATTTTTTCAATTTAAAATTTTATACATTTTAACGTTAAATTACGAGCCGATCATGTAATAATTAAAGTGACCAGAGACTATTGTTATTTAACGCTGACTTAAATTATTATATCGAAAATTAAACATGTATAGTTATTTAATTTAATTACTTCTCAAAATTATTAAAACCTATCTATATTTACGTTTTTATAATTAAACATGTTTCCTTAGATATTCTTTTATCCTAATTTTTCTGGTAGAACTAGTGGAAATTTCGGTTATATTAAACATTTTGACTTTTCGACTTTGAACGTATTCTGAGCAACGCTTGAAAAGCTTAATAGAAATTGTATGTAATTGATCATACTCTGCGCTTATTTCCTAAATGATAGGTTAGAAGAGGTAGGCGTATGTGTCACTGCGAAATAAACGTACAGCGTTGTCAAATAGATCAAATTTTACTTTAATAAATAATATTTTTTTGTAGAATATTATTAATATGCTGCATAGTTACTAAATTGTATTCCAAAATATTTGAAAAAAATTAAAAGATATTATTATAAAAAATTATTTATAATGTAACGATTTCGCATAATTAATACTTGTAATTATACAGTAATTTGGTAATATGCCTACGTTACAAAGCTGTTTCTTGCGACTTCATTTTTTTGCTGAAATACTTATTGGAGTCAATTGAAGTTGATATCTGAAAATCAAATTGCTTTCACTTCTGTAATTATTTGGTTTCTTCTTCACAAATTCATTTTCCTTATAGCTTAGTTGTTAGAGCGCTCGGCTTCCGTTACGGAAGTTTCGATCCCGAGCGACCACAGAAATTATTACGAAAATTTAAATTAAATAATCGCTAATAGTCACGTGAAAGGCAATGGTAAACCACCACGTATACCATCATGATATGCGTGCTAGTTAGTACACCGCAGACACACACGGGCTGTATTTGTAGTGCGATAAATCAAACAGTTACAATCAGTTCCGAGTGTAGTCTTGCGTGTGTACAGTAGCGTTGCATATAGCAATGCCAAGAACGCTAGCTATTCCGTACAGCTAGATTGTACAGATAGGTAGTCCCAACGCTTGAAGTCGAACTAACGAACGAAGAGAGATACAATAATTATTTATTTTATAATCTGTCCATCTATATTCCACCTTGATCCCTGGACTTTACATGTGAAAAACAGTTTTTTTCAGTTTTTAATTAAATATATTTATAAGGGTTCTTTTTCTCATTGAGAAATGTTTATCGCCGTCCAACGAAAGATTCAGACAAAGATTATTGGTTTTTCTAGAACCTGTCTATTGCGATTTAATAAAAAGTTCTGCTTAACTAAACAGCGCACACACACATCATTTTGAAGGGAGCCAGTTATTCATACGACGATCTCCCATAATTACATGTTTAAGAAAACATCTTCTTCACTCATATCTTTCAACTTCTCCACCTCGAGCATTTTATTAAAATTAATTTATTACCCAGGGTGGCCACCCAACTGGGAAAACCAAGAAACCGCGAATTTTGCAAACCGGGAAAATACTGGGAAATTTGCTGTAAAACCGGGAAAAAAGTAAAATTATATTTTTAATAAGAGAAAGTCATTTAAAGCGAAAAATGAATATGCACTTTTTACTGTACTTCACCTCGATAATAAAATTACGAAGTTCTGTTTTATTCATATAGAATATGCCGCGACGGTCAAATATTACCAATAGTAACAAAAAAATCCCACTCTTCTTTTTGTACAATTCTAGTAATCAGGAAATCGGAAAAATTTAAGACGGGAAAACCGGAAGGATTTCGACCAGGAAAACCAGGAATTTAAAAATTATATTTGAGCGGTCACCGTGTTACCACGCAGCAAATTAGAGTAGTTGAATAAGGATTTCAAATTTAGACATAAATGATATTCCCAGTAGCAAATATTAAAAATTTTGTTGCAGAATTGTTTATTTCTCTGTAAAAAATAATAAAAAACACTGCTTTTTTTTAACTCTCCGCAATGAGTATAGCGGCTAGGCTAAGAGTGCGACTTGTATGTTTAGATCATGTCATAGAAGTTTGATGATTTCATTAATGCAAAAAGTGAAGTAACAGAACGCAGTGTATGTACTTCCGCCAGAAATTAATAAAATTTTATTTAAAATTTTATAAAAAATAATTTTTTTTTAATCGTCCCGTTTGCATTTCTGTACCGTTAGCATCTTTTTTTTCTCCCCTCCTTGGGCTCTTCATCCAAGGACCTTAACACAGAAACAAATAGAAAGGAAAGAAGCAAGAACAGCGACCTAAAAGGTTAAAATGCTATGCGATCAGAAATGGAAAGCACAAAGGAAAGTAACAGGGCAATAACAGCAGGAGCTGGGAAGGAAAGGACAAAAAAAGCACTGAAAGGAGCAGGAAGGGCCGGCGCCAGGAGTTGAGAGTACTGGTGAGAGCATTCTGAGAAAAGAGTACAGCATTCAAACAGGACGTGATTGGAGTCACAAATAAGAGGAGAATCTGAAACGTATAGAGAACAGAAGGGAGAAGGAGAAAGAGAAAATTGGAAATAGGAAGAAGGGAGGAGGGAGTGACCAAGTCTTAGTCTAATTAAGGAAACAATAGCAGAATGACGAGAAGAGCGAAAAGCTTGAAACAAGCTGAGAATTTGGGAGAGGCTGTAGAAGAAGATAATGAGAAAATGCAAGCACGCCAACCAGTGTAAAAACTGTCCTATCCCGTGATCACAACCTTTTTTTTGTTTTTTCCTTTGTTATTATGTGGTATCCAGTGATAAATCTAGTGGTGGTTTTGAGGAGCAATGCCCCCCCGGAACTTAACACAAGCTGTTTGAGAATGCAGCAATTTAACAGGAAATAAAATTCTTTTTATTCGCTTTGTTTACAGTTATGTCAAAAGTTGCTGCCAAAACATTTTGAAATGGTTCATTTAGTCATACATTTTTAAATTTCAAAATTACGAAATTTATTTTTGACAGAAAAATGAAACTTCATAAAATAGGGATGAAAAAAAATGATCTTTTAAAATTTGACTTTGATGTTTGCTTGTTATTCTGTGAAAAAACTGATATGCTTTTATTGCAAATGTGCGAAAGATGTAAAATACTGACGAGCTGACAGGAATATTAGCTGCAGTTAGTATTTTTCGTCAGTGTGAACGGAAACTATCACGGTTCACGTCAATCCATTTATCATTAATATCAATAAATTGTTTAAAGGTTTCTTGTCTGTTTTCATTTATCCTTTTTTTTTTTTCAAGCAACATGATCTATAGACAACTTCATCTCGGTCTCTGTTGCTTTTTTCTTGGTTTTTTATTTCTAAGAAAAGTCCATTTAAAATAGCTTCAAACCGCGGCGTATTCCTTTATTATAAAAAGATAATGAACCCGTTAAAATGTTTTTACAATATGTTTTTTAATGCTGCAATTAGAATTAATAATTTTAAAACCAATTGAGAAAACATTATTGTTTATAATCGGTTATTGTACTTGAAATTTATTGTTTACACTTACTTTTTCATTATTTTAAATTACATAATAAATTATTTTTTACATATTTGGTTTTATTCAGGAATATCCCAAAAAAATTTTCTCAGTAAAGATATAAAGAAAATCTCTGCCTCTCTAAGAACATAAATTTGCCCCCCCCCCAGATACAAATTCCTGGATTCATCCCTGGTGATATCTGTAAGTCAGCCCCCGATCTACGATTTTTTCGAACCGGGGCAAGAACTTGATAGTGGCGCCCCCTCTCTCCAGCGTTTGAGATAAATTGTTAAAAAAAATTCACAAATATATAATGGGTGGCATTTTTTGCGATTGGGAGAATAAGTAACCTTTAATAAATTCACACTCTTTATTATCTATTAGCTAATAACTTTTTCATTTGTGTGACATAAAATTAAATATAGAAAACATATAACCAAGAAAGACAACAGATAATCAAGACATCTTTAGGTCCCAGCAGTTTTTTCTCTCTAATCTTGCTACAGGTTTATACGGCGTGCTTCCTTTTCTGCGGAAGAATCTATTAGCTCATGAAAGTCCGTCTCAATGGTAGTTTTACGTTCAATGGCTAGGATCGCGAGCCCAGATAAACGTTCCTGACTCATTGTTGAACGCAGATAGGTTTTAATTATTTTCAGTTTGCTGAAGCTTTGCTCATAACTTGCAGATGTCGTCGTTAATGTGCAGTATATCCTTAAAGCTGTACTAACATTAGGAAACGCTTCTTGCAAGTGCTTACACAGATGTTGTAACAGGTCGAATGCACTTGATTTTTCATTAATTTCGGTTATTAGATCTTTGAATACGGCAAGTTCCTGCTAAAAATCAACTGCATTCAAATCTTTTGAATATTTTTGTGCTAGATCGGCTCCATTTTTCTGCAGATCCTCAGTCGACGTATTTAAAAACGCGTGGACACTGAGGAAGGCGAAATTTTCATGTAAACTCTTTGCGCTCTCTAACCTTGTTTCTATTTCTGTTAAAATTTTGTCAAACACTACCTTTATATCTTTGGAAAATAGCTCAGTCGGATCTAGCATTCTTGATTCGTCTTCGCAGATTTCGTCGTGTTGCCTTTTCTTTTTGGAATTTCTTTTGTTTTTAAGGACTGGCTCGATTTCCAACTTTTCTGATACAGGTGCTGCTTCTTTGCTCCAATGTTCTATCGGATTTTTTCTCATTCCTTGCAAGATCTTAACAAGACCTTGCATTATCGCCACAGAACGCGAAATGATAATATCCTCTTTTTGTATTTCAACGTTCACTCTATTAATCTCTCGAAGAATATTATCCCAAATTGATAAGTTGAGGATAAATTTAAATTCCATCACCGTATATGTAGTAAATGACCAGCTTCATACTTAGATTCTGAGGCTAGAGAGCATTCTTCAATTTCTTCTAGAGCTTTAACAACTTCCGGTAAGATATAAAATAGAGCAGTAACTAGTGATGGGCAACTTCGAAATGTTTCATTCGAATTATTCAATTGTTCGATAATTTCGAATGCATTCGATTGTTCCGCAGTTGCATTCGAAATGTTATTTCATTCGAATAATTCATTCGTATTCACAACAATCATTCGAAATGTTATTTCTCTCGAAAGAATCTAGGCGATGTTTAACGAATACTTTATTCGTTTGTGTTCGGATGGTTCTGGTTTTTATTCGAATAATTCATTCGGATTCACAACAATCATTCGAATCAAAATCATACGATTGTTTTTTTGACGATTGTCGATTGTTTCGATTGTAAAAACATTTCGAAATCGCACATCACTAGCAGTAACAGCTTGGTGTTTAGCTGACCATCTGGTTTCAGTAAACAATGGATGATGCAATAATCAGACCGCGTGGTTGAAATTTGAAATTGTAACGAAAAAAGGACAACTACTTTGGAAAAGATAATATGCACAGCGCAGATCACAATTTCAAATGTCATGCGGTTCAACATTCTCCAGCACTCTACCCACCAAAATCACGAACAGTGTCATAAAAATCGCATTTTTTTTTCTAGCAGCTCGACGGTGATGATCGGTTTCTTTTAAAAATTGTTGTTGAACACTTTCTCTCTCTCTTTCATCCATATATATTCTCCGTCACTCATTTCATCACCGATTGTAGACTGTCGCCGCATATTTGATTTACACACACTTATGCAATTACAGAGCCTCCCGCATACACAGCCATAATACGTTTTTCTGAAATTATTCACTATAATGCCGAAAACAAATAATAGATCGCGCCCCTTAAAAACGCTTAGAATTTTCCGTTTCCGGGAAAAGTTAAGGATAAAAAAATTATACAAACACTCTTAGGCTATATTCACACTGCACGCAAAGCGAAGCGATGACGTGCGAAAAACACTAAAGTCCGGCAGAGTATTCATGTTGAATGGGAGGGAGCGTCAGATGTTCACACTGCGAGCGAAGACGAGCGATTGAAATAGGTTTCGCGCGAGTCGCCTGATGCAATTGCAAGTTATGTTGCGATTTGAAGCGAGTTCTCGCGAGTTCTATGCGTCTGTTCTATTGTTTTGATTCTACGTTCTGTTGCTTTGATTTGATATTCTGTTATTTGTATTTTATTGTATTGTATTCTATTACTTTGATTCTATTGAATACCTATATTCATTATAATGGCATGCACCAACGTCCGGCATCGTGGAATCAAAGGAACAAATACTTCCTGCATGATTGACTTCATGCACTCACTTACGTTTTCTTATAATTTTTAAAGTACTATTCTCCAATAAAAATGTATTAACGGGGTTTAAATGGAACGACATAACTGCTGTGACACCAAAAACTCAACTGCCTACTTGCTCGCCTATAATCGCTAGTAATATGAGCACATCATCGTATCGCTTCACTTTTTGCAGCTCTCCTCTTTTCGCGTGCAGTGTGAATACAGCCTTATATAGAAATTCAATGTTGTGTAAAAATTTCAAGTCAATCCATCTACTATTTTTCGAGTTTTGCGCCCATAAACATACTCCATTTAATTTTCATATATATATATATAGATAGATAGATTATGATTTTGGCGCCCCCTGAAACTGCCGCCCGGGGCAGGTGCCCCGTTTGCCCCTCCCCCCGGATCCGGTGCTGCTGTAAGTAGAACTATAGCTATTTCAACCAGGTTTTTATTGTTTTACTTTTATGAGAATTAAACAAAATATTTTATATACAATTGCTAAAAAAGAATCCAGAACATGGGTTTCAAGACTTGTTCTGTTCTAAATCCAAGTCGCTTTTAGGTTTACCTAACTTGAAATAATTGGCTACTAGAAAAAATTGGAAAAGTAAAAGCCAAGTTAAAGAATTGCCCGTCCCTTCACTTACCTGTGCAATTAAACTTGATACATTGTGAATTTTAAGTACACAATCCATGATACTTTATTAAGGATATAGGTGTATATACGATGCACTTTATTTTACTTCAACCGAAAATGTATTGTTTAAAAATTTTAAATTAGCCATACTTGCAAGGAATTGTAAATTATAAACAATTTAGAATATAAAATAATTTTAAATTATTTTATACAGAATTACTAAAGTAAGAAACTGATTAAAAAGTTCTACATTTTTACTAATTATCATGTACACATTCAAATTACTTCGAATATTTCAAACTAGAGGTATGTAACTCACTCCGGATTTGAATATTCAGTATCTAAATCTGGCTAGGTTTTAAATGATTCGAATCTATAGTTATAAAATAAGTCATAAATCATACATTCATATTTTTGCCGCACTTTTGATCAGCAAAATATTTACTTTTGACCACTGAATAATTTACTAATTTAATAATTCTTTGATTCGTTATTGGGCTATACATAAAAATGATACAAGGAGAAAAACAAAAGATGTAAAAATCTAAAAATTTAAATTAAAGCGTAGTCGGAATTATTTTATGAAATCATCTTGCGCATAAGGATTCTATTGAATAACAAAAATAATTCATTTTAAGCATTTTCAAATTAAATTAATATTTTATTACAACTTACATTACATTAGTCATGTATCAAAACTGCGTTATGACCGTTTCACTTTAAATACATTGAAATAGTATAACGAATTGATTCCAACTTCTGAGGTAGATATAACATATATTTTCTGAAGCTCTATTCACACTATAATCATGATTCGGAAATAATTATTTATCCAATAAATTCTAAACAAATTACTAACAATTTTGATATATGTTCAAATTTAATTTTTTATCATTTTTTATTTAAAATTATTTAAATAAAAAATTTTAAATTAAATTCTAACACAGTTGTTTTGGTATATCAATTATACAAAATTCATTCACGTTTTTCAAATATAGTAAAATATTTTACTTTCTTTTAAACATATACATCAAACAGTAGTGCGTAATTTTATATGTTAACTCTATATTAATATTTTTAATGTCATCTATAAAAATAAAAATACAGTAAAATGAAAATTGATATAATAAATATGTATTGTGTACGTTATTTTGTTTCAGATACGTGTTGACACTTAATAAACAGTTTGGGCGTAATTTGTTGATACTTACGAAATTTATTATTGTAAATATAAATATACTTTTTAAGTTTTTTTTCTTTTTAAGAAAATATTCGGTGCCTTATTTTACATTTTAAGGAATAGCGTATGGTACGTTGTGGCATATAGGTTATATCTGATATATATAAAAAAAATACAATTTTCCGTTATTTCAGTAGGTAATATAACATACGGAAATACTTTCATCTGGATCATATAATATGTATTGTTTTTAATACTCACTGTAATGAGTGTAATGTATTAAATCTAATAATGTGAATAGGTGTTACAAAACGTTTATTTTATTCATAAGCAAGCACCAATAACTAAATTTTGTAATATTTTATACTCGATACGATGATGATGGGTGCATTGTTCATTTATATCTAAAGAAATGTGCAATTTAACGATATTAAAGTTTCAGACAGTAGATTATATTAGATTGATTAAAATAACAGTTATAAAATATATAAACGAAATGAAAACAAAATGATATTTTGATTCGGTAAAAAGTAAAATTTATACTTTATTCATTGTTATTTTGTTATCGTGTATGTGGAGATGATTTAAAATATCCATTAAAACGAAGTTTATGATATATTTTTACATTAACTTGTATATTTAAATAGTAGGGGAGGAATGTTTATCAATAAAAAGAAAAAGAAACCAATCATATCTCCTCCGACCAATTTCGAGCATAGAGTACACACTGGTTTTGATAAAAGAGAGGGCAAATACATCGGATTACCTTTACAATGGGCTGGCATTGTTGGAAATAATCAGATTCTACGCAGTTCAAATCGGCCTTTACCTTTAGTGGATCCTTCGGAGATTACACCTACCGAAATACTTGATTTAAAAGTTCGTTGATTTTTACTATTTTAAACGGAAAATTAGTACATTATGTTTTTGCAGTACATTCGATTATAATTATATACATTTAAACAGAAACACTTCACTGCTTAGCAATAATATTTTTTTGTTTTTTGTGTTTTTTTTCATTTAGACTATAGTACGAGGGGAAACGAAGTTACGTATTTCGGAAAGCAATGGAATTCCGAAAACCTCAAATGTTGCCAGGTCTAATTCATTAAGATCGTCAAGTCCTCCGCGATATCGTAAAGTACAGTTAAACGTTCCCCCTGCATTACCTGAAGGAGAAGTTC
This sequence comes from Icerya purchasi, assembly GCA_039619475.1. NCBI lineage: Eukaryota > Metazoa > Arthropoda > Insecta > Hemiptera > Monophlebidae > Icerya > Icerya purchasi. The sequence goes on along the minus strand of CM077116.1, from coordinate 386,174,518 downwards.
TAGTCATGCCTCCAACGGCACATAATACTTCTCAAAATCATTTCCCGCAGTATTCTAATTCAAATCGTCGCATGACAGAGCAGCATCATAACCAACATGTACGTAATTGCTATTTCATACATTACAAACGTAAAAATTAAACTTAAGATTAGAGCAGTCAGTGTTTATACTATAGTGCACGTTACAGGTTTACATAAATGAATTTAGATTTTTAGTTCGACATATTTACCTTTGAATTCAAATTTTCTTCTTTATTTTGATTTTCAACCAACAATGTGTGCCGAATAGCCTAAAAGAAAGCGTTTTAGGTCAATACAATGATAAACGTCCTTGCTGTATTTAATGATTTCAAAATTAATGGTTGAATCAATGCTATCTTGGATATTATTGTAAAACAAATTATTTTAGTTTTATAATTGAATTTTTAAACAAGTAGTGAACATAAAGTCATATTTACGTAAGAAAATTTTAAAAACTATATACTTTCCATGTTTACGTTGAATTTTCGTTGTTTATAGATTTTAAAAAGTTCGGCAAAATATAAGTAATATAAAATAATATGTATTTCAGATGAAACAACCATATAATAATAATGACTGGTCCAACCAGGAAAACATAAGATATTCACCGCAGAATAACACTGTTACTTCTGATACAGAATATCGAAATTCAGCTCCGCCACCGTATCAGTATTCAACATATATGCATAACGGAAATCCGCAACAGGTAAGAATACGAATTTAAACTACTTTTAACGCGACAATTCGTTACATTTTGTAAATTTAAATTTGTTGACATGCTTAAGAATTAAATATACGTCATTTAAGTACAATTGAATTCGCGTTTTTGTTCTTTAGTTAATAATTGTAAATTAACGATTACTTTTTAATAGTTTTAAAATTTTTGGCAGGGTTTCCAAACATTGAAATTTTTTAATTTAAAATTTAGGTTAATAATTAACAATGAATGAGATGTATGTTTAAAAACTTTTTTAAAATACATGTTTTTGCATTTTGTTTTATACCTTACAAGAGGGATGATAATTATGAGGAATGTATGATGAAAAAAACATAAATTGATGCTTCATCTAAAGATGAATCTTAAATTTAAATTAAATGAATAAATATTTAAAAAAATAACCGAATATTTAGACTAAATCGTGCATTTTCTTAATTGCTGTGAATCAGAAACTTGTTTTAAACGTTTTACTTGCTAATTCAGATAATGATGTAGTTTTTTCGCATAATTAAGATCGTTGACGGCTTTGTTACAGAAATAGCAACGATTATCTCAATGTATATAGTAATGTTATGAATAAATTTTTTATTTCGTGTTTCATTTTAATTTGGGAACTAATCTTGGAACAGTTGTTTATTTTAACGAAATTTTAAAGGAAATTTTGCTTGGTGGAGTTAGCCTGAAGTTATTTTAAATAAACGCTGGTTAGTTTATCAATTTTGTGAAGAAAATAAATATCTATATTTTGAAACTACAGTTATTTCGTTTTCGAAGAAAAACAATCGTATTTTTATTAACTTTTTGTGTATCTTTAAAGTACACTTTTATATGTAATTATTATTTTTTTTAGGTTCAAAGTAGCACAGATCAAACAGGAACGAATTACACTTTAGGTGGATATCGTCCGCCTCAATCACATAATCAAGCAAATACGTTATCAGCATCGGCAGTTACTTCTAACGCGAGGCCAATGCAACAGCCGTCTCATGCTGCTAATACAAATAAAGTGAGTCATTTAATACGAGCCTTTATTCATTTTTTTGTGTAGGTTAAATAAAATGATTGAATAACTGGTTATTTCTATGTACTAGAAGTGAAAGTGGTTTTGGCATTCTCATCAGAATTTTAGAAGAAAAAAAATATATATATATATATATTAAACTAAGAAATATTAAAATAATTAATTTTTTACCTCAATTTTTTTTCACTCGCTCTCTTATTTGCCATAATATAAATTTTTAAATTTCCTTTTGCGTACTTTAGGTATAAACTTGTTCGTAGTGTATATAAACTGTTTTCTCTTTTTGTCTCTCCTTTATGTTTTAGTTATAATATTTCTTCATCAGTAAGACTAAGTGTTGGGGGGTGTACGTATATAATTTTTGTACACAAGACCTGTCTGGGTTGAAAAAGTGTGGACATATTTCCCACCGTCAGAACTGACCATGCGCCTGACTAAAGTCTTAATATAGCTTTAAAACTTCCAATACTGATAGTTGGGCACTCTGTGAAGCGGTTCATCATCGTAAATGACACACCCGTGTGCAGAGGACACATTAACCTATTTGAAGTGCCACTTTCTTATACTACATGTTGACCAGAGAAGATACCCCTAGCAACCGTAGTTAGTAATCGGATTTTGTCATTGACGAAGAACCGGCTCATCAGTGTCCATCTCAAACGATGTAAATGTACCGATGAACGGAAAGCACTACTAACGCTCTACGGCAAGGTCGCGGAGCTGCTCGATTTAGCGATCCGTGATCAGCCTTGCCTGACTATCGCCAACACACATTTAGCGGCAGTCTCCTACTGAGGCTACTGATTAACGTAAAAATGTACTTTTTCAAATGTACTAGAGATTTTTTTATCTGATTTGTTAATCTTTCGTCTATTACAAGATAATACTGCCAATTGTACCTTCTAAGATTTCTCAGAAGTTAGTACTTTTCTTTATGGTAGTCATGTATTTTTTCAATTTCGTGGAGGCTTATGATGTATCGTGTGATATTTTCTATTTCTGTTTGAAGTTTCATTAGACACGATTGGATTGAATAATATTTTACGGCAATTCAACGTTTCTAAGTTTAGACTTTAAAAATTCATACCATCAGCACTTTTCTCGAACTAGAGACATAAATACACAAGGTGGGGTGCGGAAAACGAATGTATTTCAAATCGCTATTGCAGTTGGAATAATGGTGTCAGAAGAGGGATATTTCGTGCGATCGAAGACTATGAAGTTTTAGTTGGTATTAGCATTTTGTCAAGATGCATGAGTGAAGTACGGAACAGCAGGGTTGAGTCCATTTTTAAGAGTCTGGAATCCTACGTGACAAATTCCGCGCATTTCGTAAACGTTTCTCGACTGTGCCGCGCAAACCGGTTCCACCCGAAAAAAACACTTCGGCAATAGATTAAAAACTTTTGCGAGACGGGAAATGTGAATAAAAAAAAAAAACACCCAGTTCTGCTAAACGTATTCGAACACCAAAAAAACTTCGAGAGGATGTGCGCCGCCTTACAGAAAAGTCCGTCTGTGGAAACCGGTTGGCGAATACGGTTTAAACTTAAATATTAATAAAAAAAAAACAACTATTAGACATATTCTTCTCAAGACTTGCATTTTCATCAAGACCTGCACTTCCATTCGTATAAAATGTTCATAACATATCAGCTTTTTGTCACGGACACGTCACACGAATGCAGTTTTGTTAACGTGTGCTTAAAGAACTGCAGAATGGTGAATATCTTTTGAACCGAAGCGCATTTTTATTTACAAGCTATGTTAATATATGCGCTACTGGGGTGATATGAATCCGCGAATATTCGACGAACTACCTCTTTACTTTCTGAAGGTAACCGTGTAGATGGGCGTGACCGAATTCGGGGTCGTTGGTTCCTACTTTTTTGAACCAACCGTTAGCGGAGACCGATACCGGCAGATGTTAACTGAGTTCTTTGTGCCTGCACTGAAGAGAAACAGGAAGTTGTGTCATCCACCTAGTTTTAACAAGATGATACCGCGATTATCATCGTTACGTCATCTCAAAAGGAACGAATCTTGTTCGGCCATCTCTCTCGTAAGATTTATCATGTGCTTTTTTTCTATGAGGTCATCTGAAATCAAACGTGTACGCAATAATCCTAAATACTTGACGGTCCCCCGAGTCAACACTGAACGCGGGGTAGCCGCGATTCCAGCCGTAACGATAAAGAAAGAATCATGAATTTTAAAAATTAAATCAAGAAATATACGGAAAACATAGATGGATTTTTTAGTGACGTAATTTTTAAAATGTTAATTGTAGAAAACGTTTATGTCTAACAAAAATTGATGAAAACTCTGGTTTTTTAAAAAAGAAAAAAAATCTTTACGCTATCAATTAACGAATTATATAGCGATTTGAAGTATGTTCGTTTTCCGTGCAGCGCCCCGTATAAGTAGCACAGAGATTAGTGGAATAGCGAGTATTCGATGAAAAGATCGATAAAACCAATGAACATATAAAACAAATTAATATTGAATGCTACACGGATGCGAATTTGGTTTTCATGTTTTTAAGTGTTTGTAACTGCCATGTAACATATTTTAATTAATTACTAATAAAACAGAAATTTTCGCGTAGACTTTTTTGAAAATACGTTTTTTGCAGATTAAATAAATGTGTTAATACGAGTATATATATATATATATATATATATATATATATATATATATATTAATTACAACGTAATTCTTAGGCTACCCCCCATTCGAAAAAATGTCCCAATTTTATGTAACGCTAAATGTCCCAGAAAAATGTCCTAATTTTATGTAACGCTAAATGTCCCAAAAAATGTCCTAGAAAAATGTCCCAATTTTATGTAACGCTAAATGTCCCAAAAAAATGTCCCAATTTTATGTAACGCTAAATGTCCCAAAAAAATGTCCCAATTTTATGTAACGCTAAATGTCCCAAAAAAATGTCCCAATTTTATGTAACGTTTGTTATATTTTGTAGGATTTTTGTTATTGTTATTTAAAAAATGTCACAATTTTATGTAATGAAATATGAAACGAAAAATGTAACGAAAAAATGTGTTAATTTTATATAACGGAAGTTAAATGTTAGAATAGGACTTTTGTGGTTATGTTATTTTTTGTGTGTGTTGATGCCAGTAAGAATTACGTTGTAAATTTTGATCATTTTATACAAAGTATAGAAGAGAAAGAGACAGGAATGAAAGCAGGAGGGGTCAAGGGGCACAGCCCCTTGCGAGGCCAAAGTGGCCGAGTTATATATATATATATATATGGCAATAAAACTTGTGGGAAAATGTAGTTAAATATTTATATTAAAAGAAGAAAAAAAATCATTTGTGAAATTATAATTTATCTGTTTTTAACGGGTACTTGAAAATAGGGTAATTTGGAAAAGGGAAAAAAAACGTTTTAATCACAAATAAATACATTTATTTGGTACAAATAGATAGAAAATTTATATAAATTTGTCAGTTACGCATAGAAACAAAAAAATGCTAATTATTGAATATTGTTAACACAATCCAGATACAAACTGTACCTGTGCTCGTTACAGACATGGCAAAAGTAGAGGAGAGACACTTCAATCGCGTACGTAATATTGCCTTCTGCCGTGTACATAGTTCGCATTTGGCTCGTGTTTCCTTTTGTACAATTTTCAAATTACGAAGAGGTTCTTCGTTTGTTTCCAACAATATTTTAATTTTTTTTACTTAATTCTGTTCGTAGACTTTGTGACTAAGCGTCGGCGCAGTTGGGTTTATACGAAGCTAAACGCTAATTTGTTTTAAAAACTCGCGCTTATTGAGACTTTCATTCACGACATTTAAATTATATGTACAATCCTGGCCTGATACAAAATATTGTAAAAAAATTTAAGAGGTAAACGTCTAATGCCTCAAGCGATCGTGTACGTGTGGCATTTTTGGTTAAACCCATCTGTTCCTCCCTTATTAATATTATTATATAACATAATGATCTTCGGTTTATTCAATTTTATTACAATAAAAGCGATTACTCACATTACATTTTCGCGGGTCACAAACACAGAAATATTTTTTATATTTACACTTGAAAATTTTTAACCGAGCCTCCTCTGAAGCGCCAGTGCCACACGGGTGTGAATCAGGCTTCGACTACTTTTTTGAGATTCCTATTAAGACGGCTTTTAAACGAATGACGCCGAGCTATGCTTCCATCTACAGACATAATTGTCGTACAAAAGAGGGCGTTCTACAGCGTGTGTCCTAAAAGAGGGAAACATTTGAAATTTTTGGCGTCTAATTATGTGCATTTTCCTGCTAGTAGTACTACTTGATTCCGATCGCTGGATTACGCTTTGTATTATTTTAACGCATTTAGTTTTTCGAAGTTTTTTTTTTTTTATTTTTTGGTTATATATTATTTGCTTAATTTTTCATTCACCTATAATACCAGTCGAGCAAAATGTTATTGCGAAGATTAACTTTAGCGTTGTAATTTATATTTAATATGTTCGAATGTGTAGGTGGTAAATAACAATTCAGATGTTTCATCGATACATTCCGTAGACAGTACAATAAGTAAAACGAATTTCGCATCAAATGGTATGCAGGTATCGCCGTTTAGTACAAAACAGAATGAGCAACAACGGACTTCTAATGAACAGGTATGACTAAATTAAAATTATTTAAAATTTTTCGGTTTACAACGTATTTATCGTGTACATTAAAATTACGTTTTCTGTCGTTATTTTTCTTTTCGAACAGTTCGCACTGCGAGAGAATGCTTTTAGTATTTGTGGTATTAATCCAAGTAATCTACGCATCTTGGCAAGCTGCGTACCATTTTGAAGGAAAAGTGCAATGCTCATTCGATTTTCATTAATTCAGTTAACATTGTTACATTTTTAAATGATGCGTAAAATCACTTTATTTTAAACGCAAAAAGTTTGTACACCAAATTAAGTTTTTTTTTTGTTTTTAGTTCTCATAATTAGACTAAATGTTAAGATTACTAAAAAAATAGAAATAAGTTTAAAAAACGAAAAAAGGAAACATTACATAATTTATATCAAAAATTATTTTTAATAGTGAATTATTTTCAAAGCTACAAAATATAACATAAAAAAATCTTCGAATTCGCCGTTAAAATCGTTTTCCCCATTGTTTGCGCTACTGATTGATCACTAAAATTCATGCTATTTTTTCATAGTAGATGATAAATTGGAAATTTCTTTCTATTTATTAAACCCGGATGTAACGATAATGGCAGATATTAAATATGTATATCCCCAAGGGAATTGATTTCAAAAGTATTTTTTTTTTTTACTTTCGAACAAGGCAACACCGCGCGAGACAAAATTTGCGAACAAGAAAAGGAAGATTTTCCGGACCTATAGTAATTTTTTGTATTGATATAAACAGCCGTATCGTCGCGACTGCGAAATTTTTTCTTTCACAGTACACTCTGCATCATCCTGGCTATGACGACATTTGTTTCGTTTGTCACAAGATAATCTTCATTCTCTTCATTTCGGTTTTTATTTATTTTTGTTTAACATTAGCCTATTTGTTAGTTTTAGTATCCATCTGGTGAAGTAAACGTTTTTCTTCAAAATTAGCCGTTACAAAAATTAAATTAAGATCACTGAGCTAAAATATATTGACATTTTTATCAGTTTGTTTAATTGCAAGACATTCTAAAGAAAATAAACTTTAATATTTAAAATTTAGTTATTTCGGTATGGTTTTTTCCGTAACAATACGTACTATTTCTTTTCCCCACGTTTTCCGGATCTGTTTATTTTATTAATATTACTTTTAATATGTCTCTATTAATTGTGTTATAATATTCTAATCAGTCGGCAGGTCACATATTATGTGTTGTATTTTAGGATCACGTGGGCATTATTTTAGAAAAAAATTAAATCTTTAATGATTGGAAATTAAAAAATAATTAAATGTCGATTAATTTTCGATAATATTATCCCAATATAATCGTGACACTTCTTCTTCTATTTTTTAAGTACTGGATCTTGGAGGGGCCCACACGTTGACCGCATTTTGCAATATTAATATTTGGAGTTTGATATTTTCGTCCATTTTTTACTAATATTGGCCAACCAATAAGATTTTTGGTCTGTCTCTTCGGCCTTTTTCCCTCAACTTTTCCCCGTATTATCAATCGCAATACTCTTCATCTTTCCCTCCTGTCATGACGTGACTAGATACTGTACTTTTCGTATTTTAATAGTTGTTACAAATTCCATATCTTTGTGCAGTCGATTTAACATGGCACAATTTACAAATTGTAATAGATTATTAAAATAAAACGCATAACTGAAAAAATTTTCTAGAACAATGTTTTCTAGAAACATTTAAGTTTTTTAAGAGGCAATTTTCTTATTTAACGGTGAACAGTAAGCGGTTTTTAATGTTACAGATTTCCGCTACTAATATCAAGCACCATGAACAACAACGTATTACTCACGAACAGGTATATACTCTATGTAATCCAGTAATAATAGAAATTACTCTGTGTATAATAATAATGATACAAATAGAATCGAATATGTCGTGCATTTAAAGCGAATTATATTTTATCCTATTGTATAATGAGCTAAATACAATTTAAAAAAAAACAAAATAGCATTATATAAATTTTTTTATATATTTTACGTAAAAATTCTCGTTCCTATTTATTTTACAAATTAACGATAGTAATAAAAAAAAAAAAAAAAAAAGAGAAATAAAAACGAAAGCAAAACAATTTTGAATGTAAAATATTTCGGTTATTGGTTATTAAAAATGAAAATTGTCTAGAAAACAAAGGCAAACTACTGTCGTAACTTACCGGTTTTTATTTAAAAAAAAAAAAACAAAAAAAAAACAACACATAAATGGATATGATATAGCGGGTAAAATTACGGCAAAAAAAGCAAGAGGCATTCAAGAACAGCTCTCGCAGATAGATTAAAACTAGAAACAGAAACTAGATTATACGCGAAATTTAAAAGATTAACTAACAACCAAGAAGAGCAGACATAGAAGTAGTGAGGACGTGAACTAGTGGAATAACTAAAATAGACACAAAAAAAAAAACGAACAGTGATAATGGTATTTCTTTTTAAACACAGTTGTTTCCGAAAATTATTTATTATGAGTAATCACTGTGATAGCTTTAAATAAGTTAAATTTTGGTTACTAAATATTGTGTTTTCGTTATCGGTAGAAAATTTCTAGAAAATTAGGTTTTATAAAATGTCGAGACGTATGCAACTCCAATATTTAAATTAAAACAATATTTGCGGCAGCACGTTTTCTGACTTTTGCTGAAAATCGTATCCTATCGAAAAATTTATCTTACATTACTGTGTAATGTAATAAACGATTAAGCATCGTACGCCTCAGTTAAATCCCCCCCTCCATAAAATATATTTAATTCTAGTTGTATTTATGTGATCCTGTGTCATAACGTAGCGCGGACAAATCTTTCTTTTTTTTGATTATATAAGAAATTATTATAACAGTATCGTTTTTAATCATTTTTTTCATTTTATTTATTGTTTGATTATATTGCCGGATTGAAGAAAAACATTTTTAAACTTACATTTTAAAATATTACGCGATTTTTTTTTTTTCAAAAAGGGAATTATAAATTACGTAACTTTTACTGTCTGTTAAAATTACTGCGGTCAATGTATCGAAGAAACAGGTTGAAATTAATTATGCGATACTTATTACTAAATGTCAACCTCGCAGCCATTTATGATAAACTCTAAAATCTAGCAGATAGTATATTATGAAAGAATTATATGCTAAAAGTTAAACTGAAAAGAATGATAAAGTAAAGAGACACGCTCTTGATAGGACATTGGAAGTTGTGAAATTAAGGTGCACAATGTACTAAGCCTAACGGTACTAGTGTAGGGGGTCAGTTCCTTCCTCTCAACCGTCTGTTTTTTCTCATTGGTGCCCAGTTATTTCAGGCTGAGTAGAAGCATCTTAATAATCGGGTTGTCGCGTTGGTTTTGGCGCTAGGAAATTACAACTTGCGTAATACACTTGGAAATCTGTGGTGGAAAGGTATATAGAAATAACAAAATCTATAAATGACACAGACTGTCGATTATAAATGCGTAGAAAATGAACTAGCGGGACGGAACAAAAAATTTAGGAGAAATCTTATATAGAAAATAGGCGCCGTTTTTTTATATCTTCGATTTTTATTTCCCCATTTCTTCTTCTGTAAATCGTCAAACACAAATGGTTGAATGACTACTGTCTATTCGCGTCCATCTTGTTGTACAATATACGCTTAGTATATTAACAGTTTTTTACGTACAGCGTAGATGATTTATTTATCGCGATAGTAATGCGTATGAAGATACGCTTTTTTATCCATACCTTCTGCACACGTTTACGGACTTATAAAACAAATGTTACTTTATTTAAAAAAAAAAAAAAAAAAAAAAACCGAAGAAGAATAATAATTTACTGATGAATTTTATAGGCAATGAAAAATTAAAACGAAAATAAAAGTAGGCCTAAGACGGAGCTGTATCTATCGCAACACCTTTTAACATTTACTCTGATTTTGACGGTTGTGAAAAATTTTAAATGCGAGAGAAACAAAGATGAATTTAGATAACGAGAGAAAAACTAGCTTCCAAGATATCGATTGTCAAATATCTCTGTTAAAAAGGATGTGAAGAGGAATTTGAAAACGGAGAATCAGTGAAATGGGCATTCATAGGGGAAGATACCAGGGATCAGCAATGTGATCGTAACCTAGTAAGGAAGAAACTTTTTTAGTTAAAAGCGTATAAATAAAGATGACAAATATAATACATTATATGAAAGTAAGAATACGAAGAAAGGTCGCTAGACGAATAAAAGAATAATTAATTAACACCGATGAAAGAAAGAATGACAACGAGAAAGTGGATATTGGGCGTTGAGAACGGATACTTAAGGCTAAAATAGTGAGAAATAGTAGATGATAGATAGCCCACATTGTAGTATGAGGATATAGTTCATAAACGGGAAAATGTGTCGGCAAGAAAATGATGAATGCTCTAATTGGCATTGTTTAATCGCTGGCATATATATTTTATAACACGCGCCGATTAAATCCGAGCTACGGTAAAAAAGTACACATAGGCTTAAAAAATCAGTTTAAAAAACGATGCTTCGTCAGTAATTTGCCCGTCGCGCAGAAAAACTTCCTATACTAACAAAGTTCCTTGTTGTTTAATCGGCGTAATTTTTAATAATAACTTAAAAAATTATGTATTATATTGTGAAAGTGTTGCGTATTTCTGAAATACAGATTTATGCCTCTCTTGAGGATCGGTTAAAGAAGATTGTACGGATTATCTTCTTCGTATTAGATCACTGGACGATACCGCCGACGTGTAAGATAAACACACATATTCCGAACAACTTTATAATTCAGAAAGCCTCGCGCTAAGCCTTACGATAAATTTAAAATGAATCGAAAAAGTTGCCTTTTTAAATTTTGTTTTCGAAATTTGCTACTTGGCATCGTATTTCGATATGTTATTACTAAAAAGCTATAGTGTTAACGCTTCATTTATAAGAGCGAAATTAATATAGCTTATAAGTTTGCATATTTTTTAATACCATTCTGTCGTAACATGCATTTCTGTATATTTTTGTTTTTATCTTTTAAATACGCTTGGTGCCAGTTATGTCGCAATAATGAACAAACTGTTATCCTAGACAGTTCCGATAACTGGATACTCGTTATAAAATATCCGTTCGTGAGAAACTACTCGCGTAAAGTAATACTTCATTATGATTACTCTTTCGGACTGTGCTACTAATGCATGTGTTTGTTGTGTGTTTTTGTTTTGCTCTTTCTTATTTTTCATTTATCGCTTACCTTGTGTGCAACCAATTCGCATTTTTGTAGTCGATAATAGTCTGTTGTTTATTTATTTTTTTTTTTTGTTTTTTTCCCCCCATTTTATAATAGTTTGCTATGTCTATATTGCGATTTTTTTTTTGCTTAATCATTAGTTCAAAGCGGCATTACAAATGGTGGTCAGTCCCGGCGATCCGCGGGAAAATTTGGATAACTTCGTAAAAATAGGTCAAGGTTCTACGGGAACTGTGTGGACCGCCGTCGACAAGACTACGGGTAGGAAAGTAGCGGTGAAGAAGATGGATTTATTTAAGCAGCAAAGAAGGGAATTGTTGTTTAACGAGGTACACACATTATAATACTCGGTTGATTTTTGAAAAATTGTTCGTGTCGTTTTATTTTTGGTATCTTGTTTCATTGAAAACGCGTATCACGTAGTAGTTGTATCGAAATGTCGTTATTAACGCGATTTATATTTTCAATATGTAATAATAGGTAGTAATAATGCGAGACTATCACCACCCGAACATAGTCGAAATGTACGATAGTTTTCTGGTAGGCGATGTTCTATGGGTGGTAATGGAATATCTGGAAGGCGGAGCGTTAACCGATATTGTTACTTACGCCAGAATGGACGAAGAACAGATAGCTACTGTTTGTAAACAGTGTTTGAAAGCTCTGGCGTTTCTTCATTCGCAAGGCGTTATTCATCGCGACATAAAAAGCGACTCCATTCTGTTAGCTGCGGACGGTCGCGTAAGTATTACTTTTTTTTTCGCCCCCGCTTACTAACACTATCTCCTAAGTTACTATACTATTTCGGCAGTGTGTTTTAGCCGTGTTTGCATGAATGATATTAACCGTGACTTAAGTTCAGTATGATGTAAGCGGGTAGTGACAGTGCCGTCTTTAGGAGTTAGGGGGCTCTAAGCCTCGCCGGTTTTAGGGCCCACTAAAAGAAAACGATTTTATGCAAAAATACAAATTTCAGCACGGCGACTGACGTGCATCACCACCGAAACAAAAAGGAAGCCACGTGACGTTTCATTGGCCCGAGTAGCCAACCCGCTAACTTCGCAAGGAGCATATTCTTGTTTTCGGGCGTCCAATAGTGTTCTTCCGAAAACAAGAGCATACCACCTTCTGTTTGGCAGCAGAGAGTAGATTTTTTTAAATTTTGAATTTCTTCCCCTCTTGGTTCTGCCATCTTTTAACATAGTGGCACGTTAGACTGTTTAAAAAACAAGCGTGAACTTGCAATCAACACGAGAATCAGCCTGATAAAGTTTCAATGTCTTGCTTTTTAAGTTACTAGCGTGGACCAAGGGCATCGTATCAACATTAAAAATGCATGGCACCCTCGCAACACTTTTACACGCGATTAAACAATTCTGAAAAAAGAAAGAAGAAATTATTGAATAAAATAAGTTGCGGAGTATGTTTCGGAAAATAGTATATTCCAACAAAAATCGCCGTTTACCAATATATGAGATTGGTAGTTCTGGAAAGAAAAAGGTGTTAAGGTTTTAAGGGAAACTTTCTGAAAAATATGATATTAATATAGATGCGAAATGTTTAACATCTGAATGTATTCACTTTAAATTTTACTTAGAATCATCAGAAAAGATAATGGACTTGTATACATGAATAAAAAAAAAATATATATATATATATATATATAGTTTCTACTTTTTCTAATATAGAAATATGCTTTCGAATATTTTTAAGTATGATGGTTAAAAATTGGCCTGGAGAAAGAAGTTTTTCACCACTCTAGTTTTTAAAAAATCAGCATAGAAGCACAATGCTTGATAAAAGACTAAATAGTTTAGCAATAATGTTTATTGGATCAGATATTTTGGAAAGGATAAATTTTGAAAATGTAATCTCCGAATTTGTACTAAAAAAAATGAAGAAAACTAAATTATTGTATTTTTTAATGTAATAAAAACTCCTTTAATTATGTCTTTATTAATTAAACATTAACATATTGTTCAAAAATACTATGTAAAATATCATGGAATTTTATTCATACTGATAATATGTTTCAATTTCACAATTATTGGTTTATTAAAATAAAATATTTACATTTTATGTTTGAAATTTATTTTAATTTTTTTAAATATTCTGAACTGTACAGGCAATTTAGCAATCCGGGGCCCCGAGTTCGAATCTCGGGATATATATATAATCCTGAATTCATTTTTTTTATTCCATCTTAAGGGGCCCCCTTGAGTCGGGGGCTAAGCCCGGGCTTCGTCGGCTAATGGGTAAAGACGGCACTGGGTAGTGAAGTAAACAAATAGCTGCTGCTGATATACAAACCGTGTTGATTGCTCAGTTCGTGCTTCAACGGCCATTTGTATCGAAACCAAACTGTTAATATTGACCTTTTTGGACCATCTACAAAAATACGTCTTAAATACTGAAAGAATAAAATTTATCGTACTAAATTAGCCTACTCGGCTGACCGTTTGACTTTTAACGTAAATGTCTTCTCACGGAAAATAGGAAAATATTTTTATACTTTACACAGTTAACGGGTACCTTAATGAAGGAGAAAAAATAGAGTTTTGCGCGGAAGTGACACGTTGCGAAAGGAATCCTGAAACGCGTTTCCGTTTTCAGTGCGAAATGAAATCTTATTTTTTCAATAATCGAATAATGTTTAATTGAAAATAGCTTCGAAAGTTATTTTCATCATTAAAAGCTGAACGCCGCAACATATACTCCGTATCATTCCCAATTTTTTTAATCGACGGATAAAAAAGAAATATATCATTCCCCTTTTCTGTCTGAAAATTGAAATATTATCTGATATTACAAAAAAATCAGTAAATAGATCAGGGTGACCACTTTCCGGAAAACCGGGAAAAGTCGAGGAATTTCATTAATCGGGAAAATTCGTGGAATTTGAAGACAGAAATACCTACCTGTTACACAGAACTTGAAAATATTAAAATAAATTGCAAAACTTTTTAGGTAAATGTACATTTACTTAGTATAGTCAATAGAACATCTCTTCGCATTTTGCACTAGCAGTTAGAACAATAAAAACGGCAGATTACGATGGTGAATTTTATGCACGTGTTAACGGGAAGTAAAAATTATATTTAGTGATTATTCGAGATCTTATCGCCGAGATTCCTTGTAACGCGACGTGATCAAAAAAAAAAAAATAAATAAATTGTTTAACAAAAAGACAAAAAAAGAAAACAAAATGACATTTCCCGAAATATTTGGAAATTATATAGACTGCTCTATATTCTGAAAGTTGGAAACTACGAATAATTGGAAAAGTCGGAGAAATTTCTTTTTAAGCGGCCACCCGATGAAAGAAACTTTAACTAATTTATTTTTACATTAAAATTATATACTTCGCTTCCCGTTTACATGTAATCAAAAATTATTAGTTGTTTTCGTCGCCTATTGCGGTATTTCAATACGCTTTTTTTGCAATGATGGATAAATTTTAATGATATCAACAATAAATGACTTCAGCGTGTTGGTATACGCGTTTTTGAGAATGGTCGCGTGGTTTTCAACGGATAATATTCGAAAGCAAAAAACAAAATAATAATAACTACATGCTTGCCGAAGTTTAAGCAGTGTAATTAGAACAATTAAGATTTAATGTATATTCTGTCGTTTTGACATTAGTGTTCAGTTACCTTATTTAAATGACGCCATTCCAAAACTAATGCGCAGTACAAATTAGATGTTAATGATGTATATTGTATTCATCGTATGTTCTCGGTAAAATTTAGCGAAGTAATTTTTAATAAATTACGGTCACCGACACCAGTAATTTTTGTAAAATATGTATTATTTTTAATAGGTAAAATTATCCGATTTCGGATTTTGCGCTCAAGTGTCACAAGAATTACCGAAAAGAAAGTCTTTAGTAGGAACGCCTTACTGGATGTCTCCTGAAGTTATATCTAGGCTTCCGTACGGACCTGAAGTGGATATTTGGTCATTAGGTAAAATAAACTTAATTTTCTTATTTATATTTAGTCGTCGCGAGAGCTTAGTTGCTAGAGCGCTTGACTTCCGTTACGGAGGTCACGGGTTCGATCCCGAGCGACGACAAAACTTATTACAAAGAATTAAATTAAAATACTCGCTATTAATCACGTGGAAGGCAGAACCCACCGCGTATAATATGCGCTCTAGTTAGTACACAGCAGACACACATGGGCTGCATTTGTATATCGATATATCAAACGATTACTAATCAGTTCCGAATGAAGTATTTTGAATGTATACTCGCGTTGCATATCGCAATTGCCAAGAACGCTACCTGTTCTGTACAGCTAAATTGTACAGATAGGTAGTCTAGACACTCGTAATCGAGCTAACGAACGAAGAGATATTTACTTTTGTACATTAATGCATGTTAAATCGTTTTAGTAGCCGAAACGTATTTGCCGTTAGATTATTCTTAAGTGTTCATGGACTTCTAATTTTGGTCCATAAACCACGTTCAAATTTAAATTTGTCGCAGTTTTGGCTTCTTATATTATCGGAAAGCAAGAATAAATCGAGTTTGTAGTGTTATTATTTGCGCATTTTTTTATTTTTTTTTTGTTATGGTAGCGTGCTGAAGCTTGGTTTTCATATTGTGAATAACAAAAGAATTGTAATTACTTTTTATTTTTTATTCCACTTATTAGTAATACTAGTTTTTTTAAAAGCATATTAACATTCTTTTTAATATCTTTAATTACGGATTCCCTGCTCAAATTTAAAACAAATTTGTCGGATACTCAAACTTTTCCTTACAATTTTTTTCTATTCAGTATTAGACACTAATAAGCGATTGATTTATTTTAGTTAATGTTTTTGTTTTCGTGATTGTTAAGAATCGAACATGGGACTATTTCGTTAATGGGTTCATAAAACTGCTAACAATTATCTTTTACGTTTCTGTTTTCATAGTATGTCGGGCTGTATTTCAATCAGGCTTTATTCGATCTTTTTCGATATTTCAATGCTGTAATGTAATGCGTCAAATGCATTTCTAATTTTATCTAATTGCTTATCATCGTTAATGGTTTAGTTTGAAGACTTAGGTGCAACGTCGTAAAATATACAGGGTGCGTAATGTATTTGAGGACATGTCGATATTAAAACTAAATTATTGATGTTTTTAACAACATTTATTGTAATACAATTACATTTTTACAACTAAATAAACAATTTTTAAGCCACGCAATCATTCAATAAAATCGTCTTTTACTGCAATAGTAATTCTCGTCCGAAAATGTTTTCATGCCCGAATCAAATAATACTTGTTCAACTTGGTGATAATTGTGGTAATAGTAGCTGTAAGGGACTGAAGAGCGTGTTATGGGGATGTTTATTAGTGTTCCGTTCAACAACGCCCCATACGTAGTAATCCAAAGGATTAAGGTCTGGCGAGCTAGGTGGCCACAAATTTGGGGTGATGTGGTCGTGCGGATTCTCGGACATCCAATCTTGGGTTGTCATGGCCTTGTGTGAAGGTGTGAAGTCCTGTTGGAATACGTATGGCCTCTCACCGCGCACGCTGTCTATCCAGGGTTTTACAACTGTTTCGAAAACTTCGGTGTAGGCATTCACTCGAAGCCTCTGAGGAAAGAAGTGGGGCGCCATGACTTGTCCTTCATTGCTGATCACTCCCAAAACCGTGATTGTTGCGGGAAACTTTGCCTGCATAACAAGAAGAACATCTGATTCACATACGACTTGTATCGCATGTCTTCGCGGACAATATTACGGATTATGCCCTCAGAAACATTAAAGTCTCTTGAAAGGGCTCTTTAAAAGGTCTTGGTCAATAATGTGTTCTGAATTTCTTAAACAACAATGCTGTCTGAA
Organism: Icerya purchasi; assembly: GCA_039619475.1. Classification (NCBI taxonomy): domain Eukaryota; kingdom Metazoa; phylum Arthropoda; class Insecta; order Hemiptera; family Monophlebidae; genus Icerya; species Icerya purchasi. The sequence goes on along the minus strand of CM077116.1, from coordinate 386,157,024 downwards.
CGTGCTTTATGTTTTTTTGCGTTTGGCAACCCTTTCCACATCGTCAACAAATGCTTTCAATTCTTGACAAACTTTATGTACAAATGATCGGGCGACTTTTAAAAATCGAGAGATTTCACTATTGCTGTGATTTGCGTGTAAAGCAATGATAACAGAGAGTTCCTATTGATTTCCGACGTTAGGTTATTGTCCTCCATTTTTAATCTGAAAAGAACTAGAAAAACATGTTACTGTGTATGAAATGGTAGCCTCAAGTATGAGTGTCCTCAAAACCTTACGCACCCTGTAGTAGACAGCATCCTACGCTCCTTGCAGGCTGAACTATGTTTGAAATTGAGTTTTACTTTCGTTTTGGTACTTGAGGTGAATATAGATTTTTTTATGATTCACGCGTTGTCATAATTTCTCCCCGGTGCTCTTTTCTGCTATAACATTATCACGTTGTAGGTGTCGATGTAAATCTGAAAACTATGCTTAAATGTCATAGTATCTTTTCATTTATGCTTAACGTAATAGATAAGATTATTTTCTGTCGATACTTTGCACAAAAACAGATTTGTCATTTCACTAGTGTTTTATAATAAGCGCGTGGATTATTAAAATAGAATTTTCATTGCTCGCGATGTAAGGCTTATTTATTATCTTAATAAAAAACGCTATTAGTTGTTTTGTTTTTTTTTGTGATAAAGGTGGACTTTCACCGGCTGAGAACTATTTACTCTTTAAATGATATTAAATGTTTACGGTTTTATTGAAAATAGTTTTACATTTTGTTTTATTGTACGCAATTCTCTATGTATTCTGTCTGGATTTCTATATGAAGAATTTCATCTTCGATTATCGATGATTCGGTGTTTTCTAGTTTTTTCGATGTGTTTGACTTATTCGGTTCATTTTTTTAATTTTTAGTGCGCTCGAGAATTTACTTGTAATTCAAATATTACCGCTGTCAATATAAATAATATATTTTTAGGAATTATGGTAATAGAAATGGTGGACGGCGAACCGCCGTTTTTCAATGAACCACCTTTGCACGCCATGCGAAGAATACGTGATATGCTGCCACCGAAATTAAAGAATACGCATAAGGTAACATTTTCGATGTTATGTATAAAATTTTATATATATATTTTTTCTGTTATTCATTCGGCAAAAAGTTAAGTTTTAAATTTAGCTTATTTAAATATATTTTAATTATTTGTGTAAAGTAACTGAAAATTTAAAATAGGAGATAATGAAAGATTTGCAGAGTAATGGAAAATGTTTACATGACATGCATAATAAATTGAGCAATTATGTAAGGTTTGAAGTTGTTTTATATAAGTTACTATTTCATCGAAGATGTCAAAAGAATTGTAAAATTTAAAAAAGTAATTAAAAAAAGAGTTCTACCTTTAATTGCATTTATTTTGGTCGTGTAAAATTTCATTATACTGAAAAAAATTATTGAAGTTTTTACACCCTAATGGAATTTTGTAAACAACCGGGAAACCGGGAATTTTAAAAACCGGGTAAAAACCAGGAATTTTGTCTTTTTTTCTCAATTTAGCCAGTTTTTTCTTTTACTTAACCCTTTATAGGGTATTTTATAAAACTTTCTTATTTATCATTTCTATAATTTTATCTCATGTGGTACCTTATAAATTTATACACTAATGCAACTAAATTCGACGTTGGATCTGCCACTATCTGTGTTACTGAAACTGGAAAGGTATGCATCTCTGATAGGATTTCTGTTCTAAGTTTGTTCCTACTCTGCTCGTAAACTTTACATTGCCGAATAAAATAATCTATTGTACCCTCTGCTCTACAACTACTGATAATATTAATTTTTTGCCAAGTGGACGGGCGTTTTGTTGTGACCTGTTCTCAATCTCGTTATCGTTACTATAAAGTCTCTTTCAAAGTTATTCGCTCCTCCTTTAAACCAAGGGACCCTTGGAACATGTTTTTGTATTCTTGAGTAGTATTTTCCTTTTTGATTACTACTCTGTTAGTACTCGACGTTTCACTCTGTTATAGTGTGTTCTCTAGTTATCGGTAAAATATCCCACGAATTTAATTTTTGGACAATTGTTTTATGTACTGCGGTTCTCGCAATTCTATCTACTATTTCGTTTCCTTTAATAGAGCAGTGCGACGGAATCCACTTTAGTACTACTTCCGTTTCTGCCTGTTGTAAATTAAATACTTGTCTTTTTATAAGGCATTCGATATTTGACATTTTCTTGCCAATTCCGTGTGATAGTTTATGCAATACAGCTAGAGCGTCTGTTAGAATTAATATTTTTTGACCGACAAACCTTCTAGAATATTCTAGGTTTTTTAATATAGCAAATAGTTCCACTGTAAAATAAGATTCAGTATACGTGAACTGAAAAGTTTTAAAGAACTCTCGGCTGGGATAATAAAAAGCTGCTGTGTATCTATTTTGCCCCAGATCAAACGATCAATTGGTGTAGAGGATTTTGTGATCATTGAACTGAGATTTTAATATATCATTCATTATCAAACTGTTGTGATTTGAAAATGGTTGGTTAGTTTTGAAAAATTCTTTAGTATTTAATTCAATTTATGACCAGCAAAACGATTCCTAAAAATCCATCCAAGTTGTTAAAATTATTAAGTATTGGAGGAGTTGTGGTAAACCTCCAGTAATCACGATTTTTTAAGCTATCTAATTAGAGAACCTGCCGATGAGTATATCGCCAAGTCATCTACATACTGAATAATTTTGATATTTCGCCCTTGGATTTTTTCTATATCCTTTGTATATAGCGCGTATGGACATGGACTGAGTAGACTACCTTAAGGAAATCCCCTTCCCGAGTTTACCGACTCGTAGGTTCTTCTTCCTGATAGAGCAGTCAATTTTCTATTATAAAAATAATTGTGTATCCAGTAAGCAATTTTTTTGGAAATTTCTAACTCAATGCGTATTTCGATTAGGGTATTGAAATGCATATTATCATATGCCGACTTGAGATCAATAAACATAATAATACCAAAAAATATCGAAAATACATATCTCAAAGTGGGAAAAAAACTCTTTCAATAATAAGACGTTCATTTATTAAAATAGTTCTTTATTTTGCAGGTAATTTTCCAAATAACAAAACTTCTTGATCAATGGAAGTGTTATTAACATAAGGGTAAGTTGAAAAGTAACGCCTCCACTTCTCTAAAACTGGTTCTAGTCAACATAAATGAATGAAACAAGTTTTATATGCAAGCTTGAAGTGTCGTTTAGCAACATGTGAAGTTTCGTTATATTTGAATCGCGTGTTCGGTTAAAGCAACGCGCGGTGATCGAATTTTTAGTTACAGAAGGGTGTACGTCGAAGCAGATTCATTTGCGTTTACATGATCGATGTGAATAATGTTTGGCAATGGGTTGTTGCTACGAAGAATGTGAACCCATGAACTTCTCTCAATTTTCGATGAATCACAATCGGAGCCTCTCGAAACAGTGGTTACCTCATAGGGTTGATGAACTAATTCGCACCAAGCGGGATTATTCAGGATGAAATCGCTGGTTATTTGGACATTTAAGATAAAAGGATCAAACATATCATCAATAATGAATTGAAATTTTGAAAAATGTATGCGCGCTAGGTCCCTCGGATGTCGACACAGATGAAATGAAGAAAAAGAGAGTGGAATTGAGCAAAGAATTTTTGAAATCTTATCGTCAAGAAGGCAATTCTTTTCTCCGAAGCATAGTGACTGAGGATAAAATATGCGTAATCCATTACGATCCTGAAACAAAAACGCAATCAGTGGCGTACCGCCATCAAACCTCCCCTTATATTCGAAAATTCAAGTCGGCGAAATCAGCTGGAAAGGTCATGCTGATCATTTTCTTTGACGCTCATGGTGTTATTCATAAAGAATACATGGCTCCGTAATACTACTATCAATTCGAATAGTTCCTATGTCACAATATAGAAACTAAAAAGAGCAGAATTCGAAGGATTCAACGTTCAAACGAATGCAAAGATCGAGCTTTGGAACTGTTCCACATCTTCCTTATAGTTCCGATTTGACCCTATCCGATTTCTGTTTGTTCCGTTTACTGAAGGAGGACCTTAAAGGCGGCAACCATTTCAACTCGAACGACGAAATTTAGCAATTTCTTAATGAATAGGTTAGAGGAAAAGACGAAGAATTTTTCAATAACAGATTCGAAAAATTAATTTTACGTTCACAAAAATCTATTGAACTAAAAGGCGACTACGTTCAAAAGTGAAAATATATTTTGACTTGATATACTTTTTTCTACATTTTAAAACTTGTTTCATTTATTTACGTCAATTAGTGCCGGTGTTAGAGGGGCAGAGGCATTAATTTTCAACTGACTCTCGTAATTCTTATATGTTATGTTTGGTGCAAGGTTTCTTTTCTGTTAGTATTACTTTCGTATTTTGTATTTATTGCCATTCATTTTTCAATTATTTATTCTCCGATATAATTAATCTTTTTTAATTCCGCTAAAGAACCAAAATTTATGTTTTCAAATTATTTTTAGTCTTGACATTCGTTTTATTATAATGTTTAAGTACATGCATGCAAATGAAACACGTTCATTTCATAATACGGAAGAAATAATAATGTAAAATTAAGCATATTGTATATTTAAATGTTGTGGTAAATTTACGAAGAAAACATTTCCGGAAGTTTACACAGAACATCGGCGTGAGGGACTATTCATTTTTTATACATTTAGTCAGCTGTGGTGTAATAGTTTTACGTATATTTACTTTACATATATAATTTCAAGTTTAATTACAGCTAAAACGAGCGAAATTAATGTGTTCTTAATTATTTGAATTTTTCGAAATTATTATCTCTTTATTTGTATTGAATTTATGTTAGGTATCTCCTCGTTTGCAAGGATTTTTAGAACGTTTATTGGTCCGCGATCCTGCTCAAAGAGCAACAGCCGCAGAATTACTACAACATCCGTTTTTACGACAAGCTGGTCCGCCCGCGTTACTTGTACCATTGATGAGAAGTTCTCGGCATAGTAACTGTTAAAATGTTTACTCTCTGTACTAGTACGATAAGATTCGTATGGAGATTATTTTTGGCCTGCTTAATTAAGATACACGTTTTGCTACTTTTCGTATGTTACGTACACTTCCGACTTATTTCATCGATTTTAGCAAAAGCGCGCGCCCATGTGCGTGTGTATGTGTTAGATATTTTAATTACTATACTTTACGTTATTAAATGCAAATAAGGGTAGTTTTACCGTTTCTCATGCTCAACTATGCAAGAAAGAAATCTACGGTCGTCATACTATTTTCATTAATACTATCGTAGGGGGGAACGTATTATGTGTGGCCGATTTTTTCTAACCGTCCATTGAAATTATTTCGTTATTGCATCATACTTGTTATATTTAATTTTACATATAATTTTTCATTTTAAATAAACTTACTTTTTTACGGTAATGTAACTTACAAACGTGTACTACTTGCACGTTGCTTAACTTGGATTAGTGCTTATTCCAGTATCGTTTTGTCTTCCGCTAACATTGACTTTGTGTGCGATTCTACCAATAATGTACTTAATAAATAGCGATGGAATGATCTACTCGGATATCGTCGTCGCTATTTGAAAAAACTAAATATTTAAATACGCAACGATACTTGTTGTATTTGAATTTGTAAATAAGCATTGAAATTTCAGTTACCCCACGTTATATTTTTTTTTTTTTTTTTTCAAATTAATACATTTATAAGTATACTTTATATATACATTTATATTTTATGTCTCTTCGAATAAGTTAATTTTCCTATTGAAATATGACACCACCATTACGGAAATTGTTTTTATTGGAAGTTAAAATTTTTAATTATATAATGCATTTAAAAAAAAACAAAAAAAAACGTAGAATTGTTTTTAATAAAAATTTATTATTTTTTTTTTTAGGTTTAAAATTTAAATGTTTTCATTTTTTGTCGACAACAAAAAAAAAAATAGTTGATAGTTTAATTTTTTTATTAAAATTTAAAAGAACGAATTAGTTTATTTTTTTGTCGAAATCAAAAAAATAAAATAAAATGTAGTTTCCAGAAGAGGAAATTGAATATTATGAAATTCACGGAGGAGATAGTGGAAGAATTTTCATGCCGAATTTAAGCCGACGGTGTTAAGCGATAGTATTCCTTATTAAATTTTAAGCTGATGAAATTATAATGATGGGTCTCATCGAATCGTTTTAGTCAACGACTATCCTGTCTGAGGTTAGCAGTATTAATATGGATCAATTTTTTTCCCCCTCCGAACGATGTTTGTTCGTATTTGCTCAATTATTTTTTTCCCCGTTCCCCTGTTTAAAAGGTCATGACGAAAACTTTATTTTTCGCTGACGTTATATGCTCATTTTTGGAATAAAAATCGTTTTAATTTAAAGCAGCCTTTCCGACTAAATTTTGGACGAAAAAAGAACCCTGTAAAAAACGAAAAAAAGGAAAAACAGCTTAATAATTAGGAAAAATTTCGCAGAAGTTTATGCAATAAGTAAATCGTAAAATTAAATATTTTCGTTAGAGTAAAATTATGTTTTCGAATGCAACCAGTTTGATCGAAATTTTAACTGATTGTGGAAGTTTGAAGGTGTTTTATTGCAACTTCGCGGTTGAGTGTGGACTTTGATTATTTTCTTCAGCAGTGATTGTAGACGATCGATAATGAAACAAACTTAACTCTTCTTCGTACATATAATTTGTCGAGTACATTTCGTTATTGATGGTCCGCAATTCTAGACGAAGAATTGAAATAGTAGCTACTTCACGATCGCACATAATAAAGAAGAGAAAAAGTTTCGAACTATTTAAAATATCTCTTTCAAATCTGCGCTTGTCCAATATTACTTAACTTCCAAGATAACTGCGTCTGTACTATACATTCCATTATTTGTTGATTAACATGCTCTTACTATACGTTAAACATTGTACATGTTTCATATTGTATTTACTACTATAGTTTATGACTAATTTTACACGTTTTTGTTTATGTATAATAATGAGCGTTTATTGTTTTGTATGTTAAAACTAAACTTTTGCAAGTTTTTGTTTAATTGTAGTCACTACATTGTTTATACATAATATCTTATATTATACATAATAAAAGATACACTTTGTTATATATATTTTTTAAAAATCATAACGTTATTATACATTTCACACGTTGGTGAATTAAGGCGTTGAAAGATGGAGTCGGTCGTCCTGCAGCGAACTGAAATCGATTGACGAAAAATGAATTAAAGATGCAATGATGATCTGGAGAACGCTAAATAATAGCAGAGTTTAAAAATTTTTCTTTCAATTATTAATTATTATTTTTTTTTTTTTTAACGAAAATGTACATTAATTTAGTGTTGTTTTATAAATCATTTAAAATATTCCAATATTATTTTGCCATTACCACTTACACCGAGTTGATAATCAGGTAAACGACAAAAAAAAAGGAAGACAAACGAGAAATGAGCGAGGAGTTAATTAATCGACCGTTTGCTTTGGGAAAGGTGAACACACGGAATAAATGTGAGCGACTACAGATAGTGAAAGAATCTAGCAAAATTTTAAAACGAATAGTAGTGAATGAAAAAAGTTATCAGGTGATATCGAGAATTCGAATCGAATCTGCTAGTAGCGTGCATTGGAAATTGTAGACGCTGAGAAATCTGTATAAAAATGAATTGGCTAACAAATATTTTTAAGTCACAAATTAAAGTGAGCACATCGGCAAATTTCGAAAAAACAAGAGCTCCGTGTAATCACGGTTACTGGTTTAATGTGAATTTGAAGAAAACGAACGGCTAATAGTTTATTCAGTTATGCAGGAAACTTCCGCATTGTAGTTGAGAACTAATCTAATTTTAACGACAACTCATGGAAGATGTTGGCGCAGTCTTTGTTTATCGTATTGGTAATGTTTTAAAAATGGCATCATATCGTAATTACCCGAGATGTAATGAGCTCTTAAAACTCGAGTAACTCATTTGAAATTTTTTGTGTCTAATCAAGCAGAACGAGAGCTAAAAAAAGTATGCCGAATTTCAGCTTCAAAGTAGCATGCTAGAAATTAGTGCAATATTTTTCTTTTCTTTCATTTAAACAAATACAAAAATATGAAATTACTAACATAACATGCTTGTCCCTATAGATTGCAGTTAAAACCCTATTACATCAAGGAGAGAGAGAGGCTTAAGATTACTCGAATTCTTCGCGATGGAATTAGACGACCGAGCCACGTATTATTGGACATTTAAGATTGCAAAAAAGTTGTGCATGAAAAAGAGTTTTATTTTGTACCGATACATAAATACAGTGATTATACTTTAGAGTGTAGGTTACGGTGTGTTTTGCACGGTGAAATAGGCGATTTACATTAATAATTAATATTTCCGTATTTTTTATAAAACTTTTTTCCGGCGCATCTTTTAATTTTATTATTTATAATCGTTATTTTTTGCTGCCTATTTTATTGCATAACTAAATAACCGCCGTTAATAAAACGCGCGATTTTTTTTTTTTGTTTAATTTATTTTATCGAGACGATTTTTTTCTTTTCTTTTTACCGTGAATTTTGAATTTTACTACTTTTAATTCGTTAGCATTGATAGCACTATTATTAATGTGTTTATAAATACAGCCCCGGATAAGCTGAATTTGATTTTTTTTTTTTTTTAGGCGGACGTGAAAATTCCACCCATCGACAATATCTTATGAATATGTAAACAAAACCCCGTAAACTATTTTATACATAATGTTGCACTTAACTATAAAATAATAATTTGTATATTACAACATTACCGATATGGCTAAGAGAGAGTTAATAGTGTATGCAGGAGAGGAATCTGGAAGTAAATTATTGAGTTGTGTAAATTAATTCTTTGAACCGTGTGCAGGTTACATTCGAAAAAGAAATTATTGTCGGCATCTGCAATTTTATCCGCGTCCAAAGGCTGCTGACAATGAGGAGACGAGGTTAAGCCGATGTTTACGTACAAATAGATAGGCGGTTTACATCTAGCCGAAGCATTACATATTGTAAACTAATCTGATATTAGAAGACACAGATGCGGTATAATTAAATCGGAAAACGTTAGGAATGTTGGATTGTTCAGCGGTATAGGGATTTGATCATAGTGTGCCTACCAAATTATTTTGCGCGCGTATTTAATAAGTTCAAGTGCGGAACAAAAATTAACTATTAGTGCAAGTGTCTTTGATAGCCGTTTATGCCACTTTTTTACTTTGGGTACCGGTATGCGCAGGAATCCAAACAAAATTAATCGTGATGCCGGATTCAGCGAGGGGGGACATTGCTAAGCTCCTAATTATATAACTTTGTATTAAACGATGCGTATTTTGAAACTAATAAACAGCTTAATCGGCCAGAAAATAATATTTTTGGAAAAATTATACGAATTTAAAAAGGAGGGAGTCTTAAAAATCGCGAAACATTTCGGCGCTTTAAACGGAGGTAAAACGAAGAGGAGAAAATTCTTTTCTATAATTTTGTCGAATTTCCCGATCTGATTTCTCTAGAATAATATATCATCCGGCACTCTACTAATTATAAACCTTCGAGAATTTTTCAACTTCGTCCTCAACTCTAAAAGTATCCTCTCGGGTGGTGGTATCACCGTTGACTATTGTCCGATTCTAGTTGCGTGATGAGGCATTTCAACAAACGATTAATCAACTCACATTACCCGTATCTTCGTGCTTTCAACAGTCGCATAATTTACACGTGACTCACTTTGGATTTTACAATGTAAAGTATTTTACTGGTGAAATTTTCTTTATTACTTCGATATATGTAGCAGTTTTCTTAGTTTGTTCAGCGTGATTTAGGTGGGGAAAAATATATGTATCTGTCGAAAAATACAGGAAATGGGGGTTTTCGGAAGATTTTGACCGGACAAAATAAGTTCGATACAGCTCTTTTTTCTTATTTAAATATAATTTATGAAAAAAAAAACTTTCAAAAATGGAACTAATAGCGAACAAGTCCCTAAATCATAGAAATCATATTCTATTTTTCGTTGATTGTACACATTTCAGTTTCTTCCTTTAGCGGCTCTCCAATAAACTACGTACAACACTAGAGCATACCTAAATATAAAAAATATATTTTACCTACGGATTAACGCGGAAACCTGGGGACAGACTAGCTGAAAATTGCGAGAATCTAAAGATACGAACAACAAGTAGACTAGCTACTTACATTTTCCTGTAGAAAATTTCAATTTTTGCATTATTATATGCAGGGGGAAAAAATGTGTTTTAGAAAGTTTTTAAGCGAAATGTAGTACTTTTTATTATTGTAAATAGTTTCTTTCGTCAGAATTACACGGTAACGTAACAGTTTGAAATAAAACGTTTATAGCGAGAAAAGAAAAATACCATTTCAACGATACGACGAATACACACGCACCACCTTTCGATGCAGCTGGAAATATTTATATCCTCTAATAATAATTGAAACTAGCTTGCACGAGGACTATGTCGATGACGTTTTATGCAGCACACCCAAATACCGCCTTTCATGCTGGCCGTAAATGTTCTTTCTTCCAGTTCTATAGGAATTTTCATTTTGGTCGATGGGAAAAATATGAATTCACGTAACAGCATAGCGAGTACCAGTTTGATTAACGTTACTCCAAATTTACGACCTACGTTAAGAACAGGTATTATTTGCTTTTTTTTAAACAATTTTTCCGACACGCGTAAATAGTACAAATTTTAACGCGAATATACTTGCTTAAAGTTTAAATAAGTATCAAATCAAATCATATAGTTATTAACGACTGCTATTTTTATGCTAAGCGCAATAAGAAAATATGTGACGTTTTTGTATTGAAGAAATGTTGATTTTTTCATTCGCTTTTCTATCTTTTTCGAACACTTATTGCATGGGAAATTAATGTATCAAATAAAAGAACTGCCAGTAGCAGTGAAATGTGTTGCTCTTTTTCTGTCAAGAACGACGCGGGACCACCAAAATTAACTCTTCTGTATTATAGAAGAGCACATCTGTGAGTCCAGGAGAATATACGTATAGTTCTAAAGTATCGAAATAATATTCGGCAATAATGATGGTGGTTGCTCAAATTCAGAGAATTCTGGCTAGCAGTTTCGATGATGATGATTACCATTTTAATGCCGATATGATATGATTTGAATCTGTCGCCAGACAAGGTGTCATAAAATCGGCACGATGGTATGTGAGTGGTGTTTACTGTTTCCTCTTGTAAAAGGCATCAAATGGTCATGCTCGGTGCCTGAAAATGAATGCAGTGCAAAAAAGTGGGCCTTATTCGTATGAGAATCGGTCGAAAATGCAGCAGCCGTTCTCGCGCTGTTTTATCTAAAATTTCTCCATCTTTATATCGTACGAGATGTGGTTATTAAATAACGGGACTGACTTTGTTACGTGACTCCCGTTGTTCCGGGGGAAGAAGCGAACACGGCTTGAAGAGCCCGACACTTTTTGTGTACGGAGGCGCTTCAATGTATATGCAGTAATTATTTTGAATATTTTGCGGGGAAAATGTGTGACGAACTTAAATTTTCTTGTTGAATTAAAAAAGAAGTACCTGCCGATATTTGGTGTTATTGAAAAAGGAACCTTATGGTAAAAATTATCGCGTGTGTGCGTTTTGATTTATTTATTTATTTTTTTTTTTCTTTTGTGGCGCAGTCGATTTTCTGTGGGTCGAGAAAGCATTGAAAATGATCAACATTCCTCCAGGCGACTCGAGATAGCTTTAACTTCGGATGACAAAATTGTGCGCGTCTGAATGATTGCGGAGACAGTTAACGCAGGTAAAGAACCCGTTTAAAAATTTTACGTGGCCATCTTTATACGCGGTAAAAGTTTGTGTAAAGTGTAGTACCGAAACACTTAAAAAACCAATAAACTATTTCGGCGTCCTTGAAAAATGAAAGTGATGGGAAGGGTAATTACACGCGGCTGGATATAGGCTTTCCAGTATACGACACCGAAACCAAAAGCGTCATGCACTGAGTAACGTCAGCGTCTCCGAGAGAATCACTAAAGACCGAACGTCGAAGCGTCAAAATTCAAAATGACGTTCATCGCGTATTTCGACGTTAACGGAAATGTGTTCCGAAACAGGGGCAAACTGCGAATCAACGTTATAATTTAACAGTGCTGGTAACATTGAAAAGGAACGTGCTGGTAAGAACGGCTGTCATTGTGGCGCTCAAGTCGTATATCTCGCACCAAGAGATAACGAATTATCAAAGCAGGGACATTTATGTCGTATTCACCCAGATTTCTATGCGATTTTTTCCTTTTCCCGAAATTAAAATCGATGTTGAAAGGAACACGTTCCGAATCAAGCGAGGCCGTAAAACGAAAAACAACAGAAGTATTGATAGCGATTTCAAAAGAAAAACTCTAGAACTGATTTGAATATTGAAAAAATCGCATGGCTAGGTGTATTGTAGATCTGTATAATAATACTTATGATAAAACAGTTTTTTTTTTTTTACTCCGTCCCGTTAGTGGCTACACCTTATAATTCTACTTGCGAAAGTAGCTGCCGATTTATTTCATCGCCGTCGTTAAAATTTATTTTTATCATTCGTATTCACTTTTCTAATTTAAATTTTCTGACTGGAACATTTTCCGCAGAGTGTAAAAATCTTTTTAAATTTTATAAAGAGCGCAAATACATCGAAGAAATAGTTATTTCAAAAAACATTATCATTCCAGCCCTCAATAGTCAACACCATAGAAAAAAGATGAATGAAATTTGCATTGCTCAGGCTGGCGCCCGAAATGGAATTCTATCCATCCAACCTATGCTCCTTGTATCTCCAGGCGAGATAGTCTTCCATAGTTCTTATAGGAGAATGGAATATGTTATTTTTAAACGTTAACATATAATCGATATAAAAACATTACACTAAAAAGTTACGTGATTTTTTATACAGCCACTGAGGTAAAAATGACATAGTCGATGTATATATATATACATATATATGTATATTATCTGTGCAGAGATCCGTGAATTCGTAAATTACTAGTAAAAATGCCGAAAATACATATAGATTAAGCGTTTACGATATGCCGAAGTAAAATTAAGAAAAACAGATAAATTGAAAGTATTGCGAGCAAGAAGTCTGAAAAGAAAAAGTGTTCCAAAAAAACGGATAGAAATTAATTGTTTACATTTAAAAATAGGCAAAAAGAGGAAATGAATAATTTACGGCAGCAACATACGAAAAAAAAATTAGCAAAATGAGCGTGCTGCAAAGCAAGCGCACTGAACGTGAGCTGGGCAGTGCAATTAAACGATTTTAAAAAGTAAGATGTACGTTTCTTTTTAAAATATTGTTTTACTTTATGCTATATTTTCTTATTTTTCGATTAATCAACACGACGACGTTGTTAATTTAAAATTTGAATGAGAAATTTAAATATTTTCGTCTACGTACCGATGCAAGATCTCGGGCCGTCCCCGAAAGGTATATACGCGAAAGGCTGGCGATTACTTTTATTTTCCGCACTAAAATTATCCGGATTGAACGTATCGGCATTTTTAAAATACCTTTCGTCCCTTTGAAGACCGGTAGTTGGAATTACCACTTGAGTACCTCTTTCAATAACGCAGTTCAAATTCGGGATTTTATAATCTTTCGTACACACTCTCACCACGGCTGACGCTGGCGGGTGCAGTCGCAGAACCTCTAGGTTACAAAATGTAATCTATTTTCAGTAAAAAGGTACTTTTTACATTTTCTTATCATTAAGATACTTTTCGTTTAGTACTATATATATATATATATATGTATACACATTTCTAGCAAACGTAGAATTTGCAGAAAATATTTGATAAAGTAAAATATTCGTTAATAAATAAAACCGGTTCCATCACTACATTTTTAATTATTCGTGTATATATTGAAAAATTTAATTTTATTCGTGACAAATTTTACACCAGCATAGGTTTTTCCAGTCGAACTGCTATGACACCCCGTAAACGCAGTAGATTTATCCTACGATAAATAAAATTCAATGGCGAAATTCCTCGAAAAATAGCTCCTGGCAAAATTGTTAAAAGCAGAATTTTCACATTTCATATGCGATTAAATTTACACCATATAACCAGAAGGAATTACGTCTTTCTGTTTCGCACGCTCTTTGCTTTAATTTTTAAAAATACCTTAAACACAAATGTATTTACTCGTAATTGCGCACTATATTTTTAATTTCGATAAACGCCATATACAAATAATAATGTTACTTTTTAGCCACGCGACATTTACACATATACCACTTGATTTTTTAAAATAAAGTCAATTACCGTAATTACGAAGAGGTATTCAATTTATAATTTTAAAATTTTCCTATTCTGACGTTTATTTATACTACCGTCGTAATAATAAGATCTTATTAGAAAGCAGAAAGTCTTTTATAATCAATTACGCGCCGTATCGTTATAAAGATAGACGTGCTTTTATTTACATTCGTCGTTAATCGTTTAACAATGTGAATGCGCTAAAATTGTAAAACGGTCAGTTGCAAAAGTAATCCATTGTTAACTAGTGATCGAAAGTGAACATGAATTAGAAAACAAGTATGAAATTTCATCTTTTGTCCGTTACAAAGAATTATTATTTTTTAACGTAGACACGTTTCCATTTAAATTGATTTCTGAGGATAAATTAATTGCCCACGTGCTAACCTCGAAACAGAGAATTCTGATAATCTTTCCTTGATTCACAATTTATTGCACCTTCATGATTTTCGATGAAAAGAATGTGATCGTAATATTTCAAAAAAATCTCAATAAAACATCTAATTTAAGGGGCAGTAATGTTTTGATCTAGAGATATTCTCTCAAAATTTTCGGCGAAACGAGAGATACGAACGACATTAAACATCGACTTAATACTGAAATGGTTTACTGTCATTTTTAATTCAGTTTTTTTTTTTTGGTGACTACAATCATTATGATACTGTATAGGTGTTCATTTATTTTTCTTTTTTAAATAATTTTCTGGAATTGTTTAGTTGTATATTATGCAATTTAGGAACTTACCGGAAAATACCATGTCCATATATTTCATATTTGAAATTTCCTCAAAGGAAGGCGTAGAACTTAAAGTGCTTATTTCTTGAAATAATTTATTTTGTACATCCGAATTCTTGCATAATTCGTACAGCGCGAAACATAATATGCTTGAAATATTTTCGTAGGCAGCGGCGAAAAATAAAAAGCATTGAGCGGTGATTACTTCTGTTGTCAATCGAAAATCGTTTTCTGAAAATAGATTTTTTATTTTATTTTTAGGGACCGCATTCATTTATTACGTAAGATGTTTCGGGAGGGATATCTAACATTTTATTTTATTATTTTTTATTTAGGCGAGAGAGAGAGAGAATTCGTGATAATTTATTACGTAAGATTTTACTTTTTTCGCGATTTTAAGTTAATCTACAGGTAAAAAAATCGCAATGTAAGACGAATAAGAGAAAAGTGAGAGACTATGTTCATTGAAGCCAGGAACATTTTGGTGTTGCATTGTGTCAGAAAACGAATAAAACCCATTAATAAGAAGAAGAAATAAACGACGAGGGCAGTGTACACTGGTAAAAGGAATAGAAACAAGACGGTTTTGTTGCATTTACAAATAGCTTTTGAACTCATAATCGATTGACTCCGTTTTTTTGTTTCTTTCCCCGGCGCTTCTGTATTATAATTGCTACAAACTGAAGTGCCTTTGCATCGTCGTTTAGACGTAAATTCTTTTGCAAATTCAAAATAATCGTATTTCTAATCAAATTTTACTTAATATTAAGGAACTGAAAATAATTTTTTTTCTCACTGAAGATCAGCGAATGATCACGGTCTATATATTTTCTTACTTATTTCTCAACTGGTCAGAGGAAGTGGGGGGGGGGGGGCTAAGAAAATTAAACGAGAAATCTCCTATAATTTTTAAACAGTAGTACGCTCTTTGTCGTAAAAGTGTACAACTCGCATGGTTGTCTATTATTAAAGAAATATATGTTTTAGGCGTAAGAATTAATTGCGCTGTTGAGATATGCCTTTCCAAGCAGTTTTTAAATATTTATTGTCAAAAAGACTTTTTTATATCGAGATTTCGATAAAGCTTGGTATGGTCTTGCACCTGCAGTAGAACCCTGATAATTCACTACGCTATACTACGGAAAAGTTATTGAACTATTTTAAGTTTTCAGATTTTATTTTCTTAGTTAATTATTTAGCATATTTTTATTTTTTTATTATTTTTTTTTTTTTTTTGGTAAAATACAGTTTGAAAAATTCAAACGATTTTTATAAAAACAGTGAGATTCTACTGTATTTAGAGCGCGCTATTAATTTAATTCGGTAATCTGTTGTTCAATTAATCGTATCAAAAATTGCAAAATAACAATTTTTATCCTAAAAAATGCGTGGTAGCCTAGTGGTTAAGGTGCTTGGATACCAAATCAGAGGTGTCATAGGTTATCGAGATTTGTCTCGTTCCGGATCCAAGTCGCTCCCAAGTTTACCCAGCCTGAAATAATTAAATATCAGAGAAATCTGGGAAAGTAAGGACGGATTCCAAGTAAAAAGGAACTGTCCCCAATATTCTCATTAGATCGATTAGGCTTAGCACATTGTGAACCTTAACTTCACAATCCATGATACCTTATCAAGGGTGTGGGACTTACTTTGCTTTATGTTCAAAAAATATTTTCGAACCGATCTTTTAACGTTACAGCAGCCGGAAATTTATAAAATATGTATTTTACAAAAAAAAAAAAAAAGAAAAAAAAAAGTACAACATTTTGGTTATTACTGTCGGCAAAAATCGTGGGATAATAATTTAATTCTGCAAAAACCGATTGCACGAGCTTATTTTAATATAGCACTGCTGTGTCGAGGAATACAAAATGGGTATAAACCCATATACTTAAATGTATATAAGTGTTCGCCAACCCCACGCACCGATCGCTCCGCTCACTCAGCCCCTCTCCTCCATATCAATGGTTACTTAATAGAGAAAAATCATAATCCGAGAATGGTGTCACAACTAGCACGGCAGTACGTATTTAGAATAGAACAAACAACCTTTTTATTCCGTATTCGCGGTAAATGGGAATATTATTCAAACGTAATTAAGAATTTAACAGTGTCTTTAACCATCAGAAAAAGTTTCTTAATAAATAATAAAAATTAAAATTGAACCTGTTATTCGGCCATTAGTCGGGAAAATTGCCTTATTTAAAACTGAACTCGTTATACGAAAATGTCAAAACTTTTTTATGTAATAGAGGAATGCGACTAGAGGAGATCTTTAAATTAAAATATAGTACGCATTAGCAGGCGAATTACTGTATAGTATGAAACATTTAACGTACGCACCCGGCGAATTTTTACTGTCGGTTTTATTGCGAGATATTTCCGTTTTAAGTTTCAACAGACTGCTCAAAAAATCGTTTTTTTCAACGCCGCCAATTTCTCTTTGTTTTATCTCGGCGTCGATGATGGAAATGAAATAGCGGGAAACGGACTGTTCGACGAAGCGGATGTCGAATAATTTCACTAACGTATTTGGCAAATTCGGAAGGACTAACTTCAAGATCATCCGTATTCTCGGAGCGAAAATTCTTTTACTCATTTTATGAAATTCCGAATCCGGCTGAAATAACGAGTTACTATAAATTCCGAATGCGCAGTTTCCGATGGCGTCTATTGTAAACCTGCCGAGTATTTGTTTCATTTCGATATCTGAAAAATCCGAATACCTGTTTAGAAGTAAGTTCAATTGCGTCGAACAGTTAAGCATCGGCGGCAACATTTGTTTTACCGAATTCGCGGCAAATAACGAAGTTAATTTCACCTTTAAACATTTCCATTCTTTTCCCTCTAAATGAAACAGATGGTTCGTTAACGGCTCTTGTTCCGTGTTGAATTTTAATCCCCGATCTTCGAAAAAATGGAAATCTTTCGTCAGTATTCGCTGTATTAACGAAAGATCGGCTACGTATAACGTTGGTTTTTGAAACATTAATATGCCTAGAATTCCGTCGGGGCCGATTTTGCGGTATAAATCTCTATGAAAGTCAGTCATCGATTTATTACATAAGAAACTAAGCGCGCTGCCAAAAAAGAAATTTTCTCTTAAAAAAGGTACATTACGTTCGGTCCAATATTTCTGCCGCTTATTTATTAACAAATAAATCGATAATCCCGCAACTATAAGAAACCAGCAAAAATAATACATTTCGATCGTTACAGTATGTGACTTTTTACGTTAAAAATATATCTTTCTGCTTTTTAAAACCGACATAACCGAAAAAAAAAAAAAAAAAGTAATTCGCTCCGAATAAATTTACCTATAATTACATTATTCCGAATAGTTTGTTTTTTTTTTTTTATTTTTTTGTTTCTCTTTCTCTTTTTTTAAATAATTTAAAATACGCGCCGATATGTTTTTATATTTCTGAATAATAATGTTTCCTTAAACTTTATATTATTATAGTTCTCAGCATTTGTTATAATACAGATTAGTTTAATCACAACTGATAACAAAGGTTCAGTTTAGCAGCTAGAAACGGTAAATTTGTGATAACGGAAATGCGGTAATTCTAAATAAATAATGCCGCTTGTTGTAAAAACTAATTCGTTGACGTAATTAGTCGCGATTAAAAATAACTTTATACGCTCGTAATAATTTTTCTGATAATGTGCTTATAATGAAAGAGTGATGCAAGTGGCTCGAATAGAATTCAACACCTGTTCTCGAATGCACGTCGAATAAAACGATCTTCGATTTTATATTTTCCTAATTCTTAGACATTGAAAAATTACAATTTACAATCGGTTATGGCCATTAAGCGGTGTATGTTACACATAAATAAAAGCAAGAACCCTCACGTATACATAGTTAAAGAAATGCGCGCGCATCGTTGAGTTTACATACAGCTTGGGAATATTAACATGATCAAATTTCTTCCTCACCATATCCTACTTATCTGTTTGAAAGGCTATTATTATGCATTCCAACAAAAACAAAATGTTGTGTAAAAACTGCAGCCAAGTTTTTATCAGCTTCCGTATTAACATTAAAATTACGCAAAAATATTGCACGATTAGCTGTCTTTTGTCAGCCTTAAAAATTCATGAGATGAAAGGAGAGGGCCAAGTTCTTTGCAAGTTACATGGCCGTCTTGAGTACATTATTTCTGGTTACATAATTGTCATACTTCTCAGATCCATATAGTTTTTTACACATTCATGAAATCAACAACAAAATACTAAATACTGAGGTCCCGTTCCTTGACCTCACCTGAGGACACCCCTACACTCCAAGCTCTATCCTTTTTGTACTTCGTATAGAACGCAGAAAATTGACAACGTTATTCTTTCCGAATGCGTGACAAAAAAAGTAAATCTTTATCTAATGTCACATTTTGTGTTAGAAAAAAATTTTCGTGACAAAGAAACTAATGCGAGTTTGGTTAAGAATGTCATGTATTTAGAGTATTTTTAGTTGTTGATTTCACGAATTTATAAGAAATAATGTGGATCTGAGATGTAAACAATTATGTAGTAAGCAATAATGAACTCAAGACGGTTATATAATTTGCAAAGTATTAGCATTCTTCTTTTATATTACGAATTTTTAAGGCTGATAAGACAACTAACGTGGAAAATTCTCGCGTAATTTTAATATTAAGATGGAAGCTGATAAAAACTTGGCTGTAATTTTTATAACGTTTTGTTTTTGTTAGAATATCACTGATTTTTGTAGACCTTTCCTATAATATGAACTAATTATTAATTGTTCTTGTTTTAATTTAATAATTTAAAATTTTTTTACGAATAAAAATATCTGTGATATATTATTGTTGCTGGGGAGAAAAGTAAAAAAAAATAAAAAGTTTGTATTTAAATAATTGCTATATGGTTGCGTTTAGGAAAGAGAAATTATTTAAATGAGCTAAGATGAATAAAATGGAAAGTCAGTTACATATTGCTATAAAGTTTATTATTTTATACGGAATAATTTATGAAAGTTAGATATAAATATCATTTAGGTCCAGATAGAACGGGCAGTTAGGCAGTTTTTTGTCTTTCGAATATATTTATTTATATTTGTTATTAAACTCCTCTCTATTGAGTTTGATAACATCTAACATTTGTTAGATTATCTAGGTTCTGAGACAGCATTTTGTTTTAAACCGATCTATCAATGGATTTAGTACTTTGTTATTCGTTTTGAAAATTCGTATTTGTGTACTTGATGGAAAAGTGAAAAGCGGTTGGAATGGCTAAGTAGGTATTTTAGTTCCGTGGTTTTAGTGATTTGTTGCATTTAAATAAATTTAATTTGTATTATATTAAATTTTCAGTGAGCTGCAGATTTCATATACTACGATTCCAAAGAAATGTTTACCTCCGGAACAGCGGAATCTAATAATAGTGCTAAAAGATTGCAGCTTAATTGCAAACTGTAAGTATATTTTTGTTCTTGAGCGATTCAGAATTTTTGTAGCGTACGCAAGTAACAATTTACAAGAACATTCATAACTGAAGAACAGTTTCCTCTAGTTGATAATGTACATAAAACCGATCCCCCCCCCAGCAAATAGCTGCTTCATAGTACACTGCTGTAATACGCGGATGGGATAATTTGCATCCAGTTGAAAAAGCAGTGATCAAATTTAAAACCGAAAATGGAGTTACTTTTTCGAGAAATACTTTGTTTGCATTCACTTTTTTCTTACGCTACCATCAAGAATGATTATTGTCGCATATGTGCACTTTTCAACTGCGCTATTGGTCGATCACTTTTATTTCTTATCACTTTTTGTCTACGACGAACACGCCCGTGTTGCCTAGTTAATTTTTTCTAAGTATTGTTTTTCTGCACTATTTCATTTTTAAACGAAACGGGAAAAATCCCGTACTGATGTAATGGCTTTTCGTTTTTGTGTAGTGCTGTATGTTCAATTTTTTTCTACCTTTTTGTTTCCTTTTTTTGTATTATTCAATTTATAAAATGGTCAACGAAATAAAGTTATTTGGCAGGCTATGCAGACTCCGTATTTTGAATGTACGTGATTTACGGAAGAAGAAATAACAAAGTTTTATATTTCTTTCATATTTCAGGTTTAATTAAATTTTATTAATTTCTGTGTTTTATATTTTTTTTTCTTTAACCGGTTTGTTTATTTTCGTTTTTTTTTTTTTTTTTTTATTATTAAAAAAAATATGGGTTCCTTATATATCTTTGGATTATATTTATTAATACAATTGCAGAAATATATTCGGTTTATTATTTAATACGTCTATTATTAAAATGATTGTACTTCTGATTTATTCTATGTCATTTTATTGTTATTTTTAAAGGTTATCCTTTACGTTACTTGATTTTTTTCGTACCATGTTCAATAATCCTAATTCTAGTTCTTCAACGAACTAAAATTACAACTAAAATATACCAAACACGGCTCGAAAAAAAAATAAATCGAAGAAAGAAAAAATTGTAATAGAATAAATTAGAAGCGCAATAATTTTAAAAGTACGGCCTACTGAATAAATATACTAAATTGACATATCTTAAGTTGAATACATTTTTGCATCAGTGTTAATTAATAAATTCATGTATCTGCTAGGATTGTGGTATTCGCTCTGTAAAGTCAAATTCTGCAATATAAAGGGAAAAAATTATTTTCTAGTACGATATTTCGGAATTTTACTCCGGGCTTCACGCCATTAACCCTTGTAGCCCGAGAGCTCATCAACATTTTTGGGTAGGTATTTACGGGACTTCGAAAACTTGCTCAATACGTCCTTTAGTAATACCTAAATGCGAAAAGACAGACCTGGCTGGAGCGTTAGGGGGCTTAAGCGACCCTTAAATGTTTAGAGATGGGAATTTTTTTTTGCAAAAAATGTATTTGAGGCACGATGAATTTCGTACAGGATAATATTCGTGGCTAAAAATAAATGTTTACAAAAAGATAGGTCGTTTCGGTGGGACATTTTACCTGCCAGGCGATTGAGAATGTTCAACGTGAGTGTGAGTGAATAGCGCTATGGGTAGGTTAAAGTTGATTCTTCTTGCATTTCTTCAAAAGCATTGTCTTCTAAATTGTTTACCGGAGATATATTTTGATAAATTATACCAACAGTGTCGTGTAATGTTCCTTTACCTGAGGCAGTGTCAACAGAACGACTGAAGTTGTCAAATGCTACTTCAGTACATAACCCATTTTCAGTAACAAAACCTTCAGGACACAACATGGATCGGTTGGTTGACGAAAATGTAGCCTCTGTTTCTAATTCGTCAATCGTATGGTAGCTCAGCAATGACCATACCTATTTATGATCTCAACAATTTTTTGGGAACTCGTTATACTTTTTAATGTCATACCGAGTGTAATATGTTTACTGGTTTTTATTTTTCCATGTGTAACATTAAAAATTAAATCGTCAGCCGATGAGAAAAATTTTCCTTCATGTTCCGCGGATTTTATACTTTTGTAGCGATACCCATACAATACAGCTGAATAAAAATCTTTTATTATTTGTGGTCTTTTGCTTTCTCCCTCCAAGAAATCCGATGTGTGCAAATTTTCGGGTAATGGTGCTTTTTTTCATGTTTAAAATTGTTTGCCGTAAAATAAGAGCAGCATTTTGGATAACGTCTTTCTCTTCTACAAGAGAAAACAAGTCATCATTGACTAAATAACCTTTTGGTTCCACAATTTTTTCATTGTTCATTAATATTTTTTTTGTAACTCATCTTTATATCTTTTTTTCAATTTCATCGCAAAGTGAACTTTACTGAAGACGTTGTCATACTTTTCACCTTTTGTTATTGCTATGTTTGTTATTATATCTACATAACTATTGCATATAGAAATGAAAGAGTTGAATGTTTTCTGTTCCAAAATACTTTGATCAATAAAACTACAAATTTCATCATATGCTTCTTTATGCAATTGTAAATTTTTGTGGTAATTAGTTTCCAGTTTTTCGTCTAACTCTCGTAATGTATTAACCTATGTATTTTTCTGATTTCGAACACTTCAAGACTTTTTTAAAAATGTTTTCGTTAAACACAATCATTTTTTTATTATCTTTTGAGCAAATTAGCGAATGATAACGAAATTAATAACAAAACTATGGAATAATAACATGTGATACAGAAACACGTTGTATTATAGGATTGAAAATACTCCAAAATACTAGGAAAAACCTTTAGCGTGCTGTAAGTCACGTTGTTACGCGAGAGCCAATCGCATCGCAACGTCCTTCAACTGAGACAGCTGCCGATATAAGCTCCCTCTTACACTTTAACCAACACATAGCGCTGCTCTCACTCACACTCATGTTGAACATTTTCAATCGCCTGGCGGGTAAAATGTCACACCGAAACGACCTGTCTTTTTGTAAATATTTATTCTTAGCCACGAATATTATCTTGTAGAAATTTCATGGTGCCTCAAGTGCATTTTTTCGATTTTTTAAAACGTAATTTTGCAAGCACCTGGCAACACTTTTGTCCCAGGTAAATGATCCGGCTATTTGATTTTTTAACTCTTCAACTACTAAATTTTAAGATGTTAAAATTTCATCGTGCCTCAAATACATTTTATGCAAAAAAAATTTCGGATCTTTAAACATTTAAGGGTTGCTTAAGCCCCCTAACCCTTCAGCCAGGTCTGTCTTTTCGCATTTAGGTATTACTAAAGGACGTATTGAGCAAGTTTTCGAAGTGCCTCAAATACCTACCCAAAAATGTTGATGAACTCTCAGGTTATTGCTTCTTCGCAATAAAAAAATTAACGGAAATAGACAAATAAATTTAAGAAAAAAAAATTATATAAAACAAAGAAATCCGTGAAAATATATATATTTATCCAGGAATACGAAAAAGCATGATGCAGAATATAGAATTGAATAATTTCTTCTTCCGTAAGTCTTGAGGAATCTACACAATACGTCGTACAGTTCGATTTCAAGAGGACAAAATTAAGAAATTTAGAGAAAAACACGATGAAGAAAACCCCGTATAACAGGTTATAACTGGTATGCAAATTCGTGAACGAAGGTGACACCAGTAAATCGCCCCATTTATCGTTATGATTATAAACGCACCAGAACAACATGGCAATTACGTTGCTGGACAAATTACTAGAAGTTCGGCGGCTTGATAGAATCAAATCGATGGATCTAGTCTAAGATAAAAGTTCTAATAAAACTTCTTTTTTTAGCACCTATCACTGGCCAAGCTGTGTGCACAAGATATTAAAAATAATTACTAAATAGCTCTATCACCGACTAGGTGCAATCTAGCTATTAAAGATTTAAAAAAAATTATCGTCACGGATAGGAATGATGAATGTTATGGACTAAGTTTTAAAATTGTAATTAAAGATTAAATGAAATTGGCAATTTTTGATTAACAAATTTTATTTTAAAATTGCAACTTGGAATTTTTAAAGTAAAAAAATAGTTCAAAAAAATATCGATTTTAACCAATCATTCCAAAATAAAAATTTTACCGTTTCTTGCACACTCATGTGGACTATACAATAACACCCCATTACAATATAAGAAAAAAATTAATACGTACAATGATATTAAACTAATAGTTATGAATAATAATTACAATAATTGACTCAATACAAGAAATATATTAGAAGACTAATTATAAACAATAATAATAATAATAATAATAATAAAAAGGGGTAAAGTCACATATACAAAATCACTAACTTATTAAAGTCGGAATACAATTTTTTCAATAAATAATAATATGTACATTAAACATTAACAATTTAGACAATAATAAAAATAAAAATAAAATATTTAAAAACAAAAACTAAATTTAAGATGTACTCTAAAAATTTAATAAAAACACGCTAAAAAGTGAAAAATAATTACTTGATAAAAAATAATATATTTCAGAGTATTATACATAGGATATTATGATAATTTTTAAACAATATTAACTTTTTGGGGTCGATACCAAATTTACATTGCAACAATAATTAAAAACCGCATTAAATATTACTGCTGTTTACAGTAGAAAATTAATGTATAGTTATACCTCATTCAATGTGGCTTCTGATTATTTTTAGTGTGCTGGCTTTAATAAGTATTAACGGTATTTAAGGATTATCATAATATCCTTATGTATATTTTACTATATAAGATGTATTATCTTTAATCGAGTAATTATTTTTACTGTTTAGTGCATGTTTATTAAATTTCGGGATAAATCTTGAAGTGGATATTGTCTTTTCTTTTTTTTTTTAAATACTTTATTTTACAATTTTTGATGTAAATATTCTTGTGTGATAATAAAGGTAGACCAGTCTAAAATGATACTATTTTCGGTACCGTATAAAATTATTGGTTCAGAAGTAATATTTTAATTTCGTCAGTGGTGAGTTTGTAAATCGTGCTTTGGGATTTTCAAATTTATTATCTTATACGAATCTGCTTTTTCATGGGAAACTAGAGTTAGTAATACTTTAAGCCACTAGCGTTTGTCGCGCCTTTAGTTTTAATATTTTAAGTGTTCATATTGTTTCCATATTTTAATTACAATTTTTTACTAATTTTTATCTGGCTATATTAAGTAAAGAAAATATGTCGCTAAAGAGACTCCTTTTTTTAATGTTTATTTTACTGACTATTTGGTCAGTACTCAACGTTACTTGTACTTACATGGGATCACCACTGAACAGTACAATTTCTAATAAACAGACAATCAGTTGAATCACCCTACATGGTCAAAAGTTATATACGGTAATGTCTTATACCGTTGTGAAGCTAGTGTTCGTGTCTGATACTCTTTTTAAATAATGCTTTCGTTTTTTTTCCTAAGCTGAGGTCCGCTACACTTATCCTGGTGTTCTCCGTTGTTCGTCCTCTGATTCCATCAAGAACTAGTACATATCAGGTTGATGTTTGCCAACGAGCAGACGGTGCCAATTGTGCTACACTTGGCTAGTGTTATTTGTTGTGTGGTTGTCACTCAATGTTTCTCCATGCTGGTTTCAAATCACTGTTACTCGAATCATTATATATATAATAGTTGATCGTCGTTGCAACAGAGTGTATAATCGATCTTTGGACTCCATTGAAAAAATTTTAAAAACTGTTATCCGCAAATCTATTTTTGAAAGAATGGGTGTAAGAACATTTTTTCTTAAGAGAATTAGTTTGGGAAAAATTGGGAAATAAGTATTCGGGTAAAATAGTTCTGGGAAGTGTTCAGAAAAATTTTCAGTCCGGAATTTCGTTTCGGGAGCTATCTGGGAATCTAAATATTGTTTTTGTGGAAGTTTATTATTTACCCGAAGCCGATGATATTCTTTAATTTTTTTTATAGCTTTTTTTTAAATATAAATTAATAGAGCGGAAATAACAAAATATAAAGCATTCATTTCTGTTTCTAGACTAACATAATAGTACATATTAATCACACGTATATTCAGTTTTAGTTGTTTGAATGTATGTTCCGTCTTTATTATTTCTGTATTGTATAGTGTTGTGATCAGAAGCGCGGAATTAATGAAATTTAAATTTGAGAAATGAAATTAGCAAACTTCATTTGCATTTTATCTCTTCAATTAAAAATAAATTAGTTATCTTTCTTGTTTTTTAGATTTTAAATTGTCTTCCATTCTCATTTATTAACATTATTTAAAACTATATTTCTGTTGTATTGAAGCGTTCACAGTGTTTAATACAAATTGTTTGATTTTTTTTTTCTTTTTTCGGACTCATATGTTTTGTATTTTTAAGCTACCTCCATGATGATCACGCAATCGAATGTCGTGAAATCAGAAAAAAAGTAAAAATAATCAAAAGATATTTTCGATAAGAGAAAACCATTTAAAGTGAACAATTTAATTCTGTATGTATATACCATGGTATTTGGAAATAATTTTTATAAATGATCTTATTTGTGTGTAAAAAAAACAAAATAACAAAGGACATGAATTTTATTTGTCGATTTAAATAATAGTGATGTCTTTTATAAGTCTTACAACACAAACATGGGGCTTGACGTTTGAGAAATATTGAGGATAAAGATTGAAATTTAGAATTATACTTTACATTATAATTTCGATTATAAATTTTAGATTGATTTTGTACCATTTTTATTAAAATTAAAATTATAGTATAATTACGTTTTTTTAAAAACTACATGTCTCTTGTAGATATAGAAAACGCACAACAAACTTAAATGAAGTTTGATTTGAATATTTCAAGTATATAATAGTTAAAATTATGATGAAACAATTAAGCTATTCCTGCAGTTTATCTCGGTTAAACTTTTTTTTTACAAATGTAAATGTTAGATTTCAAATAAGTTTTATAATTTAGTACTAATAGAATAGGGAAGTGCTGTGAACGGTGTTTTGTAAACTTCGAAATTAACTTTTGTGATATTAAAATGAGCTTAATTGTTTGAATTATTGTGCTCAGGCCCGTGCCCAGAATTTTGGAGGGGGGGGGGGTTAATTTTTTTTTTCGCATATTTATTTTATAAATAAAAATACATTTTTCACTAATATTCATGCTATTAATAATTTCCGTCATTTTGATTTATATATTAATAATTTAAATAAACGAATTACTGTATAAATATTAATAAAAATTACATATGTTATTGATTATACTCGTAACAAAAAATTTTGCACAAAATATTAATGAAGTACCTAAGCAATTTAAGTTCTCATGGGGGGGGGGGTTAACCCCCAAAACCCACCCCGTGGACACGGCCTTGATTGTGCTCATTATAACAATGCAATGATAATATGTGAATAAGAAGAATTCGAAGAGCAACGTATAAATAGATTTCTACTCTGATAGTTGTTGGATTATAAGAAGCTTGTAGAATATCTAAAGATAAAGTGTACGTTGGTATTATAGTTTAAAATTTATCGCTTACTTTGGTTTTGGTTTTTGTGAAATGTTAACTATATACAAATTTATGTGTCTTTTATTTTTGTTCACTATTATATTAATGCATAATGTATAGAAATTGAATTTGATTGTAAAATATCTATGAAATTTTTAGAATATTAATATTACATATGTTTCGGAGTGAAAACATATTTAACTCTTTTAATTCGTTTATTTGTACACATTGTACGCGCATCTTGAATTATTTTTAATGTAAATTAATTATTTTATTTTTAAACAAATTATTTTAAATAGCCCCTCTTACTTTAAATATAACACTCGATTACAAACGTTATATATGACCTCAAAAATTTTCAACAACTTACCCGCTAAAATTAAAAATGTTCTTATCAAATATAAGTTTAACGGTTTAGTATTTATATTGTGAACAATAGTAAATATTTAAGTATTCATAAATATTGCAATTCATCCACAACTGACTATTAAAATTGAATGTAGATTGTACATATGTGAATTTAAGTAACAGTAATTTATGTATGTATAAAAATATGCGTGTGTACGTATATGGATGTGTAATGTTTATATATATATATATACAGTAAAACCCCGATTATCAATGTTAATTGGGGATTCATCATGCACGGATGCGGGAAAACACGGTTAACCCGTCGCCGGCCATTCCGTGAGTTTTTATGTATCCCGAGCCTTGCAACCCATGTAATATGTGTGTCGGGAGGCTCTTCACTCCATTTGATATTATGAAATGATAGCTGTGATATAAAACCCCTTTTAGCGAGAAGGAAACTGGATTATTTAGACTAATTTAATTAAGTAAATACTGTATATACAGAAGATTTATAAAGTTCAAAATTTTTATTCATTTTAAATATTGTATCAATGACAAGACAAAGAAATAAGAACACAAAGTAGAGTAGAAACAAAAATGGAATGAACGTAACGTACAGAAAACAAGTGTTATGAAAAGGAATAGAATAACTTAGACTAGATATTAATTTTTATTAAAAAAGTCAGTCAGTTTCTTCTGTCTGTCGGCAATCTCATTCTGTTTTACATATCTTCGTCTGGAAATTTTTTAACTGCAGAATGTCTGTGATCTGTCTGCTACTCGAAATACGTGATCACAGTTTGCATACGATTCAACGCAGTTTTGCAGCTTAGTCGCTGTTCTGCTATTTCGACTTGCTCTTCATTTACCCATTCAGAATCCTCATTGATTTCATTTAACATTTCTTCATCAGTAAAAATACGCTAACCAGGATCAATTTCATAATTATCTATCCACTCCTTCATATTTTCATCATCAACATGTTCAAATTCCTTCCCATCATAATTCGGAACCTTTTTTGCAGGAAGCACGCGAGTTTAAAGAGATGCACGGTTAATTCGCCAACCGGTTAAAACACACGGATAATCGCGGTTTTACTGTATATAAATATATGCGCATAAATACAGGTGACGTGTGTGAGTATGTTTGTATATGTGCGCATATATAACTATATAAATTTATAAATATACTTATAGATATGTGTATACATGTATGAAGGTGTGTATGGGAGTGTATGTATATGTAATCATTATGACCGAATACATGTAAGTTATACGTACTTATACGGATACGTTTGTCCAGTATGTAATTTATACACATTGTATACAGCTCGCGTTAGCAAGCGCATATGTAGGACTATATTATTCTAACAAATTACATTTGTAACTTTGTAATTTTAAATAAATAAATAAGTAAATAAATAAATAATGTGCAAAGAGACAATGTGGAAAATGTTGTTTTATTGGGATGTTTAAAATAAAATTGCGCATTTTTACTGCTAACTTTAAACGTAAGTAATTCGGCTTATAAAAAACTTTATTGATCGAAATGAGAACTGTTATAATTAATACAGTTTTTCTCAATAAGAAAGAAATTTACATTTCGGTAGTCTAAAATTCTGAAATTCTAAAAGCAGGCCTGGATTTAGGGGGGGTCTAGGGGAAGCTGCAGCCCCGGGCCCCGCCTTATAAAAGGGCCCCCAATAGACACCTACTTCCGACATGTAATAAAAAATTAATATATTATTTGTCGTATACATCAATTTTTTTTTAAATAAATAAAATTAACTTTACAGGAAAAAGTGGATTTTTTAATACATTTATTTGTTAATAATTTTGTATCCATTTTTATTTCTTCCTAGAGAAGGAAACTTCGTAATAGTAAAATTTCGAGTTCCATAAAACGTACCAAAAATTGGTTTTAAGGTATAACGAGTCGGAATCTACGTTTTTAGGAAATGTCTGTATGAATGTGTTAATTAAATTAAATTAAAGAAAATTTAGTTATTATATAAAACTGATAATTTTGTTACTTCCGAAAAGGGCACCTAATATTTACGTAGCCCCCGGCCTATCATACGCTTAATCCGGGCCTGTCTAAAGGCAACGAAGTCGTTGAAGGTCGGTTTTAAGTGTTTTTCCTTGAGAAATTTGTGATATGTTTGAAAAAGTAGCAGTCGGTGGGTGGTGGACGAAGGCAGAGTTTCATAGCCCAACTTATTCACCTTTCGCAGGTCAGTCCTACGACTCAAGCATTTTTGCCGAGGAGTAATCGGTCCCTTTCTGCTGATCACTTTCGGACACATAAGATGAAATTTTTTTGGTACATTTGGTCCATTTAAAAGACATGCTTCGTTGCCGTAACCGCTCTTTGTTGGCGTGCGGGAAACAAATAAGATCAGCCACATACCACCAAACAGTTACCATTACTTTTTTTGGGTTAATTTCAGCTTTAGCAAGCGCTGTGGAGTAACTACATCGTGATTCAATCATTGAGGCGAACGTCGTCGATTATCGTACAAGAAGATCTACTTTTCGTTGTACATTGCAAGCCGGTCGATGATCAGGTCATTTTTGTTGCGCAAAAGAAAGGCAAAAAAAGAGGGTTTTCTCATTTTCATTCAATTTATTGTAGAGCTCATTATCAAGGTTTTTCGACTTGGCAATTAGTATGGGTCGAAATTGTTCAGATTGAGACACTTAGCTCTTCTGCAAGCTCCGGAACTGTTGTGCATGGATTTGTTGTCATCGGCGTCTTTATCTGGTCATCGTTGACTGCAAATTTTGGCCATCTTCGCTCTTTACTGTTAAGGTTGTCTTTATTAGCATTGAATTTTTTTATGCAGTATTGCATTTGTATTTTTTCGACGAATCATCCTCAAACACGACGACAGTACTTTGGATCGCTTTAGCTCCGTTGTTACATCCTCTTGTACTCGTAAAAGAAAATAGCTCAAGGATCGCGATTATTCGTTTATAATTCTGTAGCATTAGTATAAGAGCGCAAAATTATTTTTTTTAAATTTTAATGATAGTTTTGAAATCTACAAAATTCGAGCTTCCAAGTAATTTATAACATTTGATGTAACAATCATTTTTTTATGAAAAAATTAATCGGCAAACATAAGATGCCCGCGATTTCATTTTGAAAAACCTAATAATTATTTATTTTTAGAAAAATGGAAGAATATTACACAAATAAACTGAGAATAAAAATGATGCAACTGATAGTAATTGGTTACTTTTTTTAAACCAAAAAAATGAAAAAATAACTTGTAATTTTGGTTATCGTTTTTATATCATATTTACATTTTAGTACAATCACGAATGAATGCTGTTTGACGAGCGGAATAACTAATATTGCCTGGAATGGCGATACGGAACATTCGTATTCTAGATGTGTAAATCTCTTCTGCGTACGTAGGAGGTAAGATAACTTTGTATTTGTTCTATTGGACTGATGCGGTAATATAAGAAACGTTCAGTTGAAATAGGTTAGAAAAGCACGTTCAATTAGCAATTTTATCGATTGAAAATCATTTTTGAGTTTATTTTTACCGATTTAAGTTTTACAATAATGAATTACGATTGTGTGTTTAAGTGTCCAATGTGTTAGGAACTTTGCATCGTTCATCGAATCTGAAACGATCATGTTTTGTGGAACAATTTTTGTTTGTTTTATTTTTTTTTAATTTTTTGAATAATTATTCACATTGTATAAATTTGTAGATCGTTTTTTTTTTTTAAATATTTGAGTTAAATATTATATTTTCGAGGTTTTGCATTTGGACGATTTACAACCATAGAAGATGTTGCTAACGTCGAGCGCCTTAGAACAATGGAGTAATATTAATAATTTATTGTATTTTAATACCTTTTATTCTTTTTTTTTTTCAATTCCTTCAAACCATTGTAATATATGGAAAAAACAAACAAATTTATTCAATATTTTTTAGTTCGCTATGGAAAATTTTAGAAAAAGCGTGATGATAAGTAAGTATTCGTTTAATTTGTAATACATATATAAAAATGAAAAATTTCCGATCTTAAAAACGTTATGGGAAAAATTTTGTGTCTTACACAAACAAATATACGTATTAACATATAGCTATGTATGTAATGGTGCCAATTAAAAAACTGCAATAATTTCGCTAAGTGAATATAAAATTATTCTAGCGTTATTCAAATTTTTACAGGAAGAGTATGGGGGGATTTAGAAAACAATGCTGTTTGCGATAAGCTTTTTTTCTGAATCCTTAATAAATTCTTTTTCCGTTAAAATTGTATTGATTTTTTTTTTGTTTTTTTATTGCGTAGGATTGATGACGCGGACGTACGCATTTTTCTGAATGGTTCAATTATGACATTTCATTGGTATTTCCTTTCATTTTTTATTCAACTATACTCGTTTCTTTCTCCTTGGTTCCTTAAATAACTGTTTCCATTTTTATTGATGACAGACTATTGTAATGAAGGTGTACAGGATATGTTTCTGATTTCTTTCGGTTTAATTGTAAATAATATTTACTATTATTTGTTCATTTTGTTTAAAATTTCTCTAGTTGTTACTATATCAGCCGAGATAAATATTGCCCGGGTTTTCTAGTGCATTCGAATTTTGAACAGCTGTAATTTTTATGGTAAACTATTTTGAGTATTGCCGATGTTTCTATAGAGAACAGTGGAATATAATTAATATTTAACATGAATTTCGATTCTTAAATGTGCAAGCTATGCTTCTGTCATTGGCTGATCCGAATTCTTGTTTAAAATACAGGTTTTTAACAGTTGTAGTGAAAATTTAATATTATTAAGCTCCACGTAAAAGTAAGGCTTATTGTGCTATCAAGAAAAGTTGTTAAACACAAACGATGGTATATTATAGAAAGTGACATTAAAAGATATTATGCAGTTATAATAGTTAGTGGATCATAATCGCTCACCTATGCAGTTTAGAAAGCGATTTGTATCACAAATGTAATGCAGCTGCTATATTAGAGTGAGAGGAAATTTTTTTCTCTGAGGAATTTTTTAAAATAATATACATTCTTCTGCTTGTTATCTGTTTCAGCTGGTAACAGGGTCATTGTCTAGGAAATACTTACATTAGTATATGAATTTTTAAAACCATTATAATCGTATGGTGGAGAGAGAAAAATAAAAAAAATAAACTCACCTACCTGTACCATTTTTACATTTTTAATGGCGTTGCCGTTTTTACATTTAGTAACATTTCTTTAGTTTTATTATAATTATTTCTTTCGAAACTAGAAGTGTTTGACGTGTTGCAGTTACTTAGCGTGGTTGTCCGCTCAAGTTATAGATTGCAAAACGTTTAAAAGGGGGAGGGGGCATTCTTGGAGTCAGCATTAAATAGAAGCGGAGAAATCGCGCACTTTTCTTTAGACACCTTTTAATATTTTAATTTATTGTATTGTTTACTAATGTTACCTTATGTCTATCGTTTCCAATAATTCACTTTTCATAAGTGATAAAATCCTTATTAACATGTAAAATTACAATTTTAATAATTTCAAGTACTACGGGCAAAATTATTTTTATTATTAGTGTTCTGTACATCAAAGCCATTCAAATGGCGAAATTCTTATGCTGAGACTTTGTTTATTTATTTTTAACAATTTTTGAAAAGTTACTAATTTCTGTCTTTTTCTCTTCTATAATTTGTATACAGTGATCAAAGTTTACAACGTAATTCTTAGGCCGGCTCCCATTAGATTTTATAACGAAAAAATGACCTAATTTTATATAATACAAAAAAAATACAACCGCTAAAAATAAACTTTTTTGTCATATTATTCTCCATATTTTACGTTTAAAAAACAAAAAAAAAAAAACGGATTTCTTTATTTTGAACTGCATTTTTACTGTAAAAACATCAAAAGTTACATTTCCATGTTAATTTGGAAAATTGATAGTGTTTTAAGTTAATCACCTCTGTTATACTAATAAAAAATATGAAAAAAAAAATTATCTAAAGAGACCACGTTTTTTTACGTTTTTTAACAAATTCTCAGTTTATATTCACCAATTTTCATCGGAACTCACATGGTCTGAGTGTTACATTTTCTAATAGACAAATAATCAGTAAAATCGGTCTATATAAATATGAGTTATGCGCGAACAAAAAAAAAAAAAAAAAAAAGGCGTATAACCTTCTTCTTTTTGGAAGTCGATAAAAATTAAAATTTAACAAACGTTACATAACATTGGGACATTATTTCTAATGGGGTCCGGCCAAGGAATTACGTTGTAATTAACATTATTATTTTAAAGACAGAATAAAGATACCACGAAAAAGAATATGTACGAGTATATAACCTTACTATTGAGGTTGAAATATTGTTTAAAATGGCTTATTCTGAACAATTGGAAATTGCATTTATTTAAATTTTCTGCCTTGAAATGCATTTATGAGTTAAGAAGAGAGTGCCGAGCTGTTAGTGACAAGTTAAACTTTTATTTTATTTTATATTTTTTTTTAAATTGTTTTAAAAAGTTTTCTAAATTCAAGATAAATTTTTCCCAGCCAAACAACAGTTTTGTAACAGTGTTGTTTATTCAAAATCATAAGCGTTAAAATGAATTTTAAATGTTGCAAAAAAGAATATGTATACTTAATCATTATTACAGAGAAAGGCGAATAATAAGTATATAAATACAACAATGCGTATAAATAAATAAATAAATATATATATATGTATATATCGCTCGTACGAACACTAAAACGTAGAAAACCGTAAGAACATAAAGATTAATGCTGTTATATACATTCTATTTACAGACTCACTTATGTATATTGGTGCTTAGCAGTATTTGTGATGTTTTTTATTCGTATGCTTATAAATGATGATTGTAACCAATATATATATATATATATATATATATATATATATATATATATATATATATATATATATATATTTTATTTATTTAAATGAAACGTAACGAAATGCAAATAATTTTTCATAAATTAGTTCTTAAAAATAATAAGTAACTGTAAAATATGAATACTCGTATAATATCTTCTGATAAATGTGAATTATTTTTTCAGCGCGAATAAATCAAAAGCGTGAACTTTGATTAAAATAAGACACGAAACTTGTATTATCTCCAAAATTTCTAATCCAATTATTGGTTTGTCACCTACTTTTATTCAGATTGAAAAAATTGAAAGTTCGGGAATGATAATTAATTTGGTTAATTTTTAAATACATATAAATAAAATCGAAGTTTATTGTAAACTGCCTTTATCTAATGAATTATTTTTTATTGTATTAATTTACAGGTTAATTATAAAAACAGTTTTCTTGTTTACAAAATGTATACAATACTAAATTTTATATGAAAAATTAAGTGAAAATTCGTGACGTTAAGAAATTAATTGTTTCCTGTTTAAAGAAGCAATGATTTTATATAATAAATTTCTTCGATTAAGAGCAAATAAATTTAGTCATCATTTCGAAATATAAATTGAATTATCATGAATTCAAGCTCGCTTAAGAAGTTTTATTTATACGGTAATAACTATTGTTTTCGAAAATTATTAATTGAAGAAATGGACTTATGCAATTTTAATTTTTTCCCACACTTGTTGAAAGACTTAGTAGTCAAGAATAAATTGACACAAATAATAATAATAATTATTTCGGAATGTATTGTTAAATTGAAGGCGAATTATGTTAATAATGGGTGACAATAAACTTTATATTGGAGAAAAGACAGAGATACAATTTTTCATGGGATAGTAGAACTGAAATAGAACTAAGTTCATTTGTTTTTTTTTCTTTTTTTTTTCTATTGAGAACAAACTATAAATGAAATTATTAATAGCGGTAACATTCGAAACAATAGTTATATGAAATTACTATGGTCCTTAATGTGGCTTATTCTATATTAGTTATTGAACTTTATTTTAGAGTAAAAAGTGGATGACAAGTAAAATTCAAAATGAATGATATTAAGTTTTAATTTAAAGTCGAGTATAAGAAGGAATTTTACTTTATTATTACAGATTTTTAAAATATATATATATGTGTATGTAAATTTTTCTTTAAAAATTGCAATGGTAAAATGACATTTAAAATATTAAATTCAAAAAAATGAATAACCTATATTTTTAATATAAGTTTCCTTAGAATTATCGTCTTAATGACTAAATTACAAAATAATAACATTCTACATAAAAATGTACTTTAGTTATTGAAAAAATATTGGTTTTAAAATGTAGTACAAATTTATATTGTTTATTCCGTTTTTTTATCAATGCTCGAGATTATGTAAAAGGAAAATGTTTTTTATTGTACATTGATTTGCAGTATTGATCTAATTTAAAATGTTAAATGGCACAGTTATTATTAGCATATCAGTATTGAAATTGTCGGTAAAGTTGGAATTCGTGAATAATTAAGTAATAAATGTTTAAATATTTCACCATGATGGATTAATTATTACCTTAGTTCGAACTACAAAGAAAAAAAAAACGAAACTTAAATATTAATTTTAAAAACGAATAATTACTTATTAATTCTTTTATAAAATTAATTATTTAAATTTGAAATTATATATATATATATATATATATATATATATATATATATATTGTATATACTATATTATGTTATATATACAAACATTAAAAGTTAACTGACATGCTTCATATGAGAATAAATTTGTGGAACAAGGTTGTATAAAATACCCATACTCATCTCGTATCTGATTTTTTGGTACGGAAAGTCTTTTTCATGAAAACGACTGACTTTCTAGTTTGAGTAGATTCCTTTACGCTTTTTGTTTGACCAGCTGTAAAAAAAAAAAAAAAAACAATAAGAATTGCCATTTTTGCTACGAAAATGAGTTATACTTTAATGCGTGTTTAAATACCAACAAGCAAGAGAATTTTTGAAACGAGAACATCAAATAAATTAATGAATATATGTACAAAAAGAGATGTAACTTAAAAGTTAATAACATTTTTGATAAAAACATTCTCGGATGTGCCATGGGAAATTATGGATATAAAAAGCTGGAAAATAGAAATAAAAACATGTTTATTAGAATAGGCTAATAAATAAAAAGAATAATTTTTTGTAGAATTTGAACTGCATTTTACTTCATATAATAATAATAACTCAGATGACGTGTGAAATTTTTTATAAAAGTGATGATTATAAATGTGTTATGTGCGCTGCCGTGTTAATGTTTTTCGTAGAAATTAATTATAAATTGTAGAATATAATAATATTAATAAAGAAATAAAATATATAACGCGGATTTTCTGACTAAATTTCAACATAATAAATAGTATATACGTATATTAGATTGTAATTAAATGTATTATTTAGGATATGCGATAATAAGAATGGGGGTACCTGTTGACGGGTATTTATGCTTTTATTTTTCACGAAAAAAAAAAAGTAAGAAGAATTACATTTATTGAAAGCGGTATCTAAAGTTAAAATAATTTTAAGTTGTTATTGTAATCTGTAGTAGTAGTAAAAAGCAGATGATCAGTTTTTATAAATATACAATTTTTTAAATTTAATTTCAAAATTTAGTGTACTTACAATTCAAATCTACTGTAGGCTAAAGTATAATAGAAGACATATTTGAATTATCATAAATGCAACTGTATTTTTGTTATTGTAGTAGTTTCCTCGGTTCGCTATCAGTTCTAAATCCTTCATATCTGGTTCAACAAAATCTAGATAAAAAACAGAATAATTAAGTCATATATATTTTTTTTACAAATAAAAGAGAACTATGTATACGAGCATTTTTAGTATTAACTGATTATTGAGCCATTATATTCAAATTGTAACTTTTAATATTGTACGTATGAATAACGTGTTTTATTTCATTTTTACAATTTGATCTGAATGTTAGTGTGTTTGTGTTTTCTAAAATGTTAATTCCCAATTTTATTGTTTCGGTGAAAAAATGAACTGCTTAGTTAAATTTTTTGTATCTCTAATGTTTATTGAAATTACAAGTGATGGCATTTTTATTTCATGTAATGCTACTGATTATAATGATTAAATTTAGCTAATTAACTTGTTTCGCAGTTTGATTTATCGGTAAATTACACGAATAGTTCAACTTAAATCATCCTGATTACGAATCAAATGAGTCGAATATATGGTATTATAACAAAGTAAATCTTGTAACCAACAAATGTATCAATCAAAATTTGAAAGGAACGTTTTCAGGCAGAGCCCGTCTTCAGCCTAACAATATAAAATAAAACATACTAAAAAATTTGATTCGATTATTAAATTGCATCACGTTAAATAGAATTTCTCGAAAAATTATATTTTTAATTTCAAATTCTTCGCGAAGTTGGTATTTTTGTTTATTCGGCACAAGCTTTAAAAGTTATAAACTCTGTGCTCTTCAAAGTTGGTCGTTGTCTAGATGAAAGTTAATTAAAGAAATAACTAAATATTTCGAAATCTCATTACCTGTGCATAGTCAGGGCGAGATCATCTTCCCCATAAATGTTAAACATTTTTCTTAAAAATAGGAATAATTAAATTTTGTGGATTACATTATCTGGATTATAGATAATTCTTGTTGCCGGATGGAGTAAAGGTAGATTACAAAAGATTAAAAATGGTTGGGCTAATTACTCTTTCCTTTCTGTTATTAAATAAAGCTGCACGATGTTAGCAGCATAGTTTTGTTCGACAAGTATGATTGCAAGACGATTTAGCGGCTTTAAAAGTTTTAAAATATGCGGAAGATTTACGACAGTAAAAAAATGTTTAATTAAGATTATCTTTGGAAAAAAATACAGAATTAAAGACTATCGTAAAGATTTCATGAAAATTCTAAGCGGTTTTGTAATATAGAACGCCTATGTGGTATGCTCATTAATGAAATGTTAAGTTTGATTTTTTATTAATCAAATTAATAAAAACACGCGAACAGAAATATATTATTAAAATAAAAGAACCAATATGTTTCGTAGTAACGCACTACTTTTTTATGGTACGGTTGATTAATTTTAACTTCATTTTTTTTATTTTTTTCAGTTGGTAATTTAAAATTTTGCAAAATTCTAATTCTGTCTACGTTTTAGTATTTTGATTTTTATAAATGTTATAATTTTCTAAAAAAATTGGATATCATTTGAATTATTAGCATTCAACTAATTAAGTCACCGCACGACTTAATGTATTCCTTTCTGCGTGTTGTGTTTGTTTCATCTTAATTGATCGATAATTGTCCTTAATTATTTATGAGCTACATTTTTGTACTCTTTTTTTTTTTTTTTACATTTTTATTTTTTATGAATTATAAATTATAAATTTTGTTGTTCAATTATTAAATTGCTGTCATGCTTTCATTTGCTGGTTTTCAATAAATCTCTTGGCATATTTTTTCTGTTTTTTCAGACTGTTGTGTATTACTAATGAAGTTGTGTCATTTGAAAATGAAAAATATTTGCTATATTTTTATAGTTTTCATAATGTAGTTGTGTATTTCATGAAAAGAGCTACGTTACTACCCCTTATGATATCCTAGTTGTGATTACTATATGTATCTTTAATGTATTAATACCTTCCTGTCGTAGAAAGAAATGCTTGAATGATTACTACCTATTTCTTCAATTTCTTCAAATGTGTTTAGCAATTTTTTGCGATTTAATCATAACTGTTAAAATCGATTCATATATGTTTTTATGTTATCTTTTCTATCGTTTCGAATAGTTCTTTTATTTCTTTTACAAAGTCTCGTTGATTTCTTTCACTGTTGATCTTTTATGTTGTCTTTTTTTTTTTTTTTCATTTTTCTACGTTTAAAATCATGTTTAATTAAAGAGATTATTATATTTACCATATTTTTATCTGTTGCTTTCTATATTTTCTGTTTAAGCCAGAAGAAGAAGCAGACAAGTTACGTAAGAGTGAAAAGAACAGGTGCTTTAATAAAAAAGATGGTAAAGTGAATTTTTTTAGAATTAGTAGAGAGGGAACTTGGAAGAGTGAAAGGGGAAGTTTAAAACGGGAGACAGTGGGTACAAAAGTAGATGAGGAACTGTGATGAGAGAACCGCGTTGTAATACTACCTTAAAAATTTAGTCTAATCATGGTATTTCGATGCACATCGATTTTGCTCTTTAGTTATTGTTGTTGAAAAATTGATCTTTTAATAATTTGTATTTTAATTTTTTGTTACCAACACGATCGATTATCGCCTGAGTGTTTCGCTTCACTCATCTCGTGTATACAGTCTGTCCCAGTCATGGTAATTTTTTTCACTGCTGATTCTCCGATGTTTGTGTGTATATTATTTATCGCATAAATATTGCTTTTATATATGTAAGTGTTTATATTATTTTAAAGTGAAATATAGGTTTTTAGGCTGTTGTTGTGTAAATATTTGAAATTTTTATAATGCATTATTAATCTTTTTCGTAACAATCTATAATTGCCGTTTTACATCCAAAAATCGATTTTTGAATGCTTAAAGCATTTTTAAGCACTTTTTATTAATGCGCAACTCTACTAACTTATAATTTCGTATTTATTTCGAAATTATTTTGAAATGGACCTTATATTTCGCGAATTGATTTATTTCATGGTTATTATTAATTCGTATATGATTGCGAAATGCTAGATATTATGCGAGAAATTGTATTTTCGCATTGTCGTTGTTCTTTACTTCAACTCGTTGGAGGACAGTGTATTATTATTGTTCATTTAAATCTTTGAAAATAATAAACCCGGTATTACAAATTAGGGCGGACTTCAATCAAATAACAATTTTTTATTATATAATTTCGATGTGTTGTGGGGGCAATGGGTATTTTCTTCTCCTATCGTTTTACTATTCTGAACGTATTTATTATAACTAGTCTTTTGTATTTTTATTATTTTTATTATTATTATTTTATGTTGTTTTATCTCTAGAATAGGAAATGCGAGGATCCGAGCTTTTCGCAAATACTTGGAAAAAATTATTATACAACGAATACATATTTATCTAATAAATTTATTCCTGTGTTAATGAAA
This sequence comes from Icerya purchasi, assembly GCA_039619475.1. NCBI lineage: Eukaryota > Metazoa > Arthropoda > Insecta > Hemiptera > Monophlebidae > Icerya > Icerya purchasi. The sequence continues at coordinate 386,115,678 of CM077116.1, read as the reverse complement.
ATTGCGTGGAGTGATGCGACGGAGAAAATTTTTTGTTTTAAAGACCATGAGAATTATAGTAATACTTTTCCCCAAAATATGGAGAAAAAAGTGCCTTTGAAGTAAAAGTTACGAATTTTAAAAAATAAACGTTTAAATGTCTATTGGTGAAGCTAGTGTGAAAATAAAAATTAACGTGTATATTGATACTTTTTGCGAAGTGGAAAACCTCCACGATAAAACCTTTCTTAAGATCGAACCGGTCGAGTCTTATGAAAAAATTGCCCTTTATGAAAATGCTGTTATTTTAGAGAGATTTCATCGTAATTCAATAAAACAATTGTGCCTATTACCGTAATCGGTCGTATCTCTAGTTTGAAACTGATACAAGTCGGATACTTCGTTCCAACCGTTTCGGTTTTTTGCTTGAACGATCGCTTCGTAGGTAGATCCGGGTTCGAGATTCCTTATATTATACGACATTACGTGAGAGAAAGTGTTTACTGCTTGCGTTGTCAGCATCACATCGTGCCACTGCCCGGGCAGTTGGTGAGTTTCATTCATCTGTAAACAGATGCATTAATGACGGTGTGGTAATGTGCAATAAAACTGACGAAATTTCGTGTTGCATTTTTTATCGTTAAATTAACCGAGAAACATCGATATTTCGACGTAGTGCCGATTAAAGTTCTAAAAATTACGTAAATGCTTTTGGTACTTACCGTCAGTTTCCTGTACAGGAGTCGAACTTCTTCCAGCGGTAGATAACTTTCTATTACCCAAGTTAAGTTGTACGAATCTTTCGACCGACTTTTTGGCGGACTTTGAAATTCAGCTGGTGTTGGTCGTCCTGTAAACGTAAATTGTAATAATTATTCCAACGTGGTAATTAAAAATGAACAAAAAAAATCGAACTCAACGCTTATGGAATAGAATTAAAACTAACTAAAGTCTATAGTTGTTTTGATGTTTCGTGTCTGTGTTTTGACCTCCTCGAGATACTTGTATTTAATTTGGCGGTTTTTTAATCGTAATTCGCACGAAAAATTAGTATCATAGTTTTACACAGTAAGAAATTCCTTTCCAGAGATTTGCAATATGAAACGTTGTTTTTCGGCAATTACAATTATCAAACATCTGCACGCGCGCAGCCCTCTGGTAAAGTGTTTTTCGAGTGACATTTTCTCTTTTTGCATTTAGAATTTTTTTTTTCCAGTTAAGATCACTGTATAAAATTTGTTTTTTTCTTTATTATTTTTGAAAAAATCAATTTGACTTTAATTATCTTCCGTAATTGAGCACACGCGGTTTTTTATCCGGAAGCAAAGTGGTTCTAGTAATCGCACAATTATTTTTATTGTCCCGCGAGAAAACTTATCCACACATAAGTATCCTCATCCGGATATTTAAAAATAATAAGTAATCTGCGTTAGAAAGATCTTCGGAAAGAGCTTATTGCGGATAAGTATCTTGACGAGTTTCTATATGGGTAGTTATAAAATGTGTTGCCGTTTATCACGTTCTCTTAATGCAGTTTTAAAAACTATTTTTTAAACTAAAAAGTTCACATTTTTACTTTCCTTTTTAAGAAAGTTTTTGTTCTCGGTTGCTGGCCGAATGAGTGTAAAATTAATATCGCTATTCTTTAGCCGTTTAAAATGCCCTAATTAATAGTTTAGCCTGTTATTTGTCACTGATATTTAGAATGTTTAAGTTTTTTTTAGCTAATGCCTATTTCGCGGAATTACTATTAAATAGTTTGTTCGCTGTGCTAAAAGTATTGGCTACTTTAGGTTGGAAGATCCAGCAACCTACAAAAGGGAATTTTGCTTCTGAATTAAGGAAGTTGAGTGATTAGAAAGGTAAAATAATTTTAAAGGTAACTTCTTTTTGTCTAGACAATTGAGCATTCTGTGCTGTTTTACTAATTATATCGTTGGAAAATAAATGTACTGTTAAAATCTGAATTAAAATGTTTTGTTTCTTTTTTTTAAAATTCGTATAATTTAATTTTTTTTACATCCGTTAATCTGACAATTTTTAATATAAATCCTTCTCAGAACTCGACGGAAAAATTCTCTAATTTAAATAAAAATGAAAATTAATAATGTGTAGCGCTGTAGGCTAATTATTACTAGCGCTCGACTATTAAAGTGAGGAAGTTACAGCTTCAAGAGTAGCTTCGTTCTAGAATTAAAGCTGTTGTTCCTAGATCTTCTTAGTCTGCAGTAATTGGATACCGGAGAGAAGATATCGTAGAAAGTGAAACGGTTGGCAGAAAGGGAACAGGTTCCCAATATTCTCACGAGTGCTGTTAGGAATTAGTACATAATAAAAAATGTTTATCATCAGACCGATATGGATGTATGGTATTCAACTCTGGAGCTGTGCAAAAAGACATGCAATCGAATGATTATTTAGCGCGCTCAAAACCAGTGTCTCCGAAACATCACTGGAGCTTTCCGGTATCAACGAAACGAAGAAATACATTTCGATTTAAATATTCCATGGATCGATGAAGTCATACGTTATATTGCAGAAGCGCACGAACATCGACTTCACAGTCACCCAAATCTGGAGGCTTTAGAACTGCTACTTTCCGATGATGACTTAAGGCGCCTGAAGCGCACAAAGCCTTATGAGCTAGTCACTTAATTTATTCTGTAATAGATTCGTATGTATGTATTTTGCGGATATGTGCATATACTTGGTGTGCGTGCATGTGAGTATTTATATGCGCGTATGATATTTATATATCTATATAATATTAGGAGTTATGTAATTGTACATAGTTTCTACCCTGTTCATGTTACAAATTGGTTAGATTATGTTGTAACACTGTTTTAAAAGTAGTGCTAATTTATTTACTGTAATAATAAGATCTCTAGATGAAGAGCGCTTAAAAATTCGAATTTGTGTTAAATTCGGTTTCTAGTGATCAGGAGCGAATTTAGCCTCTTCAGCATTGGGGGGTTAAAATTATTTATAAACAAGTATTTTTTATTATTACGTAATGTTGGCAATAAGAATATTATTTATTACAGCTTGCACTACACTTCCGGTTGAAGATCGGTTCAGGTGATAAGAAAAATTAACTACACTGTTTAACCTCCGCGGAGCCATGGCGAGATGAAACTTACTTTAATATAATATTTTTATTTATAATTAATCTTACTGCAAAATAAAAAGAAAAAATTAAACGCAAAGACCAGACTACTCTATGCCTTAGCGACCGCGTAATACATCACAATGAAGCCGTTATCACTTCGGTGGCGCATCTATCTATAGGTGATGGTACAATTTGTTTCGCTGAATAACAGTACCCATCTTAGGATTGACTGTTTTGAATAGGCCTTCAGATTTTAGCTAAAAGTTGAATTTTTCTAAATATCCCTACATCGTTTATTTCTTTTTATTTCTTTTTCTCTATTTCCCGCCGAATTAACGTCCGTATATTGTTAATCTTTTTAAAATGGTCTGTTTTTTTTTTTTTTTTTTATTTAGGAAGAATCGTTCTTACGGCAAAATTCACTTAAATTTAGACCTCTACAGTATTTCAGAAAATAAATTAGTTGCGAAGTGTGCACCTTGTTCCTTGTTAATGGGACTTTATTACTGTTGCATTGCCATTGCCGCGTTTCACATTTTACTCTTAATTACGTTCGAATATATAATAGCGGAATGCAATTTAGTGCGAGCCGCTTCGTTTTACAGATTAGGAACGCCTGCAATATCTTCTCCGCTGTGAATACAATGTTTCCTCACGAGCATTCGAAAGGTTTATTGTGGATATTTGCGGACAGTACAGCAACACCATTTTCCTTTCAAATAAAATATGTTTCTTTTTCGTTTTGTATTCGTGGATTCGATGTTTCCTTATCGTTCTCTTGTTTCACTTTTTCTCCTCTCTGTTTTGCTCCTCTTCATTCTGATTATCTTTAATTTAATAAAGAATCTTTTTCCATTCTGTTTGTTGAATATAGAAATATAATAAGTTATAATAATAACTGATATAAAAAATTATAACAAACTAAAATTTCGTCATCCTAAACACGGTTCTATATTTACTACTCAACTTTTCGCCATCCTAAAATGCTTCGAATTTTTAACTTCTTCTGATCTTCACTCCAGATATCTCATAAATTCTGATTCACTCAGTAGTTTCCTAGCATTACAGAATCCACATTCTTCCCATCCTATCGTGCAACGCATTTTCCTTCTACTCAACTCCCTCAGACTTGTTAATTCAATTTCATATGGATCCCTAGTCATGTAGGAATTTCTGGTAATGAAATCATTGATCAAGCAGTCAGAGACGCTTCCTACCTTCCTGAAATTTACTCTGTCTACTTCTTTCGATATCAGATCCTATATGAAGTACCTGATTTCCCATTCCTGGCAACAATCTTGGTCATCTTAATCATCTAATCAACTCTTAACGATTAAACCTTAATGCCTTAGTCCCTGCTTCCAGTCCATTCCGATCCAAAAAGAAGAACGTCATTCTTGCCCGACTTAGAATCTCCCATACGGCCTTCACTCATTCACACTTAATACAACGTCTTGATCCTCTCACCTGTCCCTTCGTCAAAACCATCTTCTCAACAAATCGCACATCTTATTATCGTGTCCTTCACATCAACCTCAAAAATCCTCTCTTAATCTTCCGCACTCAATTCCCAAAATTCTTTCTGAAGACTTTACTCACCTTAACAACCTCTTTCTCTTTTTAAAAAACCTTAAACTACCTCTCGTAGTCTCCGGTTGCATATGGCCCGATGAGAGCCGAAACCGTTTTTATTGTTTTTTTTATTATTTTTTGTAATAATAAATAAATAAAATAAACACTAAAAACTTTTTTATGTTTTAGCTTTAAAAAAGCCAAAGTATCTTCGATTGTTTTAGGAAAGTTTTTAACAGAACTGAAAGAACGTATATTACGTTTGATAAAATATTTTATAAATATCCACGTATAAAAAAATACTGATAACAAGGACAAAAGAAAGCAATAGGAAAACAAGAAAAACTGTATTCGAAACCTTTAATAGATTGTGCTATATATTTCTTTATTTTGCTGCACTGAAATGAGCATTAAACTGTTTATTAAATACGGTGTCGTAGTTCTTTGACTCAAAAAATAGGGTAAAAATAAACTGAAATTAAAGTTTTTTAGGAAAAAGATTATACTTCTAGTGAACTGCGTTATGATAAAATAAGATTGAATTAACTAGTGTAAAAAAGGGATAATGTTGCATGCTGCCAAAATTAAAAACAGAATTTTTTACGAATTGATTGTCGTATCAATTTTTTCCCTTCTTCCTTGGTTTAGCTATAGCCGTTCGATTAATTCATTTTATTTTAATTTTCAGGAATTCGTCATTTTAAATGAGATTATGTTATTGTTCTTAATAAATTCCGATATAAAAAAAGCACGCTACTTTTTTGTCCGGTTCAATACTAGTAGGTGATGTGACATAGTTATATAGTGTAAGGTGGTATGTGTTCGATTAATACCTCTCCGCATTCGCGTTAATTATTGGGAATCATTTTCAATATTTATATAATATTTCAGCCGTTCTGATTTTTGTTAAGTATTCGACATATACAATGTATCTTATATTCTTGTGTATTTTTTTATTTTTCAAAGTATTCTTTTTCTCCATATCTGTTTATTAAAACCCAATCTGGCATTTGGTTCCCCATAAAATCTCAATCGTCTCCCGTGTAGTCGCTCCTTTCGGGTCTTTCATTTATCGTCTTATGCGTTTTCCTACGACAGGCTCTTTCTTTTTATTTTTCCCACGACTTTCGGCGTTTTATTAATTTTTATGTAAACGTATAACAACAAAAGAAAAATGTAAAATAAATAAAAACTGGTAATAATTACCCGATAATTCTATATATCTTCTGGTTTTTCCTAAATTATTTTCTGCTTGGCAACTGTAATTTCCAAAATCGGAACTTTGTACTTTTCGAATTGTTAACATATGTTTATTATCTTGTGATTCCATAGCTCGCCTTTCGGTTTCATCCAAAGGGAAGCTATCCTGATACCACATAACCTAAAAAGAATGATGAAAATTTAATTTAAATAAGGATAGTTGTTTTTAATTGATATATAAACTATTGGTTCTATATATATATGTAAACTTGGCCATTTTGGCCTCGCAAGGGGCTGTGCCCCTTGACCCCCGTTGCATACATTTCTGTCTCTTTTTCTTCTATACTTTGTATAAAATTATCAAAATTTACCACGTAATTCTTATGGCATCAACACAAAAAAAAATAACATAATCACAAAAATCCTATCCTAACATTTAACTTTCATTACATAAAATTAAGACATTTTTTCCTTACATTTTTCGTTACATATTTTGTTACATAAAATTGTGACATTTTTAAAATAACAATAACAAAAATCCTATAAAATATAACAAACGTTACATAAAATTGGGACATTTTTTTTAATGGGGGGTAGCCTAAGAATTACGTTGTAATTAATATATATATATATATATATATATATATATATATATATATATATATATATATATATATACACATGTATATCTGTTAACGTGCGATAGAATGATTCGAATTTAAGCTGTTCTGATGCGACACATCGAAGTAAACTACTTTACGGTAATTAGGTTGGTCATCGTCAGCTGAAAGGAATAGAAACGAACTTAACGGTACAGATTTATCGTTTAGACGAAACGAAACGGAATAATAACCGGAATAAATGAAGATCCGATTTTCGATGTTATTCAGTGTTTTTAAATTAAATACTTTATATTTCAACGTTATAAATAAGCGGTTTATTTAAAATAATATACTACGTAAAGTAATAATGAAGATTACACGAAGTATTCCGTTGTGTTTTGCTGAAAGAAGATCACTGAATTTTAAAAATAATACATTTAAATATTTGAAAGGAGCTCTTTTGTCTCTTTTTTCTTTTCCTTTCTGTTAAATATATATATATATATATATATATAAAGAGGGAAAAAAAATATTTGAAAGTAAAATGAGACTCTAACAGTTTAATCAAGATAGTGTTTTGTATCATTTACAGGATGTTATATGGTAAGGGTCATTTTCGCAATTACCTTTGTTATACAGACGGTACTCAATTATTTTTTCCCGGATAAATAGACCTGGAACAACTTCAGTCTGGAACAGTTTGCATACACGTGGCAGCTCATATGACCCCTTAACCTTGTAAAAAGCGTTGCACATAGAAACGGCTAAATGGAAGAAAAAAAAAGATTCGATTAAACGGAAGCGGTGGAACAAAATGGGGTTAGAATGTAAAGTGCCGTTGGAATTTTTTAAAAGACAAGATCAGTATCTATATTAAATATTTTAATATTTCAGCTACATTTCGCATCTTTTTTCGTTTTAAAGTAACAAATTCAACTCCTCACAGTTGAGGCTTTTCTTTAATTTCTTCTAATATGCGATTGAAACGCATTCAGTTTGTGACTGTTCAATTCGTCCGCTTTAAGATTCTTATTCGGTCTTTTTTATTCGATACAAATATTTTTACTTTTTGAATTTTCAAATCTTTTAAGCCAACGTTTTTCAATAGCAATGGGAAAGAAAATTTTATTAAGTTGAAACTTCATTAGTACGTGTATATAGAACTATTTGATTAGTAATACTTTCTCGGCCTATTTTAAAGTTTTCACATGTAAAATGTGCACCGAGGCGTTTGCTTTTGTTATTACCGCGAATTCAGAATTGCGCTGTAGAAGGTGATTTAATTATAAGAGTGAAGAGACGTTTGTTTATTTAAAAATTGAAGCCGACCCGAGTGACAAGGAAATGCTGATACCCTATACTCGTACGTTGTAGATAAAAGTTATGTATACTATCGTACGGGGTATATTTTATTTACGTACTTCTAATTACTGTAATAATTATCGCAGATTCAATTTTCATCTAATTTATACAGTATGAAGATTGCATTATTTTGTGTTTTCAGCAATCACAGTTGAGTTACCCTTCAGTTAAACGATCTTTCGATTCTAGACCACGATTCGGTCCTGTCAAGATAATTCACTTTAACTACAGTTGTCGCACGCGCACACCTACACGTTTTATATTCAACCAACCACGCAGAGAAATTTATTATCGCCGCCGTAAGGGAACAATTGCAGCTACACAGAGCATTATAATATCTACCGTTGTGGAAGAACACTATTTAATTATTAGCAAATAAACCAGCCGCCCCGGTACAATCTGCCATTTCGAAAAGACGTGAGGGCGGTCGATATTTCAATCACACTTCAAAATTATCCGCACATGCTATTTGAAATACTTTTTTTTTTTTTTTTATTCGTTGACTTTTCATTCTTGTATTAGGGCAGCGAATGACATTAGAATAAGAATGGCATCATTTTCGGTCAGTATGAATGCTAAACAAATATCGGATGAAATAAATTTTCCCACTTAAAAACGAAGTCATATTTTTTTGTGCCCCATTTGCAATCTATTTTACATATAGTAGACGTGTATCAGTACCGATTAACTAATTACGAAATAGTCAAAATGGTTAGTTCAATAATCATGAAATTTGACGAGTAGAGTTATTTATTGTAGAGTGTAACACTAAAGAGGGGCTCAAAAAAAAATTACGATGAAGGTTAAAGGAGATTATTCGAAAAATCAGTATGTATCTTTTTATGTAAATACAATATAATTGGTGTAAATATACTTATTAAAATACACATTTTAATTATTTTGTATATTAGAAAAAGATTAATAACAATATCTTTCGAATACAATATTTCTTCAATCACGATAGTAGTGCTGATTAATTGAATTTAAATGGTAATATATATAGGCAAGATATTTTCACGAAGAATTGGTACTTTTTAAAGAACTTTTATAGTCAATGATATATACAGGCCCGGATTAAGAGAGACCCTCCCCCCCCCTAAATACAGGCCTGGATATATGTATGTATATGTAGAAATGTGTAGGCGACTTTTTTTTACGCTGGAGATAATAAAAAATTAAAAGTTCCGTTACTTACATTTAATCTCGTTACGTTTTTGAGTTATAAAAAAGCATAAAAGATACATTTGGAATGTAATGATTTTTTCTCTTTTTGTCCAGAATGACCTAGTCTCAGTTGAAACCTATACATATTGTAGAAGAAATCTGCTGGTCTAGAAGGTTTCCATTTGTGAGGTCCAAAGGAGACTTAAAAAGTATATGTACACGATCCTTCGCAACTCGCTATGAGGGCACCCGAAAGCTGCCGGGTGTTAATATTTTATAATTCTCATAAAAAAGTCGGTCTTAACTACGTTATTTCTACGCATCGAGGATATAACTACGAAACCGTTAGACGATTTTTTATATTACCGCTGTGGCGTAAAAGTGGAATAGAACGTTACTGTGCGGAGCAATATTCTGTTAGAAAATTTGTCAAGTTGTTACATTTAATGTTACAGGAAATCAGCATTTTTACATCGAATACATGAACAAATCATCGGATCGTTATATTTCGCCCGAAGATCTGTAATGAGCCCTATATTATTTAATATATTAGCAGTACCCTGGAATAGAAGCAGCAACTGTCGCATGCTCTTCTGCACAGATGACATGGTTAATCCGTTTGAAATTACACGACTAAACGGTGACCACCACTTAAAGACAGTCTCAAAATTCTTGACTGATCTAGGATTATCTCGCGTTCCTTAAAAATGTCTGTTGCGACGATAAATCGTTCTGTGTTAGTTGGTACCAAATAGTTTTCAGTAAATTGTTGTTCTTCTTCTATCGGTTTATACGAATACCGTGAAATTTTTTTCGATGCGCAATTTGGAAAAAATACATTGACGGTGTCTTTTAAAAACTTAATAACATGTACTTCTTGAAGGTGTGTTAAGCAATCGTAATTTGACGATTCTCTGACAACGAGATCCATACATACATCTTTATACGGGAAGTGTTTGTTTCGAATTCAATGCCAATCGTTTTAGATAAATTTCAGAATTTTCGTTTTACACTTACAATGCATTAATACCTGTTTATTCGTGTAATATTGGATTTTCCACATTTTGTCGCTGGTAAATTGTTTTACAAAACTCACTTTTGCCGCTTACATGAGGATTTTCTGTTCGAAAAGTGCCACAAAGGCTTAACTGCATTAATATATTGGAACCTTTTTTTACCTTGATAGACAATACATCTCCGCACGCCTATAATCTTCTAAAGGTGAGATTTACAATCTTTTAAAATTGTTAATTCTCTAGACTATCGAAATTTATTTAAATTTTTCTACATATATGCTTCCTACATTGGGCCAATTTTTATATATACAGGTGAATGTCTACGGATAGTAATTATGTTCGAGCCGGAATTTTACACTCCCCTGTGTACAATCAGTAAACCATCGTTTTGCATTTCCGTATGTTAGAGCTCCTTTTTTTTTTTTTTTTTTTTCGATTAAAAACAATTGTTTTTCGAAGATGGTTGGCCACCAAGTCGGAAGTGACGGTATCGAGATTTGTCTCATTCAAGACTCAAGTTGCTCTCAGGTTTATACCTAATCTGAGATTGAATATTAGTTATTCCAGAGAATTATCTGGTGGAAAGTAAAGGCGGATAATCCAGAAGTAGAAAGGAGCTGCTGGCCCCAATATTCTCTTTAAATTCATTAGAACAACCTTAAGTACATTATGAAAAGCTTAATTTCGCAGTCCATGATACCTTATCAAAGATAAATGGGACTCTTACTTTACTTTACTTTTTAGTTTTCGAATAATATTTGAATTCTCCTTCCGGTTTCAAATCTCGTCTATTTGCTTTAAATGGTTTCCGCACTTTTTAATTATAAAGCCCACTGCTTAATTTTTAGAACCTTATTTGCATTCATTCCTTATTAACAGTGCTATTCAAGGGCAACGCGAAGTGGTTGATGCGTCGCCGTTAAGAACTTCTTCCTCCGCCACACGTGTAATCGTCATTCCCCCTGGCTTTCGTGCGTACACTTTTTATCAATAATTAATTTATTCCGGCGAAGAATTCTGGAAAGCTTATTGGATAAATCACCGTAAAATAATCTAAGATCGTTCAATCGGATATCTTCTAAAATTCCGCGGCTCGTAATTTTTCCACACCGAACTAACGTAAAACAATTTACAGTGATTATAGGGGGGTCGCCTTAGACTAAATACAGAGATCATTTGCCGGTTTCTTCGAAATGGGCCTGTCACTCTAAAATCTTGTACATCAGTCGATCCCGATTATTTATTTTTTACAGTATAAATTTGTTTCTTTAACAGATCCGATTTAAAATTTTCTTTCCGGCGCATTTTCAAGTATTCTCCTGCCAAAATTCTATATTATCTTTAAGTTTGTTAGCGAGACGAAAAACGCAGACGTCGTAAATAATTCTGTCTAATGAGCAAGGCTTGTGCTAAGCCTAAGGAAAAAGAAAAATAAAAAATGTCGCCCGGCTTCTCTGATACGGGAAGCGATCAATTAATTTTTCAGAATTACCAGATTAAACGAATCCGGTAATTTTTCTTCGTCAAAATACTTAGAAGAGTCGCCCCCGGGGGGTAGGTCCCGTCGCTTTCGTCGCTACAATCGGCAGTTTTTTATTCTTTCTTCACCGTTCCATTTTCCCCATATTTACTGATCGTTGTGCATGTCGCAAAATAAGAAGACATTTAACCGGTCAGACGCGGACGCTAAACCGATCGCTAAATACAATTCAGCGTGATCGGTTAGGCAGTAGTGTTTTGTTCAGGTTGAGGGACTTGGTTCGAATTTCGATTCTAGGAATTAAGAATATCGATAAATTCCCCAGTGCGCGCCGGGTTAATCTTTTTAGTTGACGAAACTCCCCCTAATAGAAATAAAATGATAATAATAAAAATAAAAGAAGAATCATCAAAATCGGTTCACCTAGAAGAAAATTCTGTGCGGTAGTAACACACATAGAAAACAAAAAAAAAAAAAAATAATAAAAAAAAAAATACAGTCGAATTGAAAATACCTTCTCCTTTTTTGAAGTCGGTTAAAAAGTAGAATTTATCTACGAAAAAAATCGCGGTTACCTTTTTTGCGATATGTGTTTATGAGGGGCATTTATTGTTTCCTTATCGTTTCTGAACAACTTTTTTTGATGTAACGGACGCTGTAACGGAAATTGTAACGGAAGTGTTTCGTGAAACCCGCAAGTTGTTGCCGTCAACGGACAACAATCAGAAATTGTTGCGCCAAGCGTAATTAAAGACAAAAAAAAGCAAAAACGGACTGATCAATTAAAACCAGCCCTTCTCTATGTTGTGAACTATAGAATCTGGCGGTCGCCCAATAGAGAGGTGTCTCCGTGGTAAGGTCCGAAGGATATTATATTTTGTACAGCAACTCACATTTAGTGGCTGTTGCGATGAGCGGGAAAAATATAGGCATTAATTGAGTTAAAATATAATAGAGATGAATTTAATGGTTAGCGGTGGCCAAATGGTTTGTCAGACAACAAAAAAAAAAATTAAAACGAATTAAACAAAATTTACACTAGAAGTATGTTCAGATGGTATCCTGCACGCGTTAACGAATCAACTCAACGATGATAAAGTTTCGAGAGTGTTCAGTGCAGATAAAGAAGATTGGACAAAGCTCGCGCCTAAACATTAAGTTTATTAATTTTTTTTTTGTTTTTTAAATCTGGGGCTCCACAATGGACGGACCCTAGTTTTTCGAAATCGTATAAAGCGGGAAAAGGCGTGTTTGGTTCTCAGCGTTAAATTCCGCCTCAAAATGGAAACAAAAAAAAAAAAAAGAAGCTAAAAATTTCTCATTAGAAGAAGAACCGTTTGGGCGGTGGCGATGATGTGCCGTCTTTGTTATTAATTACAATTTTTTTAACAGGGCGACGACGGAAATTTCGCCGTTGTTGTTCGATGTTCGGTTTCGGCCTATAAACGGATTAGCAGCGTGAATTGCACTACTATATACGGCCAAGTGTTGTTCGAAAGAAAAACAAGCCGTCCAGCGGACCTGGTCGCGGACCGCAGAATTAACGGTGCACGAAGACGACCATTGTTTTCCTTTTCACAGTTTTCACGCCTGTTTCGCAATTTTACGGCTCTGCAAAAGCGGCCGAATTTTCTTTCGTGTCAGTTTTTCTTCGGAAAATTCGGAGAGTGTAAAACAGGAGCGGATTTGCACCCTTTTAACGTTGGTTTGCTGTTGCGTTCTATAGAGACGGCATACCTGGTTATTTGCGGGGCAATCGAAAGATTAAGAGATACACAACGTTCGCTGGTGAAGCGGTCGTACAGAGAAGCAGTTCACATATGTTCGTGCGGTTGCACGAAGCCAGGCGAAATAATATGATCAATTATTTATCGCACTTTGCGGCTAGCGGTAGCGGCAAACGCGGGTTATGGTTCGCACGCAATGCCTTTAGAAGTTTAGAATTCGTATTTGCAAAAGTTCACATACGAGCCGGACGGATCCGGTAAATCGCTTAGCCAGCGATCCGATGTTGTAGCGGATGAAATTGCGCGCCAGTTCGAAGACGCTTTTGAAAAACAGAGGCCGAAGGAAAAAAAATCGGAAGACCATTGAAAAAGACTATTCCGGGGAAAAAACCTGTAAAAGATTACTCTGAGAAGTAAGCCAGAACTTCATATTACTGGAATAACCCTTTCTGGAACGGTTTAAGGAACCCTCATAATGGGGATAGCGGTGAAGATAATTAAAGGTTCAAATAACAGCGTTTAGATATTCACTGAAATTTGTGCGATATTTTCTGCCCTGGCTTTTTTTTTTATTTGTGCCTCAGAAAGAGATTAATATATTATATATATATATATATATATGTATATATATAAGTGAGAAAACATTAAAACTATATCTGTTTATTTCACTCGTTGTTTCTTTTATGTTGCACAGTAATTAATTTTAAATTGGTGTTTAAAATTAATTACTGCGCAAAACATTAAAAATTAAAAAATAAAAATTGTAAAACTATTTTTTTCCTAGTTAGTTTTTTTGGTATTTTTTAATGATTTTTTATTTGCTTCGGATATTTTTTGAGCACTGGTCATCTTTTAATTTAATTTAATTTAATTTAATTCAATTTAATTTAATTTAATTTAATTCAATTTAATTTAATTTAATTTAATTCAATTTAATTTAATTTAATTTATTTATTTAAAGTCGCTCGGAAGTCGGGGGCCATTTGCGACGCCGAGAAGAGTTACGATATATAAGTAATAGACTTATAAATGAAGAGTACAAAAGAGAAAATTAATATAACAAAAGAAAGAGAAAAAAGAAAAGAAAGGAACAGTAAAGGAGATGAAACGCTGTTATACATCGAAACTATATAAAAGGGAAAAGTTTGGTAAGCTTCGAAAATTTTTAAATATTTCCACACGCCTTTTCATTGTCTGCCAGAATTTCGGCCAGACCAGCATCCTCCTCGAAACACGTGGCTCTCTCTTGTCCAAAATTTGCTGCACGAGGTGAGGAGAGCTCCCACCGGCACTCCACAAATTTCACATATAGGTTTAGGTTGTTTTTGAAACAGGTGGCTATGTGTGTAGAGTATGCGCCGGCGAGCTAATATTGTTTCCTCATGTCGGTCCTGTCTGTATGAAGTGCTCCATTGCCGAAGGTTTCCCTTGACTTTGGACAGCTTCTGCGAGGGACCGTTTTGCTGCTCCCATTCGCCAGACGGAGTATACACATGTTTTTATAGTTAGATCTTCAGATTTTGGCTGTTTTTCCTAATCTGGACTCTAAATTTTGATAACTGCTGTATCCTGGCGTTCCACGGAGGCACTTCAACCGTACGTAGACGGAGGGCGGGCCCTCTTTATTTTTCGTAACTTCGGCTTTTTGCCTTTTTTTTTTTTTTTTCGATTATAGTTTTCTTCTTTCTTTTTCGTGTCAACACTTTGCTGCAGGCTCCTCTACAGTTATATTCGCTACATTCGATTGTTTTTGTCGCCTAGGTCGATCAGGTTTAGAAGCTACACGGAACTGCGTTTTTTTTTTTTTTTGTTTTTTTTTTGGATCGGTACATAAAAGAGCGAAAATTATCGTACAGGTATACCATACTACTTTCTTTTTAGTGTTAAACTACCAGGTCGGGTCAGGCGGGGTAAATCGTTTGCTGGTGGTATGTTTCGCTATGTAGGTAGGTGACGACGCTTTTTCTTCTTCAGAGTCGACAAATTTTTTGCAGGTGATTTCATTTTTTTTTTTTTAAACTGAAAACGGCGTGATACTTTGTAATATACCGATTATGGAAACAATGCCGAATTAATAATGTGATAAAATTAAAATTTGAGAGGTGAAAATACGAATCACTACAACGCACCCGTTCTAATTGTTGATGAAAAGCTTGACATTTTACGTCCGCATTCGCTATTCGATTTTGCTTCCGTTCACAGCGAAATTGAATTTTTTACGGGACATAAACGCGGTTTTCTTAAAAACCACTTTTCGCATCGGTATAGGGGTCCTTTTTCTCGGTGAATGTCTCTCATATTTACGTAGTGGATGTCGTCCGCTCGGTTCGTAATTACTCGTCGCCGGCTTTAAGATGAAACGGGCGTTTTGTATATATCATTTATTTCTGTATGGTATAAGTGTGGGTCGGTATGACAAGCAGAGAGCTTGACTATGGCTCGAATTTGCCATTCTTCTGCGCCATCGTAAGTGTGTAATGTATGTATGTACCGGGGAGGCTGAATTAGTTTCGCCCAGAGGGAAGTTAGCAATACAATGGGACAATCGGTTGAGAAAAAACACCCCGGTACAATGCCGAAATTCCGAAAAATTAATTTCAGAAAATGCTAAAAGCTTGTACACTACAATTGCAGACTGGTCTAGCGCTTGTAATGATCGGTTTAATTCGCTTCGAAGGTCTACCGTTTATTACTCTTCGTTTGTGTAATCGCCTGTCTCAGATGGCTGGAAGTTTACCGCGTGACGTTAGCAGCGGTAAATTACAGAACGTTGCTGCGTCATTTAGCAGATAGGCTGTACGGTGTGTTACGGTAGTATATTTTTTAAACTGCAGAGCTTAGCGTTGATAGAGTGATAGAGTAGAATGTCCATTCGTAGAAGTTCTTGGTCATTTTCAGAAACGATTTCGGTCGCAAAAACTATTATCCCCGTTATCAGTGGCGGATCGACGGCGGGGGACTTCCCCTTCAAAAAAACCGAATGCTCGATGAATAAATTTGTTACTTAGAACGGAGAAACTTAATTTATACTATAAAAAATTTGTATAAACGTTACCTCTATGGATTTTAATAATTAATATTTAATACACTGGTTTCTAGTAAAAGTACTATTAATGTTATTATTCTATTTTAAATGCAACTACCGTCGATATTTTGTCTTCTTTATTTATTTTTAATTTTTATTTTGCAATTTTAATTAAAAATAGTAGTTCAGTGAGAAATATATATATATATATATATATATATATATATATATATTTAAACTTGCTCAAGAACAGAGAATTCGGATCGGATTACTAACAAAAATAAAATAGAAGTCTAATGAAAAATACTATGGTTTTATTTTTTCTAGTAATTCACCATTCATATTCTAAACTACCATTTTTTAGGTAGAATTTTATAATCTTTTTATTTTTCACCCCTAAAAATAAAACAAAATTATAATTAAAAACTGTAATAATTATGTATTTTTAAAACATTTTTAAATTTCCAAAAGGTCCGTTGTTCGAATTTTTTTTTATGAAACAAGGTATTGCTCAAATTTACTGTCTATCGTATAAGATATTATGTAATTATATAATTTCCCCCTCAAAAGGTCTCTCTGGATCTGCCCCTGCCGTTATACACGCTTCGACGGAGCTGAAATTTTTGTGTATCAAGAATTTGGCAACCTTTTGAAGCGCTACACGGATGCCGACGAAAATTCGATAAATGCGAACCAGCGCTTTGACAGTTGATGCGTACGTGTTCTTTGGAACAGGTCTGTTACCTCTGAATTAACGTCATTTTAATCAGTCGAGCCATTTGTCTGGCGTTCAGTCTATCGTTATGTGCAACGAGCGGAACTTTTCATGGGCCTTTTTTCGGCCTCAGGTATATTCGGAGAGCAAAAGAGGCCACGAAACAGCCGCAGATGATAAGTGCGGTCGAAACTAATGCATTATTTAGCTCTGATTATTTAGCTGAAATCGTCTGACAGCAGAGCTATTCGAAACGCACTGAAATCTGGTCGAACGATATTGCTTCGTGTACTATAGTATGTGAAGAATTACACATTTATAAATATACTATAAATAAATTCGCCCAATTAACAAAAAGAAATAAATATTAATATACACTTTAATTCAATTCAAATTCCTCAATTTAAAGAAACATTTTCGGGCTATATAACATTAATTAACAGCACACAGTACACTCAAACAGATAAACACATCTACATTTAATTACGCATTTATTTATTAAACTTTGTTGCACATATTATTTCAAAAATATTTTTAGATTAAATATGAACATACACTTTTTATAAAAGAATATATTTAAAAATTTACGCTGACGCGTTTCGGAGACGATAGCTTCATGATCGCAGCGAATGTAATCATTTAAATTCAAATACACAAACGACATTTTGAATTTACCGTTATTACATTCGCTGTGATCACGAAGCTATCGGCTTTTTTTTTTTTTTTTTTTCTTGTTCCTTATTCCCAATAACTTTGGGTAGGGCTGTTTATTTGTTTAATTTACGATTTTTTCTATAATGTTCATTACAGACGCCATACAATTAAGTTTTTGGTTTCCTGTAATCCCATTTTGCAATCACATTAGAATAATATTTTCCTAAACTTAAATACACTAGTATTTTTAACCTTAATTATCTCATATTATTATATATTTGAATTTTTCTTGCGATATATAATTTATTTCACGATAAATTCATTAAACTCTTTAAACAGATTTGTAACTAATTATGTAGCGTATAAATTATTGGATTATTTTATTACTATGGTTACATCCGTTTAATAATATGTGTCCAATATTATCTAAAAAGTTACATCTTATGCAATTTTCGTTATCTACAATTTTAAACGTAGATAAATCTAAATATTGTATACCATGTTCGAATATGAATTGTACGTTAAAAAAATTGTGCACGAAGTCTTTATTATTTATTCGTTCTATGATATCTGGAAAACATTGTTTCGCTAGTCCATTATCAGTGGAGGATCCACGGGGGGGGGGATAGGGGACATTCCCCCGAAGAACCAAAGTCTCTGTGAAAAAATTTGTCACAACAGAGAAACTTAATTTATGCTATAAAAGATTCGTATGAATTTTACCTACGGATTTTAATAACTAATATTTAATACTATTTTTTAGTAAAACTACGAATGTTCCTTTTTTATTCTATTTTAAACACAGCTGTCGTCGATCTGTTGCATTTTTTAGTTATTTTTAATTTTTATTTTGTAATTTTAATTAAAAAAATAGTAGTTCAATAAGAAATATATATATTTAAACTTGTTCATGAACAAAGAGAATTCGGATCGGATTACTAACAAAAATAAAAAAGAAGTAAAGTCTAATAAAAATACTATCTTTCTTACTATTTCTAAACTACCATATTTAAGGTATAATTTCATAATTTCGTTTTATTTTTCACCCCTAAATATAAGATAAAAGTTAAATTAAAAATTGTAATAATCATGTATTTTTAAAACACATTTTTAAATTTCTATAGAGGTCTCTATTTGATTTTCTTTAAGAAACAAGGGGTATTTTTCAAATCTACCGTCTACCGCAGAAGATTTTACGTAATTATATAATCCCCCCTCCCCATATGTCCTTCTGGATCCGCCCCTACCATTATAACTATCCTATATATTTTTATATTTGTTCAAATTATATTTATTTAAAATTATTTTAAACTGTTTTACATTAAGCACTTTATTTTCATAAATGTAACAAGGATGTCTATAAATTATGTTACTGAAATTGTGATTGATTTTATCTTTATTTTTAATCAAAAACATATTTATGTGTTTTTGCAGTTCGTATTCAATGGACATTAGCCATATAACTGATCGTTCTATATGCTTTAATAAGCTTAATAGCTACGGTTCTTTGGAAACATTTAAGTATATTATTCTGAAATCTCTTTGTCTTTATCGACATAAATGATACTACCGTACATAATATCAGGTAAAATTATACACTTATTCAATAATATTCCCATTTTATAATTTACCCGGTTGCTGTTGCTGTATAGTTTATTGAAAATCGGTATAAATTTGTTGATTTTATTTTTGATGTAACTAAAATGATTGTAAAATTTCAAGTTATTATCTATAGTAACACCTAAATATCTGATTTGATTTGTGTATCTAATATTTAAACCAAATCTCGTTAAATTTAGTAGCTTTTTATTCGATTTTCTGTTAAAGAGAATATAGTTGGACCTACCTACATTTATTTCAAGATTAAATTCCTTGAGCCATCTTTTAATTTTTGTGTAGACGTGATATATTTTGCTTTCTAACATTGTTTCGTTTTTATCTGCAATTACTGTCATTTGGTAAGATTATCTTCGAAACGCGTCAGCGCATATAATTAAATATATATTATTGTATAAAAAGTGTATGTTTATATTTAATCTAAAAATACATTTATTTTCTACAAACAGCGGCGGTCAAGATTTTTCCCCTTATTTTTTTATCTACGGTAAAACTACAAACAACTTTGACTAACTTGAATTCGACCGAAATTATCGGTTTCCATGTACTTCTCATTAAAGTAGCTCGCGATTTGAATATATGCGTGGGCTTTTGAACTATTCATTTTATTCAATTATTAAGAATAGTTGCAGTAAAGCTGCAATCCCTTTCTTTCTCTTCCATAACAATATGTAACTGTTATTTCCTTTCTTCAGTAACTATTTCTGAAGCTCAGATTGAGAGGTTGCTTTGTCACTTACCCACTCCCGTGGCTTGGACAGGTGATTTTAATGTCCATTCCCCTCAATGGGGTGCTGCCTATATGGTGTGCTTACTAAGCTGAAGAACGCCGGAATCAGCGGAAACATGCGCAATTTTATCCTTAACTTTTTTTCTGATGTAGCGATCCGAGTAAGGATTAGCTCTAAAACATCTTCCTTCTTCCTCATCGAAAATGGTGTACCATAAGGCTCGGCGCTAAGGGTAACATTGTTTATACTATATATAAATGACATGGCAGATTGTATACGGCCTCCAGTTACGGCCCGCTTATATATTGATGATCTTAATATATCCCTTCTAACCTTCCGTCCAATGTAAGATCAATCCTTCAATCAACAAATCAATAACTTGGAAATAAGGGCTGATAACAATGGTCTGAAATTCTCTCTGAAAAAATCCGTATGCGTTAAATTTCACAAGAGACGCTTGTGTAATCCCGATTCCGACATAACTCTTTTCCTAAGGAATTCATCACTCCCGCTTCTCCACGCAATTAAATTCTTGGGTCTTGTGTTTGAAGAAAAACTGTCCTGGTTACATCACATTCACCATCTTAAGTATAAATGCATAAGATCCTTGAATATATTAAAATGTCTGTCAAATCCGAAATACAACATAAATCCTAAGCTCCTGCTAACTGTGTACAAATCTCTCACTTTAAGTAAATTGTCCTACGGGTGCCAAGTTTATTCCTCATCAAACAAATCACTCCTTAAATCGCTTGACACAACCCATTACACTACCATACGCATCACTAGCGGGTATCCGAAACTCCTATGAATTCAGAGATCTATTTCGATGGTACCAAATATCCCCTCCCCAGTATACTATCCCTCTTTAAGGAAAAGGAAATTAATTGGAACTCTGACCTTACACATCAGTATGTTGAACTCCCCTGGGAGGATACTCCGATTGTTGCGGACTTATCCCTACTGAGCGATTGCTTGGACCAGGATGTCACACTGGCGTCCCAGTACGAGGTTCCCAGCTACAGTCAGCTGTACACAGATGGTGTTGAAGCAACCCTCCTGAAGGGGTCCTAGTCGGTGGCTTGCGCCTACGAAGTGGAGAGAGTTGTTCATGCGGTTCGGCTCCACAACTTCTGTTCAGTGTTGGAGAGGGAGCTGCATGGTATTTTTATCTGCTTGAGGGGATATCTGCACTTACCCCCAATGCCGAAATGCATTTCTAATCACAGATTCTTTGCAATCGATTAGGACACTCCAGACACTGAAAACTTTACACTCACTGTCTCGAGAAATAAAGCGCATCATTAACGTGCTTTCTCGGGCCGGCTCACAGGTAACGTTCTCGTGGGTCCTGGGTCATGTCGGCGTGCCGGGGAACGAACGTGTGAACTGGACTGCTAAGGCAGCAACATAAAGCCCAATGCCCGAAGGCGCTCCTCTCCCTCGGCTGGGGCCATCCTTTTTTGAGCAGCATAAGGCAGAGACATGGGAAACTACGTGGTTGGCTCACACATGATGGCTGCGATCCATAAAGGTGAGCACTGGGCTTTGGTAGTCACCGATGTCCATGTTCCACAGAGAGTTTGCAGCATTGACTAGACTTCGCATAGGGTACACAGGAATATCCTACAACTATTTTCTAGAAGGAACCTCTCTCTGCTTGTTCCTTATGCAATTCCCCCATTTCACCGATTGCTGAACACATCCTGGAACATTGCTTGCCTGCAGGCATTTCCAACTTACCGTCGGTTGCGTTGTCAAACGAACCAAATACACTATATTACACCGGCTAACCTGTTGAAATTTTTTTAATCTTGCACTGATTCATGTGCTGTAATAATCTCGGCAATTACATACAGCAAATAGACCATATATATATGTATATACATATATAAAAGAAAAAAAAAGAAAACAATATGCTCTTGTTTTTACCGATTTTAAAACAAAAAAATGGAGTCGTCGTGTATGTTTTTTTTTGTTTTTTTTTGATTTGTTCGCACGTGACTTGTACCCAAGTGAGCTGACTTCAGTGATTCTTGGTTCATTCGAACTGGTACCCCATTCAACGGTACTGTATACTATCGCTGATCACAGATGTCTTCGGTAGTAATGAAAAAACGTGAACAAATTTGGTCCTTTTAGAGAATTTTTTTTTTTTTTATTATTTGGGCTCGCTGACAAAGAGCATTGACCCATGTTCGATAAGAAAGAAAAATATTGCTGAATTGAAGGATACAAGGGGAGCGACAACAGTTAACGAAGGAAAGGAGAGAACAGATGCAGCACTATAGGGAGCAGGAATATTCTTTTTATTAATATAACAGACGCTAACGATGCTTAAAATATTATCAATATATATTAGGTACAGAAACGTAATTTGAAAAAATTAAAGTATTATCAACGATAATTCGAATAAAGAAAACGAAATCTATTAAAAAAGTTGATTTTTAGCAAGACAAAAAAGGGGTAAGTATTATGCTAAAAATTGTGGAATAAAATGTTTTTTTTTTCCCTTTAAATATAAAATACCGACTTGACTATAAAACTTCAATAAAAATTCACTAGAGATTAGAAATTGCATTATTCGATAAAAAATAATTTATATATTTTACAGTGAAATTAAAGTGGAACATTACGATCAATCTTAAACACAACATTAATATTTATTAAAATCGTTACGGAAATTACCAATTGTAATAATAATTAAAAACCGTGCGTGAGTATTCATTAAATTGTTTCTAGATATTGCAATTTCAATTTCGTGTTAATTCTAATTTAAGTATTAACGTTGTATAAGAATTATCATAATATCGCTCTTTAAGAGTATATTTCATTGTAAAATATATTATTACGAGTAGGCTTTACTTTTTGGTACATTTTTATTAAATTTTTATGGTTATTTTTGAAGTCGGTATTTTTTTTTTTTTTTTTTTTTCTGAAAAAAACCATATTTATTTATTTAGTTTGCTGTTCGGTTAAAAAAGTTGTTACAATAATTTGCTCCCGAAGAATGTTAAAGTAAAAATGTTAAAAAACGTACAAGTTTTGATTAATTCTCTTTACTATTAGAATTCTTTCGACAACAACAGTAATTAACAAAATGCAAAATTTTTTAGCATCATCGCCGTGCTAATGTTTATTATTGTATTCTAAAATTTCCGAAACACGCTGTTTTCCAGATACAGACAACGTGTACATTAATCATTGTTCTGGAAGATTTGAACGAGAGAGATAGGAGGAGAGAAAAGAAGTAATGAACTAACAGCTTCTCGTCTTTGAAATAACAGATAGCAAATAACGCGTAGCGATATAACATATGCGTACCGCAAGTCATCAATGCTGCCCTACCCAGCGGATGAATTCAGAAATAGCGAATCTGCATTGTATTAATGGTAAAATGCAAATTGAATTTACAAGGAAATTGAACAAAAACTGCGAACAGACAAATAAAAAGTAAATAGTCGAGTGAATAATCAAATGTAAATAATCAGATGTAAATAATCAAATAAAAAGTGAATCTATATAACATATATATATATATATATATATATGTATACATTATATAAAGGAGAAAATTCGTAAATATTTGAGTAGGCCAACTGGTATTATCATATCGCTGAAATTGCAAGTCTGTAAAGCTGAAAATTCACATGTAGTTTAAACGTACAATCAGACTTTCTGGGGGTGAAAAAAGCGATAAAAGTCACCCGATCGTTTTCTAAAGAAAACAAAAAATCACGCCGCAGCGAAAACCACCAACAACACCGGATAATTAAAATTCCACATCTACTTTATGTCTTTTTTTTTTTTTTTGAACTCTTCAATCAGAGAGACTTTAACCCATCGAAACAGTTAACCTTATATGTCAAAGATATATAGAATAAGAAAGGTTTTTGGTAAATACGAATTTTAACAGTGAATAGTTGTAAACAAAAATGTTTTCTGAAAATTATTTCAAGATCTTCGAATAATTGGGTTTTCTAAATTGAAATTTTGCATAAAGATTGCTTATGTGTGGCGTGCAGAATTTTTTCTAAAAATATTCTAACAAAAATGTTGCACTCTACATATTGGGAAAAAAACTGAAAACCGCGTTACAGCGTAAGTAGGTAAAATGTGAAATTCTGAAAATTGCGGCTTAAAAAAATAGAAAGTAAAAAACTGATCTTAATTCATCGATTTAAAATATTTACCTTTTACGATATTTCTAAGTTCACTCAATTCTCATCCAGTTTGCTTGTAAAAGTTATATCACAACATCGATCTGGCTGCTGTGTGTTATGCACAAATTTTTTACCTGTTAGCTTATTTTGCGGTCACTTTGAAGATTTTTTGTCGTACATATATCGCGCAAAAACCACTCCGAATAAAATCGAGTCTGTAGTGTATGCGTGAAAAAATCATCAAGCATTAAAATTAATTTAAAATTTGTTTGCTGTCGTTTGTCGCGATAGTGTGCAATGTCAGTCGATTATTGATACGGCTGGGGCCGATATATTTTTCCTTTCGGTACTTTATCGAGAAGCTGGACGATTATTAAGTGCGCATTCGACGCTATGTGCGGGGGAATATAAGTTATGCTCGGTCCGTATCAGAGCACTAATTCCGACAGCGTTACTTGCAGAAGCGACCGAGTGGTCGCCGAGGACAATCGATTGAGTATATGCGCGACTGAATTTATTCACGTACCAGTAATAACGGCCGAACAGCGGAGGTTGTGCAGTGAAAGACGTGCAAACAATTACCAGCAGTCTTTCAATGGCTTTTGCTTCTGATGCAAATTTCGAAGGAAAGCCTTTGTTCGTCCATTTACTATTCTTACATTGATATGCAAATATCACGGCGAGTACTATTGAAAAATCATCGCAAAGGTCGCCGAGCTGAATTTATCATAGTTCCGAGGAAAGCTTCTCGTACAAGGATAGGATAAAGGATGGACTCGCCGGCCAAAGGCGCGAAAACGCTATTGGCGGCGAAGATGAATTTTATTTGAAGCGGATATGTTCGAACTTTACGATCAGGTAAAAGTTTAAAAGTCCGCAATTAGGAACAGCTCCATATTCGCGCCCGTCTGAACTTCACCGCTGCTCCAAAACAACCACGCCGACCGCCAGTGCTCTTCTTGCGTCACCTAGCGCATCACGAATAAAAATTCGTCATCCGCGCGCCTAACATGTATGCGCGTGTGTACCGTTGACGGTTAGTTTTGACGCTGTTCTCAGCTAATTTTATTTACCTGCTCGCTGTAGCGCTCTAATAGAGAAAGAGTCGCACAGATAACAGGCGCGGTATTTTGTTATCCGGTTTTATAGCGCCTGGAATCAGCTAGTCTGTAGCGCGCGCTCGAAACACCGTTACGGGGTGCGAATTTAGCGATTTTTTCGACTTGAGATAAAATTGCCAATAAAACGAAACCGGCTCTGTACTACGTTGGGCAGCTATTACACACGATATTATTACCGATTTTGCGTTGCTACGGCACCGGTTAATAAGAGGTCCGAAAGAAGCCGGCGATGGAACTAGCGCCCTCGTGATTAATATTTCGACGGGCTGTAGGAAGTGTAAAATTTTTACTGCCGACCAGTGAATTGATAGGCGATTCGCCATGTTCAGCCAGCACGTCTTGCTCGTAAAATGTTCCGTTTTTTCCCCTTCGATGAAACAATAATCTCTGTTAATTTCATTTATATTATATGTCGTCGGTTAATTGCAGCTGTCCTAGGTGCGCGCTCTGGTCAGATTTAGCGGTTTAACTTAACGGCCTGTCTTAGATTTGAAAAGTATTTAGAAGCCACAGAAATACTTTGCCCTTTATCGTTTTTCTTCATTATTTTTCTTCATTCTTCCACTTTTCCGCTAAGCGTCTTTTCTTTTTCCCCTTCAATTTCTAAAATCTTAGTTGCTAGGCAGTTTGATCAGAATGCGACACACCTGAACTTAGTTAACGTACAAGTCCGTTTAAATAAACGTCTGATTTTCCGGAGCATTAAAACAACTAAATAATACAATTATAAAATTCACAAAAACTCGGAAAACCGATTTCCTTTTACAACTTTGATCCCCCCACCCCGTTTTTTTTGATGTTCTGGCCTTTGTCGTTTTAAAGACATTCAAATAGTGTGTATGCGGGTAAATACTAAAGAAAATGTTAAGTGCCTCAAAAACGTTTTTTTTTTCTTTTCTTTACAAGTCCATTTCAGGATGTTCTTTGTACGTGCGGAAAAACGATTAAAATCTTCAAGCACCATTTCTAGTGACGTCAGTACATGCTTAAGAAGATGCGGACAATTATTTATAAAAGAGAGTTCTCTTTTTTTTTAACTTTTTTTTTTTTCGGATTTTTATTATGCTGCTCGTATTTTGTTTGGTACAAAACTTGTTTCATATTCAAGAATTTCAGGGGCAGTAGAAGACGAGTCGGGTAATTTTACCATTGCAAAAGTAGGACACGTTTAAAAATCATTTTGATTAAACGATTTAAACGCTTTTACAAATACATATTTATACTTGTAGACTATAACTAATAAAGATATAAAGATATGAAGTATGGTCGGTCTATTAAAGGACTAACTTTCAAACAAAAAAAAAAAATATATATATATATATATAATTTATTTATTTAAAGTTGCTCGGCAGCTAAGGCCATTTGCGACGCCGAGAAGTTACCTCTTATAAGTATAGATTAATAAATGAAAAGAACAAAGAAGAAAATCAAAATAAACAATAGAAAGAGAAAAAAGAAAAGAAAAGAAAGGAAAGGAAAGGAAAAGAAAGGAGGTAAACGCTGCTGAATAATAAAACTATATAAAAGGAAAAAGTTGGGTAAGCTCGAAAAATCTGAAGATGTTTCCGCATGCCTTTTCATTGTCTGCCGGAATTTCGGCCAGACCAGCATCCTCCTTGAAGCAGGCGGCTCTCCCTTGCCGAAATTTGCGGCACCAGGTGAGGAGATGTTCCACCGTAACCGGCACTCCACAAATTTCACATGTCGGTTGCGGTAGTTTTTCGAACAGGTGGCTACGTGTGTGGAGGCAGTGGCCTATGTGCAGGCGAGCTAGTGTTGTTTCCTCATGTCGGTCCTGTTTGTATGAGGTGCTTCATCGCCGAAAGTTTCCCTTGACTTCGAACAATTTCTGCGAGCGACTGTTTTGTTCCCATTCGTGTTTCCAGACGGAGTATACATGTTTTTTTTTAATTTGGACTTCAAATGTTGGCTGTTTTTCTTATTCTGGCCTCTAAATTTTGTTAATTACTGTATACCGGCGTTCCACGGAGGGACTTTAGCCATATGTTGATGGGCCGTCGTCGTCCATTGAAGACTGCTAACAGCATCTCGGCACTTGATCCCCAGGGTCTTTGGACTTTTTGGATTTTTTTCATATAGCTGTATATAATTCGGGGTAAACGTTTTTTGATACCAGAGGTTAGATGGATTTATATACCCTGTAGTGGACATTATGTACTTGGCACGACATTCGTGTATAGCATTTTTAAATATTTCTATATCATTGTCTTCATCGCATATCTCACTACAACGTGTTGTGCGTTGTACGGATAAATATATCTACTTTAAAATTCAGTTATTTCTCCCACACTAAGTTCGACATGTATATATATACATACCATATATAACATACTAGTATATATATATATATATATATTAATTACAACGTAATTCTTAGGCTATCCCCATCAGAAAAAATGTCCCAATTTTATGTACCGTTTGTTATACTTTAATTTTTAACGATTTTATATATATTAATTACAACGTAATTCTTAGGCTACCTCCATTAGATTTTGTAACGAAAAATGTCACATTTTTATATAACGAAAAAATGTCAGTATTTTATGTAATGAAAGTTAAATGTTAGGATAGAATTTTTTAAATTATGTTATATATACTCATATGGACCGGTTTAGAATTACGTTGTAAATTTTGATCATTTTATACAAAGTATAGAAGAGAAAGAGTCAGAAATGTAAGCAAGAGGGGCAAGGGGCACAGCCCCTTGCGACGTCAGAATGGCCGAGTATGTATATATATATATATATGTACATATATCAGTGTAATGTGTAATAATATTGTCGAAAATTGCTTAATACATGCCCCTTGCGACGTCAGAATGGCCGAGTATATATATATATATATATATATATATATGTACATATATCAGTGTAATGTGTAATAATATTGTCGAAAATTGCTTAATACATGCCCCTTGCGACGTCAGAATGGCCGAGTATGTATATATATATATATGTACATATATCAGTGTAATGTGTAATAATATTGTCGAAAATTGCTTAATACATTCATCTTTACCTTTTTTTTTTTTTTTTGGGCCCGTCAACCAAGGACCTTTACCCAGAAACAAAAGGTAAGGAAAGAAGTCGGTTATATTTTGATCCGATCAGAAATTTTATCTAAAAAGGAACAAATAGCAGAAATAATTAGTGGGGAAGGAAAGGACAGGATATGGGAAGCACAATAAGGAGTAGGAAGTCTAAGCTTAAGCAAATAAGAATATAAGGCAGAACGCTCCACGGAGAGAGATGAGCACTGGAAAAACACGTGATCGGCGTCGCAAATAACTGCATCATCCGGACGGAGAGGACAGTGTGGAGAAGAAATCGAGGGAAAACGAAATCTGGAGGAAGGCAGCAAAGAATGGTTACCTAATTCGAGCAGGCTACACTTATTGAACTGTTATCATTGAAAAGCTCTATAAATGTTCGTAACAATTAATCGGATAAATATTCAAGTTCTACTGCCAATAGTGAAGAAGGTCGGGCCAAAAAAAAAAAAAAAAAATCCGGCCGAGTTGTGTATGTATTACGTTTTTTACATAAAAGTGCGAGGAAAAAAAATAAGTAGTCAATTTTATTCGGTATAAACTGACACGGTTTCGTAAAATAATTATAAAAAATGAAGTTATTTCGAACGCAGCAGGAACGAAAGAAATCTGA
This sequence comes from Icerya purchasi, assembly GCA_039619475.1. Taxonomy (NCBI): domain Eukaryota; kingdom Metazoa; phylum Arthropoda; class Insecta; order Hemiptera; family Monophlebidae; genus Icerya; species Icerya purchasi. The sequence continues at coordinate 386,086,758 of CM077116.1, read as the reverse complement.
CACGTGCCAATGAAAAAAAAATGGAATAGCGCTGAATTAGGGTACTTCTCGGATAATCCAACACGGCTAACGAATCAGTCGTTTCCAGTGGTCTCCAATGACGTCACAACGAAAAAACGCCTGCTCGTGACTCCTGCCGTGTTTTCTAATCAGCATGGTTTTTTACATAAAAAGAACGATAGCAGTTTTACCTCACTTCGTAACTGTCCAGCACTAAAACGAAACGTAGTAACGATGTGGTTAATCATGTTCCTTACAAATCTTCCGATTATTATCGTCGCCGTATAGAGACGACTGGAAAACATTTGCGTAACGTTTTAAAAGGCTGCAGGAGCGATATAATGATCCTTTTTCGAAAGATGTACAAAAAAAAAGAGAAAAAAACACAATTATATCGACGGTTTTCTTTTTTTTTTTTTTGGATACCCTATTCGTCGTTTTAAGCTTCATTGTTAGAAGTTCGCACCGTTGGTCTCGTCGAAGCCAGCAGTGACATTTGTTAGTGAAAAAGTTTCAGAACGTCTAAGTGAAAAAAGAACTGAACCGACTTACAAACTGATAGAGCCCGGGCTACGGTAGAAATTTTCACTTTTCCGTCTAAATTACGATAAAGCGAGGTTAATTAGTGTATAAACAAGGATAGTACGTAGCGTGATAATTTTTTATTTATGGCCGATGGTTTAAGAGAGGGGCGGTCTAGTACCGACGTGGCTTTCTCCATTGTCGAGAAAATTATTATTACGGCTTTTGAAGCGGTCGAGGGGAACCGACTATTTCCTCTTCTGGAGAAAGTAACTTTGTCCGCTTTGCTAAGACGATAGCTATTTTTGTACGCGCTTCTAGAAAAAACCAACTGGAACTCGGCTGAAAGTTGAGAGGAAGGCGTGTAGTCAAGGGGCAGACCGACCTGCATACTCTTGGATGTTTATGTTACGCAACGGCCGAGTAATTAAATCAGTTTTTGGTTTGAATCAATTAGGGCATGGAATGTAAACTTCGCCAAAATTAAAGTTGGCTCGAAGAGAGTGCTTGAATGTGCAAACATTCAAGCTTTCTGAACGGTTGCAGCGTGATGATTTTTATTACATCAAAACCTACAATGCGCGGGATTTTTTTTATTCATTTATTTATTTTTTTCTGTTTATGGTTGCCTAAAAGATTACACTTGGAAAATTTTCCGCTTACCTTTTTTAACGTGATTATTTACTTTTTTGTGTTTTTCCTGTAATTCGATTACGTTATCTTTTGCGGATAATTATAACGTTAATATATCTATATAAATATATTTATTTATTTAAAAGTTTTTGATATGCGTTCCTCGCGAAATTGTTGAAACTTCATTAAAATTAAATCACGCTAGCGAATTATGTGTCTTTTTTCTTTTCACGCACGTTGTTTGTAAATTAGAAAAAAGTCACCAAAAAACGAATATGTTGCAGTACGCGAACACCTTTTTCCAACTGAAAAATGAAAACTATCGAATTTTTTGGGATTATCGAAAGTCAGTACGATAGATGCGTGTTAAATTAAAGATAGTACGAATAAAATCTAGGCTTCATTTGACGGTAGTTGGTGCAGCCGAACAGATCGTTTGTCTGGCTTTGTTGCAAAAGACTGCAGTTGACGTCATCGAGCGCCTGCACTGTGAGCTGGAAGATGCAGGTACACATTCGAAGATGCAGTCACCATATAGTGCTGCATGTCCTAACCGTAACCTTAATGGAATCGAGAATTTTCTAGGTGAGATTAGGAGCGAGTTGTTCGCCAACGGATCTTGTTTGACTTTGCAGATGTACCTAAGCCAGGTTGTCTTATCATTCCATCCTTCTCCTCGGTGATCTCAAGTTAGGAAGCAGAGCGATTTTAGGGGCGGTTTTTTTTTTTTTTTTTTTATTTCAGCTATTGTGAGGACGGCTTTTCTGCTTAATTTCGACGAAATATTGTTAAAAAAAAACTTAAATCGTCAATGCAGACTTATTGAAGACGTATTTTCAAACAAAAAACAGAAAAAAAATGATAATTTTATAAAAGCTTGAAAACGGAATATTATAGAGAAATAGTATAGAAAATGTTATTTTTACATCGCTAATAGTGGAAAATTACATAATCGGAAATTAAATTTTCCATTTTTAATCATTTGAAATAGTTTTATTATTTAGTTATTTTAATTTTAACTTCTTATTGATTTTCGCTAATAATCACTATTTATTTTCAATCTGGTCCCATTCGTTTCAAGTTTCGAAATGAATTTCTACGTATTCAATCTATTTTCATTATAAAGTTTTAATTTTTCTTCCTATCCAAGGTATGAGGTGAGACGATTCGATAATAATAATAATAATAATAATAATAATAATAATAATAATAATAATAATAATAATAATAATAATAATAATAATAAGTGGGGTTTACCAAGTCAATTGTTGCACCGCGGACCATCCCACATATGTTACAGACGCAAGTGATGGCTGTGCTCAAGCGAGAAATTTTTCGGGCTGTTCTTTTCTTTCCAGCGTTTACAGTAATAATGTCGTTAAACCTTAAAGACCTTTTTTGCTACGAGAGTTTTCCAATTATTTCTTTCCACTGCTATGTCTTCCCACTTTAAAGTATGCGAAAACCATATTCTTTTAATACTCTTCGAAGATAATCCCTGAATCGCAATCGTCTCTAGCTCTATTTATTAATTGACCGTACGCAACTTTTGGAAGTCTGGAATGCTATATATATATATTGATATGAATTGATCTTGTCCCTTCTTTGAGAGCCAGTTATTATGAATCCTCTTTCCAATGTTAAGTAAAACTTTATGAAGAAAAAAAAATAAAATAAAAGAAAATAGAACGGGTGCCAGTGGCAAGTGACGGCTTGCCACCACCGGAATAGCTCTGCCTAGCAGACCATTAGGCTTTTAATGACGAAGAAGAAGGCGAGAAAGAATATATGTATATATGTGTATATGTATGTGTGTATTCTTTTTTTTTAATTAGAAAAAAATATATAATTTTCTACTTTTTGAATCCGACACCAAACTATACTTTTCGGTTATTCAATGACGCAGCATTTTCGTTTTTATAGGCTTAACTAACCGACGACGGTAGGATAGCCGGTATCGAAACAAAGGGGGTGGTTGGTTGTAGAATTCGATTATATCCGAGTTGGATATGTGCGGGTAAGCAAAATAGGATTGCAATAATTGGTAAAGCAAGAATAGCATGTAACGATAGAACGAGGGAATCATAATGCTTATTAAAATTCAAAGGATCGGCCATCAAAGGCTACGTCATTTAACACAGAGTATTATTGTTAAATTTCTTAATTATAAGTTACCAATAAAAATTTCTATAAAAGAACACCCGGTTGATCAGACTCCGCCAACAATTCCGATCCCTTGTACATAATGCTGAAAGGTACTAGCAGCAGCTTTGCACACTGCCACCGGCCGTCTAGTCGGCGCACGACCTCGACTTCTTCTTCCGTTGACCTTTCCTTGGATGAGCAGCGTTTCCAAATTGTCCGTTCTGATCACGTGACCAAAATACCACAGTATCCTGCAGAGCACCACAGATGATGATAGCCTCTTCGGGTTACCAGTCTTATTTAGTATGGAGACATTGGTTCTCCTAGCTGTTCATGGGACACGCAGCATACACCTCCAGCACCACATTTCGAGTACGTCTATACACGTTTTTTGCCTACGTTGGTCATCGAACAGGTCTCCGCACTATATAAAAACACTGAGAAGACGAGGGAGTTCACTAGCCGAATCTTTACACCTTTACTAACAGCGGAATCAGCCCAAATTCTTTTTAAACGGCTCATTGCGTTGCGTGTAATCTGTGTTCTGTGGTGTATCTCACTTTTACATCCGCCGCTGTTTTCCACCCACATAAGGACCCATCAATAAAGGACGGGAATCCATACTTGGAGTTGAAAGGATATCCTCATCATCATCTATATTTAATAACAGTTTCTAGAGCGAGAAATATCGTGAGATCGATTAAAATATTCTAGTCGGTTATTTTAATTGTCGGATCATGATGAGTAGTCGCGAATCAACTAGCGGCGCGGGGGGGGGGGGGGGGTAAAAGGAATGCAGGAAGATTTGCGTGGGACAGAATTAAATGGTCGCCAGAAAAATGAACTGTCACGGGGAAAAAAATAAATCAAATTGGAGTCTTCGGCGCTCACACTAGCACGCACCGGACTACTGCACGAGCCTGCGTCGAAAGTTTCTATTGAGGACAAACTTTTTATACGGTTGTCGACGGAGGGGCTGTCCTGCAAATATTTCGCACCGGTCTCTCTATTTATTCCGACTGGCTTTTTCTTCTTACGCCATGGCTACCGTTCGTTATTTCTTTTTCGAAAGTTATTCACTTTTTCGTTTACATTGCTTCGGCGCCTCCCGCTTCCCCCTGCGACGTCCTCTGTCGCTCGTCACTATTTGCTAATTAATGTTTCATTCCTGTTCCGTTTCTGGTTCTGTCGTCAACTTTTATTTATTCTGCCTCGCCGTTTTCATCGACAGACTACTCCGGTCGACGTACGAACGAAGCAGCAGAACAACACAATCGTAATTCCTTTTAATTTCATCCGGTTACGTTTTTATTTTCATTTTCGTTAATAACGGCAGACCAGAAGTGTATATGTGCTTTTCAGGGGTTTTTTTTGGCCAAGTAAAAAAAGGTCGCTCGCACGAATGAAAGAAGAAAAGTTGAAAAAAAAAACAACGTTGGTAGTAAAACACGAAGCTTATTTGTCAAACAATTTGAACTTTTGCACGGTGATGGTGGGGTAGGCGGCGAACGTTTTAATTCGTGCCGATTAACAAAAAACTAAAAAACTATCTCGAATTAAGTCGCCCTTTCAGCTCCCGGAGGTCAGTTTACTTTTCGCTTTTTTCACTATGGTGACGTTGATTAGGTAAAATTTTGGCGCCTCCTTTTTCAAACGAGAAAAGTATAGAATTAAACGGTTACAAAAAATTAATTTGACATTTAACGAAAGCGTACATGCGACTTAAAAGCTAATCGAGTTTTCAAACGGATTTCCCTTTTTTCCTTCTTCACTTTTTCATTACTACGCATATTTACACTTTGATTCGGTGCGCTGGTTTACTCTCTAATTTTGGACGCGGACTTTTACCGAAAATACTTTAAATTCGTAATCAACAAATGATGAAAGCGGAATGATTGGAATTAGGAGAACTTTTAAATGATTCCCCAAGGGGGGGGGGGGATATTTGTTGCTTACCGAATATGTTCCTTTCAGTCCTTGAATGGGGGATTATATTACAGTAACAGTACTCTACGTTTGTTGGAAATTGATAGCAGATTCAACTGGCGAGATAATGTTTTTGATTTCGCGAAGATCATTAACAGATACTCGAGAGTAAAAAATGTCGGAGAATTTAAAAGAAAAACAATGACACAATTCAGGGACGAAAAAAAAAAGGTAAGCGTTTTGGGAAGGCAGAAATAGGAAAAAAAATGTAATGATAATTTGCTTTTCTTAAGAATTTGAACTTTCTCCCAAAAAAACGAATAAAAATAAAATAAATAAATGATTGACTTAACATCGAAAAGATGGCACGAGTTTGTGTGATCGCTACAAGTCCCTGAAAAGAAAAATTATTTTTGACTCTTCTCTTTGTTTCCTGCTATTATGAAAAATTCAAACGAAGAAAATTATTTTCCGAAATTGTTATACAGCTAGCGTGGCCGAGTTGGGGAGGCAGTGTTTTTTTCGTTCAGTTAGGACATGGTTCAAATCCCTCTGCTGTACACTGAAAATATACAGAATTTTTTTTCTCTTTTTAATGGGTTTGTCACCATGATGGACATTGGCCTATGAAAAAAGAAGGGAAAGAGAATCAGATTTTTATGAGATATGAGGTAGCCAACAAAAATGTATCAAGCACTTGGACGACAGAAGGAGAAGGAAAGGAAAGAATAAATGCAGCACTGTAGGGAGTGGGAACATTGCTTGATAAAAGAGTAAAGTAAAGTGAAAGTAAGTCCTATACCCTTGATAAGGTATCATGGATTGTGAAGTTAAGGTTCACAATGAACTAAGCCCAACGGCACTATGAGAGTAGGAGGGGCCAGTTCCTTTCTCTCGTTGATAAAAGAAATGAGTAGAAATAAAACGGTTTCATTGAAAGCGAAGAGCATTCAAACATTATGTGATCAAGGCACATACAAAGTGACTATTGGAGGGATTTAGAGGGCAATCATATGGATATGACGCGAGAGAAAATCGGAAAATCAAAGCAGGCGGCATATCGCAGAGATACTCTAGAGCGAAACATAGAACGGAAGTCAAGAAACCAGGGCTAATGAATGGACAAGTAAAAAGAATCCGAGTTAGAGAATGAGGAGGAGTAAGAGTTGAATCGGAAAAAAGAAAAATATTGATGAATGAAAATGTATGAAGAAACTTGCCGAAAGAAGAAGATTATTTGTTCTTTTTTTGAAGAATTGCGGGCATTTAGAAAAACAGAGCTGATTGATCTTTCAAAAATCATTCGATTTGTGTTCTATTAATTAAACTAGGAAAAAAAAGAAAAATGAAAAGAGGAAAAACTATTAGCGCATTACTGTGTGTCTGGCCTACAGCGTAAATATGATATGGGGAATAACAACCAACGAAATGTAAAGGTACTCGTCCAGATTCAAATCACGTATTTCATTCTTACTAATATTTCTTCGGTTTATTATTTTAGCTGAAGATAGGTGAAGTCTTTCCGATACCCCAACAACATACGTACTTGCCGTATTTATTTTTACTACTATAAATCATTTCTTACTATTAGTGCTTATATATATATATAGGATATATACACATATACATACATACTCACATACATATATACACATATACATACATACTCACATACATATATACACATATACATACATACTCACATACATATATACACATATACATACATATATACACATATACATACATACTCGCATACATATATACACACAAACATATACGAGTATATTATCGTATTTCTGTTTTCGAGCTGTGTGATTTAGATCCTTTTCAGATTCAAATTACATATTTTGCATTTATTTTTATTAATATTTCTTTGGATTGTTATTCGGGTTTTAACGATGTGTATATACATGTATATATATCTATATATATCTTTGCTAAAACTTGTTTTTATTTATTTTTTTCTAATTGAAATTGAGACATTCCGACGAAAAGACTTAGTTCTATTTCGTTTTTATGTTTATTACTTATTAAAATTGCACGAGTGTTTCGAGCAGTCTGTGAAATTTTTTTTTTTTTTTTTCACTTTTTAAAACAGTTCATTTGAAAGAATTGAAATTGGGCCCTACCTTTATTTAGCAGTGTGGTAGTAATGCGGAATAGTGAAGTTATTTCGACCGAAAAAGTTTGAGGAAGAAAGCGGTCTCGACCATGAAAAAAATGTCTACCAACGGAAGGAGTTTCTGCCGAATTATTTAACTTTGGCCGCGTCTGCAGCAGCAGCAGCACTTGAGTTTTAGAAGAAGGTGTTTTAATTTGTTCAGCTAAAGTGTTGCAAGCGACACATTTTATAAAACCGGCGTAGTACCGGCTAAATAAATTGGCCGGTCTTGGGAAGATTCCGGTGTACGGAACTAAAAATGTACACGTTCCGTTAAAGGCGTATTTCGGTTTACGGAACGATTTCTGCGCACGTTTACGTTCGGCAGCAGGAGCGTACAGTACGCAAGAGGATTGCCGACTATAAAACGATTCCCAGTTCTGTCCTGTTCCGAGGACTCAAGTTGTTCCTATACCTTGGCCTGAAATGGAACTGGTGATATAGCAAATACGTTATCCGGGAAAGTAAAGACGTGCCCGCCGAAGAGAAACGGAAATTAAAAACATTCTCTTTACAGATCCGTTATCGTTGCATCGTGAAAAGCTCCGCACAGTCCATGATACTGCTTATCAGGCTGCTGCGTGGAAAGATTTCTCGACAATTTAAAAAAAAAATTGTTCCTTATCGGCTTCAGTAGGCCGCATGTTAGTCACGATTGAAACGAGTGAAGGAAAACCATCGAGAATAGCGAAATAAGTAACAAAAAAGTTCCTCGTTACAGATCATCAGAATTGCCCTATACGAAACAATGATCTCAGTTGAGCCAAAAGTTTTTTCTCAAAGCAATACTCACCATCATCGAAGGCACGAACCGTGCGTCACGCACATTTCTATCGCGACAACAAGTGATGCCTCTAAAGTTTTATTATACTTGTTCACCGGACTAAACTGGCTTGACACCAGCTTGCAGCGATGAGTGAAGTTGCAGATGTTTCGGAACATAATTGCATTAATTTTTTTGATTAGTAGGAACTTGGTTACAAGAGGTCAAAACTACTGGTTAAATAAAAAAAAAAAAGAATTAAGAATACATATGAAAATAGAACTAATTCAAAAAAGGTGACGCGTGACAAATGAGGTATCTCGCTGTTGCACGTGGGCTAACACATCACATACTTTCCTTCTGAGAGTGTAATATATAGATTTAACCGTAAATAATATCATATTCAGTTGATACTAATATATACATACATATATATATATATATATATATATATATATATATATATAAACGGCTATGCCCTTTGCCCCCTTGCTTACATTTCTGTCTCTTTCTCTTCTATACTTTCCGCTAAGAAGGCGATGAAAAATACGCATATGCATGTACCATCGTATAGCGATGTACAGATATATGTATATTCGAATTGCATTTGCGTATCAATTAAAAATAATCAAAAGATTCCAGTCGGCCTCAATAATGGTGCAGTTACAGCCCTGTCTGAATACGTCTGTACAACAAGAACATTCACTAGTCACGGTCAGAAGAATGAAAGACAGTAACGGTATTAGTTACGACGGTTCTTTGGAGAACTGAAAAAGCGGCGGGAATTGCGCCGATATTCTTTCTGTTAATGGTGGAGGAAAAAAATTTAAGCATTTTTGTTTAAGCTTACATTGAAGTTGCCGTGTAAGGGCTGCATACGTAGCAAAATTTTTAATCAAACCTATTTTTCGATCTTTCTATCAAGTTGAGTTTTAGTTTCAAATACCGGCAATAATTTCAACAACTGGTTTCACTTAAGATTTTAAACTTATATACATTATAGTGATGGCACAAACAGCGCAATGATGTGATTTTGTTGCCGCTTTCATAAATCAGCATTGTGACTTTGGCGGGTGGGGGCAGATTTTGGAAAAATAATGCCTATTGTTTCGATGCGGTGGTTAGTAACCGCGGCAGAGCAGTAACTGAGAAAACCGTGTTTCCTGTCCCCCCCCCGTTTAAATTATAAAAATTAGTCACTCATAATGCACGCAAAATGCACCACTAATCAGAAATTTGCACCCGAACTACAGAGAAAGTATGCCTATTTTTTACTAGGGTAGGCAATTTCACCGCCACCTCATCCTGTCGACCGACTATGATGTTAAATGACTCTCAAAGTCTATTGTATTATACTATCCAAAGTTTAGAAAAACATCATAGGAAATAATAGAATGTCAATTTTATTCTTTCGAAGCACTGTTTCTACTATTTTCTAAATTTCCTCATTTTAATTTTGAGCGGTTTTTACTTCAACGGCCGTACAATGTTGTTAATCTTCACGCTACGAAGTAGGCATGGGTGGCACTCAGGGAAACACTTTTATATGCTCGGAAATATATTCGTATTCGGACACAGCCGGGTATGTTTCCGACGATACGTGATTTAATATATCTCAATTCCGAAAGACGTCATACAACGAACACATACTATCACTCCGGACACAGTCGGATTTGAGATTTAATATATCTTAACTTCGAACGCCGTTAGCTGCATGCGTACCGTGTTTAAGGACGTTCTGTTGCTTTGTGCGTTCGGAGTGCTACGCGGTGTTATTATACGCTAGACATGAAATAAATAACCCGATCGGAGTTGGAATTGAGAAGCGGTTATGTATCCGCAGTCGGAAAGGACACATATATGTATGTGTATCCATAACGGTGGCTTTCCGAAATATAACTGTGGTAGTTAGAATGGCCCAAAACAGCTTTCATAAATGTTTGTAATAACATTGAAAAAAGCGGAAATATTATTTTTAAAGTTTCTTTTTGAAATAAAATTTCGATGTAAAATTTAATATAATTAAAAGCGTTATAATACAGTTCAGCAGAATGTCAGAAGTTTTACCAACACCCTGTCCTATACATATATATATATATATATATATGTAATAAAGCATCGGCGTAATCGATGAAAAAAGTGAAATTTTTCGATATAAAATGTTTAATCATAATTCGGTTGATGAAAATTTGTGTTTACTTTTAGAAAAATATTACTAATGATAATGTAGCAGCACGCTGTTGTTGGGCCGTAGAACCGAGTTTTCACGTTATAGGTTTTGTATTGGTAGTTTCTACTGATACGTTCTGGGTCTAGCGGCCAATTTTGTTGGTCGGGCAATTTAATATGCTTTGTGCAAAAACAGCGATAAAACATTGCATCTCGGTAATCATCATGCGGACAAATGAAATTGGTGGGAACTTTTGTCGGTTCGCGATGGACGAACCAGAACGCGTGAAAGCCATCCTAATTAGCAGTCGATCGTCTAGTCCGGTTCATTACTTATTACAGCACACTCCTATCAAGATGTTGGAATGCGCGCGGAGTAATTTATTGCGTTCGGACTAATTCCTTTTTTTTCCGCGTACACATATTCGGCGAGCACTTGCAGCGGGAAAAACCGTTCGGATTAAGGGTGTTTCTCAGTGGAGTACGTTTAAGACGAACTAATTACTTTTCAACTGGTAACTTTTATTTCCTTTCCAACGAATAAAATCCAACTTTACCAAAGCACCGACACTTTACTACAGCAAAAACAATAAAGACGCGCGCATGGTAAAACAGTAATCGAGTAGCTTTTTTCCCGTAGTCTGTTTGGTCGGCAAACTGTTTACCGCCGGTAAATTATAAAACTATACAACGTGCAAAGAAGACAAACCATAAACGAACAGTGAATGCCATTAAACCGCAGCGCATCGCGAATTACTACCCCGGCTGCGCTAGTAAAGACGTATGTGCTAACGCTATTGCGGAAAGCAATCCAATAGCGAGTTTTAGCTCTTTCGAATCGTTCCCGGCTGCTACCTATTATATCTTTGAGAATGCGTCTCTATACACAAGGCAAACACAGACCCGTTCATGGTGTACTGACACTCGTGCTCATGCTGTAAGTTCAAACCCTGACTAGTCACGCTTTTCCTCCCATCGTCTGTACACGAAGAGACAGAGAGTTTGTGACAAGTTGGCGACCAATCGCACTGGTCGACTCTTTCCGCCTGTACCGATTCCAGACAATTGTTCAATAGGTCTCGGTAACTCTGAACATAGTTATATCCTCGGAAATATATACACGTTCAGACACAGCCGGATACGATGTAATTTAATATATCTCAACTCCGAATCACATCACACAATGAACGAATACTGTCATTCCGGACATAGTCAGATTTGTGATTTAATATATCTCAACTCTGAGAGCCGTTAGCTACGCGCATGCGCACCGTGTTTAAGGACGTTCTGTTGCTTTGTGCGTTCGGAGTGCTACGCGGAGTTGGAGTTGAATAGGTAGCCGAAGATGATTGCGATTATACGCTAGACATGAAATAGATAACTCGATCGGAGTTGGAGTTGAGAAGCGGGTACATATATACGCAGTCGGGAAGGACATATAGAGATGTACCCAAAACTGCACTAGCAGAGTTGATTTACGTATCTCAATCTACTACTGTTCTACCGAGCGCCTTGCCTAAACAACATCTTTCTACGTTATTACTATACTCTGCCTACAACATCGTTTTTTTGAGTTTTCTTTCTGCTCTAACCTAAAATGGATTCATCGCTAGAAAACTTACATTATCCGCTACAATAAATGTGTATATTTACGAAAATTATACGACGACTAAAGAACCATAAGTAAAAGTCAGATGACTCGACAAGCGTAAGATCGCCACGGGAGCAGATACCTGCAAGCTGTTTGAGTGGACCTTAACGAGATACGGATGATCTCGCAGGGAGTTGCGCGTTCTCTTCTTCACAGAGTAGATCGCCGACGATATTAAAAGAAACGCGCATACAGATGGTATCCGCTGCCTTGACCCGCTGAAACCGTTAAGCTAATCATAGTTGTTTGGTGACAAAAACAGCATGGGCGAAGTAGGATTCCGCTCGAATAATAGTTATAAAGGAAATATCCCGGTTGGAAGTTATGAAACGAAAACCCGTATACAATGTAAGGTATGGAAACACGGTTGAAGACATGCGGCAAACGAAGTGGCAGCTAATTTCGGCCACTTGTAAACTCGGTTCAGTCATGAGCTTTAGAAAACTTTACTTCGAACTGTACCGAAATTACGGTAGACTACAAATTCGGTTACATTCGTCACTGTAATTCTCTTTTCTCGTCATTCCTTCATCGCATTTTTCTGATATCGTTCCGATTATCAATCTATAGTCTGTCAAGCGAAAGAAATGTCCGTTCGTAAAACAACCGTAACGCGCTGACGTCGCTAAATTAGGGCACCTCAGATTAACACTTTCAGTTCATCGCGTATCAGATATAACAGTCACTCTGTTATTATCACGTAGTCCGTCTGGATCAGAACAGGTCGGAAAAAAAGAACGGACGAACTTATACGAGATAAAACAAAAACGAGGTTACTGCTTTCGCGATGGGGAAGAATGATAGGAAGAACGGCAATATGTCGGTAATATTGAGGTACGCGTCGAGTATCCATATACGCTCCCTGTTACTAGTACATTACTTTGATCATCATGCTCGGCAGTCAAACTCGAACGGATTTCGTTCGCTTGACACAGACTAACTTGCCGCTTTTTTGACTTTTTAATATAAATCATTCTTATATCTTTTTGTTTTTTAATTCGTAAATTTACGCCTAAAGATGTCTTTTTCTGAAAATTGTTACTCGCGTCTAGTTGAAGATTCTTAGGCGGCAGTACACGGCACGCTAATCAAAGAAGAAGAAGAAGAAGAAGAAGAAGAAGAAGAAGAAGAAGAAGATTCTCCTTGCGATCTAACGGAAGTCCAGAGTTTCGATTGATTAAAGATTCTCTCTCGTTACTTACATCTGCCTGGCATTCGCTAAACGGACGTTTTTTTTTCGTCAATTTTACTATTTTCTATTTATTAAACGCGTTATCGACACTTCGCGTGTCATGTGCCGTAATTAGGTAAACAAATTTATTTACACGAAAATAAAAAATTTCACGCCCCGTAAAATTATTAACGCAACGAATTAATAATAAAGTTTATTGTCAAACTAATAAAGAAGACTTTTCCCCGGTAATTACTTTATTTTTTCCTTTTCTATTTTTAAAATTTACTCGCATTACGGTGTAGACATTTTATCTTTAAATTTTGTTTACTTTGGTCGGCTAAATTTCACATCTCTTTTTGATGTGAATATCTTACTGGTTGCTGTGCTCTATCTAAAATTTTGTCTGTCGTGAAAAGAAGTGTCACGAAATTTTTTCATAATGATTTACGCTAAGAAATTTTATTCAAGTTTTCATATTTAACTGATTAAAAATTTGATTTCATGCTTTTACCAAGGTGCCGGAAGACACATCTACTACGTCAGAATGCAGTTATGTGCAGAAGGTACGGAAGTACTTTTCGCTTGTATTCGTATGATTCTTCGTTTCATCGACAGAAATTTTTATTGTTGTTCGCCTAAATTACCGGGCCGAAAATTTTATAAATTATTCGCTAATATCTTTCTCAGAAATCAGCCTATCCACTGCTGAAAACTAGAACAAAGTCGGTCCTCGGTTAGTGCCTGAGATTACTTCATCGTAGACAGACAGAGAGACAGACAGACGGGGGCGAAAAACTACTTCATTTTCTATACAAAATTAGCTAGAAATTAAGGGATGAAACTAGTAAGCGACGGCGAATGAAATTAATATCGGGTACGATGTTTAAGGTGTTGTGGTTCGGTTGATTGACTCGCCTAGTTCACAATTTGAGCCAAGGTGGTGGGGTGCAAGGAGGGGTATTTAAGATACATCGAATAGATGAATCATGCTCGAACGGAGCAGACGCGCGAAAAACCGGTAATTATACCGATAATTCGAGGACTTTGCTGAATTGATTAAATACCAACTATATCAGCGTCTTTGTTCGCAAAGCGTAAAACATGATTATATTCTGCACTTCAGTTTATATTTTGTTGTTTATCTCGTGCGTAGCCAATTATAAACAAAAATATTGCAACGACCGTTAATATAATAACTGTATTTAAAATAATACAATGGGACGCTCGCTGGATATATATGCTATATATATATAAACTTGGTCCTTCGGGTCTTGGAATGGGGCAAGCCCCCTTCACCCCTAGGTCTAGAGTTCTTCTATAATTCCTATAGAAGAGTAAACTTTATCATTGGCTACGTCGTTCGACAAAGAAAAAAAAATCCTTTATTTACAACAACGATACAATATAATCGAATCACATTTATCGAACATTTATTTCAGACGAAGGAAGCAACAACGCTTACTGTTCTTTTTTTGCTATAGCGATCAATGGTCTGTGTGGTAACTGAAATAACTGATGTAATTTTTGGTATCCACTCGTTCGATATACCTGGAAAATATTGCATCCTGATGAGTTTCAATTTTCACCATCAAGGCATATAGGAGCGCTAATATAGCATTAAAGTCTTATATATCGGACAAATTTTGTGACGCGACAGATTTCGTGACAGGACACTTTTCCTGATGACCCCTGGCGTAAAAATGGCATAGCCATTAATACATACATGTGCTAATTTCAGGGTGCAGGGGGAAGATTGCCTCCTCAGTATTTTAATCTGTAACTATGCCATCTTAACGTTCCGATTTTGAGGTAATGTCCTTTCCGTATTGAGACGTCTCGCAGCAAAAAAAAAAAGTGGGTTCTTTTATTTTTTCTTCGCGACTAAAAAAATTACAATTACTTTCGGTCTGCTCAATTGGCCCAATTTTTTTCGATTCTGATTCGGAGAATACAGTCGTCGGAATTTTGGTATTCCATGAGCAGAAAGGTACGCTAGATGATGGTATCGTCACAAATATTTTAGTCAGAGCTCTCTTTGTCAGCCGGCTTCAAGTTTCTACGGATTGTGATATTCTATTTTATATTTGAACTTTTCTTTCTTTACCTCATCATGTAAGCGATTTTAAACCAACTGCTAATTTTTCTTTTAATTTTTAAAATACGCTTCAACCACTGGGTTATTTGCTTCGCACTCGGTTTTATCATCTAACAAGATGCGTTTTGCGTTAGGCTATAATCATGTTATCAACAGAGTTACTTATTTAACGCTAAGTTAAGAGATTGTAACGAGTATAACTAATATATAATAAAAAAAAAAAAAAAAAAAAAATGTATGAAATACCACATTAAACATACATGCATATTATTGTGAAATTTCTTCATTACAAGTTAAAAATATTTTTCTAAAATTAAATCGAAGGTGTGTTTTTTTTCTGTCCAATACCAAGAAACATTTTAATATCATTTCGTAAATTTGGTGTAGTACCAGTAGCAACGTAGTAAATGCGGACCATCTTCGCAGTAATGTTCTGTCCAATGTGTTTATTCCCTTAAAGTAATGTGTGCAGTATTTTTGATGTCTTTACTACATCCCATGATTTATTTCAAAAGTTGAATGTTTCTCATTTGAGTTCAGTCTAGTGATGGGCAACTTCGAAATGTTTCATTCGAATGCATTCGATTGTTCCGTAGTTGCATTCGAATTGTTATTTTATTCGAATAATTCATTCGTATTCACAACAATCATTCGAAATGTTATTTCTCTCGAAAGAATCTAGGCGATGTTTAACGAATACTTTATTCGTTTGTGTTCGGATGATTCTGGTTTTTATTCGAATAATTCATTCGGATTCACCACAATCATTCGAATGAAAATCATTCGATGGTTTTTTTTTGAGGATTGTCGATTGTTTCGATTGTAAAAACATTTCGAAATAGCACATCACTAGTTCAGTCTGTAAAGCCCTCTAAGGTAAGAATTTATAAAAACAGCTGCATTCTCGTTAGAGAAATTAGCTCTCTATATCTTTACGCGGTTGCTTAGCTAATGGTGTTTCGCTTCCAAATTTCGCTGTCAAGAACAGAAAAAAATTATCACTGCGCCCCGAGTTAATGTTCCTAATCGACTGGTGCAAACAGATTAATTAAAAGAAAAGAACGAGGTCTAAGTTTTACCAGGGACGACGATTAATAAAAATAAGTTACACTTCGCGATAAAAAAAAAACAAAAAAAAAACAAAAAATCGTAAAAAATATGTAAATACATTTTTGAAATCTACAAAAAGTCCTTTCTCTATTTTATGACGACACGTATTCACCGAAAATATTCAAGCACTTGTCTTAACGTGGTACCAATATTTTTCGTCGATGCCTTGTTTGAAAGATGTCCCCGTCCAACTTCGGCTAACCAATTCATGACGGAATTCTTCACTTCTTCGTCGTCCTCCCAGGGCTGTTTTTAAGTGATCGAACACACATGGGCGATCATCCGAAAGAATGAAAGTTTCGACGCGCTTTTAATGTTTACATCTGTGTGCGAAGTAGACGGCCGACCGCTGCGCCCTGTCCTTCCTTGAACATACTGCACATTATACGGACACCATACGGACACGATGGGTCTCGACATATCTTTACCAGCGTAATTTGTCGATGAATTTCAGCGGGATTATGATTTTTTGCCCACTAAAAACCGCATTACTCTTCGCCTCTCAATGTTGGACGACCAATTCGCACACGATGCTCCATTTCAAGCAAACACTGTAAGCGAACCAAACAAGATATCGGTTTCATTCTTTCACGAGGGGACAGAGAATGAAAACCGGTTTCATTTAAGTGGGGAGGGTTGTATATTTATGTAGAAACTGCGCGTGAGCGCAACTCACTTATTGATCCTTCCTCGCAGTTGTAAAAAAAGAACAGTTATTCCGCGCAGTATTTGTAAATAAACATTAAAGGGGGGAAAACAACAACAACAGAAGTAACCCCCCCGTAACGGTAAAGTAAGAGAATTTAATATTTTTTTTTTTTTAAACTTAATATTAAATTATAACCCTCACCCTGCCCACCGCGCATAAGAGAATCGACTGTTTTACGAGATTAAAAGAAGAAAATAATTTTGTCACGCTTTTTAAAATCCGTCTCTCGCTTGATGCGTTTTTTTTTTTGTATTTTTTTTTTTTTTGTCAACAAACTATTTAAAGAAATCAATTTCGCTCGCGAGAACTTTTTAAGATCATCTGCTAGGTAATGATAAATAATAGACATTTAACATAAATGAAGAGAGATAATAATTATTATAGAGGAGAGACGAATTTAAGATGATTTTTAATTAATAGCGCAGGATGAAGGCAGAAGACAAAAGGTTAAAAACGGAATTTCCCCGGCTATTATAGTCATCATCCCGCTTCGAGATAGAAGAATTTAAAAACAGGGAAGAGAAGGACGAACGGTTCTGTTCAAACTGACAAAAACAGCGACCGAGTCGAAAAGAAATTGTTTAGATGAAAACAGAAAAAAAGGAAGAATAAGAAGAAAGGAAAATAAATGAAAAAAGGAGAATGAGAGAAGGCGGACTAATCCGAGTTTATATTTATTAATAGTCCGCTGAAATAATAGGTTTAATTTTCGTTACGATAGAAACAGGCTCTCTCAGTCGACCCCTCGAAATTCGATAATCTTTTTTCAGTTTCGCATTTTACATTTAAAGCAAGGAGAAGAGAAAGTGTGACGGACGAAAAATAAAATATCAAGACAAAAAGCGTAAGTTCAATGAATAAAAATGGAGAAATCTGAATAATTAAGAAGAAATTGGTAGGATACAAAGTAAGCCGACGAAGACTATGTTATATTTAATTCTCGATTTATATTAATAATTTGTTCGTATTTATCGCCAGCTTAACGTTACGGCGTTTTCTCATTGGCGAAAGATAACTTTGGAAAATCCACCGGCTACCATCATTATTGCCTATGACGACGACGAGTGTGTTTGTATTATTAGCTTCGCGAAGCTGTAAGTTATAGTAATTGGCCCGGAAATTGAAATTAAAAAAAAAAAAAAAAAGAAAGATGGAACGATGAAATATTTTCATACGTAGAAAATCTAAAAAGTACTTTTTAAGCAAGTGCTCGTATGCAAGCATGTACGTAGGCTGACGGAGCGCTTGATTGTTCTCGAACGAACAATACTATTTACTTTTGATTCGTATAGTTCGGTTGTGAAATCAGAAAGGTTAAATTTTCCGGAAAATTCGGTGCAACATATTTTTTTTTGAGTTATTTGAAAAAAGGCGAAAAAAAAAAATTTAACTATTTCGCAAAAAAAAAAAAAAGAAAAAACAACTAAAGTATGATGTTGAGCGACGCATTTTAGCGTAAAGTGCCTACTTGAAAATATAAGGAGAGCAACAGGATTTTCTTTAAAAGAAACAAAAAAAAAAAAACAAAAAATTCAGAGATTTTTTGTGACTAATTTGTGTCTAGAAGCAATTGGTTTGTTCTTTATCATGAAAAGTATAATAATTTTCGCCTGTCAAGTACTATAAACAAGGAACAAGCCATAACGATATTAAAAAGAAGGAGTATAATAAAATTTAGTAAACTTTTGGTCATTTAAGGGAGAAATTGGATTTTTTTTTTTTTGGGCCCAGTTTTCGCCTTTTGGCCAGTCTATACCTAGATCTAGTTAATTGCTCATTTCTTCCTATATTTTAACATTAGCAGTTTTAAAAAAAAAAACATACAACGTCTTATATTCTAAAGAAATTGGCTCCTTTACTATTTGGTATACAGATATCGGTAATGTGTAAAATTCATTTAAAATTCCTTTCACCAATTTGTCTCTTTCCTTTTTATATCTCTCACACTGGCCAACTATATGTTCGCTCGACCCTTCCGATCCACATTCATTAGAGTTATTATTATTTATTATTCCTAGTCTTGCCAAATGCAATGGCGTCCGGTGATGGCTTTATATTCTCCCCTTTTACATAAGTTGTCTATTATTTCATTTCCCTCGATTTTCCTTTGTATGTAGGAATCTGTTTAAATTCGGCTATGTTATTTTGTTTATATAATCTCATCACTAATTTTCTAATCTTTATTTTAATAATATACGCTTTATTTGGATTTGTATTTTTCAATTTAACTAAACTGGCCTGCGAATGAACATATTTTCCCTGTTTATCGTCGTGTTAGTATTCGTTTAGCTTTTATCGTAACATTCCTTCTACCGAAGCGTTCAAATATTAAAGTAATTTCAGACTGATCTAAAACAAAAGTACAACAGAAATTTATCCTTCGAACAACAATATATATTATTTGATCGGAGAGCGCAAGAAGAATAAAATTTGGATTTTTTGAACCGACGTTAAAATAATCTCGATTTCGAAGTGATTAGCGGTGAACATCACGCTGGTGATAAATTTTCAGCATCTAACTGTCGTCATTGAACTGTCCGACATCGAAATCGACTCGGCTTTGGATATAACTATTTATATTGTGCGAAGCAGTAGGATTTGTAGCGTGGCTGCACTTCTTTCCCTTTGATATCTGGCGCTGGGCATGGATTTTTGAGGAATTTTGCGCATTAGTTTTCCATTTTACTCGAATTAAAAGCGACCATAGACCGCATGCTACATCGACAAATCGTTTGGTTCCTCCTTTATATTCTCTAATCTCTCTTTTAAATTTACATTGTGCTCCTTTCTAACATACGGGCGGCTCACAATAGCACCATATGTGAAAATTCTTTAATCAAAATACCCAAGCTGGTAAGTTAATTTTAATATTTACTGGAACTCTCTATGTTTAAGTATTCCAAGGGCAAGCGGTAGTGATTCTCAAGTGACCGATAATTTTAGCAGAGATTACCGATTACGGGTTACAATCTTCGATCTCGCTTATTATACATGCTATCTATATAAAATGTACAAAATCATTTATATCCTTTCCAAGAAGAATTTTAAAATTTCACACGGATTTTTAGCGGTTTTTTTTTTATGTAGATGAAACTACTCCCCAAAAAGCGATTTATAAATTTTTTTCTAATCCCCCAGGTAATACTACAATGTGAAACATATTATCTGTAGAGCGACTTTCGCCTTTTTCAAAAGAAACTCAAAATATGATAGCACATTATACATATATATAAATATATATTGAACCTTGCCATTAAGACTTTTCATTGTTGGGTACGTTCACCGGGAACCTTCATCGATAGACAAAAAGGAGGAAAAAGACCGCCAGTTAAATTTTGATCCAGTCAAAGGAACTGATAGATGAAATAATGGGGATGGAGAGGGAAAAGTGTACAAGAGGTAGGGAGCTTGAGTTTTGCGGGTGATAATGTAGAACACAAACCTCAACAGAGGGAGATAAACATTTCAAAGAAGATTTAATCAGCACTACAGATATCCTCGCTTTATTCAGATAGAAAGGGCAATTTGAAAAGAAAAAAAAGGGAAAAGTAAAACGAAAGGAAAACAGAAGAGATTGGTTAGAAATCAGGGGAATATCAGAATCAAGGAACCAGGAAACAGGAGGAAGATTAGGTTGAACAGATAGATGAAGAAAACGACTGTTACGAATGGATGAAAAGTAAGTATCAAAATTTAAGATGGGGACATGAAATTAGAGGACGGAGTTTTTCAACGAAGGAGCAAGAGAAAGCAACAATTCACGCCAGAGAATCCACCATCTTCTGGAATGCTGCAGAAAATAAACAGAGATGGGAGTAGTGAGAAGTAGAAAGAAGGGATAATACACAGTGTATGTGATGAATCTTCTGTAAGACTTACAGAAGAGGAAATTGCATTTAACTAAGTTATTCTTAAAAAAATTAAACGGAGAAATTAATTTACAGATTTGCGTAACAATAATATATTTCAAAACGTAACAGAAAAATGTTACGTTGTTTCATAATGTTTTTTTTTTTATATAACTCTCGGAGTAGGAATGGAATTGTTATTAATACATGCATATACAAATATGTATGGCGTTGAAAAGGTAAGGGGTAACGAGGTCTATTGTGATGAAACCAGTTGACCGATCGTTACTATGAAAATGTAGAGTGAATATGTGTTCTTTTTACATTAGAATTACATACTTTCCCTTCGTTGTAATACTTGTTTAGACTGTTTCCGAAGCGACTGATATATGTGCCATGATAAATAACTCGTCCACCTGCGAGCAGAACGCTGTGATTAGATTTTTACATTGCGAAAACGGAACTTCCGCAGTTATTGCGCCGCGATTAAAAAGTGTTGCGACAGTAATGCAACATCCAGAGTTCACACGTGTAGAAACGGTGTAATCGATTTAGAACTGATATGATGAAGAGGGATGCAGACATTCACCAATGATTTCTGGAGACTTTGTTAATTTCGTATGAAGAGAAGTTTTAAATGATCGTCGAGTGACAATTACGTTGAGTTGTGTTATAAACATTTTGAAGTGTTAAAGATGATGGAGGTAGTGCATAATTGTCTGGGATATCGGAAAATTTGCGCTAGGTGGATACCGAAACGACTCACCCTTGTTGAGACGCGCATGCGAGCGTGTTTTTGGAACTTCTGCTTTGTTATCACGCTGAAGGTAATGATTTTTTACTAAAGTGGTCACTTGCGACGAATCACGTGCTCATTACATCACTCCGGAATTTTGTTTTTCTGTCTTTCTTGAACGATATAGCAGAATAAAAATCGATAATACTTCATTGAACCGCAATATGAAAAAAGAATTTGGATCAGTTCACATTTGAAGTAAATTAAAACGAATGAGATTCAGACTTAAAATTTTCATTATTTATAATGAACGGTTTACACTGTTAAATATAACTGACAGTCTCGTCAAATTCAGAATTTTTTAGACTTTTCGGTTTTACATTTCTATTTGTTCACTGCAATTCGCGCCATTAATCCGGTACATTGTTTGAAAATTTTCATTTTAAATCTACATCGTTATTTGAAATCTAACCATGACGTTATCATTTGTTACTTCCATTTAATACTTTTATGAAATAATGTGCCGAATAAAGTACATGTTTTCTATTACTCCCTGCAAAAAAAACAACAAAAAAACAGCCTGCCCAAACAGTTATGTTCTTTTCTTTTTCCACGTAAAATATGATACTTCCATTGCATAATTTTATGGTATTTACAATATCTTCCAGCTTATTTATTTATGTATATATCTGTATCTATGTTTATATCTATATATATATATCTATCTATATAGGATTACTTACATGCGGTGCAGGTTCACCATGGACAATACAGACCATTTGAGCTTCATAACCTTCTCCGGAATGCACCCAGTTTTTAACTACTTCAATTTCCGGTGGATCTGTTAAAATTAAAATAACATTAACAAAAACTGTTTTACGATGAAGTAGCAAATTATAAATTATCAGCGATGATAATAAAATGAGCTTTTTGGGCAAGGAGCAATACTGATTCCATTGCAATTGTACATACTGTTTATTTAAACGTATTAAACATTTCTCGGTTTGTGATTTTTCTAATGATATAGCATCTTAGTGTCTGACCATTGTTCAAAATGGTGAAGCATCATCAGGACTTGATTAAAATGGACGGAGCCGAACGGCTATTGATTAATAAAGAAAAATTGATATCAATTCCTACTTTAAAGCTGTCATTTTAAAATTTTTTCTTTCAAACACTTTTCTCATGCATATATTAATTACAAAGTAATTCTTAGTCTACCTCCCATTAGAAACAGTGTCCCAATTTTATGTAATATTTGTTATATTTTATAGGATTTTTTTGATTATGTTATTATATTCATATGGACCGATTTAGAATTACGTTGTAAATTTTGATCATTTTATACAAAGTATAGAAGAGAAAGAGACAGAAATGTAAGTAAGAGGGGTCAAGGGGCATAGCCCCTTGTGAGATCAAAATGGCCGAGTTATATATATAGCCGGCGAACAATCGCATCAACGTGAGTAGGCCAGTCGTCTTGGCTTCGCCTCGTCACTGATAACCTGTCTCACGTTGGTCGGCAACACGGAAGCTGGGTTGCACTCCGGTTTCTGTACTACTCAAAAGCGCTGCTACTTTATCCTTACGGATAAAACTCATACTCATAAACGAGGGAGAATAATAATAATAATAATATATATATATATATATATATAAACTTGTCCCTTCGGGACTCGGAAGGAGGCAAGCACACTTCATCCCCAGGTCTAGTTCTTCTATAATTTATATAGAAGAGTAAAATTTTTCATTGGCTACGCCGTACGACAAAAATAAATCTTTATTTTCAACAAGACATTTTTTCGTTACATAAAATTGTGACATTTTTTGGGACAAATTTTGTGTCAGGACACTTTTCCTGATGACCCCTAGCGTAAAAATGGCGTAGCCATTAACAAGGGACGCGGCAGTATAATTACTTTCTTAAAATGCGCCACTTTTTTTCTACTGAATTTTTTAAAGAAATAATAACAGAAAATCGAAATAAAATTGCAAGGGAAGAAGCATACATATTGCCAATGGGATCTAGAGTATTTCATTTCGATTTTCTGTTATTATTTCTCTAAAAAATTCAGTAGAAAAAAAGTGGCGCATTTTAAGAAAGTAATTATGCTGCCGCGCCCTGTATAAATACTTATATATATATATATGCATACTGTTGTTTCTAATTTGTGGTGGCAATGAAGAATAGGAAGATGAATTTCATTTCCGAACCGGAAAAGACTTTTTATCTAATTATTACCCCCTTCATTATTTAGTCATTATTAGCTTTTTCGATTTTTTTACACATTTTTTCTCCTTTCAATCTTCCCGTTAGTTTATTATTGATTTTCTTTCTTCAAATTCAAATTTAAATTCAAATTATATATTTATTTATAGTCGCTCGACTTCTAGTTCATTTGCGTTTACCATACATTACAATTCAGATATTTACAGATAATTTTATAGTAGTTAAACGGAAAGTTATGTATCTTTAATAAATTTACATATATTTAAGAAATCAAAAAACAATTATTACAAATAATTCTTCAATACGTTTTTTTCGAAGAACAAGATTTTTCGAAACATTCTTAATCAATGTTACATTTTTCATTTTTAACAATTTTCGACTTATCTTAAATGTACACGAGTATCTTCTGATTTTTTTTTGTTCACATTCCCCGTAGAAAGCAGTGATCCCAAATCGTTTTAGGTAAGTTAAGAAGCTGTCCGTGACAAGTACTATGTTGAAGAGTAATTGGATAAAGACTTCTACTTTTTAGTCTGCTTCCAATAGTCGGTATCGGCGAGTTCTTCTTAAAATTATGTTTTATCAGTTTTCGGAAAGAAAAAAAATAAGTCTTTATTTTACCTATTTCTAGTAAAAAATGTACCAACGCAGTGAATGTTGACTGAAACCCCTCAAAAATCATGCTAAATTTAACATTATTCTTAAATCCATTTAATTTTCGAACGTTCTTCAGTGTCCGAGTTTTAATTTTTAATTTTTTGGATTCTTTGGGCTTACCAACAAAGAGTGTCAATTAAACAGTTACGCGGAACATGATATGAAATGAAGGAAAAACCGCAATTGAAATTAATTTTACATGGACTCGGAAAAAAATGCGTAAATTCTACGATCAATTTTAAACTAGAAATTTATTCCCGTCTTTATTTTTCGTTTATTTTTAATTATTTTTCTTCCGCAAATAAAATTAATTATTTGTCTTCAGCAGTGAGAAGGAAGTTGGTAAAGGGCTTAATTAGAAAATTTTAATTATGCAAACTAACTGACGGAGGGAAAAGTAGGTCAGTACCAGTTTAATTTATTGGCCATAAAAATTAAACGAAGAATTCCATTTATCGAATCAAACGAGAAAAGATTGATGAGTGCTACACTTGAAAAACTGAACTAAGGATATATTATATAGACGAAGATGGAAGCTGAAGTTGTTTTCGGTGAGAAATTCTCTCACTTGTCAGACTGATGATGGTGTTTCTGACGAAAGAGATTAATCGATTTAGCTTCAGAGCGGCCGTGACAATACTTTCCGCAGTTGCAGTATACATACTTATATACTATTTACACACACACATACCCATTTATATATATATATATATATATATATATATATACATACATAAATACATAAATACATACACACACACATATATATATATATATATATATATGTATACGCATTGTGTGTAGGTGTGCGTGTGTTTCTGTGTGTGTCCGAGCAAAAGAAACTTTAAGAAATAGAGCATGTGCGGTTTGAAAGAATCGTTTACACGGTCAGCAAGCACTGGGCTATTCCGAAACGTCACCAGCGCTGATTTATTTCATTAAAAATTTTAATCTTCGTCGTTGCTTAGAAAAATTCTTAGGCATCGATGAGAACTGTTCGCGGAACACAAACGCTAAGTAAAATAAAAGAGTGTTCGAATTTGAGGTAATTTTCCGCCGGTTAAAGTAAAATCAAAATCTGGTCGGAAAAGACGGATTTTTTCGAAGTCTAGGGTTCACAAAAGTAACCTCCGACTTTTTCTTCGTATGTCATACAGTGAATTCGTGACTGTCATTTCCTATTATTTGCTTAGGGCTTCCTTCTTCCCATTATGTCCTGTCCGTTCCTTCTTCACACACGTTAATCCTGCTATTTGTTGCACTTTTATTAACGACATTTCATCGGCTTATTATATCACTTTTTCTTTTCATTTCTAATTGTTCCTCGGTAAATGCCGGGGAAAGATACCATTAAAACGGGGGGAGGGGTGGTCCGGACGGAGAAAAACGTTGCTTTTCAAGATTATTATGGCCGATAATAAAATTCGCCTGGAAATAATAGCTGGCGTGTGCTTTATCCGACGTAAATGCTAAAAAGAAATAGGAAAAAAAAGAAACATTTTTTTTGTTGTCTTTTCTTGCTTCCGTAAAATTCAAATAAAATTTAGATTTGGTAGAATTTTTGTTGGGAGTTTTTTTTTGATGAATTTAAATTGTATTAATTCCGGAATTAAAATTTGCCGTCGAAAATTTTATTGCAACTGTTCGTTCAAAAGAAAAGAGGATTTTTCTTTTACATCTGCAATTTTCCGTGGAGCTCTAAAAATTTATACGAAAAACTAAGAAAGAATGAAAATTGCGTTTTTTTATTACATAGTTGCGGTAGGGGGGATTAAATAAATTTTTCTATTTAAAGCTAACGTTCGATAGGGCTTTTATTTAATTTATATCGGTTTACTCGGCGAGGGACTGTAAATGCCAAACTATCTTTTTTCCTTTTTTTTTTTCTGTTCTCTTTCCGATCATTCTTTGTAATAGTTTGTGTTGAAAATACGGATTTTCGAAATTGACGTCAAAGGGCTGTTATTTTTCATATATAGGTATATGTATATATTTGGTTATTTTTTGGGAAAGAAAATTTTGCGAATCCGGGATCCAATCTCTAGACTGCATGTTAACGAATGAAAACAGCCCGTAAAATTACACGGTGGAATAAATATTTCGAATTAGGCGATTATCGAACAGAATTCGACACTCTGCGTTAAAGAAGAACTGCTAAAACGATAGGACTGAAAAACTTTCGACTTGTTCTGAAGAAGGGAAGTTGGGCACGTGAAAAATAAAGGATCTCTGGGATATTCACTTTCGACAAAGAATAGAGGGTTCGTGGTTTTTATTGATGTTTTAAACTGTTGCCGTTGCCGAAGAACTGCGAGACTTGATTAAACAAAGAGGAAATCAATTTGCGATATCAATTGATTCGTAGAGATCGCATCGTTCACTCTTTAATATATTTTTTCTCCGAGAATTCTTCGACAGTTGCATACGGTATCATGGCTAACCATTACTATACCGATAATTCGAGAATAAATTTGCTTACGTGGTCAATTTTAGTGTTACGTGCCTATGTAAGTTGATAGGATGACTGATTTCAATGCAATTGATGATCCCCATATTGGAAGAGGCCAAGAATCTTCCTTTCTCCATTATTATATTCCGTCCAGTTGTTCTCTTCTTCCTTCTGTTCTGTTCTCAAAAAAGAGATTCGTGTCTAGACTAATGATTTCATTCCTGTATGTATCGGAAAGTATCTCTTTTTAGGGAATTGCATTTCGGTCCAATTAGAACATACACACACACACACACACCATAGCAATTGACAACGACCATGACCTTTCTCATAGCAAAATTCGTGAATATTGTCAATTCCTAATGAAGTAAGAAACGAAAAAATTGAAAAATTTCAATTTGATTTTAATTCAAGCAATTCTTTTAATCGAATTTAAATGTAGAGTTCCGAAAGAAGTACCGCGTAAATAAAATTTATTTAAGACTGGAGCCGATTTCGCAGCGATATTGGCCGCTTACATGATTATTCGAGATTATTCGATTTTTTAAACTTTTTAATATACGACTACCGTTCGAAAGTTCCTAACGTAACGTGATCAAATAATATTCTCACGCAAAATAACGTTCTGGCACACGAAGTTTTGCGAGTTATTTATTTAATCGTTCATTTCAAAGTTGTTATTGTTTCGTCGACGAATTTAACATTTTTAAAAATATCAACAACTCTGTTAATTACGCGAGACTCCACTAATAAGTATTGAAATAAGTTTTCTTCTTCGGTTTGCTAATTTGCAAAGAATTCTCGAATTCTAGGCAAAATTGTTGTCTAAAAACTAGGTACAATACTTTCGTCGAATACTCACAAAGTACGTCCAGCTGCATATCGACTGTAACCGGATCTCCGACTCCATTGGACGCCGTGCACTGGTATACGCCGGCTTGATGGCGATCGACTTTTTCAAGGGTTATCGAAAATCCTTCGACTGCTTTTTCGCCACTGGGTAGCGCGTTGTCCTGAATTCAACATTTTAATAAAACGGCTATAATTCATTATAAAGAAATCGATTAAAATCGTAAATTGCTTACCACAATTATATTATATTATACGCGCGGGGACACATTAATGAAAAGAAAAATTACTTTCCCCATTGAAAATGTAAATGATCAGCACGAATAATGAAAACGCTATTACAAGATTTCGTAAGTCTAATGCTATCCAAGCAATAATGTGGTATGTAATTTATTCTTCTTCTTCTTCTTTTTCAAGCAGCCTTCTTCTAACGCCAATATTTAACGTAGACCCTCTCGCAAATTCTTTCCCAGCTGTCTATCCTGAGCCTGACGTATGCAATGGTCGGTTAGTTTTATTACATCATCTGACCCTACCTTCTGGGGGGGGGCGGTCTTTCTTGTTTCCGTGTTTACGATCGTCAGTTCAATCCTTTGTGTTTCCATCTTCCGTCTGTTAATTTGCAACTTGTTCAGTTCCATTTGTTTGTTGCGATTCTGGCTGCAATCGCTTCAACTGTGCTGTGTGGGCTTTTTCGTATATTGGATTTTTGATTCTGTTATTTAATTTCAGATTTTCCGATTTTATCTACCAATATTCTCTCGTTAGAGGACAGGTTGTTTCTGCCGTTCTATAGCTCAGCACCGGTATAATGCACTGATTAAGCAGTTTCGCTCGGTTTACTGAACTGATCTTACTTTGTAAAATCTTTTTCATTCTGCCAAACGCTTGCAAGCTGTATTCTTCTTTTAACTTCCTACGTAAGGCTATTTTTTCCAGTTCTAAATTTCCCCCCCAATTATATGAAGGTGCTTACCACTTGCATGGTGAAACGTATAATAAGATCAATACGTAATTAAGCGTATGGCATTTTTATTTTTCTAATTGTAAGACGAATGTGTTTATTATTTTACTTTAGATTTTTAAAGTTATATTATTTAATAATCCTTTTTGTTTATTTTTATATTTCGAATTCATTTACCGTTATTCCTTTTTGTTCTAAATTATTTTTGAGGTGGATTTGTTAATTTCCTTTATCAAAAATGAAATCCCATTTTTTTTACATAAATTTAATTTTTTATTTTTTGGAATTTAAAAAAAAAAAAAAAATGATTTCCTAATTTGTTTTAGTAATGCATGTGATTGTATGCCGAGTGCATTTCATTTCAACATTTTTCAGTCTTAGTACCAGAAGAAAAACCAGGATTCGTAATTGATATGTATATATATTATATTTATTAAATTTTTATAAAATTACAGCATAGTCTTATGAAATCACGGTTATCATAATATTACGAGATTATCTCGAAACATGCCGGTAATTTTATAGAAATTTATTATATCCTCTGGTAAATCATTATACCGTGTGTTCATCGGGAAAAAAATCAGAAATTTGCGGAATATCAAATAAATGAACATGGCTGAAATACCGAATTGAAAGCAGTCGTCGTTTATTATATTACACTTTTACTAAGAACGAGTTTAGTTCGTAGTTTTTCGTTAGAAATTTAATTTCACCTGTTTTAAAAATAGCCCGGCGTCCACGATGAAACAAAACCACGTGATTGTAAACATGTCGGAATTCAGCGCGAATGAATGTGTGACAGCGCGATTCACGCCGGTTTTAATAATCGACCACGGAATAAAAAATGGGGACCTACGCGCCCCGACTGCTGATAGAAGAAATACGAATCAGTTTTCATTAAAACTGACCAAATCGTTTTCCGTCTCTTTCCTTCTCCGCGATTCGGTCTCTCGCCGATTCTCTCGTTTTTCCCATCTCTCCTCATTTCTCTCGGTCTGTCCTCGTCTATTACCTATCGAGATATTTATCTGTCTGCCAAATAACCCCAGCAGTCCGATCGAATTGTACATTTTCACACCTCCCGCGGACGAAGGGTTGCTGCTTGCCGAAAAGGTGACTTAATTAATAGAGTACCATCCTGATTCGGATGAAAATTGTAACGGTCACGTATACGGAGAAGCACCTTTTGTAATTAAAGCTTTCCCCTCCAACCCGTACCGGTCCGGTCGCTATAACACCATTAATCTCACCCACGGCTCTGCCGCCCATGGGTCACTTCATTCGTTATACACATCGCACTGTTTTGCACGCCTCATTCGATCGTATTTTACCTTTCACTTCGTTTAATAAAAAGCATCAGATAAAGACGGATAAAATCGCGTTTGGCATAATAAAAATTACTGCGGAGGAAGATTTCTTTTAATCGGGTGCAGGCAAGGACAAAAACAGAGTGTTACCGCTAAACTAGATTGTAGAATTAATAATGAACGCGTCGTTCGGCAAAATGGATATTCAATTTAATTAAAAGACAAGCCTCTATCGAACGCGAGCCCCGTACGCAGATTAATCGCTGCGAGTCCTCTTCTCGCTACCAAGCGCGCATCGACCAAAGCGCTTTAGAAAGTTTTCCCAAGGATGTTTCCAGCGTTAGCGTTTGCCGGAAAATATGAGTACTATTTAAATTATACTAGACACAGGTCATAAAAGTAGTCTCGGTTTAACAGAATTTGCGACGCCTTATCTATGAAAACGTATTGACCTTAAAAATACATGCACACACTGAATTGATGCGTACAAAAAGAAGACCATAATTAATTCTAGATGGTCTTCACTGTGTTTCATCGATGGATCAGAAGTTCACAGATCAAAAATTTCCTTTATTTCGTCTTTGTATTTCTTTATACATAATCATTATATATACACATATACATTACACTACGTATGACAACGAAGAGTAAAGACGTACACTAGGGTTGTGCAGTTAATATTTTGTTAAAAAAAATAAAATGAAGAAAAACAAATAATCGAATACATACAACAAAAGACATGTTCGAAACTATCGCTAATTTATAATGGTCTGATCGATGAGAAACAGAATAAGATGATGAGGAGAAGGAGTAGAAAGAAAAATTGAATGTAAGGATGACGGTTGAGGATAGAGTATAAAGGAAAACATGACATTGAAACATCGTTTATAGAATTTTGCCTAAAATATTTTTTTCAGATTTCAGCGAATTTTTATACCACTTATATCTGTTTATAACGACAAGAACAGAACTACTTTTTTATTGATTTATTTTTTTGATTTTTCTGGACTGAATTTAAAATCGATATAAAAACTCTACAGAATAATAACAATGTTACAATACTTCAAACTAATATTACAATATTTCAAACTAATAGTACACTACTTCGTACTAATATTGTAATGCAGCGCACACTATATGGATTGCTTAATCCGAAACTAATCGGGGTGCTTTTAAAATTTTAAAATTGATTAAAGTTTCCTCAGGTTAGAGTGTATTTCGATTACTTTTTATTAATCCACAGAGTTACTTTAAAATTTCAAAAAAACAGAATATGCTGTTGAGAGAGCGCCCTCCTGTACAGGCAACTTCCAGCAATAATCTAAACAAAATATATTTATGATCGCAAAGATGGGAGCTGGGGTGAAATTTAAATTATCCGTCCGAAACTGCGTGAAGTAAATAAAACACAATAAGAAAAATAACAAGATCGATGCTAGGTAGAACAGATAAAAGAATCGGTTTTTCTAGTATTAACTCCATCACCGTTGGAAGAGGATGAAATTATGCATCAAGCCAACTAATAAGCCATTGTCGTATTTTCACCTGGCACCGCTAATGTCCGAAAAACGATGGAAGTCATAGAAAACAGTTATTAAGAGAGACTGAGTCACTGCACTACCCTTTTCTGTACCGCTTCTGTTTTGTTACAGTTGACATGGCAGTACAGTCCCAGTTCAACAGGAAAAAATGTACAACAACCAGCTGGTCACTCTGCAAAAGTAGAGAAGTACTTGGTTCGTTAAACGATCGAGCTGATTGGCTGTTTACGCTGTTGTTGAATGTATGCGTAGGTTTCTCAGTGTATGCTCTTAGTAACTCGCTAATGTCAGAGAAGTACTCTTAGCGTCTTACGAAAAGCAAGCAGACCATTAAATCGGAATTCAACTATTACTTAACACTGACGTCTCACGCATTAAAAATTTATCTTCTCTACCCTCTTTTTCTCTCTCTTTAATCGCATTGCTCGATTTTGAGCGTCGTGACTGACTATTTGTAAATTCTAGCTGTACAAACATAGGGAATGGTGTTCACGGCAATTGATACACTGTGAATGTTTGATTTATCGATATGTAATTCAGTCCTGCGTGTGTCTGCTGTATACTAACTAGAGTGCACATGGGGTGGTACGCATGTTTGCCATTGCATGCCGCAGGACTATTACCGATTATTTCATTTAATTTAATTATTTTTCTAATAATTTCCGTCATCGCTTGAAGCCGAGCGCTCTAGCAACTAGTTTATCGCGAATATATATTAAAAGGAAACAAGGAAGACGAAGACAGCGCATTTTAACTTAGCCGATAAAATAGAACTGGAAACAGGAATATAAAAATGGTAATAAAACGGAAAAGACCGGCCGGAGATGGGAAGAAAAGGCAGACACGATGATCACAGTGATCCTGAGACTGCAACATAACAGATATTTACTTAGTTTGACAAAATTGAAAGACCGTTGTTAGATCGATATTTTAAATACTTCTTTATTAATGTGAAGTAACGGAGTTTATACGTTTTTAAGCGGTGATGAGGCGAGTAGACAGAGGCATAAAGTAATTTTATCCGTAAACGAAATGAAGCAATCAGAATCCTTTGATTAAGATAGCGGCTTTGCAAACTTCTAAAGCACATTTTAGTTTTTCCAGTTTCAATATTTCGATGCAGCGCGAAAAAGGAAGTTGTTAGAAATATGATAAATCATGAAAATACTAGTAGGAACGCAACACTTAAAACGGTTTTGTGACTTGTCCCAATCCTGGCCAACGCAAATGATTTCATGGGCTACTTCATGTGTATTATGTGCGCAATTGTATTTTTTTACAACACGGAAAAATGAATTATTATTATTGTGTAGAAAATTAACGAAATAACAATTACCTAAGAATTATAATTATCAGTAAAATGTACACTATGAAGACTAATTAACGGGATTTGTCTTTCTATTTACTTAGTATTTTTTAGGTCTACCTTAATATTTGTTGATGCTTACGAGGGGAGGTGACTTTTCGTTTATTCATCTGTCAACAATAAACTTCATTTTTGACAGTAATAATTCGCAAATATACATATAGATTCAAAAACACTTAGATTCTTCACGCCATTATTAACATCTGTACTATATAAGCATTACTATTGAAATGCGGTTTAGTTTTTTGTGCATAATCAAAGTGGGGAAAAAAAACAAAGAAAAAAAATGAATAGCGAGATTGTGATAATTTCGGGGGCCACCAAATGCAACAGTGGAGAAAATTATTCGAGGGATAATGGAAGAAAGAGTTAAACAAGGGGATGGCGGGCGAGTTTGATCTATACAAGATACGAGTTATTAGTGAAGGACAGTGTACAGTTATGACTACATTAAGAAACGAGAAATTTTTATGTGCTCATTTCGTATCCATTATTGTTTGCAATTTTTTTTTTTTTTTGGCTAGGGGGTAATTTCTTTTCTCAAAATTTCACTTCTGTTTGTGCATTTTTTTTTTCTTTAAATTTCCATTTCGAATTAAAAAAAAAGAATATAGCGTTTATGAAAAATATTCAAAACCGCATAATTTGATCAAAATAAGTTTTGTCTCGTTATCAAGAATAAAAATGCACATAAGAATGAAAAAAAAAAAAAAAAAAATCAAAAAAACAAAGCATTACTAAGTGTAATCTTCGAATATTATTCATCTTGTTAGCAGTAATTTTAAAGAAGGGCGAAACTTTTCGTCTTTAAAGTTCACAGAATTACCACCTCGTTTCAGCTTTTATTATTGAAGTTAATGGTGTCCGAAAATTACGAATGCTTTAAGCATTAATATTTGAACTTTTATCGAACATTCACTTAATGAAAGTTCACTAAATATTTGCGGCGACGAATAACAGAAAGCACAATGACCGTGAACAATTCGCTTGCCTGCTAAATCGACGTACGAATTCGAATATACAATAATATCCGCGACTGGAGTCGGTTGCAATAATTAATGCACATTGATATGTACATACGTATAATTGCTTACGATTCGCAATTGTTATTATAAACTAATGAACCGACGCGCTATGAAGTTATTCGGAAGGCGATCGAATTTAAAATAGAAACAGAATTGAACGGCGGTACCTTCCTAGACCACAAAATGCTCGGCACTGGATTTCCGGACGCTTTGCATTCCAACGTAATAGAGCCACCCTTTCTTGCGGTTAGTTGACCATTTGACGGTGTAGTTCGGATACTAGGTGGAACTGTAACATAAATTAAACCCGTCTACATATAGCATATGCGAATTAATTAGATAAATTACATAATTCGACACAAAGAAAGCCCTCTATTATAACCCCGGTATGATGAAAATAATAACTTACCTTAATTACCAGTACTCGGCAAACGACCAAGTAAATATACTGCGATTATAATTAAATAAATAACATCCCTATGTATTCGGACAATTTTTATTCTTCGACACATGCGAGTACTGAGCAGATGATAATAGTGTCCTTATGAAAGCACGAGTGACATACGAATAGTAAACTTAACACGTGGGAGGAAAGTATGATGACTGAATGAGAAACGATTGCAAAAAAAAAAAAATTGTAATTCCTTTCGCGTCGAAAAATGTTTCAGGGGCATCTCTGTTGGTGTAAATGACTTGAATTGAAAATCCAAATTAAAAATTCTTCCGCGAATTAAGATTCGTAAAGAGGCATCATTCTAGTTTGGAACTTTTTTTTATTATACGAATATAAATGATGCTGGGTTTTTTTCGTTTTTTTCGTTTTTTTCGTTTTTTTTGGGGGGGAACGCCAACCAAGGGCTATGATCCATCATCAAAGAATTACGAAAACAGGATTAAATTTTGATATATAAAGAAATAGAGGAAATGAACTCCGCTAAGATTGGAACAACATCTGGTGAAGGAAAGTATGTAATGTAGGAAGCACAAAAAGGAGTAGGTAGTTTTAGGTGGAGAAGCTTAGTGTAGAGGAGGGAATGCTCCCGTACAAGAGAAGAGAGCATTCAAAAAGGATATGATTTGCTGCACAAACACAGTCATGATCCGAGGGATGAAAATTACAGTACGGGGAAGAAACAATAGACAAACGAAAGAGAGTTGGAATAAGACAATTATGGTTGAGGCGAAGACGTGTTATGGAGGAAATAACGGAACGACTCAAAAACCAGGGAAATCAGCAAACCAGGAACGTGACGAAGGAAGAGGTTGCAAGAGTTTGTAAAAGAAATGAGGATTGGAAAAGGAGGTAATGTAGGTATCCGATCATGATTTGAGGTGTGCTTGTTTGGATGGAAAGAGGATATTATTGGCGGGAAATTTATTGACAAATTTGCCGTTATAGGAAGCAGAGCGAGCAAACGAGTCAACTAGGTCGTTGCCTGCGATGCCTCTATGACTGGGAATCCAAAGAAGATCGATTTGAATGGAACGATCTAAGAAGATATTTGCAATTAAGGAACGAATGGAAAGGATAATGTAGTCGCATGAAGAGCTGCAAGACGCTCATGGAGTCGGAACAAATAAGGTATTTATTATTATAGGAGGAAAATGCAATGAAGAGAACTGCACGGAGTATTGCATACGATTCTGCAGTGATGCTGTAATCCCTGTTGTTTTGAGGTGATTAAATTCCGAAAGCCTCACAAAAAATAGCTGATAATAAATAAACAAGGCAAGTTAAACCGGATTTTGTACTTTAAAAATGTATGTCAGAAAAATCTTATTTGATTGGCTCATTTCGTGACGTGACGAGCCCCCCTAAAAAAAAACAACAAAAAAAAAAAACGGAATTGTATTGCATCTATTGTGTAAGCAATCAACACTACATTTCATCTAACATATTATCTTAAAAAAATTTTTAATTTTTTTTTTTTTTTTTGTACAAATTATTGTTGGAGAGCATTTATTTTTCCTGTTATCTGAATAGCAAAGTAAAAAAAGAAAAAAAATAAATAAATAGCGAAGTGGTTTAGAATCGATTCTTTTTCTTCTTCATCTTGCGTACCATAAACTGTAACAAAAGCCAGAGGCACGGAAAGTTAGGATTTTATAATTGGAATAGGAGGTTAGTTGAGGTAAGCAAATAATTTATTTATATTAATTTCATTGTTACTCTTAGGGAGTTCTTTCAAGGTAGACAGAAGGAAAAACGTGGTGCGAATGTGATTATATTTTGGGAATCGATTAGCATTTCAGAATGAACCGGATTATTGATACGAATAACGGGGCATGCGTATATTTATAATATAATAGCGAATTATAAGCTCGGTTTTACCTTTAGGACGTGCACGTGAGAAAATGAAGATTCGGACTACAAGTAACGGAGGTTGCTTAAAAGGTGAATTCAGAACGATCCGTTACGACGGCTCGTTGCAGAAAATGGAAGAGAAACTAATCCACGGATATTCAAATGACTCTAAATTAAAGTGAAGACTGCAGTGATCAAATTTCCCGTTTTTTGTTGTTTTTTTTTCAAAAAAAAAAAAATTGAATTTTGAATGATGTACTATGATGATTTTTAAGAGAAGTTGTCACCAAGTAATACCATATAGTAGAACGTAGGAAAAAAGTCAAAACCATGAATGGTTGTAATAAACAAGTGTAATAAAGAAAGAAACAATACGTATTAACTCCCTTTTTTAGTTTCTTTTTCCGAGCATTAGGCTTTTTGTTTATTATTCTTTTAATTAATTACTTTTTTTTTTTTTTTTTTTAATACAAAAAAACAAAACCCGGTAAATTCACATTACATTTAACAAAAAAAAAAAAAAAAAAAAGAAAGAAAAACGTGGTTTCGACTAGATAAATTTTAATACGCGAATTGTCACCTGATTCTTCGGTATGGAGATGCGAACGTAAGACCGAACGAGCGGCTACCTATAATCAACTTTATTTTCTCTTATACCGTACGTTCTACCCTGGCCAGGTATTTCGAGTAATTACAAAATCTGTCTCTGTTTGCTAATACTCGGTACACACTATATGGACAGCTTTACCGCTGACAAAAGCCGCACTCGACCACCACTACCATCAACACACTTTGACAATGTCAACCCCAGAATAGTCTCGAACGTTTGGTTATATACATATACGGGAATTACGGTTTTTTGGCCGTGGGAAGCAAGCTTGAAATATTAAAGCCAGTAATGAAGCACTGTTGAACGACGTTTGAGATATTATGAATGTTGTCATTAATCGAATAATATTTTCTAGACCAAACGTCGTCAACAGGATAGCGCCAGCGAATCCGCATCAATATACATACACACATACACATTATATATATATATATATATATATTATATACATGTATACATATGTGCAGGTGAATGTATATATGTGTTTACAATGAGCTCGGAATAAATTATCTATAGGTTAATTTATAATTAGCATTCTCGGAGCTTAAATTAAATAAGAGTAGTTGAATAAAAATAAATGAAAATAGTCGAAACGGTAGCGGCGGTCCCGGGAAATTAAAAGCGCCATAATGATTAGGGTTAGTGTTAGGAGGGGACGATTCAAATTTGCTCGAGATGATTTCGGTTTCGCGTAAAAATATGATACAGGAAAAAATGAGGGAGCAACTGCGGATATTGATGATGGAGCGAGTCTAAAAATTGATGACTCAGTCCGAGATAGGAAATTTCGCTGACGGATATAGTAAGCGTTTAGTGTGTATTTTCTTTTTTTCCAAGCTTAAGATACAACACAAGGAAAGGCCGGAAACGAATGAAAAATGCGTTCTATCGGTGAAATTAATAATTGCCCGCCGACAGAGTAATCATTAAAATCTCGTTTTCACTATTTTCTACAATATTTTACTACTCGCAGGTCAACAACCCCGTTTAAACAGAATCATCAAAAATGAGGGCCCGTTAATTAAATTTTTTCACGATTTAAACGGAACAGAAACTCGCATCGACTGAGTATTAAGCGCTACTGCTAAAGCGTATTGTAAATTCTGTTCTAATCAAAAAAAAAAACGTGTAGTGTAGTA
This sequence comes from Icerya purchasi, assembly GCA_039619475.1. Taxonomy (NCBI): domain Eukaryota; kingdom Metazoa; phylum Arthropoda; class Insecta; order Hemiptera; family Monophlebidae; genus Icerya; species Icerya purchasi. The sequence continues at coordinate 386,048,671 of CM077116.1, read as the reverse complement.
TAAAAAATTACCAAAATAAAACAGAAAAACATAAAATAATAAAATGAAGAAAATAAACGTTTTTCCTAACACTATTTCACCATTTTTGTTCGCTATAGCTTATTTCGAAAAAACGTTCTTATTATTTTCGCAAATTGTAATCCGGAAAAATAAACAACGTCATGTGAATCTGACAAAGTGCTAATTCCGCTAAATTAAATAGAACTAATATTTTATCTACGTAATTTTACCTGAAAAAACGAGAAAAAAAACGCACCATTAAAAACGGCTAATTAACGTATCGTACATATAGCAGCACCATTTCGGTTTTAGCGCAAAACTAAAAATTTATTGTGACCTGTTAATTTTTCTGACAGTGGTTTGGAATTTTCCGAGAAATATTTCGCATTACCGTTGCTTCATTTTTGCGGTCCGATGTAGATTTTCCGATCCATTGCTTTTACTTATTGTCACGAATTTCATCTGTCTTTTGTTAATTACTAGGCATAGTTTTCGGCTTTTTCTTCTTTTTCCATTCTAGTTGATAAGTAGTTTTTCTCTGAATTTTTTTTACTTTATAGTGCCGTACTTGATGATTCCTGAGCGTCGGCGACTACTCATTCGTACGTCGCAGCTGTACAGACACAGGCATAGTGTGCTAGGCGGCAATTGTTATATGCAATGCGAATAATCGTTTGATTTTTACCGATTTACACAAATGCAGTCCTATTTATGTCTGCTGTATAGTGACCTAGCGCGCATATGATGTTGTACGTGGTGGTTTGCCATTGCCTTCCACGTGACTATTAGTAGAGTATTTTTAATTTAATTCTTTGTGATAAATTCTGTCGTCGCTCGGGATCGAACCCGTGACCTCCGTAACGGAAGTCAAGCGCTCTAGCAACTAGGCTGAATACATATATATATATATATATATATATATATATATATATATCTTATATACGAGGGTGGTTCAAATATAAACCGGAATTTTTAAATTAACGCGCGAAAAATTTATTGTGGAAAAAGTGGTTGCACTGGCAGTTAGACCGGTTTGTTACGAAGCGTGTAGAGCAATTAGAACCGCGTCGTAAGCTCACTTTTTAGTGTAGTTAGAGCCATGAGTGAAAAAGAAGTACCAGTGTCTGTTGCGCAACGCATCATTATTCGTTTTTTAGTCAAAGACGACGTAAAATCCGTGGAAATTTACCGAAAATTACGCGAACAGTTCGGGGATGAGTGTCTCTCCAAAACTCAAGTGTACCAGTGGTGTTCCGCGTTTTGAAAAGGACGTGAAGTGGTGTCAAACGTACCACATGCGCGGCGCCCAAAAACCAGCATTACAGATGAACACGTCAAAGCCATCGAACAACTCATTTTGGCTGACCGACGCGTCCGTGTACGCGATATGACCGACGAATTGGGCATCAGCATAGGTAGTATTGAGACAATAATTCATGATCGGCTAGGTTATCGCAAAATTGCAGCCATGCCAAGACTTCTGAATTTTGAACAGAAATTCACCGCTCGGCTCACGATGGAGACATTGGCCGAATTGGGCTGGGAAACACTTGAACATCCTCCTTACAGTCCAGATTTGTCGCCGCCTTGTGATTATTATTTGTTTGGCCCGTTGAAAGAAGCACTTGGTGGACAACGTTTCGACAGCAACGATGAGGTGGAATCGTTCGTGCGCAAATGGCTATGTGACAAGCCGCGAGATTTTTACGAAAAATGAATAAAAAAATTGCCGGAGAGGTGGAAAAAGTGCGTAGCGTGCGAGGGGGGTTATCTCGAAAAATTGTAAAAAATATCAGCACTGTAAGTATGAAATAAAAATTTTTATGACGAAATTCCGGTTTATATTTGAACCACCCTAGTATATATAATTCTTCTGTGTGTGTGTTTGTGACTGAACTCCTCCTAAACGGCTGGATCGATTTTGATGAAACTTTTTGTGTGTGTTCAAGTGTATTCAAGAATGGTTTAGATTCACAATTCGGTCCACTACACGAAATATGAGGGTTTTAAATAGTTGCGATGAGACTAGGGACACAGAAATGTATATGGGACGAATAAAAAGAAATTAACAAAAAATTAATTTTTAAATAAAATGATTACCACGGTAAAAATAAACTAAACCTAAACATTTAAATAAAATGATTACTATGGCTATTTTATTAGTTTCTGGTGTAAGTAAATATGCCGCTTCTGTTACTTCACTTTTTGGATTATTGAAATCATTAAACTTCCATGACATAATCTAAAAATATAAGTCGCGCGCTCCTCTAGCTAGCTGCTGTACTCATTACGGAGAGTTAAAAAAAAAAGTGGTGTTTTCTAAAATATCCTGCAACGGAATTTACTACCGGGAACCTTATTTATATTCAAATTCGAAATCTTTACTCGACTACGTATAGTTTGCTGTTGTTGTAATCAATTAATTTTAATAAAATGCTGAAGACAGGGGAGGTCGGAAGAAAAGTTTTTGTTGATGTTGGAATGTCAGAGAGGTTCGCGGTGTCTAATATTCAAAAATATTTCATTTTACTTTCAGTTTGTGCAAATTCTGTACGATATTGAAGTGAGTATTTTAATATATAAATACTTACTGTAATTACGAATGTAGAATTAATATGTGTTAACGATACACAATAGTTGCCCATTATGTTAAATACATAGATAGGGATGGTATATGTTTGTTTTCATCTCTATCTTATTTATCGTATAATAATGAATGATTAGGAGTCGAAATATGAAAATGTATTGTACAATATGTTTATAAAAACTGGAAGAAGTTTAAGCCATATACTATTGGACTTAATGGATAACATATAAAAATAAATAGAGAATTTAACTGAAATGTGAAATATTCGAACTTTTGGGCCAAAACCGCTGTATAAATTTTTTAAATTAACTGTTTAACTTTCTTTTTAATAATTTGCTACCAGGAGTATTAAAATTCTTACTCAACTACTGCAGTTTGTTGTTTGCGGTAATAAATTAATTTTAATAAAAAGCTTGAGACAGAGTGGTTGAAAGATATGAGTGAAGAAGATGTTCTCTGAAATGTGTAATTTAACAAGATAGTGCGACGACAATAGATTAATAATGAAGCATTACTTATATTGGCGAATTTCAGAAGATCGAATTGTGTTATTACCAGCAACAAAGGCGCTAGAGGAAAATTATTATAAAAGAAGTAGCAAGTTCGTATTTTTATTGACTACTGCCAAGCATTCAACTCTGAGTCAAATGGAACAAACTAAGGGGAAGTGTGAATGGCTATGGGAGCTCCAAAATAATTGGTATGAAACCCACAATAAGATTATGATTTCATAGAAACATTTCAGCAAGGTACTGCCATCGGTTCTTTTTAATATAACATAAAGAATTTTTTATGGGAAAGATCTTAGAAAGGAAGGAGTTCAAACGGATATGGTGTAATGAAAATGCTGTCACTTAACGATATTAATAACCTTGTTCCGAAAATAGAATCTCGCTAATAATAACAACAACAAAAAAAAAAAGAGAAAGAAATTCTTACTTCAGGTAAGAGTTTTTACTGAGAAAGGATCGATGTTCTATAGAATAGCAGGCCATAATGAAATTCGCTTATAGAGTAAATGTACTGAAAGAAAAATAGTAAAAGTGTGTGAGCACAATTCTTTGTAAAAAGCAATATTGTTTTCCGTTCAATAAGGGACAAGTGGAGCAAGAAAAAAATGGCAGATTCTTAACTATTCCGCAGTTCGGTTGACAAATTACACTTTGTTATGTCGTTCTACAAACTGTTCCCGTCGTTTTTTTTTGCTTCGAATTTTATTGTGATTATTATTATCATTTGCGTGGTTGTTCCGCCTCCTCTTAAATTTTATCTCTTCTTTTTAAATATTATTTCTAAGCGAAAGCCGATGAAGGCTCAAAATTAATATTTGACGATGGCGTTTTTGTTGTCAATCAAAGAGAACGACCTAACCGTCTAGAAAACGCTTAGGTATTTTTATTATCTTTAATAATTCACCGTTTATTATTAAATTCCTCGCCGCAGTCAGATATTCAAATTTGGGCACGACGTTTGAACAGCTTGCGTCGTGGTAAATGAAGCGAAAACACAATCGGAAAGGGGTTGGTTCATAATCTGAGTTGCACGCAACGATTTATCATTTGTGTGTATATATATATGTGTATATATATATATTGTATATATATATATATATACACATCCACACACACAATACAATACAATATATATATATATATATATATATATATATATATATATATATATACACGCAATATAATATATATATTCGCGGGGAAAAAAACAGAATTTTTAATACTACCATTGGCAGCAGTTCGGACAACTCTTCCGAAAATTTCAAAAATTAAAGTATAAAAAAAACAAAATTTGAAATAAACATCGAAAGAGACTCGTTCTTTGAATGCCCCTTTTATTGGGTCACGGTGGCTGAACTATGCAACGGCCGAAACGGAGAAAAAATTTCGATTATTAATATTACAAATATCGGGTTATATTTTTAGTAAAAAAGTCTTTGCTGTATACGAAAAAGAAGAGATTGGAAGATCTTTTAGATGACTGACCCGATCGAGCTCTAGAACGTGATGTATTAAGCCAATTTCAGTTTAAGGAAATTCCTCGTGTTCGCTGGCTTATGTAATCAGATTTTACCTGGAATTGTCAATGAATTACTGTGAAATGTCAAATAGGAGAAATTGTTTGAAGGTTGTAAAATTAAACTATAAAAGTTTCTACAGACTGGATAAGTATCGCGGGGTTCATTTGAAACTGAAACATATTAGATACGTTCGGTGCGTTACTTGTCGAAAGATCTGTTATACTAATTATTAAAAAAAATTGATTGAGAACTATTTTTTTTTTCTTTTTTTATTTTGTAGGCTCATCAAATGGTGGGATCTTCAACACGGAGCATTGAATTTTAATTCTGCGATCGGATATTGATAGTATGAAAAAGGGGGAACCGCAATAGTGTAGGAATTACAGAGACGTGAGATATAATAGGAGTCGTGTAATAGTAATCGTCCAAAGATCCCCCCCAGTAAGTGGGAATAAAGAAGAAAGCGCTTAGTAGAAAAGAATAATCGCTGAAAAATAAAGTAATACAAATTGCCATAATTTTGCGGGTTAGGGAATTGAAGGTATCAGACCCCATGCCTGTGCCCTTCCTCGTACGGAAAAACACAATGGATCCTTGAGGCGTACTTCGGAAAATTTGTTAACCGGCAATATAAATATTTATAAATATACATTTTAAATTTTTAGGTTCCGATTATGTACATTGCGATGATGACGATTATTTTATCTCGCGAGTAAATGTTTTTTTTTTATATTTTATATAAAAAAAGTTGTTAGTATTGATTGTTTCACTAGCTGTTTTCCTAATGAATTATTATTATATTGTTATTAACTTGCCTATTTCTTTTAAAACCTTTGAATATCAATACGGTAATTAAACAGTTACTTTTTTTTTTTTTTTTTTTTAAGTTTGCAAATGAAAGTAAATGTACCGTGCACTGTTGTTTTTTTTTTTTTTGTATACAGTTGTGTTACCAACTGATTTAGTTTATACGTATTCACGCAAAAAACGTTTAACGTTGGCATTATACAGTTCCTTATAGCGCTGTCAATGTAGTTTACGAACGTCTTACAACTGGATATATGTATGTTTAAAAACCCGTTTATATCACTCGTGACAATTTCATCGCCACTGCTGAAAACAGTTCAATAAAAATTTCGAACGATTAGCTTCGTCGAATTAGTCAAGTCAAGTAAAGTCGAACTAAATTATTCACTCGAAGTCACTTTCGAATTATTAGTAAAGTTTGTAAATGCCGGTTCTTATCGGAAGGGATAGTAATTATGAATGTTATTATGGCTACAAATTCGCCGAGAAAATTATGGATACATCTAATAAATCGGAAAAAAGAAAATTTATAATTATTTCCGTTTAACATGAAATCAGATTTCTTTCAATATTAAATTATTAAATATAACCGAAGAATTGGTATCAAAAAGTAACACAAATTACAGAAAAAACAAATTCCTGTAAAAAGAACGATTAGTAATTTTTCTAAAAGAATTGTTTCTCTTCTGAGAAAGATGTTTCTTTTAATTATTAATTTTGATAATTTAACAAATTATATCTGTACCAGTGTTTTAACTGCCCTGATTTGTAGACTTTAATTATCATTTTACATTGATTTTAATGTTATATAATTTCCAAATTAATTACGAGAAAATTTGGAAAATAAATTCAATGAAATATGCGACAATCGTATAATTTTTTCAAATTAATATTACAATCGTAATGTCCCATTTTCTGTATTAAGGGAAGTTATTATAAACAAACTAGAAAAACGGAAAATTTAATGATTTGCATATATTTTATTTGTAACATTATATTTTCTGTTTCAGGCTTATAGAATTAATATAAAAAAAATCGAATTTTCATGTAAAACAAACGTTTTTTATGCATCCCTCGTTTCAATGTTTGATGCTTTGTGGATTAAATAGTTCGACTGAATAAATAAATTTTTCCAATTTTTCCGAATCCATTTCTTTTGCCTTCTCAAAAGAATGCGCTTATATATGAAAAACAAGTGAATACGTAAAAATAAAGCAACGAATATACAAACTAGAGCGTAAAATATAAGATCGATAGATACACAGTATATCGATTGAAAATACTGTTTAGACTAATGAAAAATTCGATATGTCGATAAATCCGACTTATTTAGTCCGACTTGACTTGACCAGTATGAAAGTACATGTGCATATATGCATGCGTTTAAACGTAATTTTAATCGATTCAACCCGCTTTTACTCGACTTGACTAATTTTCTTCGGTACCAGCCTTCTCGTGTGTACAGGCAGTCGAGTTTAATGACACATCGAATTTAAAAAAAATGGATTTACAGAGTTTACAAATATTCCAGACGGAATAATTTTAAAAGCCCACATGCATGCACCGAAAATGTGCCATAACTGCGGTGACACCGGCTTTAATACTTCGTTGATTAACGTAAAAACTTATACCGAATAATTTCTTTAGTTTAAATTTTTTACGTTAATATCGTATCACAATTTACGAATCGACCTATACCAATACACTAATATTTATAGTGATTATTTAAATATGTTTTAAAATTTTTTAATATTCGGGAAAGATATTTATAATGTAATTTTTCTTTTTATTGAATTGTTCTCTATTGTTCTCTATTATAAATAATGAAAGATGGTTTTCTGCTAATAAAGCAGGTTGTGATACACACGGTCAGTCGGTAGAATTCCGGCGACATTGGGTGCTTAATAGCTATCAGATTTTTATTCATTACTGATTCTTTAATATTTTTTAATAAATATGTATTCAAACACTAGTTAAAAATTGCTAAAAAATTATACATGTTATACATATCCATAATTGAAAAAATTATTATTCGTTAGACTTTTAGAAGGTCTAAAATTTTATGACTTATTTTTTTTTTTTTTTCTACTGAAAATCGCAGCATTTGTTCTTTTTGGTTTTTATTAATAACAATTTTTCATACTGCATTTATCCACATTTATACCTATACTGAGTATTGTACATTTATTTATTCTATAATTTTTGGTCTTTTTTTTTAAAAAGTTTTTAAAGTTTGTTTGTTTTTTTTGTTCAATAAAAATCACTTAAATTGTTAGTGGAATTTTGTCTTTCAAAAATAGTGATAATAATTTTGCAAAGTTTCTATCACTATGATTGAAAAAAGCACAAGTTTAGTATATAATTCCTCTTTTACATAAAAAAAGACTGAATTTCTCGAACTTCGGCTAAAGAAATTCGAATGACACTTAGACATTAGAGCTATTTATTTTCTAGAACTTCGTTATTGTGAAGGCCCATCTATATTTCTCACAAGCCGACATTGTTACGCACGTTCTCACATTCATTCCACCATATTTTGCGTTTATATTTGGATTTTTGGGCGCATTATTTGTAGTTATTTCAAATGAGTAAAGCGGTGTTAATAGCACGCGTTAAAAAGAAAAGGAGTCTATATTTTTATTAAAATCGAAATTAATTTACTCTAGAAATTAAAACAAAAAAAATCGCGAATTAATAATTTTTTGTAAGGCGCAGGTTGCTGTAAGTGGAGTTCAACAGCAATTTATCACTGAACTTTACAAAAAAAAAAAAAGAACAGGTAGTTAGTAATAAGAAAGCTACTGCCGTACATATATTGACTCAGAGTGTGACAAATAAATTCAATGGTCTCTCTTCTCCCAGGAGCCACCTCTGTGATGGGTATAGTGTTCGAAAAATCTGTAGGTAGGATACGCAACAGCATTATTCGAAATAAGTGTTTTTCGAAATATCTTATTCCAGGTTACATGTAATATCTTCGGTATATGTAAAATAGCGTGGTACGTTTTTAGGGAATCTAAATATCGCGATATTTTAACCTTAATGTCGCCCTGATAAATTTTTTGCATAACTGCAATATTGTTGGAGACATGTGTTAAGATGGACAGAAGGCGAAGAAAGAAAAGTATACTAGTTGCAATATTGAACACTGTCCGGTAGAAAGAATTGAAAAGTGATAACCATTATACATTTGAAAAATTGAAAAAAAAAAAAAAAAGTATCAAAAAGCTACCGAAGAATAATAAATGTAAAACTAATTAAAAATTATCTAAAAATAGGGAAATTGTCTAGTAGTCGCAGTAGTCATCGTAGAAATGGAAACTGAAAAATGTTTAGCACTAAAAATAATACTCAATTGACCGATTAAGTAATGTTGAAAAATTAAAAAACATGTCGAATTATTATATAATTAAAATACAACAAATCTGAAATAATTACAGCGAAATTACCTATTAGCGTTAAAAATAAATAATAAAATTTTTACTCCCAAATATTTTTAATGTATAATTTATAGCTGCAGACGGAATTTTTAAGCTATACTTATATAAATATATAATATTGCGGTGTTTGAAAATTGTGCGAAAGTTTTTCAAAGGTAGTGTAATAATGTTAATAAACTGTTTAATGGTAATACAGAGCAATTAGTAACAATTAAAATTCGCTATAAGGAAACTATAATATGTACTTACATAATTAGAGGATAATAATTAAATTTAAACAATTATATCTATTACACATATGTTTACTGATTGTAAAACAGGATTAATGTGAACACCTTCTGGACCCCTAAAGCTTTCTATAATTCTTATAGAAGAGTTGTTTTATGGGTTATTTCACAAAATAACGTTTTTTTTAAAAAATCAAAAACGTTTTTAGAACTGATAAATTTAATTTATAGTTTTCGCGTATTCATTTCTATTACAATATCCAAAAACAATATGAATGAATTAAAGTTTATTTTTTAATTTTTTTCTGTTATTTGCAGGAAAAGTGAAATTTCATCATAAAAATAATAAACATATTTATTCATTCTATTAATAATTATTTTAAACATATTTATTGCGAGCCTTTTCTTTTTCCGAAATGATACATTGAAACTATTACAAATTATTACAATAAAAAATGAAAACACTATACTTCACTTAACCACATTACGAGAAAGACACTGCTTCAGTTTGTATTAGAAGTATATCAAAACGAACAAGATTAAGAATTCAATTTTTTATTATTTACAATAAAATATTTACCATGAAAATAATCGACGGTCATTCGGAATTCTTTAGACTTTTCAGGTTTATATTTCTATTCATTTCTAATGCACACGTGACCGTTATTTGAAACTATATATTAAATGACTACGCCATTCTCACGCCAGGGTACACTACATTTTTTGATCCATTATTATGTCCCGTTACGTCGTATAGGATAACAAAAGTTGAATGCTATATTGCGCAATTGTTAAAATTTTTCGTTTAATAAAAAACGGGAAAAAGTGATCTAGTCGATTAAAACGATTTTTCTAAAAGAACTTTAGAAGAAATAAGACTGGGGGTCAAGGGTGTTTGCTCCCTTGTGAGAAGAGCAGAGTTATATATATATATATATTTTTTTTTATATTAATAATAAAGGTACAATCTTAACCGTTAAATTAAATAAGTACCAATAATGATAAATGTTTAACAATTAAATCTTATTTGGAGTATAAGTCCAGTGACTTCATCCCATAAAAATATATTTAGATCACTAAGTCTAATGGATGTCTGCTTTTGAGACGTCTGGTGTCATAGCCGGTATCTAGCAGCTGTATTGCTTCCATATTTACGTGATTATGCAAACGCTTCTCGTGTATCTGAGCAAACTCCTTAATGACATCGTTGACGGTAGCCATTTGGAGATCCGTATGAATATCATCATTACGTGAATATCGATTTGCATCTACAATTGCACGTAAGATTATATTTTGACGCCGCTGGATCATTTCTCGATTGGAACGCGCAGTACAGCCCCATAAGGCAATTCCATACGTCCAAATCGGTTTAATGATTTGTTTGTACAATAATAGTTTGCAGGACGTATCCAGTACGGATTGTCTGCCGATTAACCAGTACAATTGTCGTACTTTGGTTTTAATTTGTTGCACTTTCATTTTGACATGAACTTTCCACGACATACGTTTATCCAGGTGCATACCTAGATACCTTGTAGAATCAGCTTGTGGAATCGCCTGATTACCAAGAAATATATGCGGTATTGATCACTAGCAGTACGCAGTGTAAAGAGAATGTGGATGGATTTCTGCTCATTCAGCATAATCTTCCACCTTCTAGTCCATTTATACACCGAATCAACCCTTTGCTGAAGCTTGTTTGTAACATCACCCTGATTCTGGTTGACAGCCATTAAAGCGGTATCATCAGCAAATGTTGCAGTGGTGGTACTATCATCATTTACAGGCAAATCTTGTGTATACAGAAGGTACAAGAGAGGTCCAAGGACACTCCCTTGGGGAACTCCAGCCTGTATATTGTAAAATGTTTGTTTTAGCATCCTCGTGACTAATTCTGAACTTCCGATCTGTTAGATACGATCTAACCAGTCGACAAAGGTTACCTGGCAGAAAATGAGTCAACTTGAAGATTAGGCCTTCATGCCACACCTTATCGAATGCTTGTGCAATGTCTAAGAAGATGACGGAACAATACTTCTTTTCTTCCAGAGCCCTATTTATTATTGCTACAACCCGATGCACTTGGTCGATTGTGGAATGTTTTTTACGAAATCCAAACTGATGAAGTGGAAGGTGTTCTCCAACTAGTGGTAGTAAACGTTTCAGTAACAATTTCTCTAAGAGTTTAGCAACCGCTGGTAGTATTGATATTGGCCTATATGAGTTAACTACTTCTGCAGGCTTCTCTGGTTTTTTAAGCATGATGATCTGTACGACCTTGAAAACATTAGGTACATGTTCAAGTCTTAATCATGCATTAAATAAATATGTTAAAAGAATAACACTTTTGCGTGATAATTCTTTAAGTACAGCCGGTGAAATCTCATCTATACCGGGAGCTTTCTTCGGGTTGATATTTTTATCAATTTCTGTTGCTACCTCTAGTGGACTGAAAGGTCTTATCATTTGATTATCTAGGTAGCTTGGTACCGGAATTATATCTGACTGAATATCATTTGGTGTGAACACGCGAAAAAGATGTCGTGCAAAAAGTTCCGCTTTTTCCTCATCAGATCGAGCCCAGTTATCAGTTTCATCTCTTAGCGGTGGAACTCTGGTTACTGGTCGCTTGATGCGACGAGTAGCCTTCCATAGCGAATAGCTCTTATCAGCATAAGGCCTGAGTTCCTCTAAGAAAGCTTTAAACGTCTTTATTCTAACCTTCTTAATAAGACACCGAAGTTGATTGTTAATATTATTAAATTTATTCTTATCATATGGCGATCGTGTGTTATGCCACTTTCTGCGAGCTTTCCGTCGCTCTGCTATCTTATTACGAATTTCAAGTGGATAGACAATTTTTTGATATTTGTCATTCTTTGGTTGTGGAGTAGCAACCTGAGCTGCCTCCTGGATAGCTTTTATGAAGCTAGATGTTTGCACTTCTAATTCATAAGGGGTTTTAAGCCGTATGTTCAGCTCAATTCTTTGATCCAGTTCCTCACGAAATCGGCTCCAATCTGTAGCTTTGTTTGTTAGAGCCTTCCTTTTTTTTTGTATGACAGTTGTACTTGTTGTTAGTAATACTGGCGTATGATCTGATGATAGATCTATTAGGTTTTCAGCTAATACAAAACTAGTTGCAATTCCTTTTATAATGAAAAAGTCAATTAGGTCAGGTTTTTTCCTTCTATCTGTTGGCTTTCTTGCAGATATAAAAGAACTGTGATTATTGCGCAATGCCTTCAATAACTCTTTTCCTTTTCCATGAGCAAGACTGGGATTTCTGCTGTTGGCTGAGGAAGATCCCCATGCCTCATGCTTGGCATTGAAATCACCTCCAATAATAAATCGGTTTCCAAAATGTTGAAGAAACTGTTCATATTGTGGTTGTGTCAAGAGATGTTTAGGTGGAAAGTAAGCGGATGCTACACTGAGAATTGTATACTCTGTACAACAGCTATGCAAGTTGCTTGTACAAAAGTCTCACAATATTCCGGTTGAATAAAATGCCGGATACATTGCTTAATAATTACAGCTGATCCGGCGTGTGCTCCACCATCAGGATGAGGAGTATGATATATTACATATCCCTGAAGTTTATAAGAATTTCTAATAGTCCAGTGTGTTTTAGATATCAAAGCTATATCAATTCTATTGATATTTAGAAATACCTCCAGTTCACTTAATCTTTTAATATTAAGTCCATTCGCATTCCATGTTACGATACGGAGTGATGACTCAGCCATTTCTTTTATATTGTCGCCGTTGGCGTTGACTTTGATGAGACAGACCAGTTTTCTGATTATAATCTCCTTCCATTTTATTTAATCTAATGACTATTTCTTTAACTTCTTTATTAAGACTTTCTAATGTTTTCTTAATGTTATCAAGTACATCTTTGGGAAGTTGTATTTCTGCTTGTTGGTTAATTATGCTGCTTTCCGTTTGTTGTTGGTTAGGCTTAACATTTGATTTGGTTACATTCGCATAAGTAGTACCACTATCAACTTGCTTTGTTTGTATCCTTGTATTCTGCAAGCGTTGCTCTACCGTTTCTTTAGGTGCTTTAATCTTTTTTTCTATTTCACGATAAACTTCACAGCCTTTATAATTAGCTGTGTGGTCCTTTTTACAGTTAGTACATCTAAACTTTTTTGGGTTCTTTTTTTTGCATAATTTGGAATCATGCTCACCTGCACACTTAAAACACTTCACCGGTCTACCACAGTTTTTTTCCGTGTGATTCCACTGTTGACAGCGCTTACACTGAGGAATCTCACTAGTTTTATGTGGCGGCTCTATTTTTACTTTACAATATGCAATTTTAGTTATATCATAAACTTCTTTATTATTATCCTTAGGTTTTAGATCTACATAAAACAGCGGATAAGACTTCTTTTGTCTGTCAATTATTTTATTTTCGTTGTCACGTACTTTAATAGTTTTTGTGATGACAATATCAAGCGGCTCATGACCTGCATGTACAAGATCTTCTTCTATTGTCTTTATATCCGTAGTAGGATGTAGACCCCTTATCACTACTCTGTACGATCTCTCCGATTTTAATTGATACGTATGATATGCTACATTATTTGCCCTTAAACTCTGAACTAAGGCACGAAAGGTATCTTCGTTTTTGGAGGAAACAATAATATCTCCACTATTTATTACCTTAAAGGTAACTGCCTCTCCAAATACGGAATTTATTTTTTTATAAAACGTATTAAAATCATTTATGCCACTTACTGTAATTTTTGGCGGCAACTTAATTTTTTCTGGATGTAATGTTATTTGATCTTTTAATTTTTGTTTTTGTTGAACTTGACTACATGCGTTGAGGTCAGTTATATTATCTACTTTTGGTTTTGTTGTTATTTTTATTTTTGATAGCTTAATTTTTTTATTTTGAGAAGATTGGTCAGTTTCCATTTGATTTTCGTCGTTATTTTCAGTGTATTGCTGCTGCAATTTATTACCTAAATTTGTCTCATTCGGGACACTATTTGTTCGTGGACGAGTATCTTTAGTTTGCTTTTGATAATTTTGCAATTTAGCGGTCAACATTTTGACTTGCTGTTGTAATTGCTCAATCATAATAGCTTGTTTTTCTTCTCTAGCCTTAACCTCTTTCTGCCAAAGCTGGTATTGTTCTATAGTAATCCCATAGACGGGCGACGGTGCACCTGACTGACTGCTCATTTTAAATTTCAGTATATGAAATAGAAGAGGCTTTTATCGTAAATGAAACCGTTTAAGGCTACTACAATAAATTCAGAAACCATATATGGCTGCACTGATGAATAAAGAAAACGTAACTGTTTCTTATCGTAACCAGTACGTAAGATATTACACAGATTCTTCATAACACTTTAATAATTGTTTATCAATTAATATATATTTATCAATAGATAGTAAAAGAACGGTCTCACCGGTCTGTCGATTATAATGCGCTGATAAAAAATACACGAACGCGAGTAAACAATAGATAGCACTTTCCATCGAATATTAACAATATATATATATATATATATATACAGGGTGATTTTTTAAGAGGTAAGTTTCTCAGGTTGGCAGCACTGGTTGGTATTGGCGTCCAAACGTCATCTGTCAAAGTGAAAAGTTTTCAGTATACTCTGCCATTTCATCATGGAAAGACTTATAAACGAGCAACGATTGCAAATTGTTGAAATTTATTATCAAAAACCAGTGCTCTGTGAAAAATGTGCATCGTTTGTTACGACCTGGTGAATCATCAATTCGTGCTGTTATCACCAAATTTGGTACGAAATTTGGTGATAACAGCACGAATTGTTGATTCACCAGGTCGATTATGACGACCATAATATGGTCGTAACAAACGATGCACATTTTTCACAGAGCACGAATTTTGATAATAAATTTCAACAATTTGCAATCGTTGCTCGTTTGTGTCTTTCCATGATGAAATGGCAGAGTATACTGAAAACTTTTCACTTTGACAGATGACGTTTGGACGCCAATACCACCAACCAGTGCTGCCAACCTGAAAAACTTAACTCTTAAAAAATCACCCTATATGTATATATATAAATCCTACATAACTCAATTTTTTCGATCTCGCTGTGGAGACCACTCTTGAACTACCAGATGGATAGTTTTTTATAATTCCTATAGAAGAATAAATTTCCATCGACTATGTAAATTTCTGCAAAATAATAACACTTTTTGGTAATAAAATTTTTTTTCATATATATGTATATGTATCCATATAATAACCATATCATCCTCACATTTGCAGTAATAAGAAAATCTGCTAAAAAATTATTTAATATATTTGAGTGATTTAGAAAAGAAGTAACCTTTTTTACGTTATACTCGTAGTTTCATTATAGAAGTGCGCTGTGCAAGTTGTAATAGAAATCTCTCGGCTAATCATAAATTAAATATGTCCGTTCTGAACATTTTTTTAATTACCAAAAAACTTTATTATTTTACAGAAAATTATATAGTCGATGGAAATTTATTCTTCTATAGGAATTATAAAAAACTATCTTCTGGGAGTTCAAGAGGAGTCTCAGTAGCGAGATTTAAAGGATTGGGTTATGTAATGTACATGTATATAAATATTTATATATATATATATATGTATATATACAATGTATATATACATAACTCTGCCCTTCTTGCAAAGGAGCAAGTTTCCTTGACCCCCAATTTTGTTTCTTCTAAAATTCTTTTAGAAAAATCGTTTTTAATCGACTAGATCGTTTTTTGCTGTCTTTTATTTTATATATATATATATATATATGTATGTATGTATGTATGTATGTGTGTATATGTGTAGTATGAAGCAATTGATCATAAAGAATGGAAATTTGTTTGTCATTGTTAGTTAGCGTCTTGCGGTTAAGACATTTCTTTTGCAGTTGTTGCACTATTTTAAAGTTATCGAAGATTTAAGAAAAATTCAAGAAAACCATTACACGGGTTGTATCGAACTAACGTGTATCACACGCGAAAGTACCGGAACTTTCGACATAGAGCTGGTAGTTATAACTTTGTCGAAGTAGTACTTTAAGGGTTTTATAGTTTGCAGAGAACATAGAATAACCGTTTTGCTTGTTCATTTTTTTTTTTTTTTGCAGAACTGGCAAAAGAGAATTAATTAGCCTTTTTTAAAAAGAAAACGAACTTTTTCGTTATGTACACGAAGAAGTAAGTAAACGTTTTTTTTCTTGTTTTTTTCTTTTGTGTCAGTTTCGTTATTTTCTCAGGGTCGGTCGTTAGAGAGAAAAAAAAAAAAAAACTAGGAAAAGTGAAAAAGCGAAAAAATGAAAAACTTCAAAAGTATTCAAATTCTTTAGAAAACAAGGCGGAATGAGGGGCGACAGTTTTAACGGGTGCGTTTGAATTCACAGTTAAACGGTCCGTAGAAAAATCGTTGGCCGTGCGCCGTCGTTTGTTCAGAGGATACGGTTCGGCGATCGGATGGTTGCATACTAAAACTGTCGTAGGCGCCACCCGTACGATCTATGACGCAGGAAATGGCTAATATACACATATACGGCTCGTTGTTATGTACGTATTCGACGTTTTGCATAGAATGTGGAACGAAAAAGAAGCACCCAGTTCGATGCAGGGCTTAAAGAGCGATTTATAAAATGGAACAAATAGAGAAACGGGCTTTTCCGTTGGCTTACGCTGCCCCGATTCCCTGCTCCTGACCACAAACCCCGCCAAACATACGCTCGGTCGGTGGGGGCGCGTATTTTCTTTCTACTTCATTCATCCATTTCATTTTACCAGTGTATTTACTTTACTTGCTTGTTTATATCGTGTAAACAGCCCCCCGCCGCTGATCGTTTATTTTTTATTATTTTTTTATTTTTTTCGCCGTTATTTTATTTGCTCTCGCTGATAAAAAAAAAGAAAAAGAAAAAAAAGAAGCGATATTGACTGCATAAATTCTCGGCTTTCCAAAGTTATTCGCCGCCTCTTTTCTCTCCGTAATTCCTTATTTCGTTTTTGCTTTGCTTTTCTCTTCTTTTAATTTCCACATTCTTCTCTTCGTACACTATGCTTGTTTGCCGAGTAAAATTTTCTTTATTCGTAATTTTCGGCACAAAAGCAATCAATGCCAGCACGAAGCTCGCGCCGCGTAGCAGTCAGTTATATGCACTGGTCCGAGTTGAAAAAGCGGACGGTAAATGATCAAAGAAGAACGCTGAAAGCGTACGCTGCGTCTCTTACCGCTCCGAAAGTTCCTATTAATCAAGAAACGATTAAATTTCTAATTTACATTATAAAATTAGTGGTGAGCTTTGTGTACGACAAAAAGAAAATCTGCCTATTTAGCACAGTCGCTGCGTGTTACTGTAGTCTGTCAGAATTTTCATCCTTTTTCCCACTAATCCGTCGCAAGCAGCAGTTTCGTAATATTCGGATTTTTTGATGATATTCCAGAAGTGGTGAGAAGTGGCATTTGTAGTCTAATGAATTTCACCGCCGTACAAATTAGATCGGAAACGATGTACCGAGATGAGATGAAAGAATGTTAAAGTACGATGGAAATTAAGCGGTGCGCAAGAGTTGAAGTTTGCGTTAGAAAACTATTACAATGTTTGGTCGAAAGAAAGTCAATCGTCAGATATACATACATATATAGAGTCCGGCTGTCAGCTGATTTTTCTTGCAGTCGTTTTTTTCAAATTACTGCCCATAGTCCTTGTAAAATTGCTGCTAGTGGATCCGAAAATAAAATTTATTTAATCTTTTTCGGAGGCCTATTTGAAACTATATATAATTATTTGTGCTTTTTTTCTTAATTATTATTATTAAAAAAAAAAAGATTGATATATTTTAATGTTTGATTACGTTTGTTTTAGGAGATTCTCTTTTATTTTTTCATTTTATCTGATTATAAACAGCCGATTTAATGAGTGAACATTGGAAAATTCGATTACGGCATCATGTTGAAAAACATATTTAGAATGAATAATAAGATGGATGATCTACAAAAACCGAAAGACAAACAAGAAAACTCTTAATGCGATTGAAAATATACGGTGTAAATTGAAGGAGACAAACAGTGATAAGGAATAAAATTGGAGAGGAATAAGAAGAAATAGGCGAAGAAGAAGAAATTTCAAACAGAAATAGCCTGAGTAGGATCTAGAGAGAAACAATTCCGATCTTAGGATAGAGGATAGAGACGAAGGTAAAGAGTTTCGTAACGAGATATGGCGTTCGAAGAAGTAGATGAAACGCGCGTCTTCGGTAGAGAAAAAGGAAGGAGAGTTAATTAAAGAGGTTAGGTTCTTTAGGGTAGGAATCTGAAGATAGATTAACCTTGTAGTAGTGTAGAAGAGGGGAGAAAGAATTACAGTTTTGCATTGGAAGAGACCAATGAGAAACAAAGTGAGCATAAAATGATGCTTATACGATGGACATATGAAAGCATTAGAGTGTTTAAGTGAGTATTATTTAATAATTATTTAAAGATTCGTTTTAATTTTTGAACAATTTTTTCCCCTAAGAAGCGTAACTCGAGATAATAATTATTATTCGGTGGCCAAAAATCCGAATTGTAATTGTCGAAAATCTTTTATTGAAGTACGAGTAGTAATTAGCTATAATCGAAAACAGTTTTATTAAATTTAATAAACGCTTAATATCAAGGTCCTTCTAGGGGAATATTGAAAATATTTGTCGCATTATTAACACTAAATTGTTGCTTCTTATTCGCCGCTTCTGTTCTTTATTGATATTTTCGATGACCAGCTAAGAAGAAGACCTTCTTTAAACAAAATTAGGTTGGACCAGATCGAATGTACGATGGCGTTTGTGAACGAACACGATTACACGACATGTCGTAAGAGGGTCTCTAGCTTAACTATCAAACAGTTACTGGAACAGAATCGAAATTATGAATACCGGTACTGTACTTTCTTAGAGATTTCTGATCATTTCTTCTGATCTTAAATTATCGAACAACGGAACAAAGATTTCTTTTCACATAGAGTACATTATTTCATAATACACCGGTGCATTGATAGATTATTGATGTTAGTTGCTAGATCATTTGGCTTCCGTTATGTATGTCTCGAGTTCGATCCCAGGCGACGACAGAAATTATTACAAAAATAATTAACTAATAATCGCTAATAGTCCTGTGGAAGGCAAAGATAAAAACAAACACTCGCAGGACTGCGTTTGTATATCGATAAATTAAACATTTATAATCAGTTCTAAGTATGGACTTGCGTCTAGACCAGCGTTTGTATATAACAACTGCCATGCAATCTGATAGAAGGTATAAAATGCATCTAACCAATTTGAAAATCAATTTATCTCATCGGGGAGTACCTACATTCAGCAGTGGATCGTACTAAACGTGATGACGAGATATACACACAAACACATACATATATATATATAATCAGGAAAAATGTTGGTTTTTTTGTGTGTTGTCTGAAATTATCCAATATAATAAAAATATCCGGATATTCTATAAAATATTTAGATTTCGTATACTTTCACACTTCTGTTAATATGACATTTTGATAAGTGATCAAAAAATAGTATAAATGAAAAATCCCCCCCCCCACACATATATACTAATTACAACGTAATTCTTAGACTAGCCCCCCATTAGAAAAAATATCCCAAAAAAATGTTCCAATTTTATGTAACATTTGTTATATTTTGTAGGATTTTTGTGATTATGTTATCATATTCATACGGACCGATATTTAGAATTACGTTGTAAATTTTGATCATTTTATACAACGTATAGAAGAGAAAGAGACAGAAATGTAAGCAAGATGGGTCAAAGGTCTGTAGCTGTCGTTTGAATGATGGATAAACAATCACTTTGCTTTTCCGGACGGAAATTGCGAGCACTGTTTTGCAGTCGCAGCCGTAGTGCGAAATAGCGATTTCTTGTTTTTTTTTCATCGAGCACTGTGGGCACTGCTTTGAAGTTGCGGCCATATTGTTTTGATGAGGATCTTTTTGTGGGCGCTGCCCAGCAATTGGAATCATGGATAAAACTTTACTTCTCTTTCGATGCTGATTACATGGCATTTAGTTGTATATAGATAAGATATATATCTTAAACAGGTAAAACGGCTAGCAAGACATAAAAGCTTCCATTCCTCATATTTTTTCTCTTTCTGATCGTCTCCTTCTTCCCTGAATAGTTCTCCTAGCGACCTAATTTTTCCTTCGTCCTACATTTTTCTTTCTTGATGAGTAATCGTCCGTTGCTGACAGCCCAACAAATTTAAAAAAAAAAAAAAAAGCACAGCCCCTTGCGAGGCCAAAATGGCCGAGTTATGTATATATATATATATATATATATATATTAGTAAAATTATAGAAAAAATCGTATTGGGGAGATATATTTAACTTTGAAATTTAATTTAATACTGTCATCGACGAGTACTATTACATTTTTGTTGTGATTGTTGTAGTCCGATTCTTGCGGCTAGAGACACCTGTCGTCGCATAACCATATCACTATGTATTCATCGGGTTTTTAGTTTGATCAGATACCAATAGATTCGCTGGTTTCGAATTGGAATTATCTTCAGTCTTGATACTATTTATCTTTGTTTTGTTTTTTTTTATTATATTATTATGTCGCACCTTGTACAAGTTCAAATAAACGTCAGTTACGATTTACGGAGAAAGGTATGGGCACAGAAAACTTGAAAGTGATTATATGCGAGCTTTGATGAAAATATAACAAGTGTACTTAAAACTCGGTACGTCGCGATAGTTGACCCGCTGTTTTATAAATGATGATAGTAATAAAAAATCGCGGTCTATCATATTTTTATGCTGTATTAATTGTGCTTTTTTTCGAAGCAGTTCCGATGTAGTCTGCCTGATTTCTACCGAAAACGAGAAAATGACTCATTCTGCCCCTCTATTATTTGCACAGTACCGAGTTCGCGTCCATTAGCCGGCAATATATGACGCAAGTAAATTGAAGGCGATGTTTTAGAGCTGTCTGGCCTATTGCGTAATTTTACGACTGGAACGGCGTATATATTTTATTAAAAACAACGAGGGGGTAACACGTACGCGACCATGGTGCGACCAGATGATATTTCCGAAACTCGTAATGTGCAACGTTATTTAAGGGCTGTGAAAAATTGATCGAACCGAACCGAACCGAACCGAACTGAACTGAACTGAACTGGGCAACTCGCTTCAGTTGTCGCAGATATGAAAAATAGTAATGAAATGTACGTAATTTTTCACCGATCCGTTTTAATGTTGGCCCCGCGTAGAATGCGTCCGATTACGATTATCGATGCAGTTCGTCGCATATCGTACCAGTAGTGCTCGGCAGCGGAGGCGTCTTCACTTACTTCGGTCCCGTTTTCTTTCCCGCCCTCTACTGAGAATCCCCCGAGGGCTAGTACACTGTAAAGGAGTTCATTAGATAATGTACCGCGGATGTTGTTAAACGAGCAACGAGACTAAAACGCGTATAACTGCTGCAACTGTTGAATGGCGGGAACAAAAGAGCGCGCGAGGTTAAGGCATGTCGAATCGACCCTTCTTATTTTTATTATCGTACTTTCTCGCATGACGCGTTGGCGCCGTTAGCAAAGGCTCCGTTTCAGGAGTTTCGCAGTGAATTATTATAACGCAGCGAACAAGCCTGTTGCATTCAAAAATGACAGAGACATAAAGTTCCGCCGCGTTCTTCGCGCGACCCGGTGGGCATGCACGACCGAAAACGGTAGGCGAGAGAAATCGGAAAAAACAGAACAGCCAGTTCAACAACTCGAACTCGCGTATTATCTCGACCGTCGACGGCGAGGCAGCTTTCCGCAGAGCTTTTCTTATTTCTTCATTAGGATAATGTTGAGCGCAGGCTCGCATCTATCTGTTGTGCTCCGCTATAATATAACTCGTTCTTCGCCGATTATTCCGGCCTTTGTCATACTTCGCTACCTGCCCGCTTATTAATATTACCGCATTATTAACTTTCTATACGACAAGTAATCTGTTTTAATTTAATTATCGAACACGTTAAAATTAATCACGATTCATCCTCGTTTTCTAACGGCCACTGCATTTCCTTAGAAATAAATACGGCCTTTTTTTCTCGCCACCTGAGATAATTACTTTTAATTTAGCACCGAAATCCAGTTTACCTTCCGAATAAATAATTGCGAGCCTAACGGCATAAAATAGTCCATAAACTATAATTATTTTTTTTAACACATATGTAAATAAAGCTTATGTTAATAATATGTTACGGAAAATTTAAGCGATTTTTTTCATTTTTCCTTTTACATTTGACATTATGGCTGGGGTCATTTCGTGAAAAAATGCGACACGTAACGCAAAAGTTTTACCACGTCATCTGTGATCAACAGACTTTGGTGTTACTTACATTTTTACAGTTGTATTTACGAACATATTTTATTGATTTTGTGATTGAAAAGGTTTAGTTTATGTTTTTAAAGAAAAATTCTTTCCGGATTAGCCGTGTCGAAATGTAATTCTGTTTACAATTTTTTCTTTTATAAACTCTCCTATATGCAAGCCGGGACTGTTGTTGCGCACAGATATGAAAAAAAGTTTCTCGTGAACACGGGTTTTTAATTAATTTTATTTCTTGCGCCGTTATTATTGGCAGTTTTAAGTATTCAAAACGACGACCAGTTAACCCGCCAGTACTCGCTAGGCATAGCAATACTCTCTCACATGGGATATCTGTGTAAACACTATCCAGTTTTTGAACAGTCTGGTTGAAAATAATTGTGTCTATTCATTCATCATTCTCTTCTTTTACTTTTTCACTATACGAAAAATTAAGAGATTGAAATAATTTTTGGTTCATTTTTTTCAATCAGTATCGGTAGGTATACTTAGAAACGCAGTAGTCTATGTTTGTATGAGAATAATAAATACGGCAATAGAGCTAGCATTTCAGCAAGACTGGTATCACGGCAATCCCTTTCTCGTGAGTAATTGGCCTGTGCTCTAGGTTGGTGTAGTGCGCGATTTTTTCGATCATAGAGTCGGGGGAAAAAGTTTCCAGCACTCTATTGGAGATTTTGCATTTTTAGCCACTTGTTTTACTCCCGGAAGATGTATCACTATATTTTTGGCTGCAATGCCAAACGGTTGCATTGTCCCTTCCCCAAAAAAAGCTTGATCGGTTGTCATTCTCATATGGGTCTTCATTTTCTTCTTCAGATTGTTCAGAATCAGTATCATGACTGGAAAACAAATCCTCTTCTCCATCACTTCTCACGGGGTCGCTTCTGTTTTCTTCAGCATGAAGATTTTCCAAATCTTCATTATTTGGAGTGGCCTATGATGAGGAAACTAATAAAGAAAAATAAATAAAACAAAACGAAATGAATTGGAAATGATACGAAATAAAACAAAACAAAAAGTCATGCAAAGCGGGGTCGTATGTTGTAGAAACTTGAAAAAAAATCACCTAACCACTCAACTTTTTGCAAAAGTAACATCCTTTTCTTTGCAAATTCGCGAGTAAAGCAAAGTAAAACGAAATAATGATGAAAAAAATACAAGCAGAAAGCAGTAGAATATACACTAGTTGCTTCGAAAACAGCCCTCCCCATTTCGGCAAGTAACCTTTCCACGCAAAATTGTGATGAATTCTGCAATATAAATGACGAGGAAATGAGAAAAAAAAACTTTAACATACTACAGAAAATATTGACACGGTTTTATGAAATATTTACATTGGTGCGGCAGCACTCGGGTACTGAAAAAATTGAAACTGGAGCACTCGCGTGTGACAGTTTTTCTCACAGCTCAACACTAACGAAAACAAATACCTCCTTACGAAGCCGAGACATGACTGACCTTGACTATCGGGTGTCCTTTGGCTGGCGGTGCCCCTCCCCTCCAGCTATACAAGGCCCTAACTTTCCCACCTGCGTGTGCCCTAGGCAACACCGTTCATCCAGACATGTGAGAGAAAATCTCACGCAGCGAGTACTGGCGGGTTAAGCTTGGCCGCAGATTTCCTTAAAATAAATAATGAAATAAGAATGGAAAACTTCTTAGGGCAAAGTATAAAAATTTACGTATTTTGCTATAGGATTTGAATAACATACCGCGTTGAAACATTTGGACACCAGCAAAGGCCGTAACACAATATACATATACTAAATATACATATATATATATATATATTAATAACAACGTAATTCTTAGGCCACCCCCCATTAAAAAAATTTTCCAAAAAAATATCCCAATTTTATATAATGAAAAAATGTTTCGATTTTATGTTATATATTTTAATTTTTACCGACAGAATTACGTTGTAAATTTTGAAGAAAAAGATAGACATGTAAGCAAGAGAGGTCAAGAGGCAGAGTCCCTTGCGAGGCCAAAATGGCCGAATTTATATATATATCTAGACACGCGGGAGCGTGTCAAGCCAAATTCAAGCTAAGAAAAAGGAAGTGGCGACGACGCAGCAGCTGTGTGTTATGCTACACGAACCATTTGGAACCACTTTTAACCCCTTAAAACTCAAAATATATTTAACGTAAACACATGAAATTTGGTTTATTAAAACCCATTAGATTAACTAGAACCCTAAATTTCATAAATACAACTCAAACGGTTATTGCGATTTAACGTCTAAAAATCGGCATTTTTATCACTGACTGACATGTAGATCAAAAATCTAACTCACTTGCAGGTGACCTGGAAAGTTGAAATTTGGCGTCCAGCTGGGTAATTGTGTGTATACAAAGGAAAAGATCAGAAAACAGTGAATTTTTACGATTTGAAATATTTTCCGAGCAATCGTTTTTTAGCAACTGCTAGGACATTTTAAGTCATTGTGTGCGTTTTTATAAGACAATTCCAATCGAAATATTTGACCTACCGGAAAATAAATTTAAAATTGCTGTGAAGCAAGTTCTGCTTGACAAAGCTTATTATAAAATAGATAGATCTTAATGATAAACATGTATTATGGAGCAATGCGATTCCAGCACAGCACAGGAAATGAACATTGTATACTGATTTTGACATACTTGTAAAAAAAAAGAGATGAAAATAACATGACATATTTATAGGGCCCTGAGTGCTGCAGTAAGGGTTTTTTGTCACTTCTTCCACTCAGCCATATAGGTCCGAAGTGGTGGTAGTTTTAAAGTGTTAGGGGACTGACGGACTCGATAACTTGACTTTCAAAAAGTGCTCACTTTGTAATATTTTGAAGAATAAACGATTTGAATTTTAATTTGAATGAATAATAATAATATTTTTTTTACAAAAAGTAATGATATTCCATCAAAAACGTTAATTTTAAAAGTGGGATCCAAGTTCAATATTAAGAATATGCGTGGTTGTCGACTTGGCCAACAAAAGAATTGAGATCTAAATGGGTGCCAAGTTCTGTAGATAATCCCTTGGAATTTATTTATAAGAACATACAACATTCTAAAATAAATTTAAAACACAATTTCTTATTTTCTTTTGCTACAACAATGTTTGCTGTTTAAAAATATAACCTCTTAAAAAGTTGAACAGTCGAATTATTTACACAAAGCAGATAATTTAGGATAAATTAAAGCTCACGATTTGACTTGGCTAATTTATACCAGCAAACCAAATTTTTAGAAGAGTAAGATATGTTGACCTTACAATATAAAAACAGTAACTTGCGTATAACACATAAATATGATAAGTTGATTAGCCAAATATAAGATAACTTGTATGTGTAAACTAGCCAAATGAAATCGTTAGAATTTATCCTAAATTATCTGCTTTGTGTAAATAATTCGACTGTTCAAATTTAAGAAGTTATATTTTTAAATAGCAAACATTGTTGTCTATGAAAAGAACAAGAAAACGTTTTTTTAAAATTTATTTTAGAATGTTGTATGTTCTTATAAATAAATTTCAGGATTATCTACAGAACTTGGCACCCATTTAAATCCCAATTTTTTTGGCGGCGAAGTCAACAACCTTGCATATTCTTAATATTGAACTTGGCTTCGATATTTACATTTATGTTTTTGATGGGATATATATATATATATATGCCCTGCGAGGCACAGGTTGTGGTAACTAGAGACACCTGCTCCAGTAAGTAGTCACTCGACCGTCATATGGTGCTAGCCCCATCGACGGAGAAACGAAACAACAACCACGTGAGTTCTGTACGTCCACGTCGTGCAGGGTGGTAATTTTCTATTCGGCGGGCTTAGCGCTGATTAGAAAAGCTAAAGCAGAACTCATACTACATTACTGACAGGAAAACGGAGGGAGGTTTACTTGCCGAAAGTGACCCTACCAAGAAATACCGTTAAGCTTTTATTGACTGCATTACAACAGTAGACTGTCAGTAACTCGTTCGTGACATTGTGCCTCTGTCAGATCGGTGAATATCAATCTAGAACGAGTAGGCGAGTTCCCGGCGCCTCAAATCCGGGTCCCTCGGCTAAGGGAGTAAACCCCAACAGAAAATCCGGTGGAAGGCAACGGGAAACCACCGCCGTAAATATTCCCTAGTAATCCATGCATGAATTGTCAAAAAGGAATAAGTTGTCACGGAGTCGCTCAAGGGAACGAAGCCGGACGAGGTCGGGAAGGAGTAAATCATGGGGCCTCGCCGATCTTCAGCAAGCGAAACTCCCAATATAGATCTCAAATTGGTCTAGCAACATGGAACGTAAGAACAATGCTTAGAGTAGGTAAGCTAGAAAATGTAAAGCGAGAAATGTTAAGAAATAAAATAGACATACTAGGGTTAGCAGAAACAAGATGGCCGTTAAAAGGAGAGTTTTGTAGTGCGTAGATACATGTTATTCAATCGGGAAGTAAAAACGGACAAGGTGGAGTGGCCTTGCTACTGTAGAAGCACATCTATATAAAATCGCTGGCTCGTATAATAATAGTAGATGTATATATATGTATGTATTGGCGTAAACTTCGAATGCGAAAAATCTACTGCAGAGCAGATTTAGGAGTATCAACGTACAACAGAAACATCTGCGTAATCTAATTTCGGTCAAACAATTAATATTTAAGGAAAGAACTAAAGGATCTTCGCACCTCATGCGATAAAGTTAGGAAAATACTGGAAAGTAAAGATGGTTAAAGGGAGAACTGTATGAATAATTTATACGTCCGAATAGTTAGGACGTCAAGTTAGGATCACACTATGTGGGAATAGCCCGCCGACGGATAGACTGCGGGAAGTTACTGCGACGGCATATTTGTTGCGAATGACTTTACGAACTGCAATTATCGGTACGCAACGAAGAGAGTAGGAGGAGGCCGTATAAAAATGGAGCAGCCCGCTCATTGCGTTGCGATTAAAATTAAAAGTCGGACGATAAGTTTGGAAGAAAAGGTAAAAATGAAGCGGATGTAATGAATAATAATTTTGCGAGAAAAATGAACAAGTCCGGACGCGCGCGAACGCCGGGCGGGGAACGGGAATTTAAATAAGACTGGAAGAATGTCTTGGCCGTAGTAAGCGGGTAGAAGTGTCGTGGCTGGTCGCAGAAGTCCAGCTTGTCAGTTTTGGAAGTTGCCTTTTGAATATTAACGAACAAGGCGACAGAACGGCCGATCGCATTTTGATAGGACGGTTTATTTACCGTCTAGCGAACTTTGGAATGGCAATTGGGCTTTCAGGCTGAACGGAGCGCGTCCTCGGAGAAGATTTCATTAAGGAAAATCAGTCGCTTTTTGCATCTTCAGACGTTCTTCTTTGTGGAAAACAATTTCCCGAACTGCACCGCGCACATCTAATAAATTAGTCGTTTCGCCGGCGAGAGGTTGCTGGAGCCAATTTAAGCGTTACCGCGCAGTTGCTTATCAGTTCTAGTCCCGTGCCCATCTCGGCAACTGGAAACTACTTAATCAGACAACTCTCCAGCTAGACACCCGATTGTCTTCAGTCGTCTCCTTACCAATTCCCCGTAGACTAATGCGAATAACGACGCTCTTTTCCGCGAAACGCACCGTCACGTATAGCGCGCCTTGCGACGCACGCGAAATTTGTTTACGTACGAGTCTGCGCTTGCTTGTCCGAGTGTCGTTATCGTTTTTGCTTTAATTAAATTCAGACATGGCCGGAAAATTCTATCAAGTCCATCCTCCCGTGTAAATTCCTCGTTTAATATTTTTCCTAACCGGATTATATACACGCTCTTCCGTTTCGCTGCCGTTTAATTTGCCTATTACTATTTATTTTTATTTACTTTTTTTTTTTTTAACTTTGACTTCGATAAATGCTTTTTCGATTTCAACTACTGCTACGATGAACGAAGTTCTGAAATAAGTTTGACCAAAAGCGACCGGACGAAATTGCGCCGTTGTTTTAATTAACTTTCAACGGAAAAAAGTGTAAAAGGGAACGGAGCTATCGCAACCTAGTACACCCGGATACGAATCGAAAACATTCTGCCAGTTCTTTCGGTAGACTGGTTTTTATTGGCTTCTGAGTTATCTTATTTATAAGATTTACGGTAAAATTTTTTTTCCCCGATCACTGTTCTTGTCACAATTCTCAAGTCGTTTTTTTTTTTTTTTTGTTGTTTTTTCCCTAATAATTTCCCGCGTCGTGCATGTCGAGGCCATTGCAACACTATCACGGTAAGATCGTTAAACCGGCTGGAATGAGCCGATCGCTGAAAGAAATAGAACATATTAGAACGAGTGCCAGATAGTGATGAGCGCAGAGACGTGAAAAGAAACGCACTCTAGTAATAGTTTTTCGAGGAAGCAGAAAAAAGGGAACAAAAGAGGGAAGAGTCTCGCGGTTGAGTAAGAGATGATTGCGCGTTAGAGAAATGTGCCTCGCGTTATTTCTACGAACAGAGTTCTCGGTGGAAAGGGGTGAACGCCGGTACAATGCTTTATCTCCATGCAGAGAGTGAATCTTACTTCCATCGTAACCGCACGTAGCTGTTTAGAAGTTTTGTTATGTCTGCAGGAAGGCGAGAGGTATAAGGCATTATAAGAGAGCTGATTTAGCAGCGCTAGTTGCAATAGCGTTACTAGCAGAAATGAGGCGTTTTTGTTTTTATGCGGTCCAACTTCTACGGAAGAAGGTATTTAAAAACCTGCAAATATTTGAGATAGGATAGAGGCTTCCAATTTTTCGTCTTACAACTCGATGCTTATATATTTTTCAAACTATTTGATGCCTGAAATTTAAGTAAAAGTACGTCGTCGAAAGTCAAAAAATCAAATAGAACTGACTGCGGTATCCGTTTTTTTGTCTAGCAGTTATACGATACATGCAAATATAGTATAATCGAATTTAATAGAGCCGAAAGAAACAATAAAAGATCGTGTTAAAATTTGTTACAAGACTCCCCGGTAACTTTTCTTACTTATAGCATCAGAGAGGTGATGAATTCAAAATTTGAAACGTTAGAGCTATCAGTTTGAATCGTATATTATTTTTTTGTTCTTGTATTTCCTTTTTACCTATTGAAACGGCGCCATAAGTTTATAATTTCTTTACTAATTTTAAGCGATTATTGTAATATTGAGCTGGTGTGTACATTTTATGCACCACGTCTAAATTTATTTAGCCGATTAGTGGTGCATATTGAATTTGGGTATCTTACCGCAAATCATTTTCTATTACCCTAAGCATAAAAATATGTAATATTTCGAAGTTATCCTTTCACTTGTACCAACAAAAAGGAATAACGTTAAAAGAATTCAAAAATAAATAAATAAATAAAACGGATTATTAAGTAGCATAACTTTAAATTTATAAAGTAAAATAATAAATGCATTCGTCATACAATAAAAAAAAAAAAAATGAAACATATTATTTAAAGAAAATTACAACTAGATTAAGAAATCTATTTAAAAGTGAAATAATTGCATCTGCTCGCATTAACAATTCTTTTTAAATTACTAATCTAATTTGTCTAATTTACTGCGCACTACCATTTCTGTAGTGTTTTTCAGAAGAGTAAACTTTTTCATTGGCTACGCCGTTCGACAACATTTTTTTGTTACCTTTTTTCGTTACATATTTCGTTACATCGAATTGTGACATTTTTTTGGGACAAATTTCGCGACAGAACACTTTTCCTGATGACCCCTGGCGTAAAAATGTTGTAACCATTAATACATATGTATATACATATATATATATAAAGTAAAGTAATGTAAGTTCTATACACTTGACAGGGTGTCGGGGATTATGAAGTTAAGGTTCACAATGTTCTAAGCTCAACGACACTAATGGGAGTAGGGGGGCCAGTTCATTTCTCTCCGTTGCCTTTACTTTCCCAGATTCCTCTAGTACCCAAGTATTTCAGGCTGGGTAAATCTGGGAGCGACTTGGATCCGGAACGAGACAAGTCTCGAACCCGTGACCTTTGATTTGGTAGCTTAGCACCTCAACCACTAGGCTACTGCGCTGCCTATGTATATATATATATATATATATATATATATATATAAAGTGGGCAAATTAAAAATATAACAAACGTTAAATAAAATTGAGATATTTTTTTGGGACATATATTCTAATAGGGGTTGACCTAAGAATTACGATGTAATTAATATATTACATTGTTCAAAAACAAACTAGTTTTATGTTGCGTAAATTTTATTTTTTTATACTAATGAAGGTCGTCATTATAATAGATTCATTAATATATTCAGTATCAGATGAAGTATTAAAATTTTTTAATGTCCTAGATTTACAGTTACTGAAGAGTTGCTCCGTTATTATATACCTACTTGCAAGTTAAATTAAGAATGAAGGGCTAATGGTAGAAATATTTTAGAAAATCAGTACGGTAAAATTGTAACAGGGTTTTACTAAGTATACAACATATAGCACAGTGAAAATCGGGGTTATAGATACAATGTGACCAAAATGGCTCTTACATTGGATATTAAATTTATTTTCTGTATGAAATTTACATAAAATATTTTGCGGTATAATTCTTTTTTCATTGATTGTAAAATAATTTCATTATAATCATAATTCCCTATAAATATTTTTACTAAATTCGAAAGCTCAGACATCAATTTTTTTCTTCTTTTTACATATAAGTATAGTAATAAATCTAAATTAAGATAAGACAAGGATATAAAAGAGGAAAAAATTACTACATAAGAACATTGGTGATTTAGTTTTGTTTTTGAAGAAGTTCTTAATTTTTAATTTTTAGAGGAGGTAGTAAACAGTATGGATTTTTTATCATTTTTTTGTACTTGCACTATCGTCAATTTCGTTAAAATTACAATGAACATTTAATCAGCAGCATAAAGAATAACAATGATTCTGTTTCGTTTGTTCCTTTTTTTTTTTTTCGTCTAATATATTTATGTGCAAATTATAACGTTTCCGAAATGGTTGATTAATCTGTCCCATCCAATTACCTTTTGGTGACACATTAAACCCATTTTACAATATCTTATTGCATTATTATTATATTTATCTATGTATAATATGTAGTTAATATTAGGATATTTTAATATAGACGTATACTATTTTTACGATATTCGATTTCATTAACTGTAAATTTATTAAATTTCTTAAAAAGTTTGTTTGTGAGTTCATCTATATTTCTATTAAATATTATATTATTGCTATTGCACCATTAATGTTGTTATAATCCGACAGAGATTAATGTATGGTATAATGGAATTTTACTGGTTTCAGCAATATTTCTTCGCTACAATACGTCGCTGTAACCGATTTTCACGGTATGTAGACATATCGATTTAATATCGGTTAATTTTTTTTTTTTTTTTTTTTTTTTTTCCACACCTAGCTGCTAAAGCTATCAGAGGAAGTTTTGACTTTAAATCACTTGAACGGCATTCCTTCCAGCAAAGGGATACCTAATTATTTATTCTACTAAGTCTAGTGGTTTTATTCTCCGCAACCGTCGTACTTCAGTTGAATTATCGAGCAGATTGACTGCTGTCCTGTTTGGGTGATCGTGTAATCGCATAGCATGTTTCGTCGCTTCTTCTCTTATAACGTCAGCAACATACGAAACGGTTAGATCACTGTGAAGGGTTTTATTGGATATAAACCAAGGAGCATTTGCCATTATCCTTAATATTTTATTTTGAAGCCGTTGTATTACTGCTAAATTTGTCCTGGCACTGCAGCCCCAAATTTGACATCCATATTTCCATACTGGGGCTAAAATGTGTTTATATATTAGCATTTTATTTTCTAATGATAACTTAGAGCGGCGTCCAATTAACCAGTACATCTGCCGTACTTTTAATTGTAATTCATTCCGTTTAGTCTGGATGTGTTTTTTCCAGGTTAATTTTTTGTCAAGATGAATGCCTAAGTATTTGACACTGTCACTTGGTGGCAATATTTTATGATTGATGGTAACGTCCTTAGGTAGGATCTTTCTGTTGGTGAAAAGTACACGTTTTGATTTCTCCTCGTTGATTTTTATCCGCCACTGCTTACACCATGCGGATATTTCATTGATTGAACTTTGGAGATTGTTGCAAGCAGCATCAGGACAGAGGTTATCACAAAGTATGGCTGTATCATCCGCAAACGTCGCTACTAGGCTTCCTTCGAGCACTGGGAGATCTGCGGTATATATTAAGTAAAGGAGTGGTCCCAGCACACTCCCTTGTGGGACTCCAGCAGTAGCTGGATGGATGTCGGATACTTCATTTCCAATTCTTACTTGGAAGTGTCTTTCTCGGAGAAAAGAATTTATTAATTTATAGTACGGATATGGAAATTTTGCTCTTACTTTGTGAATAAGTCCTTCGTGCCACACCTTATCAAACGCTTGGCTGATGTCTAGAAATGCCGAGTCACAGACTTTCTTTTCCTCCAGGCTGCGTTCTATTTTTTGGACAACTCTATGTATCTGCTGAATAGTCGAGTGATTTGTTCTAAAGCCGTACTGATGTTCCGGTATTAGTTCTTTTTCAATTATAATTTCAGTTGTTCTTTTTAATATCAGCTTTTCATATAGCTTTGAAATTATAGGCAATAGCGCAATTGGTCTGTAAGATTTCATTTCAGAGGGGGATTTGCCTGGCTTCTGTATCACGATTATCTGAGCGAACTTTAGTTGTATAGGATAGTATGTAGTTTTTATCATTGAATTAAAGATATATGTTAGCATAACTAGTCCTTTGCGCGGCAGTTCCTTTAGCATTTTTGCTGTTATTAGGTCATATCCTGGAGCTTTTCTGGTGCTCATGTTTTTAATAATAGCTTTGATTTCTTGCGGAGAAGTTAGCTTTATAGGACGACTCATATCCATATTGGAGGAGGTCTGTGGTAGATTATCAGAGCCTGGAAGTGGGCTGAACACAGCGGCAAAATATTTCCCAAGTTCATCAGCCTTCTCTTTATCGCTGTGTGCCCAACTGTTATTTGACTTTTTTATCGGATGTGATCGTTCTTTGGGTCTTTTAAAGTTTCGTGTAGCTTTCCACAACGTGTAATCATGAGCCTGTGGAGATAGTGACGACACGTAATTTTTAAAGCTATCGTTCTTGAATTTGGATAGTAAGATTTTAACTTTTTTCATTTGCTTATTTAACTTCGTTTTAATTGATGGATCTCTGTTAGATTGCCAAATTCTCCTCAGTTCTTTTTTTTTTTGCTACCTCTTTTAGTATTTCATTAGGGTAGTGTATTATCGGAGATCTGATTTCATTGTTTGGTGTACTTATCCATGCGGATTTCTGTAAGATTAAGATCAAAGTTTGAAGCGCGTTTTCTATATCTTCGCCTGTCTTCAACGGGACTTTTAGGTTTATGCTCTCTCCAACTACTCGTCTGAAAACTTCCCAGTTTGTTTCCTCATTGTGTAGTTTTGGTTTGGGATGATTCTTAATTATGCTGGTACTTAGTATTAAAATAATCGCTGAATGATCAGAGAATAGACTGTGGTCGGGCTGTGTTTCCATGAATCTTGTGTCTAGTCCTTTGGTTATGAAGAAATCGAGCAAGTCTGGTAATTTCCTGTTGTCTGTTGGCCAGTATGTGGGCGAGCCGGTGCTTAATACTTGACATCCATTTTTTTCCAAAGCTTTAAATAACTCTCTTCCTTTAGTTGTAGTTATTCTAGATGCCCAGTATGTGTTTTTTGAATTGTAATCTCCACCTATAATGTAGGAGTTACCTAGGGTTTTTAAGTAGTCAT
Source organism: Icerya purchasi (assembly GCA_039619475.1). Taxonomy (NCBI): domain Eukaryota; kingdom Metazoa; phylum Arthropoda; class Insecta; order Hemiptera; family Monophlebidae; genus Icerya; species Icerya purchasi. The sequence goes on along the minus strand of CM077116.1, from coordinate 386,014,430 downwards.
CAAATTGATATTCTAGGATTTTATGTTTGGGTGGGCAGTAAACTGCTGAGATAGTAATGTTTTTATCCAAGCTCTGAATAGAAACACTAGTAGCCTGTAGAAAATCCCGTTGATATTTGATTGTTTCATGATGTTTGATATTATTTTTTATTATTATAGCCGATCCGTCTCGAGGGGTGCCACTCGGGTGTGGGGTACAGTATGTACTATAACCATTTATATGAAAATAATTTGCATTCGTCAGGTGGGATTCTGACACTAAAAGGATATCCACTTTGTTTTTGATTAAGTACAATTCAACTTCTGATTTATGATTAGGAAGACCATTGGCATTCCAAGTAGCTATTTTTAAGATTTTCATTTCTTGTTAATTAGAAGTGACGTTAATGTTTGGATTAGACCACTTATCATTTGGTTTTGTTGAGACATCATTTCCATAATTAGTTCTTTAACATCTTTTAGGAATTTAGTTATAGTCGTTTCTATACTAATAGCATTAATAGCATTATTAATATTAGGAATACTAGCACTGTTTTCAGAGTGATTGTTGTGACCACGACTATCATACATAGTGTTTGCATATCCGTGTGACTGTTTGTTTGCAACATGAGCATATGATAACCTGTTACTGTTCAAATTCTGATTTGTTTGTTGTGATTCAGCAATGTTACTTAGTATAGCCGAGCTTAGGTGACTAGAATTATTTTTGTTATTGTTCTGAAGAGTCGGATTAATTTTTTCCCTTTTACTCAACAATTCCCGATATACTGTACATCCCTTGTAGTTCGCAGTATGATTACCATTGCATAGTGCACATGTTGGTTGAGTATTAATGTCTTTGCTACATTTAGAGGATATATGATTTTCACCGCACTTAACACATCTATATGGTCGTGTGCAGTATGCTTTTGTGTGCCCATATTGTTGGCATCTGATGCACTGAACAACTACATTCTTTTTCCGAGGTGGTTCGAATGTTACCTTGGCGTTGAGTAAATACTGAATGTTGTAAATATATTTAATATCGGTTAATATTGGTATATTAAAAAGTACTTCGTTAGTAAGTACTTTTTCCCGTCTTTCAAAATTATCTTTTGTCGATTACGAGTGGAACTTTTTGTGAATTTTTCAGTCAATCGAGAAATTTTTTGCCTTTGGCTTAACCTGCAAATGATGGTATTCATTAAAAGAACTTTAGTGAAAAATGCGGAAAGCTAAAAGTGTATTTGATAAAAATTGGTTAATGCCGCTGGGATTTTTGCCGTCTTCATTCTGTTTATGTCGGCTACTTTATATTCAAATCATGATTGCAGATGTTCGTTTGCCATGTCGACAGACAATCGTTAAAAAAAAAGAGGAAAACAAGAAGAAATAGCGGACGCTCAACCCTTACCAGAAACAGCCAAATTGAGATAAAGTGCAACTTAGTTTTTCAGTCCTGTCATGTTTTTGGAATAAAAGAAATAAATGCTAAACGGTTCTGGCGATATTTTTATGCTGAAAAAAATGGGAAGCACTTTAAATTATACCTCTCTTGCAGCTACATTATTCAAACTAAGTCCAATGATCATAATGTTTGCTGCAGCATATTCGGTTAAAAACATAGCAGTAAATAATTAACATATAAATGTTTTAATTAAGGGAGTTATAAAACTAAGAGAAAATCTTTGCGTTTACTTGTTTTTTTTTAACAGGCAAAAATATTCTACATTGGCAACAGAATTATAGTTATTACCGAGTCCAGTCCTTATCTTTTTATTTATTTATTTACCTTTTTTTTTTTTTTTTTTTGCCGAGCATTCTTGCTAAAACGTTTTAGGTAAGTACAAACATTTTTCCGTCGCATATCCGCGTTTGTTATGCCTTAATTTAGTTATTTAGCCAGCTACCGTGGCACAGTTGGTTAAGCAGTGGTGTCTCCGTTGAGGCAGGACCTGATATCCCGCTGCTGCGCACTGAAAATATACAGAAATTTCACTTTTGCTGAGTCAACATCTGCGGATGATGCGCCAAAATAATAATAATAATAATAATAATAATAATAGAAAAAAAAAATGTTATTTAAATATTATGTTTAAGTTAATTTTGATGGAATACATCTGAGTAAACGAGGAGTTCGTAATAGGCTTTACTTCAAAATAGTTAATGATATAAATATAAAATAAAAATAAATTCCTTAATAACAAACGAAAACAATTATAAATTAATTTATACTTTAATAAATTTAAATACCCTGTTTTAGAGACGTTTTCGGGCATAGACTGTTATTAGCGAACAATACGTAGTACACGGTAATTAAAACTAAGAACGCATTGCAGAGAAAATTTTTATTATTATTGTCTTTCGCATGTTTTTTTTCAATTTAAATTTTATTTTGTAGATTAATTTAACACAAAGTTTAGAAATGAAATTATCAAAAAACCTGGGCACAAAATAATGATTATGATGAACACTTGTAATAGGTAAATTAATCTACCGAATAAAATCTAAATCAAAATATATACAAAAAACAAATAATAATAATAATGGTAATAAAAGTTGGATAACTTCCACATTTATAAACAATAATATATGTGAATTAACCACCGGTATGGTTAAAAAACAAGTATTAAATGTAGCGTTCAAAAGTAAAAATAATTTAAGAAGTAAAATAAACACTTTATATACGTGAAAAAATAAATGAAAATATTGGTATGTACAGAATAAACCGCGTAGATTGCGAAATATCATATATTGGTTCAACAGGTAGAAAAATCAAATGCAGATACAAGGAACACGAATAAAATCATTTGATAATAATGAAATTGAAAAATAATCTACATATGCTAAACATCTCATAAAAAATAAACCACTGGAAAATACAGCGACAGTCTTGTGTCTTCATATAATAAAGGAAACTTAATGAATATGGCTGAGAATTATCATATAAATAAATCTAAAAATAATCTCTTAAACGATCAAATACGGAATATAATAATGACCCGCTTTTTAATATAAAAATTTAACTCTATTTTAAATTTTTATTCTGTTCATTAATATTTTGTTCTGAAAATTTGTCAGTTAAATTTTGTTATTTTTTGTAAACGAAATCTGGTTTTTGTGATTTTTTAATATATTTTACCGCCTTTGTATTTATACCGCTATCCGCCTAGTAATTATCTATATATGTACGCACGTAGTCCGATTATTTCTCTGCGGTGCGTTTTTAGTTTTAATCGAGTGTACTCTGTGTTGTTAGCTGATGCTGGCCTATGCCTGAGAACGTTTCTTTAAATTGAGGTATTTACGTGTAATTTATTACGGTAAATTAATTTCTACTTATTTTTGTTTGTTATTAAAGATAATATGTTTTTATTTTTATATTTATTAATTTCAACGAACAGGTTATGGATTTATCTACATACAGTCGATGATTTATTCGTATTTGTTTTATAGCCGATCGAAGCGCAGCTGTGTTAGCAAACTAGTAATAATTTGAACGCGGGTAGTTAAATGCTTAATGATTTTCGTCGCTAATCGTTAAATTATCTACGTTAAGGTTTTTTCCCATACGCTGGCAAATTAAGCTTATTAACAGTGTACCATGGATCTGAGCGCAAAGTGTGGGCACATACATTAAATAAACATCTAACATTTTCAATAGGAAAAGGGCCGAGCGAGGCATAATACCGTGGAATAAAACGTAAAAGAAAATCACATTTAAAGCCACGTTTCGTCATCGGCATTATAATAAACAGATGCTTGTTTTTAAAATGGAGAGAAAATGTTTCGATTTCACGATACTATTTGCTCATCGTGCGATTATTTGCACCGAAGTGAACGATATGCGCGTGGCAGAATGCCTAAAACAGCACAAATGTGCGAAGAACTGTTTGCCATTTGTTGTCGGTTAATTCGCAAAAGATAATGCGCGCCTGTGCAGCTCTGTAGCACGTTCTCGTTATAGTGAATATCGTCAAGTATTTTGTAAGCGTTGGAAACAGAAGCCGATTTTAGATGGCCCGCCAAAAGAAATCGCTATTAAAAAAGCCTCTTTAGAACATTTATCTGAAGTAATATGTCAAATTTACGTTCATCCTCTTATTAGTTAATTTTACATTTTAAAATTAAATCGGCAATAAGTATAAATCTCCTTTTCTTTTTCTAAATATTGTTTCCTTGAAGGAAATTAGTATTCCACCACACAATCTGGAGTTAGTAGGTAACTCTCTGAAACCAGTCCACGGACGAGCATTCTAGTCATTTCCTCAGGTTTTTGAGCCAGGAATTTTGCCCCCTTTCGATCGATATTTTTTTCCCTCCAGATGTTCCCTTTTAAACTATAGAATTCTGTATTTTTTATAGCGCACTGGAATACTCGGAGTATTGTAATTTCCTTTTCTTCATAATGAACAGCAGTTCTTTGTAGCTTTTTTCATTCTGACCAGTGCACTTTGACGACTCTGTGTATTCATGTTATACGAAACATTCGTTTATATTCTTTTTTTCGGTTATTGGATCAAGCGTCCGGCTCTCTTGCATCTATACGGTAAAATTAAAATAACGTAGTACCATTCTCAGGATGATCAAGTGTTCAAAATTTAGACCTAATGAAGGAGTTCTTTATGTTATGAAAAACACGTCTGGTCTATTTTATTTCGAATCTCCTATTTTATACAGGATCTAGAGTGTAGTGTTAGGGTATTTGATGAAAGAAATTTGGAACTTGTCTTTCTGTTTTATTTATTTTTTATTTTTAATTTTTAATTTTGGTGGTTACTGTAGTGGGGGCTGTTCAGTCATACTTTTTGTTTTAATCGCAGATATATTTATATACATATACACATGTATATATTTATATATAATATATAATTATGTATAATATATAATTAATTAATTAAAAATAACCATGTTTCAAGGACCGGCTTCATAATTGTGAATGTTTTTGACAGCCGTAATTATGGCACTGTCAGTTATTTTTAATTAATTTTAGTTAAAACAAATATATATCATATCCTTCTTTTTTTTTTTGATTTTGATTTTTTTCCAGAGGCTAAACAATTAAAATTAGTCCAACCGTTATTGAAGCGGCAAAGATAAAATTTTTTCTGGATCTCGTATTGTTTCGTTTATAAAATCTGGAATTTTCACGAAACGGCGATATTTTAATCATCATCGTCACATCTGCGTTGGAACTTTTGTCCTTCTCGCATTTTCCAGATTTCAACCGAACCAACTACTGCCCAACCATTTTACCACGATTAAATGCGCTAATTCTTTCTTTACAGCTGGTTATTTTCTTTTTTATTATTGAGCAGCTTCTTTGATGATCATATCTAATCCAATATGATTTTAGGCGCTTTTACGATAATTCATTTGCGATTATATTTATATGTGACGAATTTAATAGAATCACTCTGTGGCTAGTAATTGAATTCACAAAAGTGTTTAGAAAAAACGCGCGTTGAACGGTACACACAAGTTTGAGGTGCTAAAAATAATAAAACTGATAATTACGGTAATTAAAATGAATAAAAAGATAAATCACGGGTTAAAAATAGTGCACACTGCGTGTACATTAGAAGGCTAAATTACGGGCGACATTGCATACATTAGAAAGAAATAGCACAACCTGGCACAATATATAAATGATAAACTCGAATAGTAGGGACGTTTTCTTTTTTTTTTCTTTTTTTGTTTAGCGAAATTCAGGCAAAGCTATAACACCGGAGAAAACACATCAGAGCAAGTAAAGCTAAAAAAAAAAATAAAAACAAAAGAAAGTACCCCTCAAAAAAAAAAAAAAAAATGAAATAAAATAAACGTTTATATTATGTGGCGGCGAATGGAGGATTCTTCAAGCAAAATAGACGGTTAGGGTGGGACAATAAAAATAATACAACGAACGCCTTCACTTGCCATGTTCACATTGACAGAGTAGGGTTAATCTTGTATTACGTGCGACGAATTTGAAAATTCTAAAATATGTCTTCGTCAGCAGTTTTCCAGCAGGACAATAGAGTTTTAAACTACGAATCAAAAGTTCTACCTAAATCGAGAACGATTAACGTAATGATGGGAAAAATTGCAAGATTTATCTTCTTCTATGATTTTTCTACAAGGGCAGATTTCAGCTTTATGTAAAACTTTATCTCGTTAACTGGAGCCAACTCACTGTAACAATCTTCTTAAATCTTTATAACTTTATGTAAGGAAAACTTGCGCTACCGCTACAAGGATCTAATAGCATTTTCCATTCACATTTAACTGTATTGTGTAAAATCTTTGAACCAGTCTAAATATTAAAATAAATATTTAAATTCTAGTCGGCTGATACAATATTCGTTCTCTTCGAAAGTGTTTTTAACTATTTTATACCATTACTACTTTTAATAGGCACATTTTTCCATTCTTTGTAGCGTGATTCGATAAATTTCTAATTAAAATTTGTTTTGCTATTGGAACAAAATTTGACTTCAAAAAAAAAAAAAGAATGTTTATCCTAATAGTTAACCAAAAGAATAAGGTAACGCGTTTTCTATGCAATCTCGGTGTGACTTCTTCTGCGAGTCAACGTTACACGATGAAAGGAGAAAGCTCAAGTATTGGGTTGAAGAGTGGTAAAAATTAAACTAACTGTCTCTTCAAAATTCTTTGGCCACGTCTATCTTTCGATCATTTATTTCATTCCGACTCCGCTCGCAGTCACAACTATTTTCAAAAATGATAGTGCACACTTCGTTCAGCGTCGATGAATGGTGATGTATATTCTCACCTCTAGCTGGCAACAGGATCTCATGTGATCGAAAATTTTCTCTTTATTTATTATAAAAGCTCTCCCAATTATTATATTGTTTTTTTTTATATATATCTCTTATTTAAAATGTAATGTAATAGGCATAGTAGAATACATTGATTAATTTGTAAGTTCAAAATAAATCCGAACAAAAATTGAAAACAGACAATCTTATCTTCGTTTCGGAATGGAACATAGTTTTTAAATATTACGTTAATTAAAACACTTTGGTCATTAATAATATTTTTAGCTTATGAATTTGAATTTGGTTTTAATTCATGTAACGTGGGAATACTTTAATAGAGAAAAATAGCGTAATTTATGCGAATGTACCTTTCATATTACATGCATATTATTGCTCTACATTTTCAAAAGTTTGTGTAATAGTTTATTAATTGCTAAGTTCAGAATAGATCCGAGAAAAGTTTAGTTACCGGATACTATATAACATATATGTGTATATACATATATAAATTCAGCCATTTTGGCCTCTCTTGCTTTCATTTCTGTCTCTTTCTCTTTTATACTTTGTATAGAATTATCAAAATTTACAACGTAATTCTCTTACTGACATCAACACAGGAAAAATAATATTACCACAAAAATCCTATCCTAACATTTAACTTTCATTACATAAAATTAAGACATTTTTTCGTTACACAAAATTGGGACATTTTTTTAAATGGGGGATAGCCTAAGAATTACGTTGTAATAAATATATATGTAAAGTAAATTAAGTCCCATGCCCTTGAAAGATAGGCTTGCCACGGGAACATCCTCAGACCTCCAGATGATAGATAGTTCTTCTATAATAGTGAGACGAGTAAATTTCACATGGCTACGTATCATTCTCAAAGAAAAAATTATTTACAGTTTGCGAAGAAATTTCTCTGATACTACTTGCGTAACTATAAAACGTTACCCATTTCATAATAATTTTTCGTAACGATATAACAGTTTTCTCATATTACTTCTGACGTAAGAAAGTCATTCTCATCAATAGATCGGGATATTTGATGATTTTTATTAGATCAACGATTAGGAGTGATTTTTGCTCGACCAGAATTCGACATCGTCTATCCTTGTACTAACCAAAAATCGTTCTGATAGCCGTCGTAGGTTTGAATCGCCATGGCCTTGGTTAATGATAAAGATTTTAATCTTGTATTCACTTTTCTTCTACTTCATTTACCTCGTTTACACACTCCGGTTGTCTAACAGCCAATCGGTCAAAATATAAAATTTATATATGTTAATTTTGAAAATGGCTGACTTTTTTTCTAGAAATACACTGAACATTTTTTTTTTTTTTTTCAACATCATAAACAATTACTTCGAACCAAAGTGCTCCATATGTCTAATGATCGATTAACCTCGAGAAGTCGTTCATTGCGGGCTCAATGAAGAAAGCGTTCTGCTGGAGTTTTATTCCTCCGAAAGGGTTGTTATCGTTCAAGGTATATAGAAAAGTTAGTCAAAGTGAACAGAGAACGGGTTAAAGGTTTTGTAAAAGTTTCTTCATAATAACGGTAACGTGGTGGCCGCTGCTCTGTTAATACCGAACTAATTTTCGAACTTTATGTCTTCTTACAACTAATTTACATCGAACTGTTTCTCATAGCGGCGAATGGGCCCCGGCTTTTGAACTTGTTTCGTGTTTTCCGGCGAAAGGTTTTTATTAATTTTTAACCACGTCAGCGGAACATTTATTTGACGGCTCCTCTGTCTCCATCATCGTGCAATAATTAAAACGTGAAGGCCGATAATTTCACCAACATTTCCGAACAACAAGCAGCTTTTTCTCATTTTAAATTAATGCTCGGCGGTGTTCAGTTGAATTTATAAATTATTCAGAATGTTTGATTTCTTAAATACGATGTAAACTTCTCGCTCGTATTTTCGCAGCCGAAGCTATTGAGGTTAAATGTACGCGTGCAGCTAAGTCTTTTTCTCCGTACTTATACGTTCGCCACTCCGCTAGCAACGCTGTTAAATACTTTAACTCGTTATCGTAGTACTGTTCGTTGTCGGATTTTCCCATATCGACATGGTGTACATCAAGCGGCGAAACACGAAACAATGAATTCAATAATTCATAACGGAGCGATGTAATTCAAGCTTAAAATCATTTCGGGGCGAATTCCCGTCCGAAGCGTTATTACTGGAGTTTCTCTAAAAGTTGTAGTTATTTTTGCGAAATTTTCGAAAAGATTTTGGGAACTGCGTTTTACCGCATACATGTGTGTGTATACATACCTTGTGATTCGAAATATCTCGTAACAAACGTACGTTATGAAATAAAAAGTTGCCGTTTTCCATTATTTCGTATTTTTGTAATCCGAGCAAGAACACGTGTACATTATGTGTATAAGTAAATTTGTGTGCAACTGGTTCTCGGAAACGGGGTTGTAACGATTTCGATGGAATTCATGAATTAGGGTTTCTTTTTCAGGGGTTTAGATAAATGTCGACTGGTCGAGGAGAGAGAGGTCTTATTGTCAAGAACGTTCTAGTGAAAAAGGAACAAAAAAAAAAAGCGGATGTCTGTATTATTGATGAGAGCAATTTCAGAAATGAAATTCGGTTGACCGTAGTAAGTACAGGGTGCGGCAGCATAACTTCCTTTTTTTTAAAAATTCGCCACTTTTTTTCTACTAAATTTTGTTAAAGGGAAATAATAACAGAAAATCGAAATAAAACTGCGAGAACGGAAGAAGGGGATCTAGAGTATGTTATTTCGATTTTCTGTTATTTTTTTTTTTAAATGGGTTCGTCAATATGGACATTGGCCCACTGTGTAACAGAAGTTGTTCTAATAGTTGCTGCCGAAAATATTATTTTTAATTCAAATCTCGAGGTCTGCTCGATGGACGGAGTATTAATAACAAAATTGGAGATTGTTCGGACGTTAGACTATTTTCTTTCTACGCTCGTGCGTGCATGGGTGTGCTAGTTCTAATAGGAAATTATAATCAGCACGCACACATTGTCAGACGCGGAATGATGGGGTTGGAGGAGGGGCAAAAAGCGAATAAGTTTTAATGTGTTCAGGCACGGCGATTATTAACTCGGTAGAATTTTAGTTCTGTTTGAAGCGGAATGTAGTTTCTGTAACAACTCGGGTTACAAATAAGCGTGCTGTTCAGTTTTTTTTTTCCTTTTTGTTTTTCTTATTAAGGTAGGCGAAGAGAGCTGCGATAGTTTAGCCAGTTATAAGCGACCACTGGAGAATTCAGTTGTGAAAAGTTTTGCTTTAGCAACGATAAGACACGTTTTTGTAGCTATTTCAGTTTCAAACGGCGCTTTAGAGCAACTATAGAGGCCGGTGCTGCATTAATCCAAAAGTCTCTTGATACAGCGCTAAATAAATACCCGAAAGCCTTAATGCGAGCGAACCGATTTAAATAATAATATAACTCGCGCATCTTCGGCAAGTTCCGGTGTATAATATAATTTCGGGACGGGGCGCTCTTGTCAAAAACTAATTTACAGTCTAGGTGAACCGCGGGCAATTTAATGTCACAGGTTCTTGCTGGCAGCGTATCGCCGTGCTATATATTTAAATGGTACCGACAGGCTTCGCGCTGGGTAGTTATAAATTAAAAATTTACTTTTATCTAGGTGTACGATTGCGTAATTTTCATCGAGTCTGTTTTTGTAATAAATCTTCTAAGATGGTACGAATTTACACGCGTTTCGCACGGCGCCCAGCGACGCTATAAAAAGTAATTTCGCCAGACGCATCTAAATTTCGCGAATCATTAATATAAATTCAGAATGTCTTGCAACGCGGTCACCCGACTTTGTGCGTCATTAAATTTTGCTTCGCATAACATCGACTCTCGAATCAGTTATATATTCAAAATCGAAGAAATAGATATGTAACCGCGTAACGCCATTTTTCATTTCCTCTACCGCATTCGCCGCATTTTTGAAACTATTTTTTACTCCTCGCATTGATTCTTATTAAACATGTTCTTTTTTCGATAAATATCCCGCTGACTTAAAAACAACTTTTCTTCCCGCTTTATTTCACGCCCTCGTTAGATTTCGCGCCAACACCACACACGAGGGCACATATTCCTAAGAACACGTTTCTTAGAATATATGTACTTTTCCGGATTTACCCTCTGTAGTTTTTTTGATTTTAATCACCATAATGTGTGAATTTTCATTCAATATTGTTTATCGAAAAGTAATTAAAAACAGTAACATGTTTGAAGGATTTGCCGAAATCGCCTGGGGTACTATAAGGATGACACAAATTTTCATTTTTCATCAGTTGCAGATACGTACCGTGAGCAGGTCGACAAAACAGATAAAAATATAACAATGTTTTTATGCTCGACAGAGTTAGTGTGTCGGGTTGTGTAGTGTAGCACGGCTTTCGAGTAAGGGATTACACTTTGTCAACTGCAAAAAGAAATCGATTTTTTATTTACGGATTTCGAAAGAAAAACATTTTAAAAATCAGTGTAAAAATTTCATAAAGACTGAAGCAGTCTAGTTTTTCCCGAATTTATTTGAGCGCACTCGGCGGTACACTCTTATCTGAGCGAGCACGTGTGCGTGCGCTGTTATTTAAAAGAGCGAGTGTATCTTAATGACTCTCAGCATTGTGTATGCAAACAGCTGTTGTTCCTATTGAACATAAGAGGAGACATATAGAATTTAAAATTTCGCTTGACTGTTAGTCTTGCTTGGGTTTTCGTAGCGAAACCATTTCTCTGCTCGTGAGTCGTGTAATTTTTTTAGAAAGAAAAAAAAAAAAAAGGATGAAAAGCAAACAAAACATTATTGGAAACGTCCAAGTGCAAAGCCTAAAAGCGAAAATTCCAAGGCAACACAGTGACGATACAAGTACTGATTTTACCAGTAAATTGGCCGAAAAACTTGGTAAAACTGAAGATGCTACACGCTCGATGTGAAGTGTGAAGCTACTACCAATTACTGCATCCCCTGAACTTTTTTTTTGAGTGTTTTCAACTTTGCAATCTTACGTAAAGTGGGAAGAAGATTGTAATAACAATATAAAGTTTAGTCAATACGGAGTGGTGCGGGTGCTTGGTTTTAAAGTTCGTGTCACGTGTACTTGCGGTGAAAAATACATCGACACGTGTTCGATGGTCGAAACCGGCTATGAAATAAACCGTCGAATTTACATTTTAAATAGTGAATTTATGCCGTTTTTAAAAAATAACGGAAGTTATGGTTGTACAGATTGGGCTCAGAGCTTTGCTACTCGCCAGTGAGCACGATAGCGACTGCATACGCTCAGAGAGAACCGTCACAGCTTTTTTCAATAGCAAGGAGGAAGAAATGAATTATCTGCAAAGGCTGAAGGAATTTTTTATTCGGTGCAGTCATGGTGATTTTTTTATGATTTTTCAACAACAAAAATTTTGAGCGTGATTTTCTCGAATTTTTTTTTTTTTTTCGCGCGGCGTTGTATTTTTTTCCGAAACTACTTGACCGATTCTTACAAAATTTTAACCACATATTATTCGTCACATGTGTAGCTATAATCGGAACTAGATTAAGGGCAAAATATCGATTTTTGCAATTTTTATAACCGAAAAACCACCTAAAATACCTTATTTTTCGAAAATTTTTATTTCAACAGCCGCCATTTGGTTAATTTTTTTATAAAAAATTATTATAATAATTCTATTTCAGGCTACAGCCGCAGTCATACTGAAGCTAAATGAATTTGATTTTTGCGTTTTTCAGATAATTCCTTTCTTCAAAAACATCAACGTCGCTTGCATTGGTTTTTTTTGAGGGGCTTTGCTGATAACTTAATTACTAATTTATTTATAATGTTAAATCAATAAAAAAAAACTTTTTGCACACATTTCAAGAGTGCTTTTATAAAGCCTTCAAAGATGTTATAAAAAACTCCGAAAAATTGCTTATTTTTCAGGCGGGTAAAGTGTAATGATCCCCTAAGTTATCATTAAATTACTATCAGAAAGCAATTGCAACAAAAGACATAGCGCACATGCAGGGGACGAATTTAGATCGAGAGCTCTGGTGACGCCTACATTCAAAATTAAAAATGACGGATTTGTGGTGCTATCGTTTAGAATGATTAGAAATCATTTATTTAGTTAAATACAGAAATCTTCGACATTTTTTCGATCGATCGGGGGTGGATACTTCGGAAAAAATGGATACTTAGACGGCAGTAGGTTTCAGTCGCGATCTTGAGCTAGGCATTTTTCCCGCTTCGGTAGAGTTGATTAAATATGCAAACATACATACATATATACACACACACACATATATATATATATATATATATAACTCGGTCATTTTGGTCTCTTAAATAGCTAAAAAATGGAAAAAGATATCACATGCCATGCTATAAATACCTAGACGTTGATTCCTGTCGTTGGCTCTTAATGTTTGTAAACAGTATTTTTTATCGGCAGGGAGGAGGTAATGACTGTCTAACAGGGTACGATTGACGAACACTAGTGAATATTCATATGGAAAATACTACATGTATAATTCCATAATTCGGCAGTTTAAATTCGCTAACCGGCAAATTAAGAAGATTTTACCAGCTTATAAATCGGATCATTATGTGAAAACATAATTTGTATTTTGGGGGTAATAAAAAACGGACACAGCATTTTAACACGAACAAGATGGCGCGGCTCCACAATATACGTGTATTTCCTAGTTCGGAATTGAATAAAAAAAGAAGACAATTTTTTTTTTTTATTTTACACAAAAACTACGAAATTAATATATACATATAGTGTATATTTAAAACGTAATCTTTCGGACTTCGTAAGGGGATATCCGTTGAACCTCCCGCGATAGTTCTTCTACAATGTTTAAAGGAAAGTAAGTTTCAACTGAATACGTCGCTATTAAAAATAAAATTAATTTACAGTTAGTGTAGCAATTTTCACTGCAGCTTCAATTACATATTTCATAACTGTTTTTCGTAACGCTTATTCTAACATTTTTTAAAACAATTGTCTTCATATTACTCCCTTATTATTCGAACTTTTCGATCCTAGTACGAGGTCATCTGATTTTCGCTCAATTATGTTTGTATCACAGGTGTGAGATTAGTCCGGTCTAATAAATGAATATATATTGTATATGGTAGCGTAGTTGAAATTCGCTCCGAATGAAAAGAGATCATTTGTCTAGATAAATGTCAAATAAATTAAAACCTAAAAATATTTTATTCAAAGTTATATGGTGTATTTTTGTATTTACAGAAAGTAAAAACACGATATTTGTATTGTATTTAGTATTGTATTTAGTATTGTGTTTAGTATTGTATTTAGTATTGTGTTTAGTATTGTATTGAATGACTTAATATTCCGACAGTAAACGTTCATAAGAGTGTTAAAACAAAGATGTTAGAAAACGATTTTTTTAAATTTCATTATTTTGGATTTGTAACTATGGGAACACAAGTCCAACGCAGCGGTAACTTTCTGTACTTTTCAGTGTGCAGCAACAGGATTAGAAGCAAATAGTGCTCGAATGATGCTGCCTAGAAACCTAGGCTAGATGATAGTTGGCTAGGTTAGAACAAATCTATTATGATGTCTGTCGCGGTGCATTAGAATCAAGTTCTTCCGGAGTCGGCGGGCACGTTTTCCGAACCGTTAGAAAGCCGTTATATGTCAGCCGTTCGTTTAAGAAAAACTTCTGGCCGTTTGTTTTTCTACGTTATTGCAAACTTTGCTAGTCGTTTTTTCCCTTAAATACGTTTCTTTTTTCGCGATTTTTCTAATTCCGTGTAGAACGTGCCATCCTGGCCTTCATGGCCATAGTTTGAATAGCGCCGAGTGATCACAGTGACTTTGCAAAGTTGTCCAATTTTTGGGGAAAAAAAATTAATAAAATTTCTTGCGTTTTATCATTTTATCGGCGCCGTATTTTGAAATGTTATTTTGAATGATGATTTACGAGTTTTTAAAATATTCAATTTTTGTAACCGGGCCCACAAACGGGGATAAATCGTTCTTTTCCCTCCGAAATTATCTGATTTCAAATTTTCGTTCAATTTAAGAGAACCGTTCCACTTCATTTCTTGTTGGTGCGTCGATTGCGAGCAATCAGTTATATAGAGCGTAGATTAAATTACATTCCTTTTTTAATTTTTTGAAGTCTATTCTAATTTTATACTGCGCATGTATAAGTAACCTTTTGTAAAAAAAAATAGAAACATATTTATTTATCTTCATTATTTTACAACAATTTTATCTTTTATTTCAAAAGCATCGCGTACAGGATTTTATTGATGAAGCAACAAAATTATAAATACAGTTACTTCGCGATAATGTCTGTGATTTTTTTTTTGTATTTGTATTCGTTTTTTTTTGTTTTTTTTTGGGGGGGGGGAGGCTTGCCAACCGGGGACCTTTACCCAGAAACAATTAGAATAGGAAGGAGTCAATTATATCTTCATACGGTATTAGATGTTGTTAGGAGAAAGGAACAAATAATAGGAACAATCTGTGCAGAGGGAAGAGATAAAACATAAGAGACGCAATATGGAGTAGGAAGACCGAGTATCAATAAAATGGAATAAAAAGCCAGGTACTCAGCAGAAAGAGATGAACACTTAATAAACACATGGTCCGCATCGCAAACATATGGAGGAGAGGCAACCAACGAAAAACGGCTACTTCGCGGTAATGTCTGTTTTTTTTGTTTTTTTTTTTGTATTTGTATTCGTTTAATTTATCATTAACTTCAATTTTATTATTGCCATGATTATGGAGTAACTCCGAAACACGTCGGGCGTTCATTGTATTTTTAAATAACTAATTTTCTGTTACACGTGTTTTCTATAGGTTTTTAATAAAAGAGGTTAAAAAAATTATTTATTAGCTTCCTTGGTTAATTGTTATTTGCGAATATATTCAATACTACGCCTATGTTACAAATCTGCTTCCCGCGTTATCACCTTTTTCGCAGAAATATTTATTAGTCAACTGAGACTCATTTCTAAACATCACTGTATTGTGTACCTTTCTATTTTCCGCACTACTCAATTAACAAAAAACACCATTGCTCAGCTAAATCGCACCAGAAACAAAATTATTACCACGATAAGACGTTGGTTATGGAAAGACTGCGAATCTTCTCAGATTGAAGATTCCCTTTTTGTTGATTTGCGCAGAGAGAGAAAGAATCTTTATATAAATATATTACTTAAAAAGGGGGAAAAAAAACTGAAGCCCGAGAAAACAAACGGGCGAATAGACTGTTTACAGAATAAGCGACTGATCTGAGAAAAATGGAATAGTGAAGAAGGAGTAAAAGTGATTGCAGAAATGTGATTTTCAGAAATGAAGCTAATAAGTATTTCAGTAAAAAAGGTGAAGTCGTGGGAAGTAACTTTATAACGTCGTAGACATGCGGGGGCGGATCCAGAGAGACATTCTGGGGGGAAATTATATAATTACGTAATATCTGCAACGGTAGGCAGTAGATTTGAGAAATACCCCTGGTTTCATGAAGAAAATCAAATAGTGTGACCTTTATAAAAATTCATAAAAATGTTTTAAAAATACATAATTATTATAATTTTTAATTTAACTTTTGTTTTATTTTTGGGGGTGAAAAATAAAACGAAATTAAAAAATTATACCTTAAATATGGTAGTTTAGAAATGGTAAGAAAGATAGTATTTTTATTAGACTTTTTTTATTTTTCTTAGTAATCCGATCCGAATTATTTTTGTTCGTGAGAAGAAAAAAATATATATTTTAAAAATGAATAAGAAAGGCAAAAGATCGATGAAAGTTGGGTTTAAAATAGAATAAAAACGTAACATTAATAGTTTTATTAGAAAACAGTATTAAATATTAATTATTAAAATCCGTAAGTGAAATTTATACAAATCTTTTATAGCATAAATTAAGTTTCTCTGTTATAACAAATTTTTTCATAGAGGCTTTGGTTCTTTGAGGGCAAAATGTCCCTTAAAAATGAATAAAGAAAAATAAATTAATAAAATTAAATTATATTTTAGGGGTAACCGGGAAGTATTTTTCATAAACGTTGACTCGGAAAATGTAAACGTATCGTACTTCGCTTGTCTTAAGCGTTGTACTTTTCAAATAGAAACCACCATGTATAGAGTATATGTTGCAAAATTGACACGTTTTTCTCAGTATTCTCGATTTTTCGCTTTTAAATGACCGGATTTTCATGCCAAAGTAGGAAATACTCGAAATTCTTAAGTATCGAGGGGAAACTTTATCGATTTATAATCGGGGATTTGTTTGCGTTACAGCAACACCGGGTCAATCGAATTGTTACTGAAAGAGGATTTAAGAATTTATCATTACAGACACTTTTTTGATTACCTGCGCGATGAAAACGGAAAATCGAAAAATGAATTGGTAAAAAGGGCGTTTGAAGCACTTGAAAATAACAATTTTAGTCTACTTTGTAATTGTATTTTTTTCTTTCTTTCCTGGAATTGTGCTTTTTACCCACCCTAAACCTTATGATGCAGCGAAATATTTGGCTCTGTCGGAGGCTGTTCTGAATTTAAAGTGAAGTTGCTATTTACATTATATTTATTTATGTTTATATTACGATTTTCAAAAATGTAATGAATACATGAAAAAAAACGCGAGGATGAAAATTATCGATGGAAAGGGAATAAAAGCTACGAAGCTGTAGAGGTAAGTCGTAATTTTAACGAATTAAAGTAAACACCATTATGCGCTATGAAAAAAAATCGAGGGATATTTAAAAACGACACGACTATAGAATACAGAGGTGATATTAGTGGTTTAGAAGAGAATTGTAGAATTCTGAAATAAGAGAAACACAGAAGAAAACAGAGCGTGGCGGAAACGTAGACGATAAGTGATACAGCAAAAAAAAAACAGAAAAAGAAAATGGATCCGAAAAATCGCCAAGAAGTGGGAAAGAGACCGAATATTGGTAGGTGTAATTTTCTTTAATGAGAGTTGAATCGGACGAAAAGCAGGCGGTACCGATAAATTTCAGTTTCTTTCGTTGCCTTCGATTCGGTAGAGGCTATTGGAAAGACTACGGACGGCGCAAAACGGCAGCAGTGACGTACCGAAAACGAGAGGGAGATTACTCAAGAGGAGCACTTTTAGGGTTGATATTAACGAGTTTTTGGGATTAAGAATGGAAGAATTAAAGATATCGCAGCCGGTAAGATTGTAAAATCACTAGCAGAGTTGTTCGTATCTGATATTCACAAAGCCTGTTTTGTCGAATGACATTAGCTTATTGAGGTGGATAATTAAGACGCTAACGAGATTTCAGAGATATATTGATATTTATTATAAAACCGGAATCGGTCGTGGCATAAAGTTCAGTTTTTATTTTTATCCTATCTGTTTTAAAATAATAATTCGATTAGTCGTTTTTATTTATTTTTTTTATCCCCATGAGCTCGTGTATACATACATACATATATATATATATATATATATATATATATATATCAGTGGCGGCTCGTCCATGTGTTCACATTCGCACGTGAACACCCTGGGTTCAACTTTAAAAAAGTAGAATCCCATATTTTTATTTATATTTATTATTTATATATCACTATTAGTAAAATTAATGTTAAAAATAAATTGATTTTACATTTTGAAAAAGTAATTAAGTTATGTCCGGAATTCTTTTAGTGTGAAGGCTACTTGTAACACGTGCGATCGAAAACCGTGTAAGTACAATGTAGTAGTGTGTCAGAAAGATAAAAATGATGTTGTGTTAGTGCATGTGTTACATAGGCTTGATGGAGCACACTCGAATTGTGAACCAAACGATAGGCGTTGTTATTGCAAGATTATATTTTGTAGGTGAGCAGTACTTTAATGAAGTGAATTTGATTATAAACAGAATTAATCGATAAATTTTCATAAAACGATTATATGTTTACATTTTTTTATTGCTTATACCTATATTTGAATTTTGAAGGAAATAAAGTTTGATTGGAGTATATTTATATGTTTATTTTTACTTTTATTTTATAAGAAAAGTGTATTACTGCATCTATATTATATCGGTTGCGTTATTGCGTTGCATACATATACAAGTTAGTACAATATTGTACATTTAAAAATTGTTATGTGTTTAAAATTACTGTGGTTCTATTTGTCAACATTATAATTTCCAAATATTGAAATACAGTAAAAATTGGTTACAACGGCATACCAATTAGCTTTTAGCTTTGAAAGATTTATGCAGATGAATTTAACAAAAACATCACCCTTAATCTTTTTCAATGAAGAAATGAAATTTATATAAACAGAACAGATATACCATTATTTTTTGTTCTGTTTATTTTGTTAGTTTCAACATGTAAAATACTTATTATAAATATAACGTTGACGAAGACCTGTGGTGACCATTGCAAAAAATATTAGAAAAAGACTGCTATACTCATTTTGTTGTAATAAAAAATCGAAAAATTACAAATTTCTTCAAAAGTAAGAAAATATCAAACCACTTCCGTTTTGGTACAGTTTTTTTTCTCTTACTCTTGCTTTATACTGATTTAAGTTTTTTTATTATCATACTTTTATGTACAAAAAAGAAAGTGCGTTGTTTGTGTTTTTGACTAAGAAATATGTGTAGTTATAATTATAAATAAATGATTGCTTATTCAGCGTAATTTATGCCAAAATATTTCGCGTCATTTTCGTAACGAATTGTTCATTAGTAGTAAATTTTGAACATTAAAAAATTATAATGCTTTATTTGATATGGGATATAACGACCAGATTATTCAGCTTTTTGAATGTTTTTATAACTAATTTCTACTGTATCTTATAATTTGTCATTTTATTATACTCTGGTTGGTGAGACATGCATTATGTAAAACTGATGATACTGTTCAAAATGTTGGCTGAATATTTTAGCATAAAAATTTAATTGTTTTTCTTTTTAAGCAAATTCAAAATAATTGTAATAATTGATAAATTAAAATAATGATAAAATATAAATATTACATAGGCTTAAAAAACAATAACAACCAACATTTTGCAAAATTTTAACTTTTGTTTGTTTTTAATGTACTTCAATAAAAATATGTAATGAGTTTTCACAGTTCATATTATTAAAATTAAAATTAAAATTAAAATACTCGTATTTGGTAGAAACCACATTAATTTTAAAAATACTAATAACGTTTTGAATATGTATACACAATCGATCATTGGGAACACAGTTTAGTTTTTAATGATGGACCGCATATATTCATTGGAATATTTTCAATAGTGACGTAGTTTCTACCTAAAATTGTAATTTTACTTAAGGATAAAAAGTGTTAATTATATTCTTACTAAGTTTTTCGACACTAAAACGAATTAAAACATTTTTATGTAGCACAATGTGTGAAGACAGGTTAAATGCTTTAGCTATGTTATCAATTGAAAAACAAATGTTCCACAATATTCCTAACTTTCATGAAACTGTTATAGATTTTTTTTCTTTAAAGAAAGATAGAAGAATAGATTTAGTTTACAAGACTTTTAACTGAAAATTATTAATATGCGCGCAGACACACAGGCACATACATACATACATATATATTAATTACAACGTAATTCTTAGGCTACCCCCCATTCGAAAAAATGTCCCAATTTTATGTAACGCTAAATGTAACGAAAAAATGTCTTATTTTATATAACGGAAGTTAAATGTTAGAATAGGATTTTTGTGGTTATGTTATTTTTTGTGTGTGTTGATGCCAGTAAGAATTACGTTGTAAATTTTGATCATTTTATACATAGTATAGAAGAGAAAGAGACAGAAATGTAAGCAAGAGGGGTCAAGGGGCACAGCCCCTTGCGAGGCCAAAATGGCCGAGTTATATATATATATATATATATATATATATATATATAGTTTTTGATAAATTGTTGTCAATAAATATTTGTGTAATATTTAATATATTTAATTGTGAACCTCCACTTATGTTACTCACGAGCCGCCACTGATATATATATAAATATATATATGTATGTATATTAATTACAACGTAATTCTTAGGCCGGCGTCTATTAGAAAAAATGTCTCAAAAAACGTCCCGATTTTATGTAACGTTTATTATATTTTAACGCTTCAAACTTTTCTACATTTGTCGTTTTCAAACCAAAAGACGTATCATCACCAATAAATCTAGAAAATTCTTCGCTATTTCACAGTTCGTCGTTCCATTTTCGTTTCTGCAATTCACGTTTGCGTTCGGTGGCCGTTTTCGTTTTTGGAAACACATAATGAATACACTTCTTGTTACTGTGCAAGTTGATGAATGAAAAGTCCCATCGTAGGGAGAAGCATGAAAAGAATATAATTGCTAATTTAATAATATAAATGCAAAAAAAAGTATTATTTATATGTGTTGCAGTATGTTAAGTTGTTTCGATAGTTTAATGAAATTTATAGTATAAATTATTGGTTGTATTTTTTTTTTTTTTATTATATAAAATTGGGACATTTTTTCGTTATAAAATCTAATGGGGGCCGGCCTGAGAATTATATTGTAAATTTTGATAATTTTATACAAAGTATAAAAGAGAAAGAGACACAAATGTAAGCAAGAGCGGTCAAGGGTTGCACGGCCAAAATGGCCGAGTTTATATATGTATATATATATACAGTGGTCAAAAACACTTCCATGTATTCTTCTTTTTTTTTTGTAGGGGATTCACTCGCGTTTCAAACTCGTGAATTTGATATAGAAATTCTCATAACGGTTTTGTTCGGACATAATTATTCTATATATTGTATGAGAGTGGAGCAATCGCCGATGGTATTTACGTTGCAGTGAGCTCAACGAAAAATGGATTTTTGATTCTTGAAAGATGTGCTTATGCGTCATAAATGTATGCCATATGGGGGAAGCCGATTTTTCTAGAGTGCGGATTAAGCTGTTTTTTCCGAATAGTACGAAGATGATCGATTTCTGGACCTTCGATACACTCATCAGTCATCGAAATATTTTTCAATTCGATTATAGTAGAAAGAAAGATTTTAGAGGATTCGATTTACTCAATTCGGCCAAACATCGCGGATGAATTCGTCGTTAATTAAATATATTTACGAGAAGTACGCATGGCGATAAGAATAATGTGCAGTGTAAGACGATCGTTTTCGCTATTAAATTATTAACGGACAAACACATATTGACGTTTATTTTGTTTTTACGCTTTTTAACCATTGCTGGGACTATTGAAGTTGATCGAAATTAACTGTAATTTTTTTTTTTTATATGAAAATATCGATACGTTTGCTTATTATACCTAGTGTTTAGGTTCTTAGAAAACTAGAGGATGAGTAGAATATATTAACAACAGTTGAACGACACAGTAGACTAGTACTTTTTTTTTTTTTTAAATTGCAGTAACGGCTAGGAAGTCAAAACATTTATACCGATATCTCAAATGATTATGTAATTTTAATTAAGTAAGTAAAGTAAGGCCTATATTTTAACAAGGTGTCAAGGATTGTGAAGTTAAGGTTTGCAATGTACTAAGCCTAATGGATCTGATGAGAATACTAGGCCAGTTCCTTTCTCTCGACGGCCGCCTTTACTTTCTCAGATTTCTCTGGTACCCAATGGTAAACCTGGGAACGACTTAGATCCGGAACGAGACAAGTCTCGAACCCGTAAGCTCTGATTTGGTAGCCAAGTATCTTAACCACTAGGCTACCTCGTTGTCTAAATAATTAAGAAGAAAAAAAAAAAAACGAACTAAAAACCAAACTTACATAGGGCAGCTGAAGATACCACTCTCTTAAATTACTTCACTTTTATTCGTCTTGCTGCTGAAGACCTCAAGAAGCATTATAAACAACTAATTCTCCCTTCTGCGGAGGAGGAGCAGCGTTGGCATAACTTTAAAAGCAATGAACCTCGGCGGGAGTTTTTAAACTTGACATCTTGCAACTCCACAAATTGGAAGTCCCGCCAAAAAAAAGAGATAAGAGTTACTTGTCTGCGTACTGGACACACTCGATTTACTCATGCCCATCTGTCTACTAATCTCTTTCCTCCCGGCTGCCCTCATTGCGGCGGAGAGAGTTTAACGACTGACCATATTTTTACTTCAAGACAGCCTCTCTTCAGTTTTCTCTTTCTCTCCAAGAGCTTTCAATAATTCCTTCAACTTTAAAGACAAAGCAGTAACTTTTCCTAAATAAGCTAAACTGTTCCATTTTAGTTAGTGCCATTTTTTTTTTTGATAATTTCGTGAGCCCTCGATGTAGCTACGAAGTTCATTAAATAAATAAATAGAGAAAAAAAAATCTGAAATTTTCAATCTAAATTGTTTATAAGATATAACTTAAAATTCGTCTTCTTCTTCTGGTGCCCTACTCTAGTCCTCTGTTTTTTGCTGCTTCCACTTTAGCCCGATAATTATTATAAAATTGAAAAAAAAAAAAAAAAAAACAATGAAAAAGAACTTCTGATAATTCAGTGTAGCTAGAGTTATTCCGGTAGTAAGAAGTCACGGCCACAGACAATAGTAGACCAATAAGAATTAACCTCGTTATCAGTCAGTGAACTATTTTGAATATTAAATCATTTCGACTTATTTTAAATTGTAAACAATTTAAAACCGTTTAAAATATTAAATTCAATACTTTCGACTAATTTTAAATTGTGTAAATTGTAAGTTTAAAATTAATTTTTTTTGACTTTATTTAATTTTGTGCAAAATATAAATTTAGCGGACCGTCTCTCTCATCTCGGTTTTTTTCCATTTCATCTCGTTATTTTCTAGAATTTCCTTTTTTCCGTTACTTTTTCTTTTCTCGCGCGTCATCACTCTGTGTAGCTTTAGTTGATTCGTTTTTGTTATTATTCCGAGTTTATGTTAATTCGCGCACTGCGAATAACAGCAAAAATGAGCAAACTAAAATTTCGGCCAAAAATTAACCGTTGTCACCGTGTTTATTTTATTTATTCAATAAAAAATAACACGGTAAATCACAATTTAAGAAAACCGTCATTTATTGTGATATTAAATGACACCTTAAGATTTAGTACACTGTTTAAAACAGCTAATAATGATGATTATTAAGAGAAATTGAAACATTTTAATACGAACAGATTTACTGGCTATAGCGATTTCTTTTTTCAGTTTTTTGTATTAATTTTTCATTCAAATAAGAAAAAACAAAAAACTGTTTCCAAAATTTTTTGACTGATAACACTAAAAATCGTCAATAGCTACTAAAGAAAGAAAAAAAAAAAAAATCAAATCGGTTAATAAACAAGAGGAGAAAAAGGTACTGAACTGTTTTTTATACATAGATTCCTATAATTTACAGTGTTATGATTTTTTTAACTACAAAAAAAAGAATGAAACTCGGTAAAAACATTGAAAAATAGTTCTAGGTAGGACTACCGGGGTTTGAAAAAACTTAGGCAAGAGTATCGTAATTTATCAAGTTTCAATAAGTACCGGGAGCGTTGCCAGTCAGAAAGGAACGGTAAGTGCGATTTTGAGCGAACGATTAAGTTACATAGGGAAATAGGAATACGGTACATTCATCACTTTTAAGAAAGTTAATTCTTTTAAAGGAAGCGACTGGTTAAGGCTTCGGTAGGAAATTTCCAAGGGAAAATATTTAATAAGACATTGATTGAAGATCTGTTGAATGCGACGACGTGAAGACGGAGCATAATGATTTGAAAGGAACCTCTGGATGTTAGCCAGTGATGAAGGTTGAAGACATGTTACCAGCTGCACTAAGGTTTAATTGAACAGAGGAGTGTAGCCAAAAATGTTTAATGCCAGGCTAAAAAACAAAACAAAACAAAACAAAACAAAAAAGAAAAAATTTCTTTAAGCCGCCAGCAAAGAACAACGAAAATGCAAATAGAAGAAGAATAATGAGTGAGACTAAGGCAGGTAAGGATGTCCGAGATACACTTTCCTAATGATAGAAAGAAAACTAAATAGTACGGGAACGATAAGATAACGCCGGAAAAGCAAAAATGACGAGATAACTTGATGAAGAGCGTAATATTATAAGTAGGATAGGAAGATGAATATCATCGAAGGCACTATATATTAAAGGTGTGTACCTTTATGTTTTATATAATTTATGAACATTGGGGAGGAAAGAATTAATGCAGAACTAAGGCAAACATACTAGATGATTTGTTGTAACGACCAGAAAACTTTTAAGAGAGACGCAAAAAGTTTTCCAGAACAGAAAACGAGAGAATAGGATGACAGGTTTTTTTTTTTTTTTTTTAGAAAAAATAATAAGAATACTTTACTTGAACCAACTATTTGAATTACCCCATCAAATTAAATCATTATACATACAAAAAAAAAGAAAAAAACATGTAAAATTCGGGATTAATTATAAGAAGTCCCCATTGTTAAAATTTTTATATCTACGTAGAACCATGACTGATCGGAATTTATACTGTCCGGAAGGGTAATAATTGATAGTGTGGATAAATTAGACAAAAACGTGGCAATAAGATGATATGGTGTCGACATATGTAGCGAAGAAAGGAAGTAAAAAATTCGCTGACACTGAAGGAAAAAGTAGCCTATTGAAAAAGAGGGCTAGAGTTACTCTGCGGAGCTTTTAATGGAGTTTTATTATCAGAAGATGAAAGAGTCAACTAAAAGCTTTTCAACTTAATAATGATGGCATTGCTGTATGCCATATATCATTCCTTTAATACTATCATTCGCTTACCACTCCCATGTTAAATTCTATATATATATATATATATATATATATATATATATATATATGTATACATGTATATATGTATATACAAACGCACATACATACACGGAATTTAATAAAGAAAAAAAAAGTTTTTTATTTTGTTTCACTTGTTTATTATAATACTATTTTAATAAGTTGTATTTTATTATGATGCGTAATAAAATAAATGATCGATGATCAAAATATTATTCAGGTACATAATCGATTGCAACATTGTGGGTTAGATGGCAGTTGTATAGAGTTATTTATTTTTTATTTTATCTATTTATTCTTTTTTATTCTATTTTATTTTACCTATTTATTCATTTTTATTTTATTTAATTAATCTATTTATTTATTTATTTTGTTTTTTGTATTCTACTCATATATTTGAAATAAGAAAGTTAGTTTCGATTTAGAGTAAATTTGTGTTGAAAGTAACCAAATGATTTGTGTATGCCGGGCCAAAAAAAAAAAAAACAAAAAAAAAACGAACTCGACTTGGAATGGATTTATTTATTTTTTATTTTAATTAATTTACATTGTTACTATTGCCAGGAATTGAATTCCGAATTGACCCGGAATTGAACCCGGAATCGAAACTGAAATCACCTATTAGCGGCTAAACGCTAAAGCGACGATTGTGTCTGTTTCAAAAAATTAGATTTAGAAGAATATTTATTTATTCATAAAGGTTTGCCAATTACGATATACGACACGCAAGAGGAAGAAAACATTATTTTCTCAACTTCAGTAATTAAATATATCGCAACACACAACACATACATACATACACACTCACATACACAAACATATACAATTATTATATGTACGGTCAGCGTACAGAGATTTGGTGATCACCTGTCGATACAACTTAAAAATTTTTCGGAAAAAAGTTTTGAATTTTACTTCGAAAGCAAAATTAGGGGTTATTTTATCAAAGTTAGTAGTCAGTTTTGCGTAAATCGTTCTCGCGGGTATGTAATAAACTTAAGAGCTATAAAAGGTGAAAAATTCTTCAATCACTTACCTAAAATTTCTACCGTATGAATCTGATCGGCGGCGTTTCCGTCACTGATCTGACATGTGTAATCTCCGGCATCTTGCGGCATGACGTCGCTGATTTCCAGATTGAATCCGTCTATTAAACGGAATCGCGAATCTCTGGTCACCATTATATTCGCGGCAGTCAGCACCGCGCTACCCCTTCGCCACAACAGCACATATTTACCTTTAAACAGTTTCACATCAAAAATTCGTTTTAGAAAATGCGAACAAAGTTTCAGAAAATCTAGTGATTTTCCGTGAGGTGCACATGTTTTTCATTGAGAGCGATCTTACAGAGTAATGCAATAAATTTACGATTTTCGACGACTGCAAATTAAAATCGTTAAAAACATCGTTAAACTAAAGAGAATCGTGTCGAAGGAAACGGGCAGATCGTTTTGTTGGGTAAGTCGAAAGAAATAAGTAAATCAAAGCGAGTTCCATTTGATAATATATTATTGTGGAATTCAGTTCTTCTCGTAATGCATTTGGGTGCCTCTAGTTAATCCCGAAAGAATATTATATCGACAATTCCATTTTCCCGGAGACTTCTTTGATCAGATATTAGATGAGAATATACTAGCGCACTTTCGAAAACCTACGACAAACCTATGACACAATTATGAGAAACCTATGGCACACGTATGAGAAAACCTATGACAAACATATGACGAACCAATTATAAAGAAACCTTTGAAAAAAGCCTATGAGAAGCCTATGATAAACCTATGAAAAACTTATGACGAACCAATGAGAAATCTACAAGAAACCTATGGTAAACTTGTGGCAACCCTATAACAAACCCATGATAAACTTATGACAAACCTATGGTAAACCTATATCAGACTTATGACAAAAACCTATGACGAACATATGGCAAGCCTATGGTAAACCTATGGCGAGAAAAAACTTGTAACAAACATATAACACCTCCGCTTTGATAGAACACTTTAACTACTGCGCTACTTATGAAAAAAAAAAAAAAAAAAAAAAAAAAGAATACGCACGTTATTTAAAGCGCACTTTAAACCGATGGAACAGAACAGTAAGTGAATGAAATGAAAAATGTTTCATTGACATAAATTGTGGAAAACCAGGCACAGAGGAGGAATACTGGTCGGAGGTGATTATATTGAAATCGCAGTGAAATAAAAATGATTCGAAATAAACATTTATCAATTAACAGTTGACAGCGCTAATTTGTAATATTTCATCGTAGTTTCTTCTATTCGTTAACAGGTTTTTCTGCGGTTGCACGATAAGGTTCGCGTTAGATTTTAATACTGAAATGCGGTGGATTTGCCGGGATCTCACTGAAAACTACAGAGGGGTCAAATAGGTATTTTACTAAACAAATTCCTAGTACCTCTAGTGTGTAGTTGTTGGTTGAGAAAATCGCACTAGCTTTTGAATAAACTGTGTACCGTCACGGATGATACATAGCTTCCTTTTTTGTTT
Source organism: Icerya purchasi (assembly GCA_039619475.1). NCBI lineage: Eukaryota > Metazoa > Arthropoda > Insecta > Hemiptera > Monophlebidae > Icerya > Icerya purchasi. The sequence continues at coordinate 385,986,424 of CM077116.1, read as the reverse complement.
TTTTTTTTTGTTTTTTGTTTTTTTGTATGATGTTAGTGACGGCATTAACTTAATTCTTAACTTGAAAAACTATTTCAGGATGGAGATACGCACGCGACAAATAATAATTTACGCAAGAGATACAGCGAGCAGTTTCGCACAACTAATTACAGGTATTACATGGAAATAAGCGAAAGAGAACTCGGTCTGAGCAGCTATTCTCACTCGTACGCCGATTAAAATATAGCGTCTTCGTTATTAGAGAATGTTACACTTTCAAGATGACGAAATTTCATTTGACGCGCGTTAACGCGAAATGTTCCTTAACGCATTACAGTCTAAGCCTGTCTGAGCACGGATTTCGAAGTTGACTTGATGTGACGGCGCATTTACGTAATTTGCCGGGGAGCCTTTGCAGTCTAAACCCGTGGTCTCGGACGGTTTCTTAATTTACTTCTGATAGCGGGACCCGCCTCTACCTTTTTTTGTTTAAAAATTTTACCTTTTAAAAAGAATTAAAAAGAATTTCGACTAACCGTTTTGTATTTATTTTCGGAATTTTAAGATACCGTCAGCGATTTTTATCCTAATTCCAAAAAACAATATCACAAATGTCGCGTTTTTAGTGCTATTCCTAAGAGAGGAGAAAAGATCCCCACGAACAGATTATAAGAACTGACGGAAAGTTTCTAATATTAAAATCACGTGCCCTAATTAAAATGAAATCATTTTAATGGTGTTCATAAAGTAGGAACATATTACTTAAACACTAGCAAATTGCAGCTATAGAGCATCTTCCAATGGACATCTAATGGCCTTGGTTGAGGAATTTTCAATAACGCCATTAAAATCGTATTCCCCGAGTTTCAAAATGTAATTTCAAAAATACTTTTATCATTGAAAATTTTCGACATCGGAAAAAAAAACAAACAAAAAAAGCACCACGAAAGAAACGCAGAACGAATTTTCGGTAACAAAAAGCATTAAACTTATGAAACACCTGTTTAGAGACTAGGGCCAGTTTCGTTTCCATTGTTTTTTCTCCCCGCTAAAACGTTCATTTATAAATATCAGTGATTCTTTCCGCGTAAACGGCACCTATGCGCAATAGTCGCAGAGATATCGGAGTTTTCCGGATTTGTCCGGTGACATGAATTTCAACGACATTGCCATTGAGAAAGCTGACTCACCGGAGAGACATTAAAATCGCGTTTCTTAGATATGGACACACAGAGAGTCGAAATTAACCGTAAAGTGTAAATTTATCGTCGTTAGCTCAGCTTTTCTAAAACTAATAATTGCCTATTATTATTATTATTATTATTATTATTATTATTATTATTATTATTATTATTATTATTATTATTATTATTATTATTATTATAATAATTGTGCGTAATATATAAACAATTTTTTACAACGAGACAAAATTATCGTTACCCGATCTTTTTCCAATACAGTATTCGGACAATCGTTCCACTAAAACACGATTTCTGGCAAACTTCATTTACAGTTGCGTTGCTTTTTTTTACAAAATTGATGTAACGATTCCAAAAGCTTAACTTGACCACGCCTGTAAGCGCGCCCGAAATGATTTTGAAGCTGACCGAAAATCAAGTAAAACTCTGTATTCCTTTTTTCGAATACTGGATTTTCACGGAAAGAATAAATAAATTGGACGCCGCGAACTTTTGCTTTTTCGATGTATCTCTTTGAAGGAACTGCTGTTTTATTTTAAACGTGAACTCCTTTGCCGCAGTACTTTCGGCTGATCGTTAAATTTCGGCGAAATTTAAACTTTGTCGGTTAGAAAATGTGGCGGAGCACTTGGCGATTTATGTAGTTGCAAAAGTTAAATTTTATTCGCCGTTGAATTTTCTTCAAGCCGTTAAAATAATAGTGTTCTCTCATATTGCGAAGGAGAACCAGAAAAGAAAAAAGAAAAAATAAGAAATAGGATATATTTAAAAATGATGGTTTAAGAAAAGAGCAGTTGGAATACCGAGAAAACATTTGTAAATCAGCTGTCGTCAAGGTGCTAATTAAAAAACACGAGTTCTAGAAAGAGTGATAGCTTGCGATGCAATCTGTAACTTATATATTTTGTAATTAACGATTTAAATATTTCACGCGCGCATCAGAGCACAAGAAATCTACTTGAGAAATAATAAAAAAAAAAAGAGTACCGAAGACACTTACAAGAACAGAGAAGAATTGAAACTATCGTTCATTAACATTCATTGACTTGCCCTTATGCAGCTGTCTACTCAGTTATTCGGAAGTATTCCCCGTAGATACCGATAATATGTATACGCGTGTATATTATTATTATTATCAGCAAATGCTTCGGTACTTCTAGTCATGCAGCGAGTCCGAAAGAAAAAAATTGAAAAAGCAGGGAAGAATCTAGTAGAGATTAACCTGAGAGTATAGGAGGAAAGCGATTTTTAGCTTGCTAATAAAAATTTGAGAAGCCGCTATTTGAACACGCGAAGAAAAGTGCTTAATGCGTAAAACACGATAGTCGTAGTGGTTGAATTTAGATTTACTGGGGTTACTTTCACGTTGCGTCCATCAGGGGCTGTGAGTACTTTTCATTGACATCAGATAGTCACTGAACGCGCATTGAAAAACAGACTCATAACAGCAGTATTATGCCAGAAGACGCAGAACTACCAACATCAATGGAATACACATTATTAAGAGCGTGCGAAAAACAGTGGAGAACTGAATGGGCAGCTGCTACAACATTCTTAAGAAGCATAAAGCCCACAGTTGAACCATGGTGGCCACCAAAAGGAACATCCAGAAACGACTTTAAGATCCTCAGCCGACTGCGAATCGGGCATATCGCTATTTCCCACAAATACATAATCGATAAAACCCCGCCTCTGGCTATGTGCCCCCTGTGCGGCCAGATAACAATACCAACAGTCTCTCATATACTGCTCACCGGCCAAAAGATGAAGGTATTACGAAAACAACTGGACTTGCTGGGAAACATAGAGTGCATACTTTCTAATGAATCAATAAACAAGCCTTTGTTAGAATGAGTGGCCTAACACAACAAATCTAAATAACCTCTCCTTGTGTGTGCTGTAATGACCATAGTAGTTACAAACAGCGCACACAATTTAAAAAAGGGAAAGGAAAAAAAAACAAAAAAACAGCTAAACAGATCGACACCATTTAACTAATAAAGTACTTCTTTATTCTGACGGGGCGACCAGCGCGCGTTATACACTTCACATTTAACCGACATGTGACTAAATGTATAGAGACACACTACCGCTGACCGCAAAACCTGTGACTATGATAAAATTACATTCACACGCCCGCATCAATTTTCTTTCATATTCTATTGCCATCTATAGTCATGAAAATTTCAAAAAACAGAAAAAACCAGCCTATTTAGGCAGTTTTATAAATGCGCACCAGCAAAGTCGCGGAAGTTTAGAAAAGACTTTGTTGATGCGAGCAAATGTGTATTCACTTTTTAGATAGATTTCTTAATGCGGTTGTAATTCTCTTCTAAATGATATCAATTTTTTTTCATTATGAGGCAAAGGTGCTGCAAATTACTCTGTATAGTCCTTAAATTAAAGCCGTTTAATAATCGATCCTTTTTATGTATTTATTTAATCTTTTAAAATTCATTTTGCTTTTTGTCATTCACCTAAATTATTTACAGCAGATTTGTTAATTTTAAATTTAAGTATCAATTTTTTCGGGAAAATAAATTTATTTATTTATTTTTTTGGATTAAAAAAAAAAAAAAAAGAAAAAATAGCTTCTTAATTTTTATTTGTGTAGTAGCATAGAGAGTTAATTCCAATTCAACAGATTCGCTACTACATACATGGTGTGTGTATATATTTAATCTCAGTTACCGACACGTAGGAGAACAAAAAAAAAAAAAGGAAAGAAGGACGTGTTTTGAAAAAATCATCGAATAAATCAACTAAAAGTCAGAATACAAAAGAAAGGTTATAAGAGAACCGTCGTCTGCGGTAGAAAAAACCGAATTGATTATTGAAATTATCGTTTGTAATAACGTTATAAAAAAAAACAAATTCTCGTTCCTAGATGTGACGCTTAATAACCGTATTTTTGTTTAATTTATCATAGCGGGCCTGTTTTCTTTCGATTAACTTTCGACTCGTTTGTTTTCATTCGACGCCTAAATTTTTACGAGGTAAGTGCTTTCTTTTAAAAGCTTTTTTTTTGCCCACACCCTCTGTTTGCAATTACTTTCATACTATTATAATCGGTTCCTCCGAAATTTCACCGTAATTAACACACGTAACACACTCGCTGAAACTCACTGCGTGTACAGACACTTCTGAATAGGAAAACGGCTTTCAGAAGAAAACAGGCACATCTCGGCGTTACACTACGCTATGGAACTGGCAGATGGCAAAATTACAGGTGTAACACAAGAAGAGAATCGGCTTTATCGTCGAAATTATTGAAATTTTAAATGTTTCGGAGCGATTTTGTAAAATTAATAAAAAAGCAACTCGTCAAAAATGTAATAAGAAGAAAAGAATCCAAAAAAAAAAAAAAAAAAAAAAAAAAAAAAAGAATGAAGAAAGAAAAAATAATATACGCGCGGAGTTAGGAAAATTTGTGTGCCCATGAAATTCGGGAATTACAAAGAACAAGGGGCATCGCGCTAAAGTACACTTTGGCGAAAGTTTAATGAATTTGAAGAGAAAATACCTATCGGGCTACACTGTTCGAAAAAGTAGAAGTGCTTTGGCAAGTTTTCGCGAAACGAACGAAACTTTCACTTTTACAGCGAGAATTTTCGCAAAAAGCTGATCATAATTTATCTGTTTACTTTTCTAATTTTTTTCAAAGGGACCGACCGAAGACAAAAAAAAAAACCCGGCGCGATACAAAGAGGAGGAAGACTAAGGCTGGAATTTTTAAATAATCCGCTCGACAACGGAAAGAAGAAAGAAAAATAATTTCCGACAAATAAAGTTAATTTCGTGATGCACGGAACATTTACAAGAGGGCAACAACATATTCTTCTCCGGGGCAAGATTGAAAACTTTCGGTTATTATTAAATGGCCCATGTCGTCACAGGGCCAATTTTCATTTATTCTTGTTCCTTTTTATCGTTATTTGGTTACTCGTGATTTTAATTCTTTTCTCGCCGATGCGCTTTCCGCACAATTACACTAGAACACAAGAAGATTAAAAAACGCGCGCGCGACAAAATTTTCATATTAAACGCGAAGAAACGAATTTGGAAGAATTTTAAAACGGCTGACACATCGGATAATTAGTCTTTCTGCTATTAACGATTCCAAGCGACTATGATGCTAAAAAAAGACACATTCGTCTTCCGACTGTAATGTCGCGGTCTCCATCGTAGCGCGCGTGTGCAACTTTAGCGGTTTAAAGTTTCAAAGTTGGGTACTTTTCGCGGGAAGTAGATAATCGAGTTTTTTTCTTTTTTCTTTTTGTGTGTTCTTATTATTTCGGCTTCCAGTTGAAAAACGAACGTATCCATTTTGGAGTCGCAAGGTGTTCCTACCGCTGTAACTTAATACAAGGGTGTGTAGTTGATTCGTTTACATAGTGTTACATGGAAGAAACACTCTCTGGCTACATATAAAGTGTAGAGAGCGTTATGGCATGTAATAACAAGAAACGTGAAAGAAACGGTCTTCTTGTGCCGTACGCGGCCGGGAGTTTAGCAAAAAAATTTTCACACCGTAGCACGCGAGACGCACTGATTGTTCTAACGTGTGTAAGCCGCCATAAGTATGAGCTGTCTAGGTCAGCGGCCAATTTAATCATAACAGGGCAATCCGAGCAGCTGTTTTAAAGGGGACGATGACCACCGTAGCGAGAATGTCTGGTTTAGCTCAATGGGAATTCAGCCTTTTTTCTGCGACCTCTGTGTGATTGTTAACGCTAAAACCTTCCAGTGTTGAATAATATTTTTTTTTGTTTTTTAGTTCCCAAGTCACCTAAGCTTATGTCAGTACGTCGACTACTAATCTTACCAATCTGAATTCGTCGGCAGTACTTTGAAGACGAAATAAAACCCGAAAAAAACATTGTTCTCATTTTCGTTAGTAAATTGTATTTACTTTGAGAAGATAATAATAATAATTCCTGTTAAGTTATCGTTCATTGCGGGGGGGGGGGTTAAAGCTCACTTGTCCATTTTGGTAGGTTAACCGAAAACATCAAAACAGTCTTCTAAGACTTAGCTGACAGAATTGAAATTTTCACGCGAATGTTGCGTCGAACTTTGTCTTTAATTTGGATTTCGATCATTATTTATTGGTTCACCTTCTTCTTTGACAAGCGGTTATGCCAGTAGTAAATAATATGTTTCCCCTCTTCTTTAGGATCAACAATTTGACCAATTTTCGGCAACCTCGCGTTCACTGCTGCTCCGTCCTCTCTTAGCAATCGACAAGCAGCTGACAATCCGTTGCAATACCGTTAGTCAACGATTAGCAATCTCTGTAACGTGCGAAATACAAAGCTATCAGAAACGAAGGCGGAAAACGAAGTTAGTTAAAATGTAGCGCCGAAACGAACATTAACAAGCGTAAGAACGGTGTGTGTAATGGACCGGTTCGCAGCGATAGGGGGGAGATGAGGAAATAAAGAGCCGACGCTAGCGAGTAAAATGCGAAAACGTTCCGTCGAATGGGGGAATATTAAAAATTTTACCGAGAAAAACAATTGCGGATAAATTATTTAACCCTTTCTCCTTCCGGGCGAGAGGTAAGGAAAAAAAAAAACCCGGGAGAAAAATGAATACTAGCGGAGGGGCATAATTTAATTTTAGGGGGCGGCGTCGCTGGGGGAGGTTCGAAGCAACAGCGAGCGGGCTAGCGGGAATTAGTCGGGCGTTTAGTAGTTCTTTGTGTTTTTCGGCGGGAAAACCAGGTTATAATTTAATGTAAGCACGATAATGGAGTAATTAGCACACGGAGCAGCCTTCTTCAAGGGAAGGACGCCATGTGACTAGAATGTTTCGGGAGTTGGGGGGTGCTATTTTCTTTGCGCAACTAATATTGCGAGCTAGTTTGCAGGAGAAATGCAAAGTTCAAGTCCCCTAGCAATAATTCCTTATATACGAGCGTATCTATATAGATATGCGCATTTAACGCCGATGATATTAACGCATTCCACTTTGCTTTCCTCGAAAAGTGATAAAACTATGTCGGGAATTTTAATATCCAAAAGTCGTCAATCTTCGATATTCGCGCCTATTGAACTTCTCCTCGGCTTCTTTTCTCTCCGTAATAATTCCTTTTCCTTTCCGCTGCGCTATCATCCGCTTTCTTAATGAATACCGCGCAACCGCCGAAACGGGCACTAACTTCCCGGCAGCCAGACAAGACAACTCTTGTAATTACGTTAAAGTAAGCCAGAAGCGCTGAGCAGACTCCGTAATAACTACTTTTTGAAGTCGGCGCACCCTGAGCTCGTTGCTTTGTTTATTCTCGGTCTATTCACACCGGTTCGCCGCCAATTAAGCGCCGGTTATAAAGTTTCCCATTTTATCTGTATCCTCGTTTTTTTTTTGTTTTTTTTTTTTTATTTTTTTTTTTAGGGGAGTACTTTTATTTTTTCCTACCATGCGATTTTTAATATACAAAGGAGCTTTTTAGCTTCAGCTGAACTATGGACTGCGCTAAATGAGGTTTTTTTTTCTACTAAAATATGCTAATAAATCTTTATATATGTACCCAGAGACATATGCATATTACATATATATGTCATACATCTTCTTTTGGTTATTCAGTCCTATAGTACTGGTCCATCACGATGTATGTCTAATTATGATTCATACAAATTCTCTTCAATTGTATATGTATACTGCTGCATTCCCCCACCTGTTTTTTTCTATTATGTTCGCCATCGTTTGTCTAGTCTTGGAATTTTTGCCAGTTATTTTATAACCTTCCAACGCTGATTCCGTGTGTGTGTGTGCAATACAGATTAACCTTTCTATCGTTCGTCAGATGGAACGCTATTCCGTTACTCGATCGAATACGCTTTGATTGGTCGTTTTATTAGTCGATGAAACTTAGCGACGCCAACACTGAAAGCCTCTAATTTCTGTCTATTCTTTAGAGGGAGCCTATAGCCACTGGTCAGATTTTATTATACATTTCCGTATGTGAGGGGACATGTTTCGTCGAGTGATTAGGGCCGTCTCTTTTCACGAATGTTGCTTTACGATTATACACCTTCCGTAATTCATTGTCCTAAATATTTAAATACATTTCCATCGCTTTTTTCTTTCTTCTCCAGTTTTACGTTAAGTTCACCGGTTCTAATGCACATCGATTTTCTTATGTATACATATATATATATATATATATATATATGTATAATTCAGCCCTTCGTGTTTCACAAGGGGCTCCGTTCTTCGACGCTGCCTAGGGAAACTCACGAAACCCAGCTTTATCACTCCTATACTTCGTATGGAACGAGCAAAATTGACAGCATCATTCTATTTTCGAGTGCGTGACAAAAAAAGAAGTAAATCCGGGACAAATTTTTGTGAGAGAAAAAATTTTTTTATGACAGAAACGTTATTTCCTAGCAATCCATTTTGTCGATTCTTATATATATATATATATAACGTTTTGGAATGAAAGAAGTAATGGGGTCGGGCTAAAATGACGTTGTCATTAATATTGTTTTAATTTAAGAGATTTTAAATTTTGGCCGAATGAAATGCTGCAAGATCTGTAATCTTGATATAACACAGCGAACATTTTAATTGCAAAGTGCAGTAATTTCAATCATCATGGATTACAGTCTCTCGCGGTAAATCACGTTTCCACTTGATATGTATTTCGACGAAAAAATCTCTGATGCCGGCTAGCATAAAAATAAGCGAAAGGTATAAGAAATTTAAGCAACGGTGACTGGATGGAAATTTTATGTGCCAATTGCGGCGATTCGGGATTGAGTGGTGCAAAATTTTAAAGGAGCACAATTGACGATTAAGTGACCGAACTAGACGGAAAAACGGTAACGCGGTTTTTTTTTTTTTTTTTTTTTTGTTTTTTTTAAATTAAAAACGAACATTGTTTTTTAGTTGTCGTAAAATTAGTTGCAATTAAATTGCCGGCCCGTTTCGCGGGAAATTACAAAATTTCTCGCCGATCGGTCACGGTTCTTGCAACATTTTTCCTATAAACGTGCAATCAATAGTGCCTCGCGTCTAGCGAAGAAAAAAGAAGAACAGAGTTATGCAAATATGGAAAACGGAATATATACAGAAGATTAAAATTGTAGGTAAGTGCCTAAGAAAAATATAGAAAGCGGCTAATAGAAGAAAAAAAAATGGGGAAGGAAACACCGCTATAATCAACGCTCATCGTATATATACACATACGATTGCTATTAGATCAGTCAGGACTTAGGCCTTGGCGTTGAGTTGTGTAAAAATAATGTAAGCAGTTTGTAGAAAAATAGCAGGCGTAACTTTACGTCTAACACTAATGATGTATTATATAGAGATTTAAATGTTGTTCCGTAGGATATTGTGAAACAATGTGCTCGGAAAACGCATACAGACATCGGAAAGTTACCCAAATATTTTTTGGCTTGTCAACTGTTGGATACCCCACCTGTGCTACTAAAACGCAATAAAACCCTAGACCTCTTTTTTAGGCCATTCTCCCGCTATGTACGTAACTGAAAATATCACTTAGACTGAGATGTAAAATGGAACAAAAGCAAAGTTAATAAAATGGAAACTGTACTGAAATCTTTTTCGCTTAATCTATCTGCTTTTTGTAGTATTTTTCACTTCCGGACATTTCGCTTCCTTTTTATCAGTTTCTAAAAAATACGGTACGTGGTACGGATTTTTTTTTGTTTCTTTGTTTTCTTATTCTTCCGGCTGTGTTTCTATTTTGTAAAAATGGTGGTGATAGATTAATTCTTTTTATTTAGCCGCGCACAGAGTTCCGACAGTGGGGAAAGACCTCGGCGCGCAGTATTGATCGTAAATTACAGACGGATTGAAATGCGCGTATGACGTAGCAATTTTGAAATTTCAGAAAAATTTCACCGGAAAATAAATTTATTAAAATTGCTGCGAAGCAAGTTCATTGTAAAATAGATAGATCTTAATGATAAACAGATATATTATGGAGCAATGCGATTCCAGAACAGCACAGGAAATGAACAGGATATTGTATACTGATTTTGACATACTTATAAAAAAAGAAACGATAATAACATGACATATTTTTAGAGTGCTGCAGTAAGGGTTTTTTGCCACTTCTTCCACTCAGCCATATAGGTCCGAAGTGGTGGTAGTTTTAGAGTGTTAGGGGACTGACGGATCGATAACTTGACTTTCAAAAAGTGCTCACTTTGTAATATTTTGAAGAATAAACGATTTGAATTTTAATTTGAATGAATAATAATAATAATAATAATAATTTCTTTAAAAAAAGTAATGATATCCCATCAAAAACATTAATTTTAAAAGTAGGAGCCAAGTTCAATATTAAGAATATGCGTGGTTTTGAGATCTAAGTGAGTGTCAAGTTTTGTAGATGAGAAGAAAGAACAAGCAGACTTTATCATCCGCCGTGAATAGTGACCAAAAGGTTTCTAATAGAGTTAGCGGGAGAATTGGCAGATTTCAATAGATTTCTAATCTCGGGGGGGGGGGGGTCATGGTGTACATATATTGGTATAATTTGCGTTATTTTGATTAAAATATTTTCTAATTGTTGAGAACTAAATGTTAATTAAAAACTTAAATAATTTTCAAATTCGAGATTTTTCAATACTTTTCAGGCAACTTAGTTAGTAGTTTAGACATGTGAATTAATTAGATTTTAATTTCCCGTCACTATCAGAATCGACCTGTAGTGATTGTGTGGAAACGAAGTCTATACGCAAAAGTGTAGATAGAAGTATAATTAAATATACCTATATATATATATATATATATATATTAGAAGTATTACTGAGTAGATTGACCGGCATACGATCTGATATGTGCTATAAAAAGAGCGAGATGTAAGAACTCAGTGATCGATCGAGAAATATCACTGAAATTCTTTACTTAAAAAATAAGCAAGATAAAAGTAATAATTGAAAATTTAAATAGACCGCTCTGCGGCTGCTATTCGTGTGTCGATATATACAAATGCCAAATGCCTACGACATTTTTATGCCGGTGTTAATTGAAAAATCACGCAACATTTTTGTAATGATTAGACATGTAAGGTGTATAAGGAACTTTTTTGTATTTGGATAATATAATGTTTAAAAATAACATGGACAATTAAAAACAAACAGTTCCATAACATTATCATTCATTGGGAGTATAGGAAGTATAGGCAGGATAGGGAGTATAAGGAGAGTCCCAATGGCAAGTTCTAGAGGATCGAATTATATATATATATATATGTTAATTACAACTTAATTCTTAGGCTACTCCCTATTAGAAAAAATGTCCCAATTTTATGTAACGTTTGTTACATTTTATAGGATTTTTGTGATTATGTTATATTCATATAGGGGCTGATTTAGAATTAAGTTGTAAATTTTGATAATTTTATATAGAGTATAGAAGAGAAAAAGACAGAAGTATAAGAAAGAGGGGTCAAGGGGCACAGCCCCTTGCGAGGCCAAAATGACCGATATATATATATATATATATATATATATATATATATTTACACACGAACACAGATACATACACAAATACAAAAATACATACAAATATTTGTTTAAAAAATGTTTTTTTTTCTCGCATTACTCCAAAACATAAATATCTGTTAACAAAAATTTTCGGTTTTCGCGGTGATTACAACTTGCCTCCGTGGGGAGCAGCGGAACAGTATAGTACACAGGCGCGATCTATCGAACCTTAAGTATAGAATAGGATGTTAAATTTTGTTATTCAATAGAATGCGTTTAATGGGATTTAGTGTATTTAGCGTGTTATCGTATTTTCAATTTAACTGGAGCAAGACGTATTTATTGCGTTTTATCCGCTTTTAGAAATATTCAGAAAAGGGAAGGAAGAATAGCAACGATGCGATATTAATGGCCGTAATAATGCAGGAAATTACGGAAAATTTGTTCTACACCGAATTAGTAAAGATGCATTCGGGCTTGGCGTTTTCCCTCCGAACAGATGGGCATCAGCAGATAAAGGCGAAAAAATATTTCACGGATTAAGCAAGTGCGACCGGGGGCAGGCGACCGACTTGCTCGCGATGTATTTACCGATAAATTGGAACTGGGTGCGCGCCTGTGTAACAGCAGCGGATTAGTGGCGGAAAATATTTTTCGGAAAATCTGTTGTTCAACTTGGTCTGTCACAGTTAAGCGGCAAATATGTTAAAAGAAGATTATCATCCGCTTGTAAATTGAGCCGATTAGCCGTAAATCTTTTTCTATTATCTTGCGCAGCGGTGTGTGTGCGTCACAGCGCACAATATATGTATATATATATATATATATATATATATATATATATATGAGCGCACGCGTGCATACGTGTACAAATATAAGTTTTGCCGAAACGTTGCTTATTTCCGAATCTGAAGAAAAGAATGTGTCAGAAATGTATCGTGCACGACGCAGAGTACTTTAAGAATCATTTAAAGGGTCCCGGCAGTTACCGAAAAATTTAAGAGCGCCTATGAACGGTTGCGTTCATTCGGAAAAGGTTTTGAACAAAATTTCGAATGGATAACAAGCAGAGATGGAAAAGGTACTTTTTTTTTTTTTCTTAAAAAAATTACACGCCAATTTCGGAGATTATTAGTCGATTGCAAAGCTCCAATCTCACGGTTCCAATAATAATGAAAAAAAAACAGTGAAAAAGACGGCAACGATATTATCAGTCAACTGAGAAGATTAGACTTTCGGGAAATTGATTTGAAAATGTACCAGCTTATTTTGATGCTAGCTGATGGAAAAGAAAAGTTTTGCTAAACCAGTTTACAAGAAAATGCTTCCTGGCTAGAGCAGCAAGAAGAATTCAGAGTGCCGTTTGCCGGTTAGGAGGAATTAACCCTTGTTATAACGTAAGACGCTGCTGTTTCGTTAGTCGAATTCCGCCATCGAAGATCTAGAAAAATAATCATTACTCTGGCTTAATGTCCGTTGCTTTTTAAATTCGGAAAAAAGGAAAATAGAAGAAAAACAAAACGATGAAAACTGAGCGTTCGTAGGAATTTCGTTAACAACTTTTAATAGGAAACAAAATAAAGTCTACTGTTGTGTAGGATAGCAGGCGTCGGAGTTCTAATAATACAGTGTGATTTCAGAATACAAAAGCCGGTTTATTATTTAGTCGAACGGAATGCGCATTATGCATTAACTGATATTAAGAGGTTCTCTGTCATTATCCCGTATAGCGCCGATAGTGAAATGATTTATATATTTCCTAAAAAGATACACGTATAGCTCGATTTTCGAACCTCGCCATGGGGCATTCCGGGAGACTATCGGATGATGGTTTTCCCATAATCTTATGAAATAGTCAGTTTCATATTTAAAAGAAGAATGATAATTTACGTTTTGCATAGCGATTTCTATTACATCATTTTTAACTTCGAAAAAAAAAAAATAAACAAATACACACAGACACAATATATATATGTATGTATCATATATATATGTATATATGCACAATTTGATCTTTCGGATTGAACTATGCGGACTCCTCTTATAGGCCCCCAAATGATAATCCTAGAACAGTGTTGATTTTTATTGACCACATTATTTTTAAATGTTACGCGTAATCGATACAAAAAGGTTACCAGATGATTAATCTACATTCGCGCATACATTCCATTTCGGGCTCGCTTATTTCTGACATATTCTGTTTTCGTATTCACAAAATGGAATGTCTTTTACACACTGCAAAAATGTAACAAATTTCGTATAGCAGGATTTCTACATTTTTTTTTTTAGCGTTATTTAGAAATCCCAATAAAAAACCGGTCATGTTTCTTTTTCCCTCCTATTTTTGGGCACGCCAGCCCCAAAGACCTTCACACAGAAACCACGAGAAGAAAATGAGCAGTTAGTTACATGAAATCCGTTAGGTTTTCACGTTTATAAGAGATATTTATATTAAAAAATGAAAACAGAACGAAAAACTCCTGATTACCTTCAGCGTAAGAATGTCACAGCCATTAAACATCGTAGTACAAGAAAAAAACAATTTACCGTCAACTAGCAAAAGTACCGCGTTTTTACTCGTTTTACTCGTTTGACCAAAATCACGCCAGCTGGCCTGCTTTTAATAGTTTGTCGGTAATCAAATTGTGTTCTTTTTTGTACGCGTCCATACTTTTTTTAACCGTATTTGCGCTATTGTACGACTGCGTAATTTTCACGCTAGGAATAATAGAACACGTAACGGAAGTATTATGTTGTTTTTTTGTTTTTTTGAGTGCGGCGTCAACTATGGACATTAGGGCGCAATTGAAATTGTTGAAAGCCCCAAAGTGCAGCAGCGCGAACTAAAATACCACACTACTTCACGGCATCTGACGCGGTTAATGAAATCCACGAGTTGTGTCGTCAATTTGATATTTTTACACAACATCGTAAATTCAGAAATGACGTGGTTGGTTAAAATCGATCCTCCTACAAGAATTACAGAAGACGATGATCCAGCTGGCGGTGTTCTAAAGATAAATAAGTAATAAAAGAAAATATTCCATTATAATAAAATAAACTTTAATAACAAACAATATAGATCAATAAATTAGATAAATACCTATTTAGAAACGTTTTCGGCATCATCAGCTAACACTAACTTAAAGGAAACTTAAAACATACTCGCTGTTTTAAGTTTCCTTTAAGTTAGTGTTAGCTGATGATGATAGGTTATGCCCGAAAACGTTTCTAAATAGGTATTTATCTAATTTATTGTTCTATATTGTTTGTTATTAAAGTTTATTTTATTATACCATTTTAACAAACAGGATGTATTCACCTACATTTAAAATATTCCATTACTGTGGACTTTTCCCGCTTATTTGACCGAAATTACGCTAATCGGAATATATTTATTGTTTCATAAGAGAATAGCTGTTTCTTAAAGTATTGATAGATATGGCGCAAATGCTTTAGAATATCGAATTATCGTGACTTCGCTAACAAATTAAGCCTACTTTTTCGCAAGATTTTTGTTTTATTTAGAAATTCCTATTGTTTTTCCTAATGACCAATTTGCTGTTATCCGCTGTTTATTTTTTGGAATGTCACTGTCTGACGTTAATTTATAAAGGTAATTAATTTAAACCTAGTTGAATCGATCGCGGTGGAAGTTTTTTCTTTTCTCTGCGCCTCATTCGGGCAATAAAAAACAACATTCACTAACGCGGAAACCTTCTCCTGTCCGATGCCTTTAAGTAGAGACACCAACGCATTTAAATATTATTCATTAGGAGAAGTACTTTAGTCAGGGACGGTTCTCGTTGAAATTTCATAATTATCGTTAATAATTATCATTTCTCCACATTAACGGCAGATCTAAATAAAATGAACGCATAGCGGAGGTTTGTTTCTTCTTCTAAAATGTAAATCCTAGCTAAGAGAATATCTATATATTACAGATACAGTGCAGCTCTCATTCCGGTAGTTCCGCTGGCTATTTTAATCTTGCGATATTAATTACTTTGAATTTAGACATCGATGATACTTTATTGAAACAATTAAAGACTAGTTCGATGGTTTGGCAATTTACTATCTAAACGCTGTAGTAATTTTATATATTTACAGATACGGGCCGGTTAATGCTGTGCGCTATTATTTGACGGGGGTTTATTAAAGAGATTTAAGCCGTCGCCTGTGTAGTCGGTTTTCACTGTCGGACTGCTGGCTATAGATAAGACACTATACTTAATATATGTAATATATAGGCGAAAAGTATTTATTATGTACCGAAAGTTCAAAATTAACGTTGAATAACGGTAATTTTAATTACAAATGTCACCCTCTCACTTATGAAATTGAACACAAATACGTTAACATTCTCAATAAAAATGCACAAGTAAGTTTCCCTGCTGGGCTCTTGGTCATTGTGGTACCGGTATGAATGAGGCTGTCGATGCTGTGACGGAGGGGGCTGTTTTGGATGATGACCGCCTTTATTCCTTCAAAGTTGATAGTAGGTAGAGTGGATAAATTTTATAAATATTCAGAACCGAGGCAAAAGCTATATGGTGCAGTCGGACTTCTCTTTTTATACCTCGGTGTTATTTCATTCTAGAATTTCTCTAATTAGTCCCCGTAAACATGAGATTACTATTTATCGGTGCGATATGATGTAGGGCACTTTTGGATGGGTTTGAGTTTTTCAAGCTTCGCTGTTTCATTACACATCGAACTTCTTGGAGGGCATTAATGCCGTTTAACTGTAATAAATACGAACATTGCCGAAGTTCGTTTTTTCAACGATTAATGCTCCGCTTATGATCTTTCCTCCTCATACTATTTAATAGCTTTTTGCGTCATATAACGACCAGGTTCTTGCTATTTTATTTAAATTCCTTTTCCAAGTTTAATTGTTTAATTTGCTCGGAGTAATTAACTATCCTGTGTTTAATTGTTTAATTTTCTGTTAATAATTAACACTATTCTGTATAACTGCTTCATTTTCTGTTAATAATTAACTATCCTAGTGATGTATGATTTACTATCCTAATTTTCGCTGTTTAATCGTGTTCAGTAGTCCAACACATATCGGAGTCGGTTTAAGCAGTTTTCTTTTCCTAACGGTTCTGTATAAACATTTGTCGATTTAAAAAATTTACGGCCATATTGTTTTAATTTGAATATTACGCTCTCTCTTCTTCTCAATTAAAATCATTCTTACATCGACTGGATAGCGGCTCTAACTGGTCGCCGCCAGGCCTCCCAAAAACAATCACGAATAATGTGAAGCATGTAACTTTTTCCATAACAACGAAACCCACAGTGCTGTACCGGAACGTGGCCGGTACGGAAAAAATCGTACAAGAAAACCGGAAAAACTTTAACGGGAAATCCTATAGGTAAAAAATTTTTAATGATTTTATGTCTAATAAAAAAAATTCTAAAAGTGGCACAATTCAGTTCAGGAACTCATATTACTGAATGGGTCACCATGTAATACGACGGGAAGAATAACGTATTTGGAAAAAAAAAAGGATGTTGTGTGGCACGGTACGAGGAAATAGATCTTGTGGTAGACGAAGACTACGCCACAAAGACATGCATTTGCGGTAACATTAATATCCGTTAAATCTTAGTACAACATTGGGAAAAATTTTCTTTTGATAGGAAAAGTGAAGAGCACTTGTATAGCAACACTCGAAAACAATGAAATCAGCAGCTCTAAAGAACGATACAAAGTTTAAAACAATACAACAGCTACTTCAATACTGTGCGACTTATGAAACGATTTTCACATTTGAATACGATTGAGATACAGAAGAAATCACATATATGTATACATGTATATATTAATGATGGGGAAAATCGACTAATTCTTATTATAATTGACTAATTACCATTTGTAGTTTTAAAAAATCTGCTCATTGGTAGGTTTTCAAAAATAAATTTGAAGGTCGTTTCGCTGAATTCATCGGAAAATTATAAAGAAAAAGATCTATTTAATTACTACTTTAATTTCCTTTCGTACTTTATACTATATAAATAAAATTTTTCATTTCGATGACTTTTTTACATAAATAGGTAATACTTTGTCTCATTACAGCAACATCTGAAATGTAGATTTTTGTTAATTTTCTAATAAACTTTATCTAAAATTTATTTTCGAACACAGAATTACTTTTTTTTAATTGGTTCAAAAAGGCGGACAACTTGATGTGTTGTAAGAGTGATTCATATGTCACAAGAACGGTTCATATGTTACAAGAGTGCTTCATATGTCATAAGAGTGATTCATATGTCACTAGAGCGGTTCATATGTCACAAGGTGTGATTTCGCTGTTCGGCTAAAATGTTACTTCGCTATTGCGAAGAAGAGGGTTTTATTGCGCGGTCATTCACGGTGTCGGTAGCGCAAACGAAATTTAATTAATCGCAGTCGGTAAAAATGATTGCAATAGAAGAGAGCGATTTTAAGGAAATTGTTACATACACAGTGCGTCCCGTAAGTTTTGAGACTGAGTCTATAAACTATACAAAAAAAAATACTAAAATTTTTTCAACACGATTTTTATTCAAAATAGGCTCCATTAGACTGTATACATTTGTTTTCGCGATCCTCCAACCTTTTCATTCCTTTCAAAAACGCGTCGCTTGGAATATCGTTGAGGTTCCTCGTCACAGCTTCTTGAATCTCAGGAATCGATGCAAAATGTTTTCCTGTCAGGGTCATTTTTAGTTTGGGAAACAGGAAATAGTCCGGTGGACTCATATCCAGCGAATAAGGCGGGTGGTGCAACACGGGAACCGATTTTTTTGCCAAAAACTGAACGTTAATCGCTGCGGTGTGTGCTGGAGCGTTGTCGTGTAACAGGAAAAAAGATCGATTTCTCCACAAATTCGGCCTGACGCGCGCAATTCTTTTACAAAGGCGATCTAGAACTTGCTGATAGAATGCAGCATTGACAGTAACACCTTGAGGAACAAATTCTTTGTGAATAATTCCTTTTGAATCAAAGAACACGATAAGCATTGTTTTTACTTTGGACTTTTGAAATCGCAATTTTTTGGGTCGCGGGGAATTTTTTCCACACCATTCCGCACTTTGCCTCTTCGTTTCAGGGTCATATGCAAAACACCAACTTTCGTCACCTGTAATTATGCTTTCAAGAAAATTCGGATCGGCTTCAATCATTTCGAGAAGGTCTCGCGCATGAAAGACGCGTTGTTCTTGTTGCTCAGCTGTCAGAGCATGTGGAACGAAGCGCGCGCAAATCTTCCGTTTTTGTAAATTGTTTCGAATAATGCGTTGAACGATGGATTTAGGGATTCCAGTTTCTTCTTCTACCAACCTACACCCCGCACTTCGATTCTCCTTCAAGAAATCGGCAACACGAGCGATGTTTTCATCTGTTTTCGTTGTGCATGGTCTCCCACCTCTCTCTTCATCTTTGATGCACTCCCTACCCGAAGTAAACGAATTAAACCACCGAAATACAGTAGCACGAGACAAAGTAGACTCAGCATAAGCCACTTTCATCATTTCGAATGTTTCCGTCGCACTTTTACCCGCTTTCCAACAAAACTTAATCGCTGCGCGTTGTTCGAGATTTGTTTCCATTTTAAAGTTATGACAACACAGCCAACAGTATGTCACGCGCACAGTCACCAAACCGAGACTAATCATTCGATCGACTTGAAACTTGGTATGAAAGGGTGAGAAGGATGTAGTAAGAAGTTCCTAAAATTTCATGAAGATAGCTCTACTTGTTTCGATTCTATACTCGTAGTCTTAAAACTTACGGGACGCACTGTGTATGTGTCGTCGGTGAGATAATTCGGGGAGAACGTGAAAAACGATAAATTTTATCTGTTCTAAGCACGCCGGTTTGGACTAATTAAATCGAAGACGATAGTTGTGACGGCGGTAAGGCCCAAAAGTTATTATCATCCTCTTCAGAATGAAACGGCCATAGCGAGTTTGGAGTTGTCTCTTTAGAGGAAGAAAAGACGGAGAGTGGGCTGCTGTTGAAAGTGGTCGTTGAATTAAAATCATCTTCCTCTCACACACGGTAATGATATTACTAATTTGACAATTATTCAAGCGTTAGGAAATAAACATTTTTCTTCTAACATACACACATGCGCGCTATGTAAGCCTGAATGTGTATGAGCTTGCCCTGCAAGGAAACAGACAAGGGTTAAGGACTGTGTGTTCCGTTTGACATGAGGGTCCTGAAAAATAGCGGACACAACAGCAGATAGGCAATTTAATACGATTGTATACAATTAAACAGAGAACAGCAGTGTGCACATAAACAAGGTGGCATGCGAGTGGCGTGCGTGCGTGCGTATTGGAATATTTATACCGGGCTCGTCTGTTACTGAAATTGCATTAACAGGTTGCCCATGATGCACCGACTCGCACAATCAGAGACGTCTCACTGTAAATGGGACGCGAGTTGTCCCTGTGAAGAACGAATTCGCCTCTCCTAATCGACTGAATCCGTTTCCGGTTCATTAAATCCCGAAAACAAGATTCCCCATTTTTATTCTAATCCCTCCTGTTCTAATCTTACCACCACTAGCGCACGCTCTGCCGGCAACAATAGACCTCAGTATCTCTCCGAATAGTGCCGCAGGATTACCGATCCGCGATAATGCAAGGCGACTTTTATCTTTTATTATTATCATGACTGCTACCATTACTACTACTACTATTATTATTATTATTATTATTATTACTATTATTATTATTATTATTATTATTATTATTATTATTGTTATTATTATTGTTATTATTATTATTATTATTATTATTATTTTGTTTCCACTTTGAAAATGCCTTTATGATGCGCGTACTCTTAAGCAACATCATATGCTCGGGAAAACCAAAAATGGGGCTTTGCACAACCGACGACGGCGACATTAGGGTGACATAGGTACCGTTTTTTTGCTCTTTCAGTTCGTCACAAAAGCGCCCGCTAGGTACGTCGCAGGAGCTTCAATTAAATAAATTTGAAATAAGAAGAGGGTAGCAAATTGATTTGTCAACTGCGACATAACCAGGCGGTCGAGCAGAGCCGCATAATACCGAGCAATACGAGTTGCGAGCGGAAGGGGTTCGAGAATAATGCGAAACACGGAACGACTCTCTGCGTTCCAGTCATCCAGAAGCTCCGTCTCTAATAAATAGAATGTAGAACAACTAAATCGAATGAAAAGAATAAAATAAGATTGTTGCATCGAAAACATCTGTGACATGTCATCGCTTCCCTTGCCTAAAAAACACACTCACCGCTTCGGTATAAATTTAATTACAACAAAAATCGGCCGCGCGCGTTCGTTTCTCGTGGTTCAATTTGACAGCTTGCTCGCACTCATATCTGCCATTTCTTAGCCCTGCGCAATTAAACTGTTCAATTTGACGCGGCGAAAAATGATTAAAAAGAGAAAAAAAAACTTTCCTCAAAAATACATAGCTGCTATTAGGAAGGACAAGACTCGATTATATTTCCCTGTGATTTTTAGACGACGGTTCGTTTGCGAAACAGTGTAAAATTATTTCCCCCTTTCCAGCGAAGAAAATGAGGTGAGCTTCAAATTGGTAGTAACAAAAAAAAAATTAAATGATTACCTAAAATTAAGCAGTCGGGAAAAAAAGGCTTCTAAAGTGTTATGCGTGGGAACAAACAAAGCTGATGATTTTCGAACATGTGAATAGCCGACATACAATTAACCATGCGGGATGCATGGATTTCCAAGGTTAATGCCACAAACACTTAATGAGACTGCCCTTGTGATTTGTTTATTGTCACTGGGAATGCAAGCTGCACTTGAAACTGCAAGCGTTTTAATTGAAATGGCTAATAATTTTTAATTACAAAGAATATTTTCCGTATTCTTTGCGAGTAATTCGTAAAGAATACGGAAAATATTCTTTGTAATTTAAAAAATTATTCCTGTATTAATTTTATTCATCTATTTATTTATATACAAAAAACGTTACAATATATATATATATATATATATATATAAATATACAGGTGGTGGGCCATAAGTAGCTACACACTTTTTTCAAATAGAGAACACCTAAGAATAATGTTACAACAATTAAACTTTTGACTACAGAATCAAAAATAATTTTATGTGATATCCTGAAGTTCCCAGCACACATTAATGAGTTTGTTTAAGTGAAAGATACGTGTAAACAACGTAAAGGTTGAAACAAAGTTGTGGAGAGAGTTGTTTTTTTTTCTGTCCTTTAATAGAAACCGATTTAAACACCATATTTAACCATGTCAACAAGCATTCTAAGTGAACTGGAATTATAGCTCAGACTTTAACGAATAAAGACATTGAACATGTATACTTTACTTTATTTATTTATTTATTTATTTTACGTGTCATATACAGCAACTTAGGCTAGAGACACGGCAAGGAATTACAAAATTACGAAAATTGCAAACAAGAAAAAAAAGAAAATTAAAAGAAATTAACGAAGATTAACAAAATTATAATAAATTTAACAAATTAGAAGATTTTAGAAATTGAAATAATCGATTAAGCACGGTTATACTTTATGTTCCACATAAGCGCTGGAAAAACCAGGATTTGTAAAGAAAATAAATTTTTTTACTTGGAATGTTTTCAAGTCGTATTTGTCTAAATTCCGAGTTTTACTAATCACGTTTGTTTTTTTTTAAAAAAACTAAGTTTTTTGTGTTAATTTTCGTGAATAAATGTTTTGTTTTTTGCGTAAAAACAGAAAAATATCTAAAATGTTGTTTACTTTACATGTCATTTTTTGAGAAGAAACGTTTAAAAAAGTGATTTGTAAACTATAGCCCACTCTGTATATATTAATTACAACGTAATTCTCAGGCTACCCCCCATTCGAAAAAATCTCCCAAAAAAATGTCCCAGAAAAATGTCCCAATTTTATGTAACGTTTGTTATATTTTGTAGGATTTTTGTTATTGTTATTTAAAAAATGTCACAATTTTATGTAATGAACCATGTAACGAAAAATGTAACGAAAAATGTAACGAAAAAATGTCTTAATTTTATATAACGGAAGTTAAATGTTAGAATAGGATTTTTGTGGTTATGTTATTTTTTGTGTGTGTTGATGCCAGTAAGAATTACGTTGTAAATTTTGATCATTTTATACAAAGTATAGAAAAGAAAGAAACAGATATGAAAGCAAGAGGGTTCAAGGGGCCACAGCCCCTTGCGAGGCCAAAGTGGCCGAGTTTATATATATATATATATATGTATATATATATATATATATATATATATATGTATAAAAATAAAAGATAAATCAAATTAACAAAACACCTAGAATCGTAATATGTACAAATTTTAAATTTGGTAAGCAAGTTCCCGTCAGTTATTAGAAACAGATTTTTAACAAGTCCATATCTAGCGTCCGAAATCGCGAAAAAATCATTTCTCAAAAAAAAATAAAACCAAAACAAACAGAAAGTTAAAAACACAAAAGCGCTGGAACCACAATGTATAAAGATGTACAGTTTGTACGTAGGTCGCTAAAAACTGTTAGACTACGAAAGAAATTCGTGTCTAACATTGAAAATTGCGAAAAATTAAAAAATTCACAAAAAAAAAACATCAAATTTAATCACATTTAAAATTTTTTAAAACTGTAAGCAGACTGACTTTTTCGTTTCTAAAATGCCGTTATTATTAATTATTACTGCAGATTGATCAAAACGTGCTTAGTGAAATGAATTCGGTAATAAATAAAAAATATACTTAATTAATGGTTAAATAATAGCTAATAAAAATAAATGAAACAATATAGTATTAAATTTCGGTTCAGAATTATGTAATATTATTCCGATCATTGACTAGTGTGCATCATTTTTATGAGATAAAATTGAGAAGTATTAAATTCCGCTGGTGCTCGTTATATTGTAAACGTAATAAAATAAATGAATAACCAACCGGTATGGTAAAATTCCAGGAGTAAAATTGTTAGCAGAGCCGGAAAAATGGAAATAATAGAGTTTCCAAAAATAGTATGAGCATCCGTTCGTTCGTACGGTGAAATGATTCAAATTTTTTGAATCATGTTCATTAACGTATGCAAATTCGATTTAAAAACTAGCATTATAATCGTATTAGCGTAAAATTTTTATATCTCAGTTCACCCTTTGAAATAATCAAGGATTATTTAAAAAGTGGATAAATTAATTTTTTTTTAAATTTCCACCTTTGCAAAAATTATCGCTCCTATTTTGGCGCGCTACTTCGAAGAAATGAAACAAAACATAATACTGTTACGTAAACCTATAGTTTGACTTTTTTCTCTTGAACAAAAGATCCCTCTTATCGTCTAACATACAGACAAAGTTCATTAAAAGGAAAAAAGCATCTCTTTTTCGTTTTTTAGCGATTTCTGCGTAAGCGGCTTTACTTCCACGACTTTTATTGTCTTATCGTACAAATTTTACACTTTGCTAATTTATCGCAGATAAATCATATTCCGATCCGAATGTGTTCCCCTTCACGGTCGCATCATTGTTCAGAGAATCGTTGCCTTTTACCGGTCTACCGTTTCCTACAAATCGACTTTTTCAACAATAACAACGAAAACGACAAGTTAGACATTCTAGGTCTGCCGTAGATAAACGGAATATGGGCGGTCTTAGCAGATACGTCACTTTCAAATAACCTAGAACTCTCGCTAGTCATATACGATATGTAATCAGCTATTAATTGCCGAAAGAAGAGGAAGTAAATAAATAGACAATTGAAATGACCTGCACCAAATTTTAGCCGGAAAGTGCTTCCAATTGATCTTCAATATTTAAAATGAGAAACGACGTAAAAAGAGAAAAAAACCGAACATAAATATATAATATATTATCACCACATCATTTTTCCGCTAGGAGTAACATCTTGTTACGGTTTTTGCAACGTTTAGAAATCTTGTAACGTTCTGAAGTTATAATAAAATTTGGTAAATTCGTAAATTAAGTTTTTTCTTTTTCTAAGAATGACGTGGTCAGTTGAACTTAACGGTTTTATAAGTATAGAAGATTATTATCAGGAATGCAGGAGGTGTCTTCGTGGTACGAATGATCGAGTTACATTATATATATATATATATATATATTTGTATAAGAATTTATAAATTAAAAAACTGAGTTTAAAAATTTATGAAGACTGACAGATATTGTTAATGCATAAAACTTATCTTTTTTTTTCGGTTAATAAAAATCAACTAAGAATAAATATGTTCGTCGCATTTTTGTTGAATACCTTAAATAAATTAATCGATAATGTTCAGAATATGTTTTAAACTTAATACATGAAGATTGTAAAAATTGTAGAGAATATGAAAAGAAAAATTTCAAAATCTGCGGACAAATTAAAAAACCATGAGAACTAGCCTAGTCTGATGGAAAAACCTAGTTGCAAGACAGAACTGAAATCTGAGATTCGGTTCGGTATAAGCTGAAATTGCTATTTCACTAGTTAGTGGACTAGACACAAATTACAAGCTTTTGTTCTACTTTTTTTTTTCTTTCGGGCTTCTCAAGCAATGGACCTTTACCCAGAAACAATTAGAAATGAAGAGAAACGGTTATATACAATGAGCCATCAGATATTGTTAATAGGAAGGAACAAATAGCATGAATAATGTGTGGACAAGGAAGAGACAGGAATAACAGGCACAATAAGGAGTAGGAAGCCCAAGCCTAAGAAAATGGGAATACTGAACGTTCCGTCTAAAGAGATGAACGCTTAATAAATACGTAATAATCGTTTCAGACAACTATGTACTGGAACAGAAGGGACAGTGTGAGAAGGAAGCCAACGAGAATCGACAATAGAAGCACGACAGCAGAGTATAGCTTAAGAATGTGAGACAAATCAAAACCCTGAAGATAAGGAAATAGAAGGAACACATGGATTGGACGGTTAGAAAAGTGGAATACGTCTGACCAAAGTCTGAAATGGAAATTCTTACATAACAGTAGGAGTTTGACAATAAAGAATCTTTAAATGGCTAGTTGCAAGATAGAAGATATTAAAAAATAAATAAATAAATAATGCGTTTAAAAACAAAAGAAGTAATGAGGGCGGCGCACGTAAGAAGAAGAATAATAACGGTAATTTTTGTACAAAACAAATTTGGGGAATATTTCAGAAAACAGAGAAGAAATATGACAGACACGGTTGAATTATTTCCAAAAAGGAATTGTACGACGATGACACGTCATTCCCACAGGCTAAACGACGGATGAAGAAACGTCAAAAATAAATGCCAGCCGACTTAATAAAATATAGCGCAAACGCTTATAAAAGGTAATTCCTACGGCTATTTTTAATAGAAAAAGCATAAAGAGCATGCCGACGGAAGAGTTTAAAATTGTAAACATTCCCTAATTCTAAAAAAGCAAAACTGCTTGCCAGTCAACAGTCAGTTCTAATTAAGCACGAAGAAGATATAATTTTCGAGAACTCTGTTAACCTAAAATATTAAAATAAGTATAATTACGAAAATAGCAAATAGAAATTATATACTATCTTAACATTTAACTTTCATTATATAAAATTAAGACATTTTTTCGTTACATTTTACATTACATAAAATTGGGACATTTTGCATTAAATAAAATTGGGACATTTTTTCTAGTAGGAGGGTAGCCTAAGAATTACGTTGTAATTAATATATAGTGAGAATAAATTTGAAAATGTGCGGTACCCTAACACGTGGTAATAAATGGACTGTTGAGGACGAAGACAATTAATTTTTTTTTTTTTTCTTTTATGGGTACGCCAACGAAGAGCAACAGCCCAATCAGCCAAGGAATCTAAGTAATAGTTCACAAGGAGAATAACATATTAGATTTCAATCTGGTGCGAGATTGAATGAATAAAAGAAGCTAGAATAGGAACAACTGACAAGGAAGGAAATGAGAGAACATAAGAGTCATTGTATGGAGTAGGAAGACGAAGATCCAAAAGCCGAGAATAAAAGAGAGAACGTTCTGAAGAGAGTGAGGAACATTCGAAGAAGACGTGATTGATATCACACAGAAAAAAGGAGTCCTCTGGGTGAAGAGGGCACCGCGGAGAAGAGACGAGGGAA
Source organism: Icerya purchasi (assembly GCA_039619475.1). Taxonomy (NCBI): domain Eukaryota; kingdom Metazoa; phylum Arthropoda; class Insecta; order Hemiptera; family Monophlebidae; genus Icerya; species Icerya purchasi. The sequence goes on along the minus strand of CM077116.1, from coordinate 385,959,668 downwards.
AAACGATAAAGTGACGAAGGAAGAAAGGTATGACCGAAACGAAGACGACATATAGCGGTGATCAGGGGACGACAAAGGGAAGGAAACATGTCGAACCATCTGGTCAAAGAAGGTAAGGGCTGAACGGAAAGATAAAAGGAATTCGGATTTGAGAAAAGGGAAAAATAAATATCCTTCCATAATCTAAGGTGAAACTGTTTGGAAATATGATTAATATTGTGAGCGGAAAATTTATGAAGAGGATGTCCATTGGAAGCTCCTGAGCGAGCCAAGGAATCAGCCATCTCATTACCCTCAATTCCAGCATGGCTAGGAATCCACAATAAATCAATTTGGGATCGAACGGAGCAGGAATAATTCGTGAATCAGATTGTGAATAAGGAGAATGAAAGGATCAAAAGAGGGCAACGGTAAGGGAGAAGAGACCGCCTTCAAGACACTTTCAGAGTCAGCTATTAAGAGAAATTTATTTAAAGAAGGCGGAGTTAAACATGAAAAGGGAATTTAATTTAGCTAACATTAATCTCATTTTTAAGTTTTTATTCCATTATTATTATTTTTTACTTGTACTCATGTTTTATTTTTTCGATCGAATTTTACTTTTATTACTTAAGAAAATTATTCTTTACTTTTTATTGTTTATTTAAGCAACAACGGCATTATTTATGATCGCAACATCAAGATCAAAATAAATATGGCTCACTAAGGGTTTTCATATTGGCAGAGCAATGATTTGCCTGAGAATGAAGAAGATTAGAAATGATAACTTGAAATTTGTCAAGTGGGAACTTACGGGAGATAATCGCTAGAACTGCGAGATACGAGATGTATGTTATCCTTTTTTTGACGAGGGACGTGACCACAACGACGACAAATGATTTAAAAATTTCATTCAATGAATATGTTCGTATTAATTTATACGAACAATGGGTTGAAGAAATTAGACCCGAGTCAGAATCGTTTAATAGAATGCTCATTTCATTCTTTCGAATAATGGTGTAAAAATGTAGGACCTTAATAACCCATGCAGTGCAAGGTGCAGATGAATATACAAACAATATTTTACTCTGGCCGAAGTTGATATCGAATCCCGTTTTCCTCCTCACATGATCATTTTTACGGATGGTTCGACCTAATGGAGTTGGAGCTTCTTTCATCCTTCCCAGCATAAATTTCTCTGAATCTTTTCGCTTCCCTTCTTTTTATAATATCTTTACGACCGAGCTAATGACCATTCTACGTTCCATAATTTATATTTCCTCCCATTGATCTTTTAAATATTTAATTATCTCAAACTTCAAGTGTGCTCCTAAAGCTATTTCCTCACATTTCCCTTCTCACTCTTCTGATTTGTTTATCCTCCATATTCGCTCTCTCATTCACACTCTTTTCTCACTTCATGTTATCCGCATTGATTTCAATTATATAAGGATAGAGGGTAACGAAATGACAGATTCCTTGGCTCAGATTGCTGTGTCCTCCCGCTTTTATTTCACCAAAATTCCCGCTTCTAATTCGCTCCCACTGTGTAAAAAGTTTCATGTTAGATTTTGGTCAGATTTTTACGTTTCTTCCTTTTACAATCAACCTTTTTTCTATTTTTCCACCCAACCTAATTACCCGGCCTTGGTTTTACAAGTTTCCTTCGCTTCGCCGCTCCATTATTGTCCCTATTATCCGTTACGTCTCAATCATACTCTTCTTCTTTCCTCACGTTTTCGTTTTCGTCTCGCACCATCCCCTAGTTGCCCTCTTCATCCTGAATCTAATAGCTGCAAACATGAATGAAATGGAAAAACTGTTACAATGACTGAAAGAAATTAGCTCACACAGTACGGATTAAGCGTAAATAAAAGCAAGACAAAAATAATGATAACATATCGAGGAAATATAATACCGCCTAATGAAAGGGCACTCACCGGTTACGAAACTGTTGGAAGTTTTGTACACTTAGGTTCAATTTTGGAAGATAAAGGAGGCTCCGAAAGTTAAATAAGACGGAAAATTAAAGTCATCAGAGGGGCCATGGCAAAACTAAACAAGATCTGGAAAGACAATTCGTTAGAAAAAATGTGAAAATCAGACTTGTTCAGACGCTTGGATTTTCCATCACGCTGTATGTGGCAAAAACTTGGATATTAAACAGAAAAAGAATCAACAGTTTCGATATGTGGTGCTGGAAAGGACCCGTACGAATTTCATGGACAGTGAAACGCACGAATGAATCAGTGTTACAAGAAATCGGCATTACACAAAGGCTATCAAAGACTGTTGTAATGAGAGTGATAAAGCTTTTTTCGTCATATAATGTAGGGACAGGAAGGAATAAAACGCACGATGGTCACAGGAATGATTAATGGAAAGCGACCACCGGGACACACACCTATAAGATGGACTCCAGAAAGAGCCACAAGATCGGGTTGAATGGCGTAAAATCACAAAATTATTGGTAGATTAAATTTTAATAATCACGATAACCCACATAGATTGAGGACTGTTGATGACGATATTGGTTTAATAAATTTGTCATGCACTTCGATTACCTATCGCGAAGCTGAGGTTAATATTTACACATGTAACTTAAAATGTTCTATGCTGCGTTAAACTTCTTTATTTGTTAAAGTTGTTTAAATTGTTTTTGATTAGGTTTTTATCCATTTTTTCTTCTAATTTCAGTTAAAGAGATTATGTATTTCACTAATTTTGTTGTGACAGATGTTAGAAGAGTGGAAAAAAAGTAATGTATCTCAAAGCAGTTGTTTCAAATAAAAGCGCTACGTTAACATATGCACCAGAGAATCGTAGATAACTCAGAGAGAATAACAACAACAACAATAATAATAATAATAATAATAATAATAACGATAACAGTAATAATAATAATAATAATAATAATAATAATAATAATAATAATAATAATAATAATAATAATAACAGCAGTGTCACATTGAGGGGGTTGTGCTTTTTCTAGGCTAATGTTAATTTCGAAGGATAATATGTGTTGATAACAACAATTTCCGCATTCACCACTTTACAACCTAGTCCCCTATTATTAATTTGTCAAACTCGTTCGTTCCGCAACAGCCGAATAGTAAAATTTAATTTTCTCCTCGATTCCAGTAAATTTATTTCGCCCGACTAAAAACAAAATTATCACTACAGTTAGTACATCATTTAGTTTTAAACTGTTCCTGCAATATAGCGCGGAAAGTTATCGATTGTAATCAACGTGTATAAGTACAGGAAAGTGGTATAAGGCTGAAATTTGTTTTTGCCATATAACAGTAGATAAATCCCATTAATAACGTTGACGCACGTTTACGTATGTGCGCCTGTGTTCCATTATGAACTTTTAACTTGCCATCGCCAGAACGGATGCAGAAATAATTTCGATAAAAGCTCACGAGTATTTTTCGATGTTAAACGTACGTATTTCTCTCGTTATGCACGTATCGTGAATGAATAAATACATCTACACAGCTACCGTTGAAACTGAAGCATTTTATAGCTTCCGGAATTCCAGCAATTTCCCTTAATGGTGTACTGTGTATGCGGTAATTAAATTAAGTTGCATTTTAATAACGAAGTTTCAGTTATAGCGATCAAGACAATATAGCTATTTCTGAAAATAGGCCTTTCTAAAAAGTATGCTTGATGGAAGTTAAAAGACTACTAAAGTTTTCGTGATCAATAGTAGAAAAAACATTTTAAAGGTCTATTTATCGTACATCAATATCCACACGAAGTACTTGTAAAAAGTACAGCCAAGTTCAGTAGTTAAAAAAAACATTTTTGATATATATATATATATATATATACATAATTTAATTGCTAAGTAATGTATCCTTAACATGTGTTTATATTAATTACTGATTTCCTTTATTAATTTTTTCAAACACGTCTTCCATTTATATTTTAATACTATACTCAGTTAACAATACAAAATTAAAGAAAATGATCATAACACAGATAAGTAAACCCGCATTTGGTTACTCAGTTATAATTCAGTGATGTTGATTAAATTTTATTGCATATTGTAAAAGTTTTGTAAAGTCTAAGTAACGGTAATAATAAAAATACAATTTCACTTAGCTATAATTTAGTAACAAAGTGTATGTTTACTTATCCGTGTTATTATATTCATTCATTTTATTGTTGAGTATTATGCATCGGCGTATGTGTAAAAATAAATGTTTGTTTGTCCCGTATGAATTTCTGGACCGCTTGACGGATCATGCTGAAATTTTCGCGATGCATTCCTGTTGTCCCAACGGACGTTTTAAGGTAAAGCTGAGTTTTCTACCCCCTCTCCTACGCCAAATATGAGGTTTTAAATAGTTAAAAAATTAATCACGATGCGACCAGGAACTGGTTTATTTTAAAGAAAGGTATACGCAATAAACTGTACGGGCGATGGTGTTGAACATTTTCAGATTAATCAATCATAAAATATAACGAAACGGGTACGCCGGAAAATAGATCGTACGTTAATTAGGGCGGCAGATGAAACATGATGTCGGCAATTAAACGTGTTAAAACATATTCGTACTCTAATGTAAAATCCTTTAACGTATTGTTAAAATATAAAAATACATATTAAAATGTAATAAATACAAAAACATAACGTGAACAAATTTAAATGTATAAACGATTATGTATGTATACTACTTAGAATAATGAGCGTCTATGGCCGAAAACGTTTCTAAATAGTATAACTGTTTATACATTTAAATTTGTTTACTATACACTTTGGGAATTTGTTATAATTTAACATATTTTTATATTCGTTCTCTGTGGCAGCGATTATAACACGCTGATCTCGGAGAAATAAATATACGCAAACGGTTGAAAGACTGCCCCTGCTATTGAATAAACGCGGTATTTACCAAAATTTAAACGAATAATACGAGCCACTTTCACAAAGTAAGGTTCCCGCCCCTGTAAAACCGGTTGGAATAAACTTGCGGGGGCGAGCGTGATCTCTTTTTTTTGTCCTACCCTGGGCGCGCCAGCGGCCATAACCCAACAACGTGAAAAATTAAGAGATAGAATAGCCAGGCGGTCAGAAATGGAAAAAACAAAGGATAGCAGCAACGGAATAACTGAAGGCTATAAGGAAATGATATGGGTAGCGTTAAAGGGAGTAGGAAGACACAGAGCCGAAAATTAGAGTGCAGAACATTCGAAAAGGATATAATTTGAATCACAAATACAAGAAGGCTCTCAGAAACGTGAAGAGAGCAGAAAGGAGAAAGAGCTAAAGAAAAACGAAAACGAGAAGCAGGGAGTAGAGAATGATTGATTCTTAGTCTAATTAAAGGAAACAACCGTGGGACGACGACAGACAGGAATAGAATGAAACCAAGGCAGGAAACGAGGAACCGGTTGAATAAGACGGTACTGTGAAACGCGATTTGGAGCGTGATCTCATTTTGTAGCTACAACATTCAACTTTAAACTAGTGTAAACTGCAATTTTTTTTTTTTTTTTTTTGTTTTCGAGTTACATAAATTAGTCATGAGTGAAATTCTGAAAGTTGCCGCCCCGACTACGAGATGCGCTCAGTTATTCGTTTTCTAAATCACAAAAAAAAAAAAACCTTGCATCAATTGAAATTCATGGACAAATCGTTGAAGTCTATAGGCCCTGAGATAAGTGTTCAACATGTTCGTAAATGGAGTTCGGTGAATTCCGGGGAGGTAGAACGAGTGTAGAGGACGAGCAACGAAGCGGCAGACCATCATCATCCGTAATCTCAGACGAACTGGTGCGAAAAATCGAAGAAACTCTGCGATCCAATGGCCGCCAAAACCATTCCCGATCTTCTTGACCAGTTTTGCCGAGTGTGTCACAATAGGAGGTACCATGCAAAAAAATTCGACACCGACGAGGAGTTGAAAAATTTCGTTCTTACCTGGGGTTACAAAATTTGGCGGCGAGTTTCTACGAGGAAAGTATATTTTTATAAGTTAATTTCTCGACTCGACACAAATGCTTAAATTTAAAAGGTGAATATGTGGATAAGTATAAATTAAAGTATGTTGAATTCAACGCCGGTGATCGTTTTTTTCTAGTTTTATTAGTTTCGAAAAAAAAAAAAAAAAAAAAAGATAGGGAACCTTACTTTACGAACGGCTCTTGTACATCGAGACATTGAGATTTTAAGAAAAAGTTCGTAAAATGATTAAAATTAACAATTGAAATGTATTCGGAACAATACCGCAAAATAAACTAACGTGTAGGAAAATATCTTTGCAAGACAAAAGTTCAAAGAAAGAAAAAAAAAAGCGATCAACCTTCGACACAATATCGAAATCTGCGGTTTTCCTCGAATGTAGACTGTGTAGAAAGAGACCGCGTGGGGTCCGCTACGCCATTTAAAATTTGAAAGCCTCAAGGAGTGGGAGGGGCTAAATCGTTCACGGTCAGCTTGAATTAATATGGTGAAAAATTTAATTGAAAATTTCGAAATGGCCGATTGATGATACATACTGCCTGTACGAGCGCGCGGAGAAAAAGGCGATTTTATCCGCATTCCAGTTTTACATAATTCACCCGCTAGAAGAACGGCCTTTAATTTTTCCCCGAGTTTTGTTTCCGTTTTTAAATGCGCTTATCGCCAAAGTTGATCTGTATTCTCTAAATTAAATTTGCGACGCGCGAAACGAAATACATTTTTATTTTTTATGCGCGAAAAAAAAAAACACATAAAAAACATATAAAAAAAACACGCAAACACAAAACGCACAAATAAAAAGCCCAAAAAAAGTCTTTCAAAAAAGTAACGCATTTTTCAATTTCCTAGTTTCCGTGTTTTTTAATAGTTTATTTATTTATCCCCCTTCCACCGCCTCATATCACAGGGCAGAAACTTCGACAATATTAAACGTAAGCGAATTATAATAAAATCGGAACGACGATAATAGAAAAAGCGAGACGGAAGATATGAATAAACAAAGGCGGAACCCCGACCGAACACAGGACGACAGCGGTCAGTTTGTAAGAATAAAAAGTGGCTTTTTAATGCTGGAGCAGCGAGGCCCCCGATAGCGCGCCTAGTAAACTTTTAACGATAAGGGAATTCAGTGTGAGCCCCCCAACGCTGTTCGGGCATTTAAATAATTGCGTTTCCTCCTCCGACGACGTACGGCAAAAACCTGGTGGTCCATTTCCATCGGAAACCGTTCAATGGAATTTTCAAAAATACCCGTTATACCTTTCTCTCACGCCTTCATCGGTGCCGTTATCGAACCTGAACCAATTTGCTTTTAATTCAGCCCGGAAGGAAAACTTTCGTTGTTTTTTTGGGTTGTTTTTTCGGATTTCTCTGTTTTTTCCTGGCTTTTTTCTCTTTGTGCATCGCTGTTGCGTTTTAGCATTTCCGTGGCTATATCGAAGAAAAAGAAAAATCGCGTCATTCCAGATGTCTTAGAGACGGACAGAAATGACGAATGTGCGATACAAGGTCTTTAAGAATGAAAAACTACTATAAACTCGGCGCCTTAACGATTACAGGATTTATTTATAATAGAACATTAAACGATGCGCCGATAAGCGAAACAATTTTTGAAATTCTTATGTCTTTACTTTGGCACATAAACCCGAAAAGCGTTACGAAATGGAGCGTCACAGAAAAGCGTTATGAAAATTTCATGTCTTTTCTTGGGTACGACTGATTGCTAGTATTTTCATGTCTTTACTTTGGCACATAAACTCGAAAAGCGCCACGAAATGGAGCGTGCGTCACAGAAAAGCGTTACGAAAATTTCATGTCTTTACTTAGATACGACCGATTTCAAGCTGAAAGGTCTGTTTCTCTTTATCCGATGAAATAAAGCTGTACGATTTACCGATCGTAGTCTATGGTGATTTCAACATCGATTTCCGTTTGGACGAGGGATTGTGATTCCGTCAATTCATGAATGAAACGTTCGGTTATGAGCTGAATAATTCGGTGGACCACCTCTCGACAAATAGACGTGCATCGACGGAATCTTTACTCGAAACGTATCGAACGTACAAACGTTAGCTTACGTGTCGTACTTTTCTCACCATTGGCCATCGGTCACTGTTACTAACTCTTTACGATAATGATGTAAATAAGGAACCTTGTACTAGCGGTAGTTAGTTGTTAAATATATATTTATGCGAATACATTGAAATATAATATGTACATATAAAGGAAATCACAGGTGCAGTACGTAGGTTCAATCTCGAAATTATACGTTGCGATATAATATGTACAAGGCATTTACAGGTTGAACGACGACATTCTCATGTCGACGAAGGCCACGTATCGAATGACATTCTAATGTCGGCGGACGCCTGAATGGCTGTACAAAGCCTATTTTTACGGGAAAACATGAAAATGTCTCGTTGCGGACTTGTACGGAAGCTGATTTTTATTTTCATTTGGTCGTTATCGGGTTTTACATCTTCAAACTAACTTCATTTTGGGGGGTCGCATTAATTCCGATTATTAATTAGTGTAATATCTAATTTTAGGCAATATTTTTATTAATCGACAGGAATGTTAATTTTAAGAAAGTGCTCGTTTCATTATCTTCCATTTTACGTTAACGATAATTCCATCAACTGCTGATAAATTAAATTCATTAAATACGCGTTATCGAATATATTTTATTATTTCTATAGGCCGGTTATATTCGAAATAGACTCACTCCGCAGTTTTCAGCACATTTTGTTAAACTGATACGTCATTTTTGGTCGTAATTTTACCCACTTTACTCCATTAACGTGCTCATTTACTGCAACACTGGCCAGAGGCACCAAATGGACATCAGATTAGATGCTTTTGACTTGTTGAGGAATAGGAATAAAAGTTTTAGCGTTTGCTCATTGTCGCGGAGTAAATATCAGAGAGCGTGGTGGGAAGATGTAATTGGAACCGGATGTGAGAAAAAACTTCGAACACTCTAGGCAGGATGTGTTGAACGGAGATTGGAGTACAGCATATGGGCACAAGTGGGACAAGAAGTTTTGCTGAGAATAAATGAGTGAGAGATTTTAGAGTGGCCAATGCGCAATCGACACAGTTCTACTTCCTCTGATCTGTTAGTCCGATGTATTCCATCGCTCTGTAGTCGGCTGAATTGAGCGAAGTTTATGTGATGTGATAAGTCCACGCCAGATTATGGAGCATTTATTTTTCAAAAATGTTTTAACCGGCGTCGTGTGATACAGGAATCGCAATATCTGGAGCTGGAAAGCAGGTGGCAGCTTCTTTTGCGGCCAGATTGGGCAATTCATTTCCCTTGAACTGCAAATGAGAGAATATAACAACAGTCGGGCGACAGTAATAGGCGGCGACCAGTCATTTTTTTTTTTTTTTTTGAAATTCTAAATCAAAATATTTACACGGGTGACTAGTTTAAATAATCGTGTAATTTTTAACAAAGTTGTCTTTATTTTCCTATTCGTATTATTTATTATTATTGATGCGAAACTTTTTATAAGAGTTTTGAGCTATAGAGAGCGGTAAACTCGTCCAACTAACAAAACCGTTAAACGAATCAGAAAGACCGGGGTCTGAAATTTTAATAACGGTAGATCACAATGTATATAGTTGATATGACTGTAAAAACCGGAGGACTAATTATACATGTATTCAGCTGTCACAAAGCTTACGAGCTCATCATTTAGATTTGGAGGAAACAAGTCTTACAAAATTGTAGTGTTATATTGCTATCCGAAACGTATAGATATCCCGAAATTTTAAACGTGTTAATAAATGTAAAAGACCCCAAAGAAGAGGGCTGGAGGTGTTGCAATTTTCCACAAAATTCCGGGTAACATTAACGCGCCAAATTAATTTAAAATACTAATTCACCATTGTATGGTTTAATCAATTAATAATAAACGACAGCAACGTCAATAGTGATCAACGAACCGGGGTGGTGTAAAAAAAAAAGAAAAAAAAAATGGTTCTGAAGATTGCACGCTGAAATTTACCGATTAAGAACACGAGAATTAAACGTCGGTGATATGTGTACAGCAGATATGTACAACGACAGAAGGATTATCTATTCTTATTACTATAATCTCAATATACGTTTATCAAAAAAAAAAAAAAATTAATGAAATTATATAGTTTATGGCTTGATGAATTTATTGACAGATATACTGTGCATCACATGCATCTATAATGAAATCAGAAAAATTAGAAAGAGATAAGATTCCGGTGATCTTAGCCGAAGATTTCAATGTGAACTTTAGCGATGAAAGTACAAAACTACTTGTTTCATTTTTACGTGATGAATTACATTTAAAAATGAATAATAATATTCGCATTTCAACAACAACGCGATATAAAACGTGCTCAGATGGAATTTTTTCAAGGTACTTAAATTCATTAAGATTTGAATTATTTGTATCTTATCATAGTCATCATAAGAGGCAATTATTTCTATTTTCAAATAAAAGTTATAGTGAAGATAAAGATGATGAAATTTGTAGTACTTTTTTTTTAATTATTGCCAATGAGGTCGCAAAAAAACTGTTCATCAGTCGAAAACTAACGGCGTCAGAGATGAAACTTTTTTATGGAATGCAATAAATTTTAAACAAGAAAATAAAAAAAATATATATGTATATTAAATGAAAGAAAAATTAACTTAAAACTATAAAACAGAAATAATTTGTAATATAAATAACAATGGGCAGATAATCTCGAATTAAACACTACAGAAGTCTTGCATATAAATATTTATTGTTACATATGGTATGTGCATATACTTGGTGTGCGTGCATGTGAGTATTTATGTGCGCGTATGATTATTTATATATCTATATATTAGGAGTTATGTAATTGTACATAGTTTCTACTCTGCTCATGTTACAAATTAGTTAGATTAAGTTGTAAGACCGTTTTAAAAATTTACTGCAACAAGATTGTACTAAAATTACAAAAAAAAAAAAAAAAAAAATTGTTACATATTATATAATTAGCTGATTATCTGCACATTGCTATTGTTTTATATTAAAAATCATTCCTGTTTTATAGTTTTAAATCAATTTTTCTTTAATTTAATGTATTTTTTTGTTTCCTCGCTTAAAATTTATTGCATTCCTTAAAAAGATTAATTTCTAATGCCGTTAGTTTTCAACTGACGTACAGTTTTTTTGAAGTGAAACTTCTTTTGTGCAATAATAACACAGGCTTGTACTTGGCCAAATGCTCGTACAGGACCTTTATGCTACCTAGATATACTAGAGAAGTGTTTAAAAATCAACAATAATATTATTAATAATAATAATAATAATAATAATAATAAATCGAATTAATTTGATCTGAATAGATTATTTATTTATTTAATTATTTTTCTTTATTGATTGACCATTGTTAACCAAATGCAAGGTTTAAAAGCAATATTGAGTGATGGATTCTCTTTATTTGTACATATTCCGCATCTAAACGCTTACTGTATTATCGGTGTGTTCATTAAATAACTGCAATGTATTCTCAAACAAAGTTGCGCCTAATAAATTCTTTTTGGTAATTACGAAAAAGTGATTCCCGCAGTTGCCGTAATCGATTATACTAATCGTAATAAATATAATAACTGTAACGGGTAATTACAACATATAAGTCAGCGGAAGGATTTGTCAGACGAGTCGAACTTTGCACAGATACAATAAAATTGTAACATTTAAATCTGTGGATGCTAATAGTTTTAATCTTTTTCAATAGCATACGCGAACCGTGCCGAAAAATATGAAAATAGAAAAATATCGCCTATCTAAAAAAAAATTAAATCTATCATTATTAAAAATTGCCGCTATATTCGTGCAATCGTCTTGATTAATTCTGACAAAGTTCAATGATTATGTAATTATGCATTATAATTATTATATATTATGATTAACAGAGAATACAATCGATCGCGTATGAATCGTTCTTTTAAAATTAATTTCCAAAAAAAAAACTCTGGTTTGGAATAAAGATTATATGTATTCTTGTAATCTTGTAATCGTAATCAAATGCAAAATGCCCAAATCGTATATTATAGGTATATAGTTCGCTGGAATTGTATATGAAATTCGGAGTATAAGAGGTTTTTCCGTAAAGTTCGAAATTTAATAACTTTTTTTAGTTCGCAGTACTTGAGGTCCTTGGGTGATTTGTCCAAAATTTAACAGTGAGCAGTGCTTTAATTTATCGTATCCCCTATTTTATAAAGGAGAATATATTTATGTGCGCGTGTGTGTAAACATAAATATATTACATATATATATATATATAAAAGATTGTGTGTGTATGTGTGTATATATTACTGTAGGAAATTGATTAAAACGCCCTTCGGCTTAAACTGTATCCGAACTCTGCAGACATACACATATGTAAGTACGTCGGCATTGGCCGCTTTTGTCTACCAAGTTATATCGAAAGAGATTATCGAAGTGCAGAGTGTGTGGATGCAGATGATTGCGTAGTTCGGCAAAGCAAATAACCAGAAGAGAAATAAAGTAAAGGTCTCCGCGTTTTAACTCTACCACGTCTTATCCTTGGAGAAAAATTGCTGTTGACAAGTAAATCCCGAGGTCTTAACTTTAAACTTACGCGTCTGCTACGCGCACGTTTGAATGTGCGTGTGCAAGAAAAAGAAAATACATTTAAAGAAACTCACGTCGCTGGAAGTCCTTTGCTTCCCGGTGAACACATGTGCACCGCGTTCTAGTTGTTAATTCTGCTTCGAACGAGACGCGGAAGAATAAAATATCCGTCCCATTCAGAACGGATCTATCGGGTATTATAAGGGCAGAATCGTCTGTCGAAACCGACAGCAACCATATCCAGATCACCGACTTGCAACGAATAATAATCTTCCGTCATTCCGACGATTTTATTGTACATCACACTGCCTGTCGCGTCCCTTGAGCTTTTTTTCCCCGTTTCTTCTATTTAGACGCTACTGCTGCAGTTTCCTGCTTGCCAATTTACTGACGCTGATTCTTTGCGACAATCGTGCCGGCTCCCCTGAATCATTGGATCGGCATCGATGGATATGTAGCAGCGGCCGTTTCGCGTAACTGACATTTTTTGCCGAGATCGTAGCACGACAAGCCCGTTGATATTGAATACGGTGTTCTGATTCCGAAGAAAAGCGCTGACGATGGGGGAGATGACGCATTCTCGAGTTTTTATTCACCGTCTTTAGTGTTCCTCGAAGAGAGTAGTAAATTTTGATTTCTCCAAACAGCCGCAAAAATTACGATAATTCGAGGGAAATATTGTCGTACCGCAATAAATAGTTCCATTTTAACGGTGATTTATGTTGCAATTAACAACGTGTGGTAGCGGTTTGTTCTGGCGGTAATGGCTTTAGTTATTGACGTGTTTATTTCGAATATATGTACATGTAGGTATTTTTAGGTTCTACATTTAACACTAGCAGGCGTTGTTTCCGGCTCGCTTCGCTCCAAATTACGTTGTTCACCGAATCTTTCCAAGTAGTAACGCTTCCTTAAATGCGATGTATATTCTGTTGCGCATCCAACCTTCGTTACTTTCCTCGACGTCGACAGCGCCGCGTACAGTTGAAGGTGTGAAAGTGTTCGCGATCAATCCGACACTTTATCAAAATGACTTCGCGTCTTGTCGGTAGCGAACGCCAAATGCATGGGAAATAGCAGATACTTTTCAGTTTTTAATTAACGAACAGTCAGTAATAATTAGAAAGTAGTAATTTTCTTAATTTATCAACCGACTACTGCAGCTTAAAATTTAATCGGAACACGAATACGACAAAAAATTTTTTAATACATCGCGCGAGGTACGATTGAAAATTGTGTTCGAAAAATTAATCAAAATAATTACGAGCAATTCAATACCTTTGACGAATGCATTATTTATCTTTCTACAGGTGAAAAGAGTTTCTCCTCATTTATTGGTATTTTTTTTTGTTTTTTTTTTATTTTTTATTCCGATTTTATTTTGTAAAATATTTCAATTTCATTTTTCATAGGTTTAACAAGTAACAATGCTGCCTAGGTGTTATTTAATGGGAACCAGTTCCCCTAGTTTATTATGATTAATAAAGTATAACCGACTAAAGTACATTTAATATTAATAAAAGTAAAAAAAAAAAGTGTCATATTTATATAGAGCTACTTTAACTGCCAATTATTTAAGTATCCCCCCCACCACCCCCACGAATATATATGTGTGTGTGTGTGTGTATATATAAACTCGGCTACTTTGGCCTCGCAAGGGCTGTTCCCTTGACACCTCTTGTTTACATTTCTGTCTCCTTCTCTTCTATACTTTGTATAAAATTATCAACCTATGGTGGGACTTTTTATTCATCAACCTGCACAGTAATAAGAACGTGTATTCATTATGTGTTTCCAAAAACGAAAACCGCCATCGAACGTAAACGTAAATTGCGGAAACGGAAACGGGACGACGAACTGCGCAATAGCGAAGAATTTGTTACATTTATACTTGATGATACGCCTTCTGATTCGAAAACGACAAATGTAGAAAAATTTGAAGCGTTTGATGATAGTATTTTAGGTCAACGGTCTATGTTATACTAATAAAAAATAATAAGAAAAAGGAAATTATCCCCGAAGGGGCCACATTTTTTTACCTTTTTTTGACGAATGTTCACCGATTTTCATCATTACTTACATGCTATTTAAGTTGAATGGTACTCTTTCTAGCGGACAAAGAATCTGTAAAATTGGTCTATATAAATATGAGTTATGCGCGAACAAACAAAAAAAAAACAAAAAAACCATACGCGACGAACTTATAAATTTCTTCTTTTTGGAAGTCGGTAAAAATTAAAAAAGAACAAACGTTACATAAAATTGGAACATTTGTTCTAATTGGGGCCGTCCTAAGAATTACGTTGTAATTAAAATAATTTTTTATATAGTAAAGAGTTCTGAATTTTTTTTAGTGTTACACTTTTACTCGTGTTCTGACTGGCTTAAAAATTTTTAAAAATTATTGCGACAACTAAGATGAGATTGGCAGAAATAATTAAAAATTCAAAACACACGAATTTTGATAATTTTGATTGTATGCAAGATTGATCACCGCATCGATAAGGTCAGATTTTTGATAAAGGCAGATTGATTATAAAAAACGACGGAACAATACTTTCGTATGGTCAACTTTACGTGCAGCGTTGTCTATCTTGAGAAAAGGGGAATCAAGATTGAATGTGCCAATGAACAGAAGATTCTATTATTTATTTCTTTACTTATTCAGTTCATTACAAAACTGTGGAATAAGTGCGGTTTGAATTATCAAAGCTTCCAGGATAAGTTCAATGATAATTTTAAGGGCTAGTTCGTTACATCGTCGTCTAAACATATCTTTCATTGAGCTTTAGCTCCGGAAATTATCCGTTTAATTATCCGTGTGATCATCCGTTTACATATTGTACTAATAGCAACAGTACATAATTTTAAGGGCTGACGGAGCTTTTTTTCTGATATCTGCGAACCTTGGCTACTCCATAAACGACAAAAAAATCAATAAATTAGCTAATAAAATGAGCGGCTGAATGAATGATTGAATGAATAAATAAATAAAATAAAAATTAACCTGGATTATTTTGCAGTGTACCGAATCAAAAAGGTAGTGCCTAATATTAAATCGAGATATGCGTAATAAAATAATTTCTTACGTTGTTTTTTAATTATTTCTGATTCCATTGCTACGGACGCTCTAAATAAAACGTTAAATTTATTTAATTATTTAACTGTTTACCCATTTCGGTAGAAATCATTTATTTACTTCTTTTGTTTTATTTTATAAATTGTTGTTACGTTAGGGGAATTTTTTTTTTTTTTTTTTTATAAGGCGACCGTGAAAAAAGCACCCCAAAAAAACCCAATAAAATATATAACTCAGTTTAATATTAAATTTAATATAAATATACATTGTTAGGACGATGGCACTGCAGCGATCGGTGTCAGTAGGTGTCTCTAGCAATTTTTTTCTTGATAAAAACGAATTTTTGACTTTACAAAAAAATCCGTAGCAACGGTCTAAACGAGTTAATCGATTTATGTGTTCTGGATCACTTTTGTTACTGCAGATATGATGTCCGCTTAATAATCCTTAATGCTTGTCTCCTTCTATCTTTGCTCATTTGCAAGCCCTTCTTTTTACGATTGATTGTCTTCCTCTTTCTTCAACTTTTATTCGCTCTCACATTCATTTACAAGCTTTATAAGTGTATATGATTAAACGTATAAGTCCTATACGCTTTCAGCAGGGCGTCGGGGATTGTAAAATTAAGCTTTTCATTAATGGTACTAAGCCTAATGGATCTAAGGAGAATACTGGGGCAAGTTTCTTCCTCTCGGTCGCCTTTGCTTCCCATATTTCTCTGGTATAACCAGTTAAAGTTCAGACTGGATATTTTCCCCGGAAGCAGCGATTTGGATTCGGAACGAGACAAGTCTCGAACCCGTACCTTCTGATTTAGTAGCCAAGCACCTTAACCACTAGGCTACCGATCTATATGATTAATGTTAATTTTATTTTACGCAGTTTTAATCGTTATAATTAAAGTAGCTGGATAAGAAATTTCGTAGTTAGTCAGCGCGAAGTTAAAGTTTTTGAGAAATAATAAATAGAACGAGTCCGGCAGACGGCAGCGAAGCATTCGGAGCACGAAGTGTCTTCTTTCATATTCGGTGCACTGTTAGGCTGCTTCGGAAAACTTTTATGGCTTATTGCTCAGCGTAGCACTGTTACAGTTTCTATAACAACAAAAATAAAACCAACCTGTTACTTGGAACAACGAGCAAACATCGCCTGTTCCGCAATCATCCCGATAAATCATTCCTCGCCTCATAAAATCCCATCTAATCCGGCCATGCTCGATTCATCGTAACACAATCTCGCGCCATTTCATATATTTCCCCGCATTCCTCCCCCAGTCCTGGTGGCGTATTCTTTTGTCAGCGAGTTTTCCGAAATTCCTATAAACCTTCGAAAATTGTCGAGAAAACGAACTACTTGTTTTTCGGTTTCCAACACGAACTGCTGGAACTTGTTTGTTTCCGGTTTAAGTTGCTGTCCGTCGGCCGGTCTAGTTGAGGGGATAAAAATGTGTGTGCGTATGCTAAAAAATTCTTCATTCGCCGCATTCAACGATGTGTGGCGATATTTCGTCTTGCGGACGAGTTTTTAGAATCAGATTTTTTTCCGGACGCAGTCAACGGACAAAAAAGACGAGAAAAGGATTACGGTCTGAGACTTTGAAGATTCGAACCTTTGTTTCACGTTTCTTTTTATTTTCTTTTTTTTTCTTTTTTTTCATAGTCATATTCAGTTATATGTTGAACGAAAAAGTGTCGACACGTTTAAATCAAGTTTTGCTTAAGGGAGTATTACAGTTTAGAAAAAAAAAACAGTTTTCTTTTTCCCCATAGTTAATAGTCTCAAGAGTGTAAATTTCGAATTTTATGTAAAAATTTGAAAAAATTAAAAAAAAATTAAGCTATCTAGGACGTCTTTAAACGATTAACATTAATCGATAGACGTGCAAATTGCTGGTGCCGCAGAGTAGACACACCCGCATACACACACACACACGCCTATAGAAGGAGCGGGGAATGACAGAGAGTCGTTACGAGATTCCGGTTCGCGGTCTTATTTCTTGCACTAGTCGATTTTATCGCCAATTCGCGCCATCAGATGTTTCACACCACTTACACAATAATGAAATATGGGCAGCATACTTCCATATGATCTCGACGGACGTCGCGCCGCAACATGAGAAGTGCAACCCCGAATGGTGCAAATATTTGAAAGTTCAAGCGAATAAGAAGGTTTTCGAGTATCCACCTGCTTTGGGTGAAGGGGTGCAAGAATATGTCAAACCTATTTATGAGCGACTAACAGGAGATAAACTTTTTAGTCGTTGTTTAGGTCGAAATACCTAAAAAATAACAACGAAAGTTGTAATAGTACACTCTGGGTCATTATACCGAAACATAATTTTGTAAGCAAAAACACCGTTTTTCCACCTATGTGTTCCTTTCAATATTTAATGAAGGTAGAAAAACGGTACTGAAAATGATGGAGACCATGAGAATTAGAATTGGATTCATAGCTGTCGAATTCGCGGATTACGAAGACCACCAAGAAATTTCTTGATTTAAGACGAAGATTTTTATCATGGTCAATCTCTCTCGATGTATCTAATATATAAATTATTGCTCGTTTTTTTTCTCTTTTTTGAACTCGTCAACCAGGGATCATCACCCAGAAACGATAGAAACAAGAGTCAACTAATTAAAAATGAATACGGAAAAATAGTTGAAATAAAGGACCCGAATGGCAGGAATGACAGACTGAGAGGGAACGGACAAGATATAGGAAGCACAATAAGGAGCAAGAAGCTTTAACTTTAGGAGCAGTAAATAAAGAGAAGAACGTTCCGCGGAAAAAACAGAACACTTAAAGAAAATGTGATTAGCATCACAGACAACTGCTTCATTAGAATAGACGATAAAGGGAAGAGGGCAATAAAGTGTGATTAAAGCGCAGGTGAATAATAAGGAAAATAACAGAATGTGGAAGAGAAGGGAATTTTCAGAAGCGAGGATTAGCAGGGAGGTTAGGTTGAATTGAGAGGTAGAAGGAACGATTATCGGTAAAGGAGGAAGGGTAGATAATCGACCAAAATCTAAAGTGAAATTTCTTACTTAAGGATAATAGATTAGTACTTGGGATATAAATAACTTGCAACACAGTCCAATGGCACACTATTTTCATCGAAAAAGACTGAGTTGGGGCACGCGCGAAAGATGCGCATAGACTGAGTCTTTATTATGGAATGAAGTACCATGAAAATTCTGCTGAAAGTTTTCTTTATTGTTTTCGTTATGGGGCGCGTTGTGTAAAATTTCAATGAAGCTTTTAATGGACCGGCTGTAAATATTTTTTATACATTGTTTTTCTTTTTTTCTTTCCCAATATTTAACCACGTAACAACTATTAAATTCTTTTCTATTATTTTTTAAATTTTTTGTATAAAAAAATATATATACACATATCTTTACTATTCGAGTATCTTTTAAAATGAAATGAATAAATCACATCTAGCCCGTAGCAGCTTGTTTTTTTAACTTTTTTCTTAGGAACTGCTCTATTCATTATATATACTTAAAACCAAATAATCCGTAAACTTCTATTAAAAATAACGGCAGATAAAGGATAAACGTTAATTTGATCTAGTTTGATTTAATTTAACTTGAATTATAATTGACTCGGACACGAGTAATAATCAATTAACTTGAGGTTATATAGAGAAGTAAATTTAAATTAGGTTGCCTGGACGTTTTTTTTTTTTTTTTTTTTATCCTAAAGTATTTACCAATAAGCTGTAAATTCAGTACTTTAAGTAAATCTTCTATTTTATGATAGTTTAGCGGAGTTCCATGGAGACCATACCCACACGTATCGGTTACCATGTCATTCTTGTTGTATCGGTTACCATGTTATTCTTGCGGTATTACATATTGCAGGTCGAGATAAACATCCTGTAGCCAAAAAAACATTTTTTAATCTCCCCAAATAGATTTTTGTAAGGTTTTATGAGTCGTAATTGTATCGGTTGTAATGCTGGTTTTGTTGCTCTATATAATCAACTAACATCATTGATCTAGTCTCTCACTAGAGTGATGGGTTAGCAGTTTCCGGGTTATTATAATATATATTCGTAGGTTAGTGATATATAATTGCCAAGTGGTTGAGGTCACGAGCACTGTCTATATGGTTTTACTGGTGCAGCGAAGATAAGAAAAAATTACGTTTATAAAGGTTTTATGTTCTAATAAAACGTACTAAGAAGTTTTTATTGGGAAAAAAATCAATTCAAAAATTTCTTACACTCGGTTATATACTTCGAACTATTTTAAGAGTAGATGTTAAATATTCTTTTTGGGACATTTTTCGTTGCATAAAAATGGGATATTTTTTCTAACGGGGGGAGCCTAAGAATTACGTGGTAATTAATATATATATGTATATATATATACAGTAAAATAAAATGAGTCCCATACCCTTAACAAGACGTCGGGGATTGTGAAGTTAAGGTTCGCAGTATGCTAAGCCTAATAGTATTAATGATACATACATATCTATATGTATCTATTTATCTATACATCCATACATATATACACACACGCGTACACACACATACATAAACTCAGCCATTTTGGCTTCGCAAGGGGTTGTGCCCCTTGACCACTCTTGCTTTCATTTCTGTCTCTTTCTCTTCTGTACTTTGTATAAAATGATCAAAATTTACAACGTAATTCGTACTGGTATCAACACAAACAAAATAACATAACCACAAAAATCCTATCCTAACATTTATAAAATTAAGACATTTTTTCGTTATATTTTTTGTTACATATTTCATTACATAAAATTGTGGCATTTTTTAAATAACAATAATAAAAATCCTACAAAATTTAATAAACGTTACAAAAAAATTGGGACATTTTTTGGGACATATTTCATTACATAAAATTGTGGCATTTTTTAAATAACAATAATAAAAATCCTACAAAATATAACAAACGTTACAAAAAAATTGGGACATTTTTTGGGACATTTTGCGTTACATAAAATTGGGACATTTTTTCTAATGGGGGTAGCCTAAGAATTTCGTTGTAATTAATATATAGATATAGATGTAGATATAGATATTTACAAATATAGATATTTTCGAAATAAACAAGTCCAAAAAGCGCTAGTTGCTAAACACAGATTCGAGTAATTTACACGACCACACTGTTTTTCTACGCAATACTATGAAGAAGTATTTTTGAATAACTCTTTTAAAGTGAATTGGTAGCCCAGCAGGTATGAGTGCATGTTTGCGAAGCACGCAAATGTGAGTTTCTGTGTCGCTGTTAGATATTTCTGTTTTAAAATTTTAAATATCACGTATTTTACAAATAGCAGAGGCGTTGGCCTTTAGTTTTATATGTTTTACACCGATAAAGTATTTTTGTAATGCAATTACAACTAATTTTAATTTTGAACATGACTTAAAACAAGTGGACACGTAGGAAAACCTTGTAAAAGTGACTGTGGATATTAAATGTATGTGGGGGGAGATTCTCAAAATTATAAACGAATTGTGTAGCGCCGTAATGATAATTTTATTCACGGTGAGGAGTGTCTAAAATGTTGCATATGCTATACAAAAACGCTTTACGAAAGTTCACTATTTTACGACGGCAAATAATCGGTAACGTTCGAAATTTCCCTTTAAACGAGCGCCACATTTGTCAGCGCCGGTACTCGTTTCACAGCGTTTATATTTGAAATTTTACCAACTATCGCATTAGATATTTCATTTCAAAAACCGATTAAGCCGGCAAGTTCCACAATAAAGCCGCGTAACTACCGATGATAATTGCGAATGAAATACGATAGGGGAGAAAACGATGTGATCGCCTCCCATCGCGAATTATACGAACCTGTACCGTGTTTTAGGCGGCTAGCATAGAAACATAGGGTTCCGATTGTGGAACAAGCCGTACCATCGATACTCTCATCTTCGTTGGACTACGAAGCTTTGTCGACTAGCTGATTACTTCCGCGATCTGACTCTTCGTTTGAACTGAGCATGATGTTGGCCGCGTTTAATTTCATTCATGCTCCGCATTAGATTTTAATATGAAACTGTCGCAGTGTCGAACAGATAATCTAGGACACACGGCAATAGGGAAACCTTCCAAAAGGTGCATTATGCGACTCCATATATCCGGGGAAGGAGTTAAATTTCAGAAGAATTACAGAAAAAAAAGAAACATACCGATAAACCGATAGGAGAAATAAAAAAAAGGTTAATTTTTGTAATTCGATCGATTCACCGTTGAAAACTGATCAGTCTAGTTTTAGAATGGTCGCTGCGGTCGACTTACAACTTGCGCCGCTTATTTGAATACGGCATTGTTCATTTTGAAGATGGCTTCACGGAAAAAAAGTACACGGGAGACTCGATAGCGTCGAAATCTGCGTCACAATTTGAGCGAAGAATTATTTCAGCGTCATCAACTGGTCATTTTAGTGATACTTTTCCGTATTACATCAAAAAATATTTTGAAAATGTTGTTACATAGGCTGAAGTAAAAATACACACATTTCACTGAAATGAAAGCACTTTATTTATGTAAAACAAGCGAGTAAATATGATTTTGCTAAAATGATTTTACCGTTGCAAATGTTTCCGAATTTTAATGTGGAACAAAAACGGTATTTATTCTTTACTTTGCTTGTAATATTCAATTAGAAAACCGAATTAAGTTTTAAATTTCTACATTTAATTGCAAATTTATTTACGCACCTCTACCAGAGATTACGGGTTTTACTATGGAAAAGAAAATGGGGTCGAAGAAACGGGTTTTTTTGAGGGGCTCGAGGGTCGATTGTGATGAGGGGCTGAGGGTTTGGCTAAATTTTTTTTATTCGACACCAGGGTGGTCCCTCGGGTGCGAGTCGGGGGGGGGGTCTATGTGGACCCGGCTATACCCTTTATACTATTCATGTTTGTCATATAGTTTAAGAATTTCCTCAATAAAGGTTTATTATTATTATTATTATTATTATTGTTATTATTATTATTACCAGAGATTACATGCATCTTCATAATGTATACGAAACTGAAAAACATGGCGCATTGCTTGAATTCAGTTATGGCTACGGCGCGAAAAGCAATATTTCGTAAACAAAATACAAACTTAAACCGTTGCCTTATTTTCGAATACTGACTGTTACCGTGCGAAAGAGATTTTTTCTCAACTCGAAAACAACATTCGGAATTACATATGTATACATATATATTGTATATCGTTGTTTTGGAATTCCGTTTCGAAAAATTTGAATACTAAATAGAATTATTTAACAGGAGCTATTTAACGTATACATGTATGTTTTAATAATTTAAATACACAAAAATTAAATATATGTAAAATAGGTGTGTATTGTATATACATATTACTGCAAAGCAACACCGTAGTAAGAAGACATTATCATTTTCTGATTAGTAATTCGGAATTCACATATATACGAATCTCTCTATTACATGAAATGATTTCTTACAATAAAATACCCATAATTGTGTATAATTTTACCTAGATGGTGCTATATTTTTTAAAGTTAAGAATATGAGAGCTAAAAGTTTAAAAGTATCGAGGTGCTATATAATTTTACCAAGACGGCGCGCCATACTTAAGACATCGAGATGTACAAGTTGATTAGGTATTAAAATTTAATGTGAGCTAGAAAGTAAAGTAATTTATAATATTCTCTTTGAAGAAGTTTTACTATAAACACCTTATTTAAATTTTTTATAATAATCCGCGGATTTGCGAAGCTCACTCTAGTTATGTATGAGTAAGTTTTACGCAAACAAAACGTGAGCATTGGCGCACCCACAGGGGTGAAGGGGATGATGCAATCCCCCTCCTCCAGGGAGAATAAACGGACATTGTTAATAATGGCCAAATTTGTTATTGGCCAAATTTTTGACAGTAAAAATTAATATTTGATAAAAATATAAAGTAGTGTTTTTAAATGAATACATTTTACACAAAAATAAATATACGAATAAATGAGAGAATACATACATATACCAAACATGTTTGCGACCTCCGCCTCTGTATTTTCCTATATGCTAATATAGTGTTGTTACCCGAAAACTTTTGAAAATCTTTCTTTTCCCAAACTTTCCGTTGTCATACACGTTCAACAAATATTTTCGTTACGGTTTCTTTTATGTCGTTTGGATAATTTTGCGACTACACTTAATCACCGCGAACCGTTATTAGAACATATGACATAATATTTTAATAACTGCAGCCCATTGTGAGAACATGTGTACGCAATATCTAGTAATTTTTATTTTGTTTTATATCGATCGCTATCTATCGGTAACTGATTGCATAAAAAAAAAATAATAATAATTACGGTACATTCGTATACATACATGTAATAATGTCATATAATTCGTGCGGCATATTTTTGCATCATGCATTTTACTAATTGTAGGCTAAGCCAGTTACCGTTAGTTAATTGTGTTTTTGGTTCGGGTAATATATTCCGCCGTCGCACATTGAAACTTCGAATAATTTCACTTGTGTTGTGCTAATGCCCATAGCCCCCCCCCCCCCCAAAAAAACCCAACAAAAAACAGCTATAGTCTACACTAAAACCATTTAAATTTTTCTTCATCGGTTTTGTGTAACCCGAATGAAGTGTTAATTAAAAACTTCTGAAAATCTCTTTTTTTTTTCTTGTATTTTTCATTGCCGTTATCGCATACATTTTATATGTTCAGTGTACATTTTTGTTAGTGTTTTTTTTTTGAACATTAACGTGAAACACATTTTTAGGCTGCTGGTAAATATTTTATTTTCGCAAAGCAACACCGTTAATGTATTATAGAGCAGTCTATATAATTATCATTTTATATCACATCGTAAAAACGAGTAGTAATACGCTTTTATACTTAGCGTCAAAACGCTCAAATTTTTGTCAATATAATGTATAACACTTCGATAACTGTACACAGTGTAGACAAGATCGTGTCCACGGGGGGGTTTTGGGGGTTAACCCCCCTCCCCCATGAGAATTGAAATAGTTATTATAAATACACAAAAATCTAAAAAAAATCACAAATTTAAAATAAATATTGATGATTTTTTAGGATGTTCTTACCTACTTTTAAAAGAAAAAAGAAAAAATATGCTCCATATTTTTAGGTACTTCATTAATATGTTATGCAAAATTTTTTATTACGAGTATAATTAATAACGTATGTAATTTTTATTAATGTTCATATACGGGATAATTCATTTATGTGAATTATTAATATATAAATCAAAATGATGGAAATTATTAATAGTACGAATATTAGTGAAAAATGTATTGTTATTTATAAAATAAATATGCAAAGAAAATCCCCCCCCCCCAAATTCTGGGCACGGGCCTAAGTGTATACTATTATGAAATATGGGTTTTCCGCTGTTCTATAATAATAGATTTAAAATATATGTATGACTAAAACATTTCGTTAATACGGTGAGGTTTGACCTAAACATTTGTACGTTTAGGACTAAATTAACTCAACCGTTTTTCGTTACTTACAATGCTCTATTAAAACTGTTCAGTGCTATAAACTGCGCTATTCTTCTTGTTGCTTCAGTAAAATTATATCGGGGTTTGATTTGAATCGATTACTGAAACTAAATTATAAAATATGATAGTGGTGAAGGATGCCAAACAAATTATGGAACAAAAAGGGAAAAGAAAAACTGTAATGACCGGACAATGTACAAAAAAAAGTTTTGCATATACAAATATTATAGAATTAGCTGATTTTAAACTACTAGCTGTACAAATGATTGGCGCATGAATCAACAGGTTAATTTTCCATTTGTCAGAAAAGTTTAACGCAGATTAGTAAGCTGGCCGATTTTAGTGCACGCCATGGGAATGCACCATTATCCGAATAAGGTAAAATTACAAGGTTTTTTGTTACAAATTGTGCCATTACCCTATTATGGAAATACATGCTAGCACACGAATAAACAAACAAAAGTCTCACTTGTGTAATTTCACCTATTCCTTACTGTATTGAGCGATATGTGGACCAGATAAAATTGTAATTTTCATTGTCGTAGGTTGCGCTTGTACGAGTATAATGTGGAAACATCTGCAAACTGACATTTACCGAAATTTTGGCGACGGTTAAGTTTTTTTTTTTTTGTTTTTATTTTATCTAAAAATGTGATTTTTACCGCGAAATTTTTTCGAGTTAAAAATGACGCGTTTAGCGCAAAATTGTATGTTTCTGTCAAAAATTGACGTTTCTTCGTGAACTTGCTTATTTCAGCCGAAAATAAGTATAGACAGGTTGGTGGTGGATGGGCGTTTCCGTTCATCTACTTCCCTGTATGCTAGTAAAGTGATAGTGTAGGTTGTTATTACAGATTTCAGGTATATAATTACGTTCCTAGAAATATTGAAAATCATACCCAGCCAGCTCCACGTATACACCAAAAAAGTAAAAGAAGCTAGTTTCTAACAAAATTATACATTACATTTGTCAACATGTTGGCAAATAAATTTGCCCTACTTTGGTATGCGTTTAAACACACACACCTATATATTATACCTATATATATATATATATATATATATATATATATATATATATATATATACATATATATGTAATATGCAATGGAAATCGGTTATAACGACCTGAAGAGGATGAATAATTTGTTCATTATAATTGTCGTTGTACGCGATACCAAGTATAGACCTTTGATTTTTTAATGTTTAAGATTTACGGTCACGAAAGAATTAGTCTGTTATACAACTTTTGTAAAATATTTTACGGAACAACTTTTTTTACTGATCAAATAATTTTATTTATCCGGTATTGTAGGTACACATATTTTTTCATACATTTTAAGATTGCAAATTTTTATTTTATAGATGAAAGTATAGTCATGAAAAAATGAAACCTAAATCAATGAAGTATGAAAAAGAGCAAAAAGTCACTGAGCATCGATAGTCCAATTTTTCTTTACTTTTGAAGAAACCTATCATCATTTCCGACTTTTGTTACAACAAGGTGAGCAGCATAGCCTTTTCCGAATATTTTGATGTGCCTCATGGCTGGGCTCAATCAAAAATTTTTCCGCTACAAAGAAATTTTGTACGTCACGAAGTGCGAAATTTTCAATCATTTCTTTCAAAAAAATTTTAATTTTTGCCTATTTACACGCATTTAAAAAAGTCACAAGCATACTTCATTTTGTTCGTGTTTTGTTTTTTTCAATATAAAATAATATTATTATTATTTTATATATTTTATTTTGGGCGCGCCAGCGGCTTTGACCCAACAACTATAGAAATTATAGAAAGGGTTAAATAGAGAGAAGAGCTTAGGAATACAGGAATTATAGCTGGAGATGGGAAGGAAAGGACAAAGGAAGAATTATAAGGAGCAGGCAGACCCAGTGCTAAGATTTTTGAGTGCAAAGCAGAACATTCAGAATCAAGTGCGTGGCATTCAAAGGAGATTTGGTTTGCATCACATATGGGAGTAGAGGTGGAACTATGATAATCGGGAGGGAAGGACAGGGAAAAAAGAGGGTAGAAAAGAGTGGTTAAAACACAGTCTAATTAAGGAAACAATCGCGGAGCGCTTGTGTTTCGTTAACTCTGCTATTCGGTCTTTAACCTTTCGTCCTGATAACGATTTTCACCTTGTATAGTCCTTTATCGACATTTTTTGAATTTCAGCCGTTTTTTATTCAATGTCTTCATTGATAAAATACTTTGAAAGTTTTTTTTCCTTTTCTTTTTTAATGTTTTTTTTTTTTTTTTTATATCATGAAAATTCATAAGTGATAATTATTACGCCGGGTTAAAAGATTTAATATATTTTTATACTGTATATTCGAAATAGAACAGATAAATAAACGGTAGAACAGAAAAGTATGTCTGTTGTAATAATCGATGGAATGGAATCGCGATTGAAACGGTAAAATTAAAGAAACCTAATTATAATTAAATCGAACCAATACTTATTAAAAATCAAAAAATGAAAAATAATTTTTTTTTTTATTACCGAGACTTTAATCGGCGAGCTCATTTCGCGAAATCCGTGCGTCATGTAAAATTGTGCAAACAGCTTATTCAATTTGTGATCAAAACAGTTTGAGTTGATGTTTTTGCTAAAACGAAATAGTCGTATTATATTTTATGCACCATCCGAAAGACTTGTCCAAGTCATATTTCTGTACAAAAGGTACATAAGTATGCCGGTTTATCGATTTAATTTGTAATGATCTGTATCAAAGAACAGTTTAGAAGATTTGAACATGTGAGGTTATTTTTTTTTCTTTTTTATCAAATTTACCTGCCAAAACCTTTAAAAGTTTTGTGCCATCAGGTGAATAATTATTTGTCTGCGTAGAAAAATTTTGCTCGTAATTTTTTCATTATAATCGTTGTAACCGATAGAAGTTGAATAGTTTTACGGAATTCTGCCAGTTTCAGCATTTATATCGTATTTCCCGTTCGATATGTTATTACCTTTTTTTATTACGCTTATAAAACATTTCATTTTTCGGAAATTGGTCAATTAAAATGCACTATTTTCTATCAGAATTACAGAAGACAATCTCGTCCGTATGTCTCTTTGTCATCGAGTTTACATACAATATGTATATTCGTTCGTTTGGAAACCAGCGCTCGTGTGTCTGTAAATAACCTTATTATTTCAAGTCGGGGAAAGGTTTTTCTAATTTAATTTACGTTAAGTAGAATACGCATGCATACATATGCAATATCAGTGTAACGATCCTGCAGTAGTCAGTTAATTTGGGGCAGTGTATTTAAAGTGTGGCCCTTTAATGCAATGAGAAAAATGTATGTCATAGAAGCGCATACGTTGGAAGAGCATTAAGATAGTTTAGGTTTTTATGCACACAAACATATTTTGGCATATCTTGCTAAAAGACAAAGCCATACCGACTGAAAAGACAACGATCGTGCCAAAAAGTTGGATGTACATTTGTGCGCAGGTTAATAAGTCGGTTGGTTCATTGTTATACATAGAGCCTTGCGGGCAATACTATAAACATGGTCGCCTGAAAGTTGCTTGTTGTTTGCATTATATTCCAAAGCGAAACATGTTACTCAGATGAATTTTTCTTTTCAATGTTTTTGATGGGTTTAGATCGTTTTTAACTATTGGACTATCCAGCTTTGTCTGTTTTGACCAATGGGTTGGTAAAGTCGTCTTCAACATGGCCGCAAGGGGCTTCTTCACCGACGGAATTTTTCACAATATATAACGATCGTTTATTTTCGCTGCTGGCAGTTCTACCACCGAACATATTTTGTTTCTTTTGTTTGAAGGACTTTTCGCATTTATCATTTATCACGTTATGCTGCCCGATGCGCGGGTGTCTGTTATCTGTTTTAGTACCTACTTTGTTTTTGTTGTTTTTTTGGTTTTTTTTTGATTTTTCTAACTGTATCAATTAGTGCTGAAATTAATTACGATAGAAATCTGAATACCAAAACATAAACTACCATCACTGACTAATGTCCACTAAGACGTTTCCGAATAACACCCGCGTCTCTTCTTCGCTTCGTTAACTAACACCGATGCACGACAAACGCTTATCGCGTGATCATGAATTAACTCTTATTGCGACCGCATGAGGGAGGACCCCATTAGGTTATTTTGTAGGTTTTTTTTTTTTTTTTTTGTTTTAGTCCTCTTGTGAAAAAGTATACATAACGCGAAGGTTTATGGTAGATACTGCAGAACTACTAACGAAACTTATTTCCTTATTTGTATTCTGTAAATGTTTTTTATGAACGGGTGTGTACACTTCTGTTTTATTCGTTTAGTTTTGTAATTGAGTTTTTCAGTGATGTACAAATGCGTTTCTACATATTAAATATACGTTTTTACAGTAACATTCGGTTTCCGCTATATAGCGTATGAAAACAATAGTACTTGGGGCTATCTTAAAAGACTTTTAATGATATTTCATTATTAGTTTTACTCGTCGCAGCTGCATCCTGAACATGACACTTGCTGCTCTCAGGTAAATCCGCAGCAAAAAATTTTTCTCTCGTTTATTTTGCCGGTTTTTCTAGAACTATATATCAGAGTTAGTTAAAATTTAAAAATCGAGCCCTAGCCTGAATTTAAAAATGTCCTTCCATTTCGTACTATTGCAAACTGCTATTCTCTCTCAGGGTACTTACACATCCACCTCAGATTATACATTCGTTTTTTGTTTTGTTTTTTTGCCTACAATTTCGTAGAGTGTACACGAAATAAAAAGAAAAAAAAAAAACATTCTCGTTATTGCAACAACTTCATCTAGGGGTGAAAATGTGTATGACAAAGGGAATTTCTCGGAGGGTGAAGGCAAGAAAAAATCACACGGACTGATAGAAAGCAATAAGATGGGTAAGCGGAAAACTGCGCAGAAGAGGAAATAAAAAAGGAGAACGATTAGGAAGCGGCAAAGATTTATCTAGTCGTATGGGCGGCCATTAATTTTCATCGACGATGGACGGGGAAATCATGTCTGGTTCGGGTGCTAGAATTTCCCAAGATTTTTTCGGGACAATGGCCATTTTCGCAGGCGCGCGTTACACTTTATCCGTGTTTCTGCGTACTCTTTCATATTTCTCATCGTCCGCGACGTATATAAATTTCATCCGACTGCTCTCTACAGCGTGTGAACTAATAAAACGTGGCCATCGCCGGAACGTCAGCATTTCGAAGGACAATTTTATCACACCTATCGTTAAACTTTACGTCTCTTTTTCGTTCAAATCGATTTCCTCCCGCTTGCTTTATAAGCTTCTCATGAATAAGTCGTTTGATTTTAAGTATGAAGTTCAAACTTTGGTGAATTTTTAAATTTAATTTCTCTGACCTGGTAAGTTTTATAAGGAAAATTTAAAGAAAATATTAGGATTAAATATTGATTTTTTTAACGTGTATCTGTGTTGTCCCCTTTGCCTGATGTTATACGAGAGATGGTAATAATTATTCGAACATAATGCGCTCGATATTAAAATTATTATATTAACCTATATCGTTAAAACGTTACGATTTTATTTTACCTTCTCTTTTTTCTTTTTATTTTAATTTTCATTTGAACACGGTTTTTTTTTTTTTTTGAGGAAATAAAACTTTCAATCGGATTCGAAAATGAAATTAATAAAATGCTCTCCTCCGTATATATTCTTAAAACGTAAGCTTCGTTATATTATTAATACTTTTTTCGGTGCAAACCCAAAGTGGTAAACTACGCTGAGGAAGTTTGGTGTGCAACATGTGTAGGAATTTCCGGTAATTCCGTAGCAATTGCATAGCAATTCCACGGGAATTCCGGAGAAAGTGGAGAGGAATTCCAGGAAGTAGTGTACGAAATTTACATCGGCAGCTTGCACAAGCCACGTCACAAATAATATTATAACACCTCTTTAAAATACTCTCTATTCATCATCAGAGCCGAATCATACACATTGAACAGCGAGGAAAAGAAAAAACCTTCACTATGAATATATCGAAATACACAAAAGATCCTCTATTTTCCCCGAGTATCTGATTGGAGATTTTTCTTACCATTCACCATTAAAATACAGCCCGGCGAAATTAATTAATTAATTGTGTTTCGTTCGGGTAATGCATCGTCCGCTTTGTCGTACGTGGAAACTTTTAAAGAGAAATTTCACTTGCGCCGCCATGACGTGTTCAAAAATTTTGAAAAAAATCAAATAATAATGGCAAAGGAGAAAGGAAGAACGGGGGCAGCTTGGATAAGAGAAAGAAGCTGACGAACTACTGAAAGGAACGGAGAAGGAATGACATGGTGCATTATAATAGGCGGTCCAAAGACGGCCCCAAAGTCGGTGAAAGAAGAATCGTTAAAAACCGATAATTACGGTTCTCCTCCGGCTGGAATCGATTTTAAAGCCGTCTTCTTTGTTGTTAAAATTTTTACAATTTTTCCATTTCAATCGCCGCAGTTGGTCGATCGTGGCTGAATATTAGCTTAATGATAACATTCTATTCGGTATTCTCACTTGACCGATGCAGTAATCGATTCCGGTGGAATGAATTTCGAGTTCGGCGATGATCGAAAGAGCAAGAAATAGTGAATATCACCATTAAGTGCGTGAAGAGAAATGCGAAAAATTTCGGAAGAATCGGTGAATGCGAGGGCAATGCCTCTGCAACCATTTAGGTTCTTTTGAGATAGCCGAAGTGCGTGATACTAAATATCATATAGTAATACCCGTTCCTCTTGATCTTGTCTTTCAGTCTTTGCCTACACAATTTGTTTTAGGAGATTAAGATGATGGGGATAATTCCGGCGAAGAAGTCTAGTGTTGAGTAATGTCTTTGACTGACGATCCTCCCCTTTCAAAAAAAAAAAAAAACGGAAGAGAGAGTGGGGAATTCAATTCTTAAGTATTAAAACTAGGGCAAGTTAATGAAGTACCTACTCCACCTTAGAACACAAAAACATAGTACGCGAGAGACGGGGAGAATAATGTCAAATGAGAGTAGTTGGCGTAATTGAAATAGAAAAAAAGCCAGAGCCCGAGAAAGGGTTGGAAGATGAGAAAAGAGTAATCTCGTTCAGGAAAAACGGGGGATGGATATGCCCCATATCTGTGAAGCATAATGAAAGGAAAGGCATAATTGATTAATACGCGCCGAAAGCAATTAAAAACGTATTACGAGCTCAAAAATAACTACAATAACACTTTTTTTTATTTTGCCGATTTACTACGATTTTCATTTCGGTGATGTTTTAAAATTTATCTTTAAATGAAGAATTATCAACGTGCGTATTTCTTTTTCTCTTACTTCCTCTCAACGTGATTGCCGGAGTCGAATATATTCCATAAACGTACTTTAATTTTGTTATTAGTTTATGATTAATTCACTTTTAACACAAAAAAACACAAAAAAACACAAAAAAAAAAAATGCATTAGAGCGTTTCATTAAAACGAAGAAAAAGAAACAAAAAACTCGAAAACAGCGTTAAAAGTAATTAGGACCGTCGAGAGAAATTCGTTTGGCAGAAACGGGGGACAAATGGAGCTAATTTTAAACAGGACATCATTGCAGTCTCCCGTTAAATATCAACAACCTGATTTCGGTTCTTCCTTTAGCGCTCCGGAGTGCGGAAGTGAAAATGGCGGTGGTGTTGCATTTCTCTCCACGGAAGAATCTCCGTACCGAAGGAGAGTTTTATCGTGCCGAAATAGCTGTCGTATTAAAAAAAAAAAAAACGAGGGAAATTTTAACTAGTACGACAGAGGAATGTTGTAAGAAAACACGCCGATGAGAAGAGATCGAGAGACACTGATTTTTTGAGGGTACGATTGCTGTTTGTAGGGGGACAAAAAAAAAAAAAAAAACCCGGAAAAAAAAGTGTCGTTAAAATTCAAGCATCATGGCGTAAGAAAGGCCACTTAAAAGTGGCACAATATTTTACATCTAGCGAAGAAGAATTCATATCGGTCCCCTGCGACTAGCTCGGATATATTAAGCGGAATTATTATTATTATCATTTTTGTTATTTTTATGATTATGCCCCGGCCGCCGTTGGGCGGTATAAAATACGATATCACTATTATCACGCTAGCGTCGTTTACGTCTGCATCGTTGCCGGTTAAATATCGTTCATTTTCCCTTAAAAGTAATTCCAGATTCTACTTTTCGTGGAGCGCCCCCCCCTCGCCACGCCAACCCCAACCGTCGTACAGCTGAGCAACAGCCTTTAGCCGGTGGTGCAGGGAGGCGCTGCTGGTTATCTACTTAATTTATACAGTAATATCTTGTTTCGTGTTGCACGTTTACATCCGATTTATGACCTCCGCCGCTGTAAACAGATATGCAATTTTATTATTATTATTATTATTATTATTATTATTATTATTGTCCCGAAAACACGTCTCGCTAACGAAAAATAAATTTCGCCAACAAGGATGCCGAGCGTAAATTCCTTCCGTTGGGCGTCGCGAGGAATAAAATGCGAATGTTCGCCGCGCGTATCAAAAAACATTTTATTTATTTATTTAGCTTTGTATTTTTTGAAAGGCTTCGGGGGTCGCGTCCTACACTCAGACTGCAACGAAACGAATTCGAACTCGTGTCCTTGTCCTTCAGGAGCATATCCGCTAAAATACCGGTCGACGATTTTTTTTCTAGCGCAAAGGCAAGTTACATTTTTTTCCTCTACCTGATGATGATGATGATGATGATGATGAGGAGGAGGAGGAGGAGGAGGAGGAGGAGGAGAAGGCTGCAAAGAAAGCGTCAAAAACATATGAAAGGAATTCTTGGATGTGATTCATAAAAAAAATTCAGACCCCTTTGCACACGCTGCGGAACTCTGAGTCTCCTCTATGCCAGAACTTGTTACGCGGCTAGCATTCTCACTGACGTAATCTACTCGCAATCCACAAGTCTAACGAAATTTCTTAAGTTTTGTTTTAAAAAACGCAGAAACTTTCCAACTCGTTTTCATAATGAAGTTGTGGGGAAAAAAATAACGCGACACACACGTAAACTGAGAATGTAAATGAATATTCGAGAAAAACGGGAAAAAAACATGTGCGAAGATAAATTTACTATGTGTATTATTTGGAATATTTGAAGCGGACTCGATTCAGCTGGAAAAGGGAAATAGAGAACGAAGATACGACTTGAATCTGAAATCTATCGACTTTTAGAAATTAGAAAGACGATAATAGCAGCACATACGCGTATGTACTCGTATTGTTGGATTTCCAGCAGAAACTAATTCACCTATCTTTTTAGCTAGAGAAGAAAAGTTACAGAAATAGTATTAGTAAGAATAAGTGATACGTGATCTGAATCTGAAACATATTTAAATTTGCAACTGTGCGTTAGAATTTCTACGCGGGAAGCACGTAATAATGATATACAATCTGCATCGTCACTGATAAAAGAAATTCCGATCTGTGAAATTTCTTGAAGTTCTTTTACGTAGATTAAAAAGCAGAGAAATGTTTCCAATCCCGCTTGAAAATTTGAATTTCCTTGAAGGCAACTGGACCAGTGTTCCTACTGATTGTTCGCTGTTAGTCATCTACCCCATTAATTTTCTTAAATAGTATACCCGTTCATTTAATGTTATTGTGTTTACAATTTTATTAATTAACTAATTAGCGAACAAGGTGCGCACAAATGTACTATCTTCTGATCGTTTTTAAACGCTTCGAATACTATTTTTAAATGCTTTGAATCTCGCTTTGATCCACGTTTAAAATAATATTCGTTCGATTTAGTAATCATTTCCTAAACTGCGCTACCGACCGAGAGACGGAACTGCCTTCTTTTTTTGCAAGCCCTTTGTGAACAAGAAGAAAACAAAATAAAAAATAAAAAAAAAACGAACAAAGAGTAGGACGAAAAATGCCACGAGGGAAATTTTCTCTTTCTTTCTCGGATGGACATGTCAAACCGTTTGTGACGTAATTAAGAGGTACGATGACGTTCCCTGTGTTTAGGTGCCATCTCTATAAATATTTAAGGACACCGCTGTTCGCTTAAAATACAATCCGGTGACATTTTAACAATTTCAGTCGGATCCCATTTTTCGGACGTTGCAGCCGTCGGTATAACACAGTGTTTTAATAAAATTGTATGAAATCAGAAGCTTTTCAGATCTATCTCGTATATATTTGTATTGCGATCGTTTTTTTTCAATAAAAAGTCCCCCGCATGTTTTACACGCAAACTCGATGTCATAAAATGGAGAAATAGCATAGAACAGTCAATGTATTTTATTTTTTCGGGTTAAGCTTTAAGCTTCAGGTTTTCGGATTTCTTCCCCATAATGCCAGGGGCTACTCTGCTCAATATGATACAGTTTATACGGAAGCAATTATTCCGATCAGCTGGGCGCGTACGTACTTGAGTTTTTATAATTTCTTTGTGTAAAACGCGATACTTTTTCAACCAAAAATTAATTTCGCCCACAATTGCAATCGTCATCGTAATCTCGCCATAGTTCCGTTGAAATTTCAATTTATTGTTGTTTTTTTTTTATGTTCCCAATTTGTAATACGATGGGGTTAAATATATTTAGAGAATTTATACCAATAATTGATATAAATAACAGGTCCGTCCTGAGCCGGTCCATTTAAGTTTATGGAACCCTGACAGGCCGTTTTACTGTGTTAATAATAATTAGTATACATAAATTTAATATACGTGTATTTTACGGTGATTTATTTCAGGTACCGTAGAAAATGATTGAACATATTTTAAATAGCTTAGTTACTAGAGTTGATCATTGCTAATTAATATTGCTAAAATCTGTATTGCTATGGTTACAGCCGGGTAGGATATGCCTAATATGTTACACGTTATACACAGTTATTGGAGTGTGCAATTTTATGTTTATGTAAATAATCTTTAAATAGGCCGTGCCCAGTAAGAAATTGGACATTAAAAAATATTTGGCGTAAATACTATTCTGTACTGCTAGTGTACAAATAGGCAGTCACGATGCTCGAAATCGAGCGATACGACTCAGATGACTATATTATGTAGTCTACCACCATCTATGGTTGGGAATTTTTTTTTTTTTAGCTATGCCGTTATATTCATTCCACTGCACCTGAAATTTATTATTATGATACTTATCTAATATTAAAAGTTTAAACTGTTTAAGCGTTAACGATTTTTGTTCGTGTATGAAGTGAGGTTGTTGATACTGCACGTTATTGAATTGATGATTTTTAATATTATTTTTTATTAAAAATATGTGTTAATATGTGTTTCTGTATTTCGTAAGTTAATGGTTTAATACCTGTAATGACAGCGCTTGCCATGTAGCTGGTAGTTCTATAAGATTTAATCATTTTTATTGCAATAGTAAAACTTTTAAATATATTTTGAAATCTCTTAATTTTTAAAATGTCTATATATATATATATATTACACTACCATAAAGTATGTTAGGAAAAATATTACGCTTTTATATAAGGTTATTCCCTTTTTGTAATATAATCGGTTGTTATTATTATTATATAATTTGTTATTTATTTTTTTAGTGACATGGTGAAAATGATTATAAAACTTTAAGTTATTGTCTATTATTATACCTAAGTATCTGGTTTGACTAAGCATAGCAATATTTAATCCGTATTGGAGCAAATTTAATCTTTTATCCTTTAAGTTTTTGTTAAGCAACATGTAAGTTGATTTAGATTCGTTAATATTTAAACTAAATTGTTCTAACCATTTTGCGATTTCTGTCTAAGCCTGGTAAACTTTATTTTTTCCAATACATTTTCATTCTTATCGGCTATATTACTATTGCAATATCATCTACGAAGGTGAAAATGTCTATATTATTGGATAACCTGATGTTATACATTTGGGAGAAAACTATGTTCCACAAGTACGGTCCTGAAACAGACCCTTGCGATTCTCCCATAACGGTTTCTTGTTTTTTTGATTATTGTTTTTGTTCCTAAGCTGTTTTCATCGAGACAATCAGTTTCATTAAAAAGTGTTAATAATTACGCGATAAAACCTTATATGTATTTCCGAGTGTTTTTATTTATTTTTTTTTTTCACTATCTACGAATAAAATTGTAAATTCCATATCTGCTCGAGAAAAAATTACAAAAAATATGACGCACGGTTGACATTGAAAAATTTTATAACAATTCGGAAAATTCATAAAAGATCTCAGCGAGCTTTTGTAAAATGCGAATACCCCTTCCACTGATCGGAAGATACGTAAGCGTGTACAAAGAGTAAAAACCAAGTAACCAGATAGTAAGATTAGAAATCGTTAATGACATTGAAAAATTTTATAACAATTCGGAAAATTCATAAAAGATCTCAGCGAGCTTTTGTAAAATGCGAATACCCCTTCCACTGATCGGAAGATACGTAAGCGTGTACAAAGAGTAAAAACCAAGTAACCAGATAGTAAGATTAGAAATCGTTAATGAAGTGTAAAGCGGAAGAACGGGTACTAGAAAGCTGAAAGCTCCAAATTTTGTCAACAATGCGAATTTAAATATGTATGCGTATGGCGAAATCCTAGACGTCTAGGGTATTAACTGTCTGACGACCACTTGCATTACCATGACCCTTTGGTTACGGTCCCATATTTGCAATGGTACTCTGCTTTTTGCGAAGGAAAAAAAAACGTCGTTAATTTCGTAGAATAATTCGTGGGAATAAAAAAAAAGAATGGAAAAATTAAACTCTCGATAACTGTGAGTGATTGACTGCCGGCGCACAACGTGCGAGTTCGATTTTTTAACAATAGCGAATAAATGTTAAATTGTAAACTTCAATATCCCGGACAAGGGTATGGGATTTTTACTTTAAGGCTAAACTCACACGGAGCACTTTAACAATTTTATGGTTGTGCTGTAGGGTTATACTGTGGTCGGAACCGGCTACTTTTGAACCACAGTATTAATAACAACACAACTTAGAAAGTGGCTGGCGAGTGGCTTAATGTGTATTGAACTCGATCGCCGATGACCACTTTATTGTGGCCGACGCTAGCCACACGTTGCGACTGTCGTTAGAGCTGACGCCAGGAAATGATGCGTCTGAGTAGTATTGCGTTTTTCCCATTATTTCTATGTTAAAATAGTATTCCACACGGTCGACCATTATTTTGTGGTTCTGCTGTGGTCGAAAAGTGGTCCGTATGAGTTTAGTCTAAGCACCGTGTGTCATGGTCACGCGTGTTTGTTCATCGTGAACTTGTATAGAATTCGTTTTTAATCGAATTAATGCAAGTGCCCTGTACTTCAGATACTGTAATCGAAACTTACTGTCGTCAAAGGATTCCGAGTAGTACGTTCCACTTTCTTTTTTTTTTTTTTTATCAAAGCGAATTTA
Organism: Icerya purchasi; assembly: GCA_039619475.1. Taxonomy (NCBI): domain Eukaryota; kingdom Metazoa; phylum Arthropoda; class Insecta; order Hemiptera; family Monophlebidae; genus Icerya; species Icerya purchasi. The sequence goes on along the minus strand of CM077116.1, from coordinate 385,921,175 downwards.
GAAGATGAAAAATAAAGTATGGCTGAAAAAAGTACAAAGAATACTCTACCCGTCTTTACTTACACGAAATTAAAGAAAATTCTATTTCCTACCTCGCAGCGTCTATCAGTTGAAGGAAAAAATGTAGTTTACGGTTTACGATACCGTTAAAAGTTTTATGGATTAGTTTTTTTTCGGGTTTTTTTTTTTTTTTTCAAATGTCATGAAAAAAGAGGAAAAGCAAAAACAAAAGTTGATTCTTGAATCGAGATTCTTAACCGGTAAGTTTAGATCAACGTAATTTGTTTTACTATTGCGGAATTTATATCTTTACAGCTACGTTAAGCTTGTGCGAAGCGATAAGCCAGTTCAGACAAAAAACTAACAAAACAGTGCAGACACAAATGAACATTCCGATCCAGATGTTGTTGGCCGAACCTGTATGCCTCGAGTTTCTTACGAATTTTTGAGATTTTGAAGTAGTGAAATTATAATGAAGTAATCAAAGAAGGTTTCCCCACAGGGAAAAAGAAATTCTTGAACATATTTTAAATAGCTTAGTTACTAGAGTTGATCATTGCTAATTAATATTGCTAAAATCTGTATTGCTATGGTTACAGCCGGGTAGGATATGCCTAATATGTTACACGTTATACACAGTTATTGGAGTGTGCAATTTTATGTTTATGTAAATAATCTTTAAATAGGCCGTGCCCAGTAAGAAATTGGACATTAAAAAATATTTGGCGTAAATACTATTCTGTACTGCTAGTGTACAAATAGGCAGTCACGATGCTCGAAATCGAGCGATACGACTCAGATGACTATATTATGTAGTCTACCACCATCTATGGTTGGGAATTTTTTTTTTTTTAGCTATGCCGTTATATTCATTCCACTGCACCTGAAATTTATTATTATGATACTTATCTAATATTAAAAGTTTAAACTGTTTAAGCGTTAACGATTTTTGTTCGTGTATGAAGTGAGGTTGTTGATACTGCACGTTATTGAATTGATGATTTTTAATATTATTTTTTATTAAAAATATGTGTTAATATGTGTTTCTGTATTTCGTAAGTTAATGGTTTAATACCTGTAATGACAGCGCTTGCCATGTAGCTGGTAGTTCTATAAGATTTAATCATTTTTATTGCAATAGTAAAACTTTTAAATATATTTTGAAATCTCTTAATTTTTAAAATGTCTATATATATATATATATTACACTACCATAAAGTATGTTAGGAAAAATATTACGCTTTTATATAAGGTTATTCCCTTTTTGTAATATAATCGGTTGTTATTATTATTATATAATTTGTTATTTATTTTTTTAGTGACATGGTGAAAATGATTATAAAACTTTAAGTTATTGTCTATTATTATACCTAAGTATCTGGTTTGACTAAGCATAGCAATATTTAATCCGTATTGGAGCAAATTTAATCTTTTATCCTTTAAGTTTTTGTTAAGCAACATGTAAGTTGATTTAGATTCGTTAATATTTAAACTAAATTGTTCTAACCATTTTGCGATTTCTGTCTAAGCCTGGTAAACTTTATTTTTTCCAATACATTTTCATTCTTATCGGCTATATTACTATTGCAATATCATCTACGAAGGTGAAAATGTCTATATTATTGGATAACCTGATGTTATACATTTGGGAGAAAACTATGTTCCACAAGTACGGTCCTGAAACAGACCCTTGCGATTCTCCCATAACGGTTTCTTGTTTTTTTGATTATTGTTTTTGTTCCTAAGCTGTTTTCATCGAGACAATCAGTTTCATTAAAAAGTGTTAATAATTACGCGATAAAACCTTATATGTATTTCCGAGTGTTTTTATTTATTTTTTTTTTTCACTATCTACGAATAAAATTGTAAATTCCATATCTGCTCGAGAAAAAATTACAAAAAATATGACGCACGGTTGACATTGAAAAATTTTATAACAATTCGGAAAATTCATAAAAGATCTCAGCGAGCTTTTGTAAAATGCGAATACCCCTTCCACTGATCGGAAGATACGTAAGCGTGTACAAAGAGTAAAAACCAAGTAACCAGATAGTAAGATTAGAAATCGTTAATGACATTGAAAAATTTTATAACAATTCGGAAAATTCATAAAAGATCTCAGCGAGCTTTTGTAAAATGCGAATACCCCTTCCACTGATCGGAAGATACGTAAGCGTGTACAAAGAGTAAAAACCAAGTAACCAGATAGTAAGATTAGAAATCGTTAATGAAGTGTAAAGCGGAAGAACGGGTACTAGAAAGCTGAAAGCTCCAAATTTTGTCAACAATGCGAATTTAAATATGTATGCGTATGGCGAAATCCTAGACGTCTAGGGTATTAACTGTCTGACGACCACTTGCATTACCATGACCCTTTGGTTACGGTCCCATATTTGCAATGGTACTCTGCTTTTTGCGAAGGAAAAAAAAACGTCGTTAATTTCGTAGAATAATTCGTGGGAATAAAAAAAAAGAATGGAAAAATTAAACTCTCGATAACTGTGAGTGATTGACTGCCGGCGCACAACGTGCGAGTTCGATTTTTTAACAATAGCGAATAAATGTTAAATTGTAAACTTCAATATCCCGGACAAGGGTATGGGATTTTTACTTTAAGGCTAAACTCACACGGAGCACTTTAACAATTTTATGGTTGTGCTGTAGGGTTATACTGTGGTCGGAACCGGCTACTTTTGAACCACAGTATTAATAACAACACAACTTAGAAAGTGGCTGGCGAGTGGCTTAATGTGTATTGAACTCGATCGCCGATGACCACTTTATTGTGGCCGACGCTAGCCACACGTTGCGACTGTCGTTAGAGCTGACGCCAGGAAATGATGCGTCTGAGTAGTATTGCGTTTTTCCCATTATTTCTATGTTAAAATAGTATTCCACACGGTCGACCATTATTTTGTGGTTCTGCTGTGGTCGAAAAGTGGTCCGTATGAGTTTAGTCTAAGCACCGTGTGTCATGGTCACGCGTGTTTGTTCATCGTGAACTTGTATAGAATTCGTTTTTAATCGAATTAATGCAAGTGCCCTGTACTTCAGATACTGTAATCGAAACTTACTGTCGTCAAAGGATTCCGAGTAGTACGTTCCACTTTCTTTTTTTTTTTTTTTATCAAAGCGAATTTAGAAGATGAAAAATAAAGTATGGCTGAAAAAAGTACAAAGAATACTCTACCCGTCTTTACTTACACGAAATTAAAGAAAATTCTATTTCCTACCTCGCAGCGTCTATCAGTTGAAGGAAAAAATGTAGTTTACGGTTTACGATACCGTTAAAAGTTTTATGGATTAGTTTTTTTTCGGGTTTTTTTTTTTTTTTTCAAATGTCATGAAAAAAGAGGAAAAGCAAAAACAAAAGTTGATTCTTGAATCGAGATTCTTAACCGGTAAGTTTAGATCAACGTAATTTGTTTTACTATTGCGGAATTTATATCTTTACAGCTACGTTAAGCTTGTGCGAAGCGATAAGCCAGTTCAGACAAAAAACTAACAAAACAGTGCAGACACAAATGAACATTCCGATCCAGATGTTGTTGGCCGAACCTGTATGCCTCGAGTTTCTTACGAATTTTTGAGATTTTGAAGTAGTGAAATTATAATGAAGTAATCAAAGAAGGTTTCCCCACAGGGAAAAAGAAATTCTTGAACATATTTTAAATAGCTTAGTTACTAGAGTTGATCATTGCTAATTAATATTGCTAAAATCTGTATTGCTATGGTTACAGCCGGGTAGGATATGCCTAATATGTTACACGTTATACACAGTTATTGGAGTGTGCAATTTTATGTTTATGTAAATAATCTTTAAATAGGCCGTGCCCAGTAAGAAATTGGACATTAAAAAATATTTGGCGTAAATACTATTCTGTACTGCTAGTGTACAAATAGGCAGTCACGATGCTCGAAATCGAGCGATACGACTCAGATGACTATATTATGTAGTCTACCACCATCTATGGTTGGGAATTTTTTTTTTTTTAGCTATGCCGTTATATTCATTCCACTGCACCTGAAATTTATTATTATGATACTTATCTAATATTAAAAGTTTAAACTGTTTAAGCGTTAACGATTTTTGTTCGTGTATGAAGTGAGGTTGTTGATACTGCACGTTATTGAATTGATGATTTTTAATATTATTTTTTATTAAAAATATGTGTTAATATGTGTTTCTGTATTTCGTAAGTTAATGGTTTAATACCTGTAATGACAGCGCTTGCCATGTAGCTGGTAGTTCTATAAGATTTAATCATTTTTATTGCAATAGTAAAACTTTTAAATATATTTTGAAATCTCTTAATTTTTAAAATGTCTATATATATATATATATTACACTACCATAAAGTATGTTAGGAAAAATATTACGCTTTTATATAAGGTTATTCCCTTTTTGTAATATAATCGGTTGTTATTATTATTATATAATTTGTTATTTATTTTTTTAGTGACATGGTGAAAATGATTATAAAACTTTAAGTTATTGTCTATTATTATACCTAAGTATCTGGTTTGACTAAGCATAGCAATATTTAATCCGTATTGGAGCAAATTTAATCTTTTATCCTTTAAGTTTTTGTTAAGCAACATGTAAGTTGATTTAGATTCGTTAATATTTAAACTAAATTGTTCTAACCATTTTGCGATTTCTGTCTAAGCCTGGTAAACTTTATTTTTTCCAATACATTTTCATTCTTATCGGCTATATTACTATTGCAATATCATCTACGAAGGTGAAAATGTCTATATTATTGGATAACCTGATGTTATACATTTGGGAGAAAACTATGTTCCACAAGTACGGTCCTGAAACAGACCCTTGCGATTCTCCCATAACGGTTTCTTGTTTTTTTGATTATTGTTTTTGTTCCTAAGCTGTTTTCATCGAGACAATCAGTTTCATTAAAAAGTGTTAATAATTACGCGATAAAACCTTATATGTATTTCCGAGTGTTTTTATTTATTTTTTTTTTTCACTATCTACGAATAAAATTGTAAATTCCATATCTGCTCGAGAAAAAATTACAAAAAATATGACGCACGGTTGACATTGAAAAATTTTATAACAATTCGGAAAATTCATAAAAGATCTCAGCGAGCTTTTGTAAAATGCGAATACCCCTTCCACTGATCGGAAGATACGTAAGCGTGTACAAAGAGTAAAAACCAAGTAACCAGATAGTAAGATTAGAAATCGTTAATGACATTGAAAAATTTTATAACAATTCGGAAAATTCATAAAAGATCTCAGCGAGCTTTTGTAAAATGCGAATACCCCTTCCACTGATCGGAAGATACGTAAGCGTGTACAAAGAGTAAAAACCAAGTAACCAGATAGTAAGATTAGAAATCGTTAATGAAGTGTAAAGCGGAAGAACGGGTACTAGAAAGCTGAAAGCTCCAAATTTTGTCAACAATGCGAATTTAAATATGTATGCGTATGGCGAAATCCTAGACGTCTAGGGTATTAACTGTCTGACGACCACTTGCATTACCATGACCCTTTGGTTACGGTCCCATATTTGCAATGGTACTCTGCTTTTTGCGAAGGAAAAAAAAACGTCGTTAATTTCGTAGAATAATTCGTGGGAATAAAAAAAAAGAATGGAAAAATTAAACTCTCGATAACTGTGAGTGATTGACTGCCGGCGCACAACGTGCGAGTTCGATTTTTTAACAATAGCGAATAAATGTTAAATTGTAAACTTCAATATCCCGGACAAGGGTATGGGATTTTTACTTTAAGGCTAAACTCACACGGAGCACTTTAACAATTTTATGGTTGTGCTGTAGGGTTATACTGTGGTCGGAACCGGCTACTTTTGAACCACAGTATTAATAACAACACAACTTAGAAAGTGGCTGGCGAGTGGCTTAATGTGTATTGAACTCGATCGCCGATGACCACTTTATTGTGGCCGACGCTAGCCACACGTTGCGACTGTCGTTAGAGCTGACGCCAGGAAATGATGCGTCTGAGTAGTATTGCGTTTTTCCCATTATTTCTATGTTAAAATAGTATTCCACACGGTCGACCATTATTTTGTGGTTCTGCTGTGGTCGAAAAGTGGTCCGTATGAGTTTAGTCTAAGCACCGTGTGTCATGGTCACGCGTGTTTGTTCATCGTGAACTTGTATAGAATTCGTTTTTAATCGAATTAATGCAAGTGCCCTGTACTTCAGATACTGTAATCGAAACTTACTGTCGTCAAAGGATTCCGAGTAGTACGTTCCACTTTCTTTTTTTTTTTTTTTATCAAAGCGAATTTAGAAGATGAAAAATAAAGTATGGCTGAAAAAAGTACAAAGAATACTCTACCCGTCTTTACTTACACGAAATTAAAGAAAATTCTATTTCCTACCTCGCAGCGTCTATCAGTTGAAGGAAAAAATGTAGTTTACGGTTTACGATACCGTTAAAAGTTTTATGGATTAGTTTTTTTTCGGGTTTTTTTTTTTTTTTTCAAATGTCATGAAAAAAGAGGAAAAGCAAAAACAAAAGTTGATTCTTGAATCGAGATTCTTAACCGGTAAGTTTAGATCAACGTAATTTGTTTTACTATTGCGGAATTTATATCTTTACAGCTACGTTAAGCTTGTGCGAAGCGATAAGCCAGTTCAGACAAAAAACTAACAAAACAGTGCAGACACAAATGAACATTCCGATCCAGATGTTGTTGGCCGAACCTGTATGCCTCGAGTTTCTTACGAATTTTTGAGATTTTGAAGTAGTGAAATTATAATGAAGTAATCAAAGAAGGTTTCCCCACAGGGAAAAAGAAATTCTTGAAGAAGAAGCAAAGTGCATTTAACGATGGGAAAGGGAAAAACAATAATCACCTCTCAAAAAATAGGTCAAAAGTACTCACTAGGTACAGGTATGGTTGAGAACATCAACTGAAATGACAGAATAAACAAGTCCATCGACGCTACATCCGGCACAGAATGGACTGCTAGTCGTATTATAAAGCAAATAAAAGAGTAATCAATGAAATATAATGTAAAGCATTTAAGCAGTCCTAATTAATCGGCTCCACGTTATCACCATTGTCAACCTTAGCTTGATTTGTGGCATTCCAAAGATTTTCCACAATAAAATGGCTGTCCGAATCAAGCGAAATTCATTCCTTCGGGAAAGCACTAAAGACTGAGAACGATGAACTATGTAAATAGTTTCACCTAATGCAACGATGGCTTCCTTTCTACAGCATAAGAAATATGGTTTAAACCTAACACATATAATGTGCATATATATATATACATACATATACATATATACATACATATGGTTTACGGACAAAAGCGCACAAGACAAAAGCGCACAGGACAAAAGCGCACATGATAAAAACGCATCGGACAAAAGCGCACACGGATAAAAGCGCACACGGATAAAAGCGCACATGGATAATAGCGCACATCGATTTGCAGAACAGGAGCTAAATTATTAATTTCTCGGTTCTCGGAAATTGCATCATTTGTGAAAAGGCAAAACTGGACGGTTGCCCCGCAAAGAATTTAAAATTCAAAAAAATTATTGGTAATCAGCGAAAACAAAGTAAAAATAATACAATTTTTTGTATGATTCACTAGTCATTTTTCTGTTTTTAATTTTGTTCTTATATGTGTATTTGTTTGTTAATAATCATAGTGTCTATTGACTATGACCGCTAGGAAGTTACCGTATATAAAAAAATAAAATTTGTATCAATAATGTATTCAGGGGCGTCTCAAGCATGCCAAGTTGTAGGAGTGGTGCATTACCCAAAATACCGATTCATGAATTCATATAATTTAAAAATAATTTTTTTTTATACTGTATAGCTTATATAACAAAATGTTATATGGTGTTTTTTAATGATTTTCTTTAAACTTTTACAATGTGGGTCTTTTATTTTTTACTTCTGCAGTCAAAACTGATTTAGATCGAACTGTGAGGACTAAAAATATTTAAAAAAAAAAATTTTATTAAAAGAAATCTCACCTTTTAATGCTAAGCCTATAAGACTTTGTACTAATGCTTTACTTTTTCAAACAGTGAGGGTAACTTTTATTTTACACTGTTGTATACTAACCGTTTCTTTATAAATTGTTTCAACTGATCTGGATTTTCTTAATAATTTTTGCTTTTAAATTAGTATCGAAAAATCCGCAACTCTTTGTTAACTTGGTAAGAGTTTTCATTATATTTGACACTTCTATATCGTCAACCGTTTGTTTGCTTATTTCTTCTTCATCATTTTCATCATTGTTGTTTATTTGACTCTTTGATCGCGGTTTCATTGCTGATTAAAACAACTGTTGCAATATTTTTGTCAACGTTTAATTATTCCTTTGATAATAAATTTCCCGATGATCATTCTAATATTGTGAAAAACTTGAACTCTGTTTTTATTCCGTAATACTTCAAACTTTTGTATTAAGGGAATTTTACTTACTTTCATTTTAATATGATCAGAATAAAATATATAAATATAATGATTGAATGATTTAAAACTGAACAGAATTCTCTGTTAATTAAGCGGCTTCTATTGTATAATTCTTTAAATTTCTACAAGTCTGTTGTAGTGACCTAAATTGTACGATTCTTGGCCGTTGTTAAGAACTTCGCAATTCGACCATAGTTGCAGATAAATACATAAATTAAATATATTTGCACTTCCTTGTTACTAGGTTAATATCTTGATGCAGAGGGACTAAAAACGTACACAAAAAAAATCTAAAATTTATTTCAATGAAATAGTTCGGAAATTTAAATTATGGTGAAGTTGTGAAAGAGTTTCATGTAGAGTTGAGAAAAAAGACGTCAAGAACATTATGTTTGATTTACTTGTTACTTAAAATAATCAAATTTCGTACTTTCAGCTAAAATTCATTATTTTTAATTTTGCGTAACGAGGTCCGATTATATTTAATTATTATTTCTATTATTTTCGCCGCAATATTTATATTTTTATTTTATTTGATAATTGTATGCCAGCGCCTAAATTTAAAAGGTTGCCATATTGTCAGGATAGCGTTGGTATGTATTTTTTTAAGGACAGTATGGCTGTCGCGGTCGGCATCAAGTAGTTTTTAGTTTTAGAGACGCGTATGTAGCGAATTGGTGTGGGTCATTGTGTGTTTTGTTTGCGGGAGAAAACGTGTCTCCTTTAGCTGTTCGAATATATAAAGCGTTGTTATCGATTTATATATGCATATATTTGTTGTTTGTAAAAGTTATGTTCTGTTAATTTGCGTGAAAAATTAATAAAGAGTAGAATTTAGTAGATTTGTTTGTTTTTTTTATTTTCGTCGATCATCTGTTGTGTTTTTTTTTGTGCAAACAATAAATTCGTTAGTTTAAAATTTCGGCCGACAACAGTGACTTTAATTCAAATTCTTTCCAATACTAGAAAACGTTATTTTCAAATGATAAAGTTCTTTATAATACAATGCTAAGGCTGAGAATTGTTTTAAAAAATTGAATTCGTATTTTAAAACAAATAAAGATTTTGACAGTAAAACACATGTTTATACCTTTAGTCCGCTTAAAAAAAGTTAATCTTTGATTTTATTTGTTCATTGTTTTTGCTAAAAGAATCATGCTTAAAATCAAAAATTTAATGGAATCATTGAACAGAGAACTCAGTAATAAGTTTGATGTTATACAACTAATTCGAAGTACGGTAAAAAAGTTTCAAAAAATGAATAATGATAAACAAATTTCTGCATTGATCAACTCTCTGGTTCTTTTTGTAAAAAATATTCATAATCCCGAAACTGATTTTTCAAATACAAAGTGCGTTGTGCGCTAAAAAGTTGTGATGAAGCCCTGGGGAGACTACATGTCATGAAGATTTTATAACATTCGATTTAAAAAAAACAGAGCTGTTTTTGAAGTCTTTACTTCTTGTATTCATGACGACTTATTTAAAATTCTTTCAATTTTTTAACCTTTTCGAAAAATATTTACAATTCCAGTAAAAAAAATAATTCTTGAATCAAATTAATAATAGATATAATAGATGTAACTTTAAATTTTTGAAGGAACATATAGAACGTTTACATATTGACGTGCAAATGCTTCGCAATTCTTGCGAAGATTTTACAAGTTTTTTAAGTAATTCAAAAATTGCATTTAAATCATGAAATGTACTGCCTCTTGCATTCAAATCTGGTCATTTTATTTTATCATTTTTTTTATTGTCACCGTCTTGTGAGCGATCATTTGAGCGCTGAAATTAATTTTCAATCATTCACATACAACGATGAGCGGAAACCGTTTGTTTTCATTAATGTTACTTTTTTCTTGATAAAATGTAGTAAATAAAATAAATACTCATAAAACAGTCAAACTGTAATCAAAGTTTAACTTTAAAAAATAAAAACGAAAATCGAAATTTACTTCGCAATTAATTTCTATTATAAAATATAACATTTGCTTCATTTAATTCAATGCATATTGTCCTTTTCAGGGTCGATCAAAAGTAGAAAGAGTTTTTCAAGTTTAAATAAAATACATACTTTTAAAGTCGGATTCATTAAATTAGGAGATTTTATATTTTAATTAAAGATTTTATAATATGCTTATTGCTGTTTTCAAATTCGGCCCATTTTAAAAATTTTTTATTAATTTCAATAAAATATATATTTCAAAATTAAGTACATTAAATCTCATATTTGAATTAAGAGTTTTATAACGAAAACATCATGATTTTGCCAAATGATTAATGTTTTTTTATCCACCTTAAAGTATTTTGCCCACAAAATTGTATTTCTGCTACAATACTTTTAATTTCTTTTTTTCTATACATCTTCTTCGTACGTTTATGGGCCACTTATTGGCTCCCCGTTAACCACACTCACCACAAAACATAATAATAAATTTCTCCAACAACGAATGGCATTTCTAGACAATAATAAAGCAAATAACCGTTTCGTTTAGAATTCTTAGTAAAAATAATTTTAAATTATTAAAATTACAGAAGGTATCGGCCCCTGCTCATTTTATTTTAAAAAATTAAATTCTCCCATATTAGAAATTAAAAATTATGAATCTTAAAAGCAGATGAATTTTAGCTGAAAGTACGAAATTTGATTATTTTAAGTAACAAGTAAATCAAACATAATGTTCTTGACGTCTTTTTTCTCAACTCTACATGAAACTCTTTCACAACTTCACCATAATTTAAATTTCCGAACTATTTCATTGAAATAAATTTTAGATTTTTTTTGTGTACGTTTTTAGTCCCTCTGCATCAAGATATTAACCTAGTAACAAGGAAGTGCAAATATATTTAATTTATGTATTTATCTGCAACTATGGTCGAATTGCGAAGTTCTTAACAACGGCCAAGAATCGTACAATTTAGGTCACTACAACAGACTTGTAGAAATTTAAAGAATTATACAATAGAAGCCGCTTAATTAACAGAGAATTCTGTTCAGTTTTAAATCATTCAATCATTATATTTATATATTTTATTCTGATCATATTAAAATGAAAGTAAGTAAAATTCCCTTAATACAAAAGTTTGAAGTATTACGGAATAAAAACAGAGTTCAAGTTTTTCACAATATTAGAATGATCATCGGGAAATTTATTATCAAAGGAATAATTAAACGTTGACAAAAATATTGCAACAGTTGTTTTAATCAGCAATGAAACCGCGATCAAAGAGTCAAATAAACAACAATGATGAAAATGATGAAGAAGAAATAAGCAAACAAACGGTTGACGATATAGAAGTGTCAAATATAATGAAAACTCTTACCAAGTTAACAAAGAGTTGCGGATTTTTCGATACTAATTTAAAAGCAAAAATTATTAAGAAAATCCAGATCAGTTGAAACAATTTATAAAGAAACGGTTAGTATACAACAGTGTAAAATAAAAGTTACCCTCACTGTTTGAAAAAGTAAAGCATTAGTACAAAGTCTTATAGGCTTAGCATTAAAAGGTGAGATTTCTTTTAATAAAATTTTTTTTTTTAAATATTTTTAGTCCTCACAGTTCGATCTAAATCAGTTTTGACTGCAGAAGTAAAAAATAAAAGACCCACATTGTAAAAGTTTAAAGAAAATCATTAAAAAACACCATATAACATTTTGTTATATAAGCTATACAGTATAAAAAAAAATTATTTTTAAATTATATGAATTCATGAATCGGTATTTTGGGTAATGCACCACTCCTACAACTTGGCATGCTTGAGACGCCCCTGAATACATTATTGATACAAATTTTATTTTTTTATATACGGTAACTTCCTAGCGGTCATAGTCAATAGACACTATGATTATTAACAAACAAATACACATATAAGAACAAAATTAAAAACAGAAAAATGACTAGTGAATCATACAAAAAATTGTATTATTTTTACTTTGTTTTCGCTGATTACCAATAATTTTTTTGAATTTTAAATTCTTTGCGGGGCAACCGTCCAGTTTTGCCTTTTCACAAATGATGCAATTTCCGAGAACCGAGAAATTAATAATTTAGCTCCTGTTCTGCAAATCGATGTGCGCTATTATCCATGTGCGCTTTTATCCGTGTGCGCTTTTATCCGTGTGCGCTTTTGTCCGATGCGTTTTTATCATGTGCGCTTTTGTCCTGTGCGCTTTTGTCTTGTGCGCTTTTGTCCGTAAACCATATGTATGTATATATGTATCTTCTTCTTCTCGTGCCACCTGATTCGGGTATTGCTTAATCATCATGTATGGATTGGATTATCTGCTGGAATTGATTTCGATCTTTTGCTATTCTGACTCTATCTTCTCTTTTCTTAATTCCGGTCCATTTTTTTATATTATCTATCCAAGCGGTCTTTCTTCTTCCCGGATTTCTTCTTCCTTCTATCATGTCCATTATTATTGTCTGTAGTAATTTGTATTTTTCGCCTCTCATGAAGTGTCCAAAAAATTTTATCTTCCTTCTTTTTACTATTGTCATTAATATTCGGTCAGTTCCCATTAGTTCCATTACTTTTTCATTTTTTAACTTTTTCGTCCACGGTATTTTCCACATTCTTCTGTAGCACCACATTTCGAATGATGATATGCGCTGCCTCATATTTTCCTTTATGGTCCATGTCTCGCTTCCATACAGTAGCACTGACCATACGTAACATTGCAATATCTTGTTCTTGATCCTTAGGCTTAATTTCATATCGCAAAGGGTGTTTTTTAATTTCATAAATGTGTTTCTGGCCATCTCTATACGAGTACGTATTTCCATATCAGAATCATTACTTTGTGTTATCCAGCTACCTAAATATTTATATTTTTCCGTTCGTTCAATTTCTTCGCTATCTAAAAATAATTTTTCATTTAGATTAGGCTGTCTTGCAATTACCATGAATTTTGTTTTTTTAGTATTTATACTGACTCCTTTCTTCTTGCTTTCTACTGCAACTATGTCTAGTAGCCTTTGTAGGTCTGTTACATTTTCCGCCAGTAGTGCAGTATCGTCAGCAAAACGAATCACTGAAATTCTTTCGCCTGCAATTTTTATCCCTTCATTACGTTCATCTAATGCTTGAGCAAAAATTGCCTCAGAATACAGATTAAATAGTACCGGCGACAATACGCATCCTTGCCTAACCCCTCGTTTTATTGGTATTTGATCTGTTAGTTGCTCATCTATTAATATTCTTGCATGTTGTTTTTCATAAAGCGTTTGTATAATCTTAATATCCGACTGGCAAATACCTATATCTTTTAATGTTTTTATTAATTCCGTGTGCCGTACCTTGTCGAAAGCTTTATAATAGTCTATAAAACAAATGTATACTGATTTTCCGAACTCCAGTTGTCTTTGGATTAATGTTTTCATACAAAATAACGCTTCTCTTGTACCCATTCCGTTACGGAAACCGAACTGGTTCCATTTCATGTTTTCTTCGCATATTTTAATTATGCGTCGATGAATTACCCGCAGAAATATTTTTAGAACGTGGCTCATTAGACTAATTAATCTATATTCATCACATCTATATGCATTTGTTGTTTTTGGTATGGTAATGAACCTTGATTCTAGCCAATCTTCCGGTATTTTCCCATTTTTATAGATTACATTGAAAAAGCCAGTAACTTTCTTGATTTCCATAGGACCCAACATTTTTAATATCTCTATTGGTACCTCATCAGGTCCTACCGCCTTCCGTACTTTAGCTTGCTTGATTGCCATCTCCACCTCAGATTCCAAGATTGGCAACGTATCCCCTTCTTCCTGTGGCATCCTTTCTTCTTGATCATCAAACAGCGTTTTCACATACTGCTCCCATGTTTTTACCTTTTTATCAGTATTCGTTATGATATCTCCGTTCTCCTTCCTTAGAAAAGTTATATGTCTTTTTTTATATGTATGCGTCGTTTCTCTAATCTTCCTATGTATGTTAAATTTATCATGTTTGCTATGTAATTGCTCAATCTCTTTACACTGTTCATTCAACCATTCTTCCTTTGCTTGTATGATCTTTTTTCTGATGCTTTTGTTAATTTCTTTATATTTAAGCGGGTTATTTTTCCACTTTCTTCTATATTCCATTAGGTCTAATATTTCGTTGGTCATCCAGTTCTTGTGTTTTCTGTTTTGTTTCCTTGTAAGTTGCTCTTTTGTTATCGTATTAATTGCAGATTTTATTTGTCTCCAGTCTTCTTCAATATTTCCAGTGTCTTTCATATTTCGTATTTGATCATTCACCTGCTTTTTTATTTTTTCCCGTATTTCATGGTTCTGTAGAATTTGTAGATCTAATCCTATTTTCTTAGTTTTTTGGATTTTCTTTACTCTTATGCGTATCTTTGCTTGTAGCAGGTTGTGGTCTGTATTCGCATCAGCACTTGGCATAGTCTTTACAGATAATACGCTATTTCTAAAACGCTTATTAGCAATTATAAAATCAATCTGATTTCGGATTGTTGTTCCCGGTGCATCGGCTGGAGATTTCCATGTATATAGCCTTCTCGGTGGTAACTTGAAGTATGTGTTCATAATAGTTAAGTCATTTTGTTGGCAAAACTGTACTAAGACATCCCCTCTGTCGTTTCTGGCTCCCAATCCAAATGGTCCCGTTATCTCTTTTGTAATTGTATTTCCCACTTTGGCATTGAAATCCCCTATGATGTATGTGGCTTCTTGTTTTTTACAGCTTTTTAGTACTGCTTCAATATCCACGTAAAATTCTTCAAGCTCTTCCATAGTTGCTTCAGTTGTAGGTGCATATATTTGTATAATGTTTATGTTCACTGGCTGTGCTTTTATCTTAAGTGCTATTATTCGATCATTGTAAGGAACACAAGATATAACGTTTTTATCCCATTCTTTATCGATTATTATAGCAACTCCTCTATGATGATTTCCATTTTTGTCACCTGAATGATACACTGTCATATTCCCTGTTGCGATCTTTCCATTTCCAGGCCATCTTACCTCGCTGAGGCCAAGTATATTCAATTTTAGTCTTTTCATTTCCAGAATCACATTTGATAATTTCCCCGGTTCGTATAATGTGCGCACATTCCATGTACCCATAATAGTTTCCTTCGTATGATTTGTATTTCTTCGCCCCATTGTTTTGCCTCTCCGGAATCTTAATGTCCCATTCCTCTGTTCAGACGGCTTATCGCAAAACTGTCGGAGATTTTTTCTTTCGTGTGCTGTTATTCCACTTGTGTTATTGTCCAGTCTCTCAATTTCCACACTAGACCTGGGATCCATCATAGCATGGCCAGCCGCATATTTCCCATTACCAAGCCTGGAAACTTGATAACGCCGGGCGCCAGCCGGACCGTGTGGCATATATATCCTTTCCTTTTTCACTTTCATGATGATATTTCTTGGGATGATACTGCAGTGGTTTCCCGTTGCCTTCTGCAGGATTTTCTGTCGGGGTTTACTCCCCTAGCCGAAAAGACCCCGTTTTAGGGCGCGGGATACTCGCCTACTCGCTCTAGATTGATGTTCACCAATCCGACTGGGGCACATACGTCTCGAGCGAGTTGCTGATAGTCTGCTGTTATAATTGCAGTAAAAAGCTTAACGGTATTTATTGGCAGGCAAACCTTCGGCAAGTGAACCTCCCTCCGTTTTCCCATCAGCAATATAATGTGAGTTCTGATTTAGCTTTCCTGATCAGCGCCTAGCCCGCCGAACAGAAAATTACCACCCTGCACGACGTGGACGTACAGAACTCACATGGTTGTTGTTTCGTTTCTCCGTCGGCGAGACTAGCACCATATGACGGTCGAGTGACTACTTACTAGAGAAGGTAGCTCTAGTTACAACAACCTATGCCCCGCAGGGCGTATATATGTATATGTATGTATATATATATATGCACATTATATGTGTTAGGTTTAAACCATATTTCTTATGCTGTAGAAAGGAAGCCATCGTTTGAAACTATTTACATAGTTCATCGTTCTCAGTCTTTAGTGCTTTCCCGAAGGAATGAATTTCGCTTGATTCGGACAGCCATTTTATTGTGGAAAATCTTTGGAATGCCACAAATCAAGCTAAGGTTGACAATGGTGATAACGTGGAGCCGATTAATTAGGACTGCTTAAATGCTTTACATTATATTTCATTGATTACTCTTTTATTTGCTTTATAATACGACTAGCAGTCCATTCTGTGCCGGATGTAGCGTCGATGGACTTGTTTATTCTGTCATTTCAGTTGATGTTCTCAACCATACCTGTACCTAGTGAGTACTTTTGACCTATTTTTTGAGAGGTGATTATTGTTTTTCCCTTTCCCATCGTTAAATGCACTTTGCTTCTTTTTCAAGAATTTCTTTTTCCCTGTGGGGAAACCTTCTTTGATTACTTCATTATAATTTCACTACTTCAAAATCTCAAAAATTCGTAAGAAACTCGAGGCATACAGGTTCGGCCAACAACATCTGGATCGGAATGTTCATTTGTGTCTGCACTGTTTTGTTAGTTTTTTGTCTGAACTGGCTTATCGCTTCGCACAAGCTTAACGTAGCTGTAAAGATATAAATTCCGCAATAGTAAAACAAATTACGTTGATCTAAACTTACCGGTTAAGAATCTCGATTCAAGAATCAGACACTATAAGAACAAAAAAAAAACAGAAAAATGACTAGTGAATCATACAAAAAATTGTATTACTTTTACTTTGTTTTCGCTGATTACCAATAATTTTTTTGAATTTTAAATTCTTTGCGGGGCAACCGTCCAGTTTTGCCTTTTCACAAATGATGCAATTTCCGAGAACCGAGAAATTAATAATTTAGCTCCTGTTCTGCAAATCGATGTGCGCTTTTGTCCTTGTGCGCTTTTATCTCTGTGCGGTTTTATCCGTGTGCGCTTTTGTCCGTGTGCGCTTTTATCCATGTGCGCTTTTATCCGTGTGCGCTTTTGTCCGTGTGCGCTTTTGTCCGTGTGCGCTTTTGTCCGTGTGCGTTTTTGTCCGTGTGCGCTTTTATCCGTGTGCGCTTTTGTCCGATGCGTTTTGTCCTGTGCGCTTTTGTCCGGTCACCATACATATACACATATATATATATATATATATATATATATATATATATATATATATACACACATACATATATATATATATATATATATATATATATATATATACATATACATATATATATATATATATATATATATATATATATATATATATATATACATATATATATATATATATATATATATATATATATATATATATATATATTATATGCATATGTACATATACATACATACAAACAATATATATATATATATATATACATATTTGTATGTATACATGCGTATAAAAGATATATGTGTATTATATATTAGCGGTAGCTTATTAAATGCAAAATTCGATGCAACCCTAATTTGTTTATTATTACTACGCTTGTCTTTATTGGTACGCATGCTTTCGAGTATCGATAATTACATTTTACCCCAGTACTTCTTCGATCGATAGCTCCTCGCTCTAGTAATTAATATTATAAAGCTACATACGATGACGCGTATAAGTTCCGAATAGGTAATAAGTTGGATCGCGACAAGCGGAACGATAAAAACCTCTTTGCCTGGCGCACTTAATTAATTCAAACACAAAACGTATCTACCCGTTAACCCGTCCTACCTACTGAGATTAAAGATATTTCTTTTTCGTGTGCCGTTGTAGGTTTTAAAGTTTTTCGGCCTTTTTTTGTTTCCTTTTCGAATATTTGAGAACCGCTCCTCTATACTCGGTAGCACCAAACACATTGTTCCTTTCCGGGGAAAGGCTTTTTAACCGTTAAGTATTCGTTGCAAAATGTCGAAAAAAATTACAACAGAAATCTGCGAAAAATTAGGTCACAGCGAAGAAGAAGAAGAAAAAGAAGAAGAAGAGTAAAAGAAGGAAAGCCAGCAACTGGAAAATGAGAAAAAATAAAAAGTAAATAAATCATTTAAATATCGTTCAGCAGTTGTTTATTTAAGAAGGAATATATTCTGATATATAGAGAAGTGTGTATATCTGTAGAGAGAGGCGGATAATTGAGAACGAACAGAGGTAACGGTAGAAGAAGAATTTAAAAGCTTTATATCTGCCGCAAGCGAAGAAGGGACTAAAGCGAATTTCATGGTTAAAGACGCTGATGGCGACTGGGAAAAAATAAATAAAACCGAATCTCCGATTGAACTCTGCGAAGAAGAAAAGGCAAAAAGTTATAAAAAAATGCGCAGATGAAAATGCCGCCGAAAAAAGGTATATTTTATCCGAAGCCGGAATCGGTAAAAATAATCCAGCCGGTCGAAGGGTGGTGGAGTGGGTTTGCGATCTGTCACTGTCAAATGAATATGTATAGGTATAAGACCATCGGCGGAGAGATACATTTCGACCTATGAAACCAATATCGGTTCTAGTGTTCATTTTGCATAATCTTCTTAGGGATTCCACCGAACTAACCTCATCAAGATTTCCCGCAGCTGCTTAGCCGCTACTTTTTCTTCCCTCGTGCTTTTATATATATATATATATGTATATGTATATGTAATATGTATGTGTGTATAATGCATATAAACGAGAAATGTGGAGCAAGAGAGGGATTATGTTTTTTTAAAGAGCGTCTTATAGATTTCGTTAAGTGGAACAATAACAAACGAATGACAAACTGGAAGCTGTACAAATTGGAACTGCGTAAATAGAATTCCGTCAGGAAATATAAAAGTTATTTAACAATAAAACAGTCAGCTCGCTGTCCACTCGTTTCTATTCTAGTAGGATCTGTCTTTGAAGGTATAAAACTATTATAAAACTTCTTTGTCCGTCTGTACCTTTTTTTTTTATAATACAAAAATTAAACTGGACATATTAAATTAATGAAAACAAATGAATCATCTGCTAGTTTTGAAGGTTACAGTATTCATGATGAAAAAACAATGTAAAAAAAGAAATTCTTTCTTTGACCGAATTCATGCACAGCTAGAACATCCGGTATAAAAAAACTTTGCAGATTAATAGACATATATCATCATCGTCATTTGTTCTTAATCCTTAGAATGTTTTGTAGAATATACATATGTATGTGTGTGATAAGATCCTATTTCTGGGTTATTAACAAAATAAACTTGAAAACAACTAGCATTTTAATCATATCAGAAATAGAATCAGCAAATTTATACCGATTTTTAATTAATTTTACAATAATAGTAATAATAATAAATAAACGTTATTTGATTTGATTTGAATAAATTATTAATTTTTTTACCTAATTATTTGCGATGGTATTATTTATCTGGGAACATGTTATATGTAAAGAGATTTTAGAAAGAAAATGTTTTTTTGAAGAACCGTAGCAACCAAACCTATTAGATGATACAAAAAACCATCATTGCAGATACATTGTAGGACATGCTTTAAAGGGTCATAACGGGGATAAATTTAAATTATTATCAGATAGAACCTAGCACGTCACGGATGAAATAAAAATAAAATATGGTAATTTAGGATGTCAGCGTTTTACTCGAACAAATATAAATATAATTCCATATATTAGCGGAAGTTTATAAATATAAATATTTAACATGTTTAAATGTAGAGTGAATATACATATATGGAAATATTAAAAACCAGTAAATTAAGGAAATTGCTGCTCAGTATCTATCGAAAAAGAAAATTTGTTACATCTAAATAATCAACGTATCATGTCAAAAACACATCTGGATTATTATGCTTTGTAATATGCAAATATATAGACAAGAGTAGCGAATCCTGTGATAGTTCTTTGGTCATGCAACCAAGTACCAAAGAGAATTTAAAAATAAAGAAATCTGCAGGACTTGACGAATCCACTAATCTCTTATCCCATTTATAAAATTTCAACTTTCCGCGCTTCTGGCCTTTGTAGTAGTTCAGTTACAAAAAGACTGTTATTGCGAGTTTTCTTTAAAAAATATATTTAATTTTTTTTTATAAGACGAAGAGATTCTTTTATCCCTCTGTTCCACTGTTCTTGGGCCAATGCCCATGTTGACGAACCCATTAAAAAAAAAAAAAAAAAACATGTTCTAGTTTGTAGTTTTGATGTTACTTAATAATCATTTTCGTTTATATTTAAATTCATTTCGCATTATTTCTTTCCGATGTCCATGTAAATTATTTATAGAGTAAATTTGTTAATTTTCTTTATCCGGATTTTCATAGATATTTTCTCTTAAATTTAATCTTTTATCTCTTTTTTGAATTAAACAAAAAACAAAAGGGGGCTTCTTAATTTTTTTTTGTTTATGACGATGTCGGGTTAAATTCATTTTAACATTTTTCTGTCTTCGAGAAGGGGTACGGGGGAAAAAATTAGAATTCGCCGCTGGTAAACAACAAGCGTACGTGCGATGTAACTGCAGATTAATTTGATAAGTTTTTAGCAACTATTAATGTTCATGTTGGAAACCCCGCCGACAAGTTTATCGGTTTTGTATAGATGTGATATTAAAAAATATAAAAAAAGTTAAGGTTTCCGTTTTTTTGTTTTTTTTTTGTTTTTTTGAGATGTGTTGACGTGGATAAGAGAAGGATAGTTGGATATGTATGCGATATCAGACAGAAATCAAGGGGGCCGGTATAACTTCAGAAAAGGAATGGATGAGAAACGGATCATAGGAAGAGTCCATTGCTTAGCGAGAGGAGTGGAATATTTTAATACATAAAATTTTACAATTTCCAGAAACCAGAATAAGAATTTTATACGGGGAATTAAAAGGAAATTAGAATAAATTTTTTACTTTAATCATTTGAACCGCTTAAGTGCCGCGAATGTACAGCGATTACTCCCGAATCGCCGATTTATCAGATATGTGAAACGAAAAGAAACCGTAAATTTTTCTGGTTTATGTCTTCTTAAGAGATTTCAATGTATAATACTAAAAATGTATTTTTCTTAATATACCTTTTCCGTTTTCCAGTTTAGAGACAATCTGTTCTTGAAAACGTTTCCGGAATATTTCATTTAATGTTTAATTTATTATCACGGGTCTCTTTTTTTTTTTATTTAAAATTTATTTGTTAAATTTTATTTATTAATTTTTTTTCAATATCAGAATATGTGGCAATATTCCATGTTTTTTTGCTATTCGTATATATATGTGTGTGTGTGTGTGTGAATTAATTTTTTTTTGCACTTTGTTAAATTACTTAAATTTGCTCGAAATTTAACGGTGACGATTTCATACGGTAATAATACGCACCAACTGAACTGTAAGCCGGAAGTGAACAGCATCGCTCGTTTAATCCCAAAAGTGTAACAAAATTTTGACTACGAATTACACATATATTATATATATATATATATATATATATTATATATATATATATATATATATATATATATATATATATATATATATATCGTACACAAAAACGAGCATTTGTTTAAAAGTTTTTTTTCTTTTTTCGGATTTCCAATGGTTGAAAACTTAAATGTATCGTAAAATTTTCATTCTTAGGGCGATTAAGCGGAAGAAGAAAGAGAAGAGAAGAGAAAATAGATTTAAAAATCATTTTATTATAGCGACCGATTTCGAATACTTTGTCCTTAAAGTTTTCTTTTCCGTCATTTACGCATTTTTTAGACAAGTAAATTAAACGTTCATACTTTTAATTAATAAAAATAATTTAGTTCCTTATTTCACTCCGAAGTTGTGTCTGTTTCTGTTCGAAACGGAAGAAGGATAAATAAAAATCACCAAAATTTTATGTTATATTTATGATCATTTTCGTTCGCTGGAACGTATCTATTAGTTTCATTCTATGCTTTGCATATGTTTCGTTTTTTTTTTTTTTTTTATTTCTCTTCACTTTATATTATAGAGTGAAAGTAGTGTGTTTACTGTTAGTTATAATTTTTTCATTTATATTACATATTTGCGAACGTTCAGTTTAAACGTCTGCCAAAAATTATGTACGCGAACATGTTGCAAATTTTGTTATTTGAAAGGAAGAAATTCAACTCTTGGCATTTGAGAAGTTCCTCTTCAATCTTTTCCTTCGTGGCGATTCAAATTATCCTTCAAAGTTTTCATTCTATGGAATCGGTAAACGCCAAAATCGGTAATCGAGCCGAATATATGGGGATAACTGTTTTCCCACCATTCGATGAAATATTGTATGGAGCCACGGTAACTTGGTCATCACCGGTGCACGCCGTTTTGTCGTGACGTCAGCGGAGACCAATGAAGCGTTTATTCCGTTAGCCTTGTTGCATTAGTTTATTGAGAAGAAGTGTCATATTTAAGTACCACTTTTTTTAATTCTCGGATGTAAAAGTGTTTTATGCAAGCTTTTCCTCTTCTTGCTCCCTCTTCCGATGATGTAATACTACTCATACGCTCGCTCATCCATAGTCTTTTCCTCTTTTACCGGATCGAGATCGATCTTCTGTGTATTCCTGATCATTTCTGCGCTTCTTCCGTTTCCGGTGGCAGAGATTTCGGACACATTTTCGGAATATTGCTCTTTCTTCCTTAAATGACAATCATTCCAGACTATGGCTCAACTTCCTATATTTCTTCATCTTTTAATTCTGCCTTCTTTTGCTATTCAACCACCTCTTCCTTCTCATCCAGGGTTTCCCCTAGATGCTTGCTCTTTCTGAAACGTGACTCAATCTCGGCTATTAGTCGCCTAGCTTCCTTCCTCTGCATCATTTCTTCGGTTTTCATGTATTCTATTTTTTTAATATTTTTACACTATACTACTTATATAACTGTACAACTTATTGCCGCGCTAATCATTTTATTACAAACTTATCCTATTTTTCCTTATTTCTAACTTAGCTATAACTAATATCTATTATTTATTTTATTCTGTCCCTTTTCCTTTCCCTTTTTTTCACTTTTGTTTATCACTATTTCCGTACCCTCTTCTCTAGTTTAATGCTTATTATTGCTCCTATATTTCCCTCTTTCTGTAACCATTCCTCTTTATTTTCTTTTTTTTTTTTCACCCCAATTTTTTCCTGCTCTATTATTTCTTTAGGCATTTTATTTATCAACTGAGTTATTATAACGTGTTTGTCTGTTTGCTCTCCCATCTTTGTTTTAGCTAACGTCAGTTTGTACAAATAATTTTCCCTCAGCCCCCGTATTCTATTTTTCTCCTTTCTTCCAATTCTATTTCCTATTCCTCTAACGCTCGGTACGTTTTCTTTTTGTATTATTTCACCGTCAGTCTAGTATTTACGATCTGATATTAATTTCAAGCATTTTATTTGCAGTTTACTTATATTTCCCACGTATGTTTTCCTAGCCATTCCCCATGTCTGAATTCCATATCTGATTCTCGATTTCACTAGTGCACGATACACCATTTTTAACATTTTGTTTGTTGCATATTTCTTTAAAGCGTGTAAACTTCCTCTTGTCCTTCGCATCCCACTTGTCTATACTTTCCCCTTGCGACCTTGATATCATGTTTTATTTGAATGTTCGGCCTTCTTTGTTGAATGCAATCGTCCTTCTACCCTTTTCTACTGAAACTCGGTGCGCATCCCTAATCCCTTTATAAGAGCTTCTTACATTCTCTCAGTTCCTTCTACTTCTGTTACTCCTGCTCTCGAATTATTTTTATTCCTTGTATCTTTGAATGTTTAAAAAGAAGAACTTTATTTTCTCCTTCTTCCTAGTTTTAATGTCTTAATAAAAAAACAAAAAGAAAAAAACAACCTTGTTTTGTTTACTAAATAACTTGATTTTGTCGTTAGTTTACGAAATTACGTCTGTTTATATGAAGTAAAATTACGTTACTTGATCTTTTTTTTACCTAACAGTTACGATATTATAAATTTAATTTTATTGAGAGTGTTGTTTGGAAAATTTGATACAGTCGGAAGCTTTTTTATTTCCAAGAGAAAATTTCAAAGATTACGTGTCAGAGGGCGGGGCTTTCGTAATATGTAATGTACTGTGCAACTCTAGTCAACAACAGTTATTACATTTGCTTCATCTTGATGCCAGTGTTCTAATACTTTATTTTGCAATGCTCCTAAAGACATAAATGTATTTAAAGCATCTGCGATGCAAATTTGAACGGAAATATGTGCTACACATTTCAGTAGCATTACATTTAAAAGTTCAAAAAAAAAAACAAAAAAAAAGATACGTCAAGCAAAAGATCTGATAAAAAGGGATGATATATCCGTTCGGTGCATCCAATATCATAGAATTAAGATACCTTTGTAATGAAATTACGACTGAGATCGGAGCGGACTGCGATACTGCCGCAAAAGATTACCCCGGTCGGAAAATAAAACGTAGACGCTACCTGGCTACTATTTGTTGAATTGTTACATCACTAGCAGAACGCGTCCTTTGAATGTTTAGCGAAGGAAATTATTAGAGCATAAAACGATCGCCGTTCTTCGACTAGAGCTGCACTTTTCTTAGTTGTCGTTCCTCCGATGTAGGTGGGTTCGTAAAGCAGATGTGAAAAGCCGCAAACCGTAACTGATTTCCTCTGAAGGACTGCTGACGAAATTTCCTTAGAGCGACCAGTCGTTATGAATAATTTAAATAAATAAGAAAATATAATTTAAAAAGGGACATTTTTTTTTAGCATTCGGGGTCGTTGTAATACATTATAAAGTCGCGTGCATAAAGGGGGCTCTGACGAAATCAATGTGTTTACTTTTACAGAAAAAGGTTGAATAGAGCTTCGAACGGTACGAATCAGCTCTCAGGTATGGTGAATCTGTAAATCTTTCGGAAACGTTTCTAAAATCTGGCAAACATGTTTCGTAGAATTTACATCGAGCGGAGTGCCCGGAAAAAAGGGGTATTCAATGTAGCGCGGTTGTTGACGACAATTAAATGCGACAGAATTATTCGGTTTTCGTGCAACGGTTCGGATTTTTTTTTTTCTTTTTTTTCTTGTCACGGATTGAATCATTTAGCTAGTGGACAAAACTTAAATTTTTACTCTGCGTCTGAATTTGGCTAGGAAGAAAAAAATAATAATACTCATTAAAACTTACAATTGATAAATTTACCTTCGAAATAAGATAAAACATTTTCCATTTTTTAAACATCCGCATTAACAAATTAAATTTCCTTCCATTAAGCGGAGTTTCATCGGAAGAAAAATCACGCAAACCGAATTTAACAGCGAGAATTTGTTTTTGTCACAATTTACTATACAGAAGTTGTATTTCTGATTGAAGTTTCAAAAATCGGGACTTTCAAACGTTAAATATTGTATATATCTGAGAGTATGTCTTCAAGTGAGAAGTTTGAACGGAAATGAATTATCACACTGTAGAAGTAAATACGTCGTATATTATATGCGCCCCCATACGCGCACACACGCATATTCTCTCTCTCTCTCTCTCTCTCTCTCACACACACACACACACACACACGCACACAATAAAACATATTAGTATAAATGTGAGAGATCTCCGAGTAAAAAATAAAAAAAAAAGTATTTGTCTAGAGAAGTGCATTTTGATGTGGATATGTCTTTCGGATGATGCATTACGGCTATCTCGTTTTAGCAAAAACATGAACTTAAACTGTTTAAACGTTTTCGCGTGACGCACAGATTTTGTGAAATGATGCTCGCCAATTAAAACATACCCGTGTCTCAATATTAAAAAAAAAAAAAAAAAAAAAAAAATTATGTATCGTTTTTTTTTTGCTTTTAAATTTTGAACGTATACCAGTTCCATTTAATCATAGTTAGATCTTCTTAATTTTCCCATCGTCTAAAATGTACCCCAGATGAGGATCCATTTTATTCCGGAAGTATTATTAGATTTGTCCCCCTTTTTTATTTCCCCTCGGTCTTTTAGGTAATTACGATGACACAGGCGTATTATTATCGTTCACTGAAGGAAATATTTCGAACCGGTTAATCGCAAACTTGTTGAAAATATTCTTTTTAGCGAGAAGTATAATGGCTGGCCGTTCCTGGAAAACTAATAAATCACGTAGCTGAATATTTTGCGCCGAGAAAAAAAGTTATTAGTTGGATTATTGCTAATCCGAGTTCCGTTGTTGAAAATTATTTTTCTGATAAAACCAAAGAAACTCCGGCGAAATAGAATATCGGAAACAGTTTGCAAATAATCCGGTTTCCGGTTATTTCGCCTAAATCTAAAATCCCTTGAAACGTTTATTCTCGATTAAAAATAAATGCATCTAATATACATATATACGTATATATACGTATATTTTTATAAAGACCTGAGCGATAAAAACGGATTATATTTAAAATGGAAAACCGAAAAATAGTCCGTTTCGAAAATTCGTTGCAACGATAAAAGCTGTAAATTTTTCAAATGATTGTTTTGCCGGAATTAGCGGAAAAAAGAAAAACCAATCGGATGATAATAATAAAGGGAATGTGTTTCAATTTCTTTACTGAGATTGGTTTTAACTAACCGGCCAATTTGCATAAAACGATAAAAAAATTTCACTTGTTGACTCACCTAAATCTTGAACGTCGCACGGTAGCACTAGCGTGTCGCCTAGAACTACTCTGAATGTTTGTCCTCGCGAAAGGAACTTTGGACTTGGGCCAGTTGGTACCGATGCCGAATTCCGCGATCCTCCTGTAACGAAAAATAAACAATTGTTAATCTCTATTATGTAATTGGCCTTGGTCCGCATCAGTTTCCTATCAAAATTACACCACTACACTGTGCAGAAGAACGTGATGATGTTTAAAAGAACCGGTGTATTACGGAAATCGAAGCACACGACTGTAGGATAGAGAAAACTCTGCGGAAATTCCCGACAGCCGAAGTAAAAAAATAACACTTAAACGAATGTCAACCCGCATTAGCGTTACGGAAGAAATCTTCGTAGAGGTGTGGATTTTTCACGTCGTACAATTTCATTTTAAAGCAGGCTCTCACAGCACGAAACGATCTTGGTCTTCGAACCTTAAATTTCTCATTTACTTTCATTCATTTTCATCGAATTCAGACGACGCACGTACAGTTCCCAGCAATGACGGATTAAACGGAGTTTCTGAAAACTGATTCAAACACATATTCTCATACCGGTTACTTTAAAATGTCGCTTCTGTTGTTGCGATAAAGAGGGACTCCCCGATCAGCTTTAGTCCTGTCACAGTTTACGTACAACCGAAAAAAGAGATCAATCGCTATATAGAAAATCGACTGGGGTCCCAAAACGGCAGCGGTCGGGACAATCGGCTGGCTAGCTGAAGTTAAAAAATTCTAGCTTTTCAAGGTGTTACCGGATCAGTAACAACGGAGGAATTAAGGGGGAGGAAAAACGAAAAAAGGAAAGAAAAGTAGTAATTCCGCTATCCTGCTGGACTTCAGTCATTTACGGAGAAGGACAGCTAGTTCGCCGTTTTCTTCAATATACACTAACGTTATACGAATTCTACAAAAAAAAAAAAAACAAAATAAAATACAAATTATTTTTCTTATCACTTTCTCGTTCTACGTGATTGCGATTTTTGTAGTTTTAGCTAATGATTTCATCAAGATTTTTGACAAAAAACATTAAATATACGGGTTACCGATTTCATTATTCTGACAAAATTGATTATATGTATGTATGAAAATATATTATTCTTTTATGCGTTTATAATCCTGCCCAGTAATTTTTTCTATCTTTTTCAAATCGTTGGATTTCTGGTGTTATCATAGCATTAAATTCTTTCTGGTATTCTACTTGCACAAATTATTCATGGCTTGTCTACCTCTTGTTTATCCTCAGCCAGTAAAGATTCCAGACGATACTAATGCCGTAGGATGAAATGTACCTCTGGGAGGAATATTGTGATAACGCTTCGCTTTCAACTGTGCTGCTATATCAGCTGGTCCGGTTTTAAAGCGGTAAATACTCACTCGTTTGTTTTAAAACCTCATTTATAGTAATCGTATACAGACATACATACACATCCTTCTTCTCATACACATATATAACGTAGTAATTCAAGTGTTTGGTTTTTAAACAAATAATCATGTATTTGAGACTTGTTTCGTTCAGAACTTAAGCTGATAGTTTACTCAGCTTAAAATAATTCGTCATTAAAGGAATGAGGGAAAGTAAAGGGGAAACGTCGTCAACCTTAGTTTCACAATCTGCTCAGAATATTGGTTCACTTTAAATGTATACACATTTATATCCACATATCCGTACATATACACATAATATATACACACATATATTACATATATTACATATATTACATATATAAAGTGAACGAACCCGATATTCTGAGTAGATTGTGAAACTAAGGTTGACGACGTTTCCCCTTTACTTTCCCTCATTCCTTTAATGACGAATTATTTTAAGCTGAGTAAACTATCAGCTTAAGTTCTGAACGAAACAAGTCTCAAATACATGATTATTTGTTTAAAAACCAAGCACTTTAATTACTACGTTATATATGTGTGTGATATCTTCTTCTTTAGTCGTAATCCCCCGAAGGAATGTCGTGATCATTACACTACAGCACCTTCAATTTTTTTCCGCCATCGTATTCGATCATCCACCATCCGTTTACATTCGATAATTGATTTTTTCGTTAATAAATTTCTAATTATATCCGTCCATTTAATGTTTAATCTCCTGCACTTTCCCATCAATTATTAATTGTAGCATGGAGTGTTCGTTACGCATAGTATAGCCAAAGAACCGCAATATACTTAATGGAACATCGTCGGTTAATATCTACGCTTAATGTCGAGTGTGTGTAAAACGGAAGCATTCGTTTGTTTTGCTGTCCAGGGTATCCGTAACATACGTCTCCAAACCCACATTTCGAAGCTATCTCTCTACGTTGTTTATCTTTTGCTTTCACCGTCCATGTCTCTGCCGCGTACATAAATGCAGAGAACACCAAACTTCGTACTATCTTCTTTTTCACCGTAATTGTGATAGAAAAGTCGCGCCATATTCTATTTAACCGACTCATTGTATTCCGGGCTAGTTGTATTCTTCGTTTTATTTCGCCCGTTGAAGTGCCTTTGTCTTCAATAAGAGATCCCAAATATATATAGTCATGCACTGTTTCATAATCTTGGATTTGTTTTTATGATTCCGGTATTAATTTACCTCGGTCTATTACCATCAGTTTTGATTTATTCTTATTTATCTTTAGTCCATATTTAAATAAGAATAAATCAAAACTGATGGTAATAGATCGAGGTAAGATATATATATACATATATATGTATATAATTCGGCCATTTTGGCCTCGCAAGGGGCTGTGCCCCTTGACCCATCTTGCTTTCATTTCTGTCTTTTTCTCTTCTATACATTGTATAAAATTATCAAAATTTACAACGTAATTTTTACTGGCATCGACACAAAAAGGTAACATAATCACAAAAATCCTATCCTAAC
The DNA here is from genome assembly GCA_039619475.1 of Icerya purchasi. NCBI lineage: Eukaryota > Metazoa > Arthropoda > Insecta > Hemiptera > Monophlebidae > Icerya > Icerya purchasi. The sequence continues at coordinate 385,891,337 of CM077116.1, read as the reverse complement.
ATTTAACTTTCATTATATAAAATTAAAACATTTTTTCGTTACATAAAATTGTGACATTTTTTAAATAACAATAACAAAAATCCCATAAAATATAACAAACGTTACAAAAAAATTCAGACATTTTTTGGGACATTTTGCGTTACATAAAATTGGGACATTTTTTCTAATGGGGGTAGCCTAAGAATTACGTTGTAATTAATACACATATACATCAATATGTGTCAGTGCCGAAACCTGATTTTTTCTCCAGTACTTCTTTAGGACAGAAAAATGTTAAGTGAAATCAATTCTACATACGATTGCGTGCACTACTACAAAACAAAATTAAATTAAGTTTTTAAATTTCAGTAAATAAAAAATTAAATTTATCTAAAAGGAAATTGATATTTAAATTTCGATAAAGGGAATAATTTATGTAAACAACAAAAAGGAATAATGCGAGATGAATATTCGAAAAAGAAATAAATAAATTAAAGGGATTATTAAATAACTTTAAGAAGTATATATAAAGTGAAGCTATAATAGAAGGAAAAATAATAGGGAAAAAAACACGCGGGCGTCCTCGAATAACTTTCCTGGATACTGTACTGAAGGAGACTGGAATGTCATCATACTTCGAATTAAAGAAGAGGGCGATGGACAGGCTGGCCTGGAGACGATTGGTGCATGGTGCAAACCAGCCGCAAGGCTGATACACAAATGATGATGATGATATAAAGTGAAGTATGTATAAGTGAAGTACATATAAACTGAAGTATATATAAAGTGAAGTATACTATATAGAGAGCACTTCTGTCTTGAAATATAAAAAAAAAAAAAAAAAAATTGAAATATATTATTTAAAGGCGAATTACAATTACATTAAGAATTTATTCAAACGTGAATACGTGTTTGCTTACATTAACAAACTTTTCTAGATTATCGACCTAATAACCAATGGTTCACGGCACCTTCCGTACGATTCTTCGTTTATTTTTCTAATCGGTACATTTATGCGTAAATTTTTTATTGCACGAAAATCATCATTTTGTGTATAGTAGGAGCCCAGGGAAAAACCCAAACAAGAAAAAAAAAAAAAAAAAAATAGTATTTTTAGGTTTTCGTGGTGTTATTAAAAATTAAAATGAAGATTCGTAGTTACTGCCAGGACAAAAAAAAAAAAAAAAAGCAAGAAAAAAAAACCTAAAAAGCAAACCAAAAAACAAAACAGAAAACTGGAATTTTATATAGTTTTTAGCTCTTTCAACAAACGGATTGAAAGGTTATGTTATAAAATTCTTCATTTCCAATTTAAGCTTTTTACCGGTTTTCTCGGACTTGTTTAGAAATTGAAGAGTGTGTGAAAAAGAGAATACCGGACAATGCCGGTTTTCGTGAAAAACAATTGACGGTCGATGAAAATGGTGTCCAGCTTTGTAGTTTTCCCGGCAACTAAAATGTAAGTGGTGGTGGTCGTACGCGTACTTTTTTTCGTTGTGACGTCACTGGAGACCAGTGCAACTACTATTCCATTAGTCTTGTTGCGTTGCTTTTTGTCGAGAAAAATACGACTATTGTCATTTGAGCGCTCTTTTATTTTTTTCACAATGTCAGTTTTTTTTTTGTTTTTTTTTTTTTTTTGGTGCTTTCTAGGTAACTAATTTTATAATTACTTTACAAAGTCACGCGCGCCTCTTTATACGAATGATTTATTCATTACTCTCGTATTTTAGTTTGTTCCGGTTACGGTAAAAATTATTTTCAAATTTTATTTATCAGCATAAAATTTAGTCAAATGCGCGCAATAGATTAGCAAGAACACGTATCACAATAAAGTCTCCAGATTACGTCAGAGGGCGGGGCTACTGTGTACATCGTTACCACCCATTCACCGTGGTTATATTTATAGTACGTTCGATAGATTCGGAAAATTCCGCTAACGCGAAGAGTAGCTTCAAATGTCGGAGCCGGCGAAAGAGAAGAGCGCCGAACTTGGCTTTGTTTCTGTACGAATTGGCCTTTTTTTTTTTTTTTTTTCCGTCTTCGAAACGACGAAAAAGAAAATTCCAGTTAGAGTGGAAAAGCGAAATTCCCGGGAAACCGGAACTGGTAATGGCCTCGAGAGCGCCTATAACGATAAGGGGAGGAAGAAAAGGTCGACATCTCTTATCTATCCAGTTAGCGGAACAGATTTAGGTGTATGTGACCTGATGATGAACTGGAACCGTCAAAAAAATTTCGGCCGAGTACACGTTCCAGGCTAATAATAAATAAATAAGAAAACCGCGCGGCTGAAAGGTAGCACTGAACGGGCAGGTGGTGCTGGAAAGGATTGTTAGAGCGCTAGGTTAGCTTTCTCAGGAAAACGAATGTGTGCGGTAATTGAGGCTTTCGCACCGGGCTTTCCCGAGGCTGCTGCTCAGTTTTTCCGGTTTTCATTTGGTCGGGTTTTCTCTGTCTCTCTGTCTGTCTCTGTCTCTGTCTCCCGCCGCTTTCAGCGATAAGGAATGGACGGTCCCCGCTTGCGTTAAATTCAATCAAGATACTTGCAGTTCACGAGTATGCGACGACGAGACTTTTTGTTACTTTCAGTCGGGCGTTTTATGATGATAGGCATCGCACTCAGCCGGCCGGGAAATTCATTTTCAGTCGAGTTAATAAAAGCCTTTCAGCGAGAACGGCAAAAGCCGAAAGGAAAAACAACAAGTTGGCAGCAAAGGCCGATTAGACGGCAGTTAGCTTTTTGCAGCTGGAGTAGCTGCAAAACGATATAGCTGGAAAACGGTATAGCTGGAAAACGGTGCGGCTGGAAAACGGTATAGTTGGAAAACGGTATAGCCGGAAAACGGCATAACTGGAAAACGGTAAAGTTGAAAACCTTTTCGTAGAGCGCTGACCGACTTATTCATCGCGACCGGTCTCATGTCGGTCTGCGTTGTTTTTCCTTCGTGCCTAATAAATCACTGTCTAATTATTCTCACTTTAACTGTGTACGAGCACCTCGCAAGTTCATACGTCGCCTGGCTCCGCTGCTAGACTAATCGCGCGAATTAGCCGCGAACCGAGTCGACAAGTAATTATTTTAGAGGAACGTTTTCTTTTTTTTTATGAAAGATCCTCACTTCTTCCTGACGTATTCCGCGCTAGATTGTTTGTCGCAACATATTTCACGCAGCTGAATTGTACTCGTGTAGTGTTCCGTACGGAAAAGTTTAAGCGATAATCACTTTGAATGTTCGGAGATTAGTTAGACTGTGTGTTCGAATATTTTTAAACTCAGTCTAGTACGGTAATAAAAACTGGAATTTGTTGCAGATAAACACGATGAGCGATAATGTGTCAGCTACCGTCAGATGGTTAGATAGCAGCGTTTGGTTCAGGTAGGTAGGTCGTGGTTTCCGATTCCGTGTGTTAAGAATGTAGAAAAATTTCTTTTACGCTCGGTTGATGTGCAAGGTATAAAGGAAGGAGAGATAGAGAATTTTTGAGATGGGAAGACAAAATAAAAAAATTTTTACATAACAGATAGTATAAGAGAATTGTTCAGGACCGTAGGGAATGGGCAAGGTTGAGGGAGGCCTTTGCCCACAACATGGGCTTTTAGTTTTTAATTTAGTTTTAGGTAATTAGCCGTTTAAAGTAATTTTTAAGGAAATGTACGATGTCATACTCGGCGGATGTGCATGAGAGTGTAAATGAGTAGTCGTTAAGTCCTCGCTCCATAAATTTGTTATAAAGGCTAATAATAATAATAATAATAAAATGTCCTTAGTGGACGAACTGAAGAAAAAAAGAGAAGCGAATCAAAGTTGGGCAAGTGGGAAATTTTTCAGTTCGAATTGAAATTTATCGCCCCGAATTTAGGCAGATCATAATAAACTTGTCGATGAGATTATGACCGATTGATATATTCAAAAAGTCTGAAAGGTTAAAAAAAATTTGGCATACTAAAAAACAAAACAAAAAAAATTGAAATATTAAAAAAATAAATTCCTGAAATATTTTTGGAAGTTAAAATTGTACAGCTGTTAGCTATGGCTTCGTTTGTGTGTACCTATTTAAATCTTTACTTAGAAATTAAGAACTTTTTTATTTTATTGAAGCGAAACTTTTTATGCGACACTACGAGTTTTGAGATAAAGAGTAAACTATCAAAATCTATTAAACTACTTGTTCAACTACTTATCCTTTTTTAATGCCCGTTCACTGGAACGATGAGCAAGAGGGACAGAAGAAAACTGTTCGCGTCAGTCAAAAGTTAACGGCGTTAGAAGTGAATTTACAAAATTCATTTTCACATTGGCCACAGTAAATTATACATTAGCCGTGTGTCATAAATTGTTATTTCTCGTTTGTTATATTTGAAAATTTGCTGATAGATGAAAAATTGTAGTATCTTCAAATTTATAAAAACTGATACAATCGATGATTTTCCTCGTTTAAAATTTATTGCATTCTATAAAAAGTTTCACTTCTAACACCGTTAGTTCTGAAGCACAGATTTTGTTGTTTTTTTTTATCTAGTTCATATTTACCACGGTAAACATTTTATTCTGAATCTGCGCCCCGGTTAACTATGTTATTCTTACATTGGCTTTAATAAGAAGTTTTGCTACGTTCTTGTGTTATTAAATAATTGACAGACATTTCTATGCAAGTCGTAAATTTTTATTAGTTTCGATTTGTTTCTTGATTGCAATGAAAAAAGAAAGCTTATTCTGCGAAGAATATCATAGTGTGCGAGGCACGGACGGCTGAGTTTTATATATATATATGTTATATATATATGTTTATTTGTCGTTAATGGGCTTAAAAGATGGTGTTAACTAGTACATCTAATTACCGTGGCCTATGATTTTATTAAAACGAATTTCATCCCAAAATCGGCCAATTTCGATGAGTTTACCTGAGACACCGGGAAAAATATGGCGTTACAAATTTCGCAAATACACCGCGTTGCATCTCAGTTAATTTCTTCGGCTAACAAGAGTATAATTATCGAGATCGTTCATTTATTTCGTGTAACCGAAATTTAAATTTTAATAATAAATTTGAACATCTTGGCGGAAGAAAAGAATGCGACGGGCAAGGCGACGAAGCGTAACTATTACAAATTGAACTTATAAACCGCCGTCTGAGAAAATTGCTATAAGCCATCGATGATTCGGTCGTTAGATAAGCTCTGAACAATGGCTAAACGCAAAACTTTCGACTACTTTGACAAGAACTTTTCCTGATTAAAGCGATTTTGTTCCGCTCTTGCAGTCGTTCGCTTTTTTCTCTTTTTTTCCTCTTTAAGAGAGAATGCTTAGCAGTCCCTCTCCGTTTTTATTTATTTATTTATTTATTTATTTTTCGTGTTTCTTTTGTTTATGGTTATTTCTTCTGTTTTCTTTGCGCGGAACGAAGTAAAACTTTCTGTCAAAGAAAAGTCTTCGTCCGTCTTTACGGCGAGTTTTTAAAAATGTCTCCTTCGGTCGTCGCTGTAATTAAAGATTGCAGCGTTACCGGGCAACAAAGGCGAACGAGATTTGCTGTTACCGGAAAAAATTCTTAATCGACTTTGTTATTCGGTTTTGTCGAATTTGTCTTCTTCTCTTACACCGGTTCGAGCTGGCCGCACGGACTCAGACTCACCGGAGGACAACGGTTTACGAATAAACCGAGTCTCGGACCAAGTGAAAAATAAAATTGACGCAGACGAGGAAATTAAATGAAGCGCATCGAAATCTGTAAATAGAAGCTCGATGCGAAAGCGAAAAGCGAAAAGCGGATGCAACAAAAAAATTCGAAAAATAATTTTCTATTAAACATATATAGCTCGCGAGTTTGAAAATTTTAAACTTGCAACGTTGAAAAAAATCTCTCGATAATTGCATGCAGCGAATTTTGTTTCTCTCGACCAAACCCGACGTCGCTGTCTCCCTACTATCACTGTAGAAGGAAAAACGTACTACTCGGTTTATAAGAAGAAGAAAAAGTGCTTCAACTCTACGACGACCGTTATTGTTCTACGGAAAAAACGTATAATCGTTATTTTTTCTAGAAAGTTTTTCCATTTGGAAGTGATGAAGTAAATCAGCGCAACGCTCGATGACACTTATACAGAGTATTCGGCGTCATCAAGCATCGTGCTTAATTGGATGCCGCGACTGAAAGTTATTTCGACAGCACCGAGTACGCTATATATACGGATTGAATATTTTCTTTCATACTTTGAAGTCCGAATTAGGCATCAGAGTTTCGTTAGAATGTAAGTATTACAAGTATTACGTTCTTCGTTAATGGTGTCCATTGCCGATAGGCCCAATACATCGGAAAAGGACTTGCGATTTTAAAAATCACTTTTACCCCCGTAAAGAATGGAAACTTTGTTCCGACTTTTAGGCCAGTGTTTTGTATGGGGTCACGAAAATCTTTCGCGGTATTTAAATTCGCGTCGTCCTATTTCGGTACAGTTCAATTCTATGCAAAAAAAAAGGGTATAAGCAAAAAATCTTTTTTTTGTTTACTTTGCATAATCAGTATATATATATATATAACTTGGCCATTTTGGCCTCGCAAGGGGCTGTGCCTCCTGACTCTTCTTGCTTTCATTTCTGTCTTTTTCTCTTAATATATTAATTACAACGTAATTCTTAGGCTACCCCCCCGTTAGAAAAAATGTCCCAATTTTATGTAACACAAAATGTCCCAAAAAATGTCCCAATTTTATGTAACGTTTGCTATATATTATACGATTTTTGTTATTGTTATTTAAAAAATGTCACAATTTTATGTAACGAAATATGTAACGAAACAATGTCTTAATTTTATATAATGAAAGTTAAATGTTAGGGTAGGACTTTTGTGATTATGTTATTTCTGTTGTGTCGATGCCGGTAAGAATTACGTTGTAAATTTTGATCATTTTATACAAAGTATAGAAGAGAAAGAGACAGAAATGAAAGCAAGAGGGGTGAAGGAGCGCAGCCCCTTGCACGGCCAAAATGGCCAAGTTATATATATATATAGATACGTATAACGTGTATTAATGACTATGTCATTCTTAGCCGGGTTATATTGAAAAAAGAAAAAAATTTCATTGCGATTTCCGTCACATTGTATGTAAGATAGACGCAAATGTAAATAATAATGTTTCATATATATATGTAAAAAGCACTTGTACAATAAATAATTTTTTTTTACACAAGGCCGCTGAGAATGACATAGTCAATTGAAAACGATTCTTTCAAAAGAAGTTTAGAAGAAAAAGATTCGGCGTCAACTTGCCGAGGCCTCAAGGGTTGCGTTATATACATATACATGTGTACGCATATTTGTTTTTTTTTTATTTTGATTCAAAAAATACTAGGCCGGTTTTAAAAATTCCTTCACCTTTGAAAGCTACTTTACTGCAGATAGCTATAGGCTGTGTTCTATTTCCAAATTGTTCAGTTTGCTTTCTATTAATCTTATTTTCCTAATTTCTGAAATTTTTTATACGCAATATTTATGAATAATTGCGTCTAATTTTCATCAAACTAAAAACTTTTTGAACAGTAGTTGATTGTTTCCATTTGTGAAAGTTACGTGCTTTCCCTACTTTTTTCTCTACATGTTATTGAAATTCGTTACAATATCGTATGTCATCAATTTCGTTTTATTCTTTTTTTGACGCTTTCCTGCTTTGATGTATATATATACATATATATATATATATATATATATGTTGTAATTAATACGAAATATGTAACGAATAATGTAATGATCAGGTATCATTGAATTGATAAATTCTGCATAAATTTCCCTCGATTTTACAAAATATACATTTACACGATTGAATTACGATTTCTTCTTCTAAATTATTTTCTAGTTACCCTATTAATTAGAGTACACCTCGACGTAATGTTTAAAAATTTGTTTAATTGAATATCGTCACATGTTTATAAGTCTACGTTGAAATTCCTGTTTATAATAATGAAGTCTTGCTTTATTACTATTTTAAGATCTAGGGAGTTCTTTTAAATACCTAATTGATTCGTATTATTTGATTACGATTTATTTTAGCGTCAACGGACGATTTAACGTAAAATTTAGAATTTGATCTGTTTTTTGTTTTTGTTTTTTTTGGATAACATTTAATCTTTTGCTTTTTCCGAAACGTTCGTTTTCGCAATAATAATAACTATGCTGCCAAGTGCCCCATAAATGTAAAAAATTCATCCGAACCTAGTTTTAAGCTCTCCGTTGATTTTCGAATTTATGAAATAGATTTTTATTAATTTTTCGGCCACCTTCCGCTCTAGATAAAAATCGGTACGGCTGAGGGGAATAATTTTATCTGTGGAATAGTTTCTGTTCGAGCAGTTTGTGCGTACGAAATGTTGTACAGGTTTCGCGAGAAATGCAGCTGACTTTTACGAACCTTATTTACGAGTAAATTAATTACAGTGCTTTATAATCAGTGTTGTTTAATAGACAGAAAATTAATAATAATTAAATTCGACATCCGGAGCACGGCTTTTTTCGTGCTTACGATTTTTTAATCAGTACAGATAATACAAGGCTGCTGCAGACTGATGGAGCTTTAGATTTATTTTACTGTTACCCGATAATAATTTATTTTTCATAAAGTTTCATCTACGCTTCGTTCTGCAAAGTCTTCGCGATTTAGTCACGCCTTTCCCGTTCTACTCGTTTTAAAATTATTACACTCAGAACGTCTCCGAAGGACAAAAGAAATACCGCCGGTGTTGAAATAAAACTTAATTATTTCGCCACCCAAACCGCATTTTTTACATATACCGCAGGGTGTAAAATAATGAGCGGAAATGCAACGAGTAAACACATTTCACCTAAAACGAGTAATCGGTCAAAAGAAACTTTGCTAATTGGAAAAAGTTCCGAGTTTTATTCACATTATTTAAAACCCGCCGTCGTGTGCTATTCTCTGACGTACACACACACACGCACGCACACACACACACACATGCACATTCAATGAAAACACGGGAAGTTTTTTACCGATATTACTACCGAGCAAGCAGCGTTAAAATATTTTTTCGTTTTGTATTAATTATTATTTCGTTGGAAATAATTTTCCATCAACAACACTTTTCCCGCCAAAAAGTATTGCGCAATGTAGCAAGAGAAGAAACTGCGAATGTGTTAAATTTAAATCTTAACAGATGCTGCGCTTTGTATTTGTATATTGAAATAAAAATGGGGAGACTGAAGGAATAATTATTTAAAGATCGATAGCCTAGAAGTTAAGCGGTGCTTGCTTGAAATAAAGACTGATTTTTGGCTGATACTGTTCATACAAGTGGTCCGGTTGAATCCTAAGCAGAAAGGATGTGACCCCCGATGTTTGATCCACATAATTTTGCAATTGCTACTAAATTTTACTTAATCGACAGGGCTTTAGATTTATCATGGCGGCATAAAAGAAACAAAAACAGCAAAGCTTATTTTTCCAAAAGTAGCATGATTTTACGTTTTCAAATTTTTTTTTTTTTTTTTTTTTTTTTTTTGTGGGAGCACAGATTGAACCATTTAGCCGGTTTACTTTAATTATCTTGAAATATTTTGTCGCTTAACTGATCTTTATTCTAATATATAAGGAAGGCTATATGCAATCAGTAAGTTCTCGACATCCAGACTAAACACTTCAGTTAATCCTCTCATTTTTATATATTTATATATAGCACCAGCTCTTTCGCCTGCTGGCCGAGTCTATGAAATACTAACAGGTAATGTAGTGCACCGTCAACATAGTTGCCCTTGCCTAACACACAGTTCTACTATTGTCGTATAATCTGCAGCTACAAATCATGTGTTCAACAGAGTCCCGCTCGCTACAAGTACACAAATGTGATTCCTAATTTCATTGTACTCGTACTTTTAGTCAACTTGTTCGCATTATCAGTGTAAACTCGGTGTAGTTTATGTTCTTCTCTGATTTTAAATGAAATTTTTAAGCAGTTTTTATTAACCGGTTTAAAATGATTTTTGTTAATTTAGTTTCCGCTTCCTTTCCATATTGTCAAACGAAGAGCATGTTTGCGATGCTGATCATGTGTTTATTAAGTGTTCGTCTATTTTCATTGGAGCGTTCTCTGCTCTCTATTCCAATTTGCTGCGAATTGCCCACTCCGTATTGTGCCTCCTATAGCCTATCCTTGTCTACACATCGTTCCCATTGTGTTCGTTTCTTCCTACTAACAATATCTGACCGCATCGAAATATAACTAATTCATTTCCTTTTCTAATTGTTTCCGAGTAAAAGTGCCTGGTTGACGAGCCCAATAGAAAAAAAACAACAAAAAACAAAACATTATACAAGCCCTCTTTATATACAGAAAAGAGTAAACTTGGGATATCTCTCGCGCGAATGTTATAAGGGTTTACAGTATTGAAAAATGTGAATTTTAAACATGTTTTATCGGTAATAATATTTTTCAAAGTAACCCCAAACACGGTTTTTATTAAAGATGCCTCCGGCGTTTGCCCAATGCATACCACTAAACGAGATGCAACGTCAGAATTTCATTTATTTCGATTTTTAAGGGAGAAACAAAAAAAAGGAAAAAAGAAAATCCTCCAAAAATATCTTTTCTCTCGGGCGGCGAATGCTGTTACAAAATTATCGCGGAAACATGAATGTAGGGGGAGCTCTCAGCATTCATTTTCTCAGACAGTGCGCGCCCATTTATAAACAACCGAAGGGCAGATTCGAGTCTTCTCGTGCGTGTGGCAGCTATCTTCGGATAATATAACTTTTGTGTCTTCTCTGAATCACCTTTTAGTACACAATACGTCCTTTCTGTCTGGCTATATTCTCCTAAAATAAAATCTACCTTAGCGGCTGTAATTTATTAGCGTAATCCGTCGATGACGGTTTTTTTCACTTTTTCCTACTCTATGCCTCAGTCTTCAGCTTTGCGCGTACTTCTCTCCTTGCATAAGAAACCAAAAGAAGAGAAAAGGAATGTTTTTTGTTTTTTTTTTTTTTTTTTGGCGCGAAAAAAAAACCGTGTAAAATGATTCGGAATTGCCCGAATTTTCGCTGATTTGTTTTCTCTTTTTTCCTCATGAAAAACATAACCAGCCACGACAAGACGCGTTTGAGAAAAAAAAAAGTACACATACATATATACATATATATATATATATATGTGTATATGTGTGTGTGCGTATAATATATATATATATATATATATATAAATATATGTATACTGTATCATCTGCGCATTTTTTTCAAATTGGTCTGTAAAAGTCATAATGTGATGAAATTATTATGAAATATTTTTAACTTGTAAGATCGATTAGGAATATTACGTTTTCAAGAGCTCACAATAAAATGTTTTATTAAAGTAATAAGGTGTACATTTTTGAATATTAGGCAGTTATCCTTAAAAAATAATTCTTCCTATAAATTACAAGGGAATGTTGGCCAACTGGTATGTAAATTTCAAAGATAAATGACGCGCCAACCCGTAACCGAAAAAAATCAGGTAATTAATTTGCGACCGTAATAATAACTCATAGGCCGACACTCATCATGATGATCTCCGGAAGACCAGTGTGCTTCTTAATGTTTCTTTCATCGTGCTTTGACTGTGAACTATGAAAAACTTGATCATCTTATTCCCCCGACCGGTAAATAATTCGCTCACAGACACCAGTATTAATTAAAATTAATAAAAAAAAAAAAAAAAAGGAACACGACAAAAGTAATTCTGTAGTGTAATGCGCCACATATTGATCACTATATATTCGCTGCTCAGCAACTATAATAAATTCCTTGCAATTGCATTAAAATTTTGTCGAAAAAAGTAAAAATTAATATTAGATAGTATTTTTTTTTTTTTTTTAGTTTTTAAGCACGCCATGATAGATATTAATATAGCGAATATTAAATTTTAATAAGGAGTTTTAAAAAATTTCAGAAAGGAGGGATAATGCCGCAAAAAACATTTTCAATCATTCCTATATACAATTTAAGATTATATATACGCCTTGCAGGACACAGGATACCTTCTCTAGTAGTTACTCGACCGTTCATCATGTGGTACTAGTCTGTCATCGACGGAGAAATGAAACAACAATTACGTGAGTTATGTCCACGTCGTGTAACGCTGATTAGAAAAGCTAAATCGGAACTCACAAAATGCACAGCTGACAGGAAAACGTAGGAGGTCCACTTGCCGAAGGTGTTCCTATACTAATAAATACCGTTAATGACTGAGTAAAAACACTGCAGACTATCAGCAACTCGTTCGCGACAATGTGCTCCAGTCGGATTGATAAATTTTACAATCTACCAATGTATCCGGCACCTTAAAACCGGGTCCTTTCGGCTAAGAGAGACAACCCTGACTGAAAACCAACGGAAGGCAAGGAGAAACTACCGCTATATCATTCTCGAGTAAACCAACGTAGTGACATACTAAAACAAAATAATTAGTCACGGGGAGCCGTTCAAGTGAGCGGAATCGGATAAGGTGGGGGACGAATCTGGGGGCCCCCTAATCAACCAGCGAAGCCGCAAAATTATAAACAAAACCGGTATTGAATCGTGAAATGTAAGAACATTAAAAGAAATTGACATACGGAACTTAAAGGGCAGCAAGTGACCGTATTGCGTGGAGGAGAATAGTGTTTTTGGGGGCGAATCAGTCAGTCGGCTGTCACATGAAGAAGAAGAAAAATATATCGCGTTGACATCAAAATGGGAATGTTTTGAATACATTGTTATGCAAATAACAAGTTTTAATTGACCTTTTTCTGTTATATTTAACTCTGCTTAATTTTTACTTCCAGTTCTTACTAATTTTTTTTTTTTTTTTATTTCCCACCCTAGGCGCGCCAGCGGCCTTGACCCAACAACATGAAAAATTAACAGTTATAACTAAATAGCCAGGCGGTCAGAAATGGAAAAAACAAAGGACAGCAGCAACGGAATAACTGAAGGCAATGGGAAGGAAAGGATATAGGTAGCGTTAAAGGGAATAGGAAGACCCAGAGCCGAAAATTAGGCATGAAGAAAGGAGCGTTTGTTGGAGAGTGCAGAAACATTCGAAAAGGATATGATTTGAATCACAAATACAAGAAGGCTTAGAAGCGTGAAGAGAGCAGAAAGGAGAAAGAGCTAAAGAAAAACGAAAGCGAGAAGAGGGGAGTAGAGAATGATTGATTCTAAGCCTAATTAAGGAAACAACAGTGGAACGACGACAGACAGGAATAGAATGAAACCAAGGCAGGAAAAACCGGTTGAATAAGACGGTAGTATGAATAATGATTAGGGAATAAAGATGAATACATGTCAGACCAAAGTCTGGAATGATTAGAGCGTGATAGAGAAAGAATGTCTGAGGAAGGGAAGGAGTCGAGGAAAGGACCAATGCGGGCGGCTGAGCGGTCTGGTACCATTTCGCCTAAATTTAGGGTCGGGTTACTCAGGTAATAAAAAAAAGGTCAGACAAACATACGAATGATTTCGTGTTGGCAACAGCGCGTCATCATTATCGAATTTTAAGCAGACTAAACGCATCATTTTTTTTTCTATTTGATTCCACTGTTAATCTTTTCTTTCCGAAATACAACAAAAAGGTTTATATGAAAATCAGAAGTGAAAAAATACCGCTAAAAATGTTTGATGTAAATATACGCGAAACGACCACTCCGATTAATATTTGCGAGTTATTTTATTGGATGTCCAGTGCTGTATTAGCCTGACTCTAAATTTTTGTTTTATTCACAAGCGAAAATTTAAATATTCAAGATAGAAGAATAGTTTCCTTCAGAACGTTGATACACACAACACTCAACCCAGAACAAATTGTGACTTCATAGCGTAAAACAGTCAGTATGCGGTGATTTTCCGCATATTGAGATGGATTTGGCATTTCTTACGATCTTTGAAAATATTAAAATTTTGGTAATAATCATTCAATTTCTCGGAAGGTCTCGGCAGCGGACAAACGCGGCATTGTTTGTCAAAGACGCATTCTCGGTTAAAAAATCGAAGGATCTGACCGCTACGCAGGAGTGGCGAACTAGTTTCGTTGCGCGTGGCCGAGAAGCGGAAATAGAGCACTTGCTGACAGTATAGGCGTTTGAAATGCGTACCGAGCTACGTTGAGCCGGAAGAAGTTATTTTGATTAAAAGCCTAGAAAAGGCAAAAAGGCAGGGTAAACTAAATGGAGCTTTATTTATGTTTTCCTAATTTTAACATTTACTTTTTGTATGTACTTATAATTGTAATTTTAATAATCAATAATAAAATTACCGCTGTAATAATCATTCGATGTCATGTCATTATTGTTAATTCTATTCGATTTTTATTCCTTTTTTCTTACGTAAACACGACCACTTCGAAACTACACCTAATTATAATTCAGCTTTTTTATTATTTTTTCTGCAACTCCGAATCTTAATGTTCATGTCACACTAAATATCAATAAGGCTTTTATATACTGACTGATAAGGCGGGTGGGATTTATACAGCACTGGACATCCAATAAAATAACTCGCAAATATTAATCGGAGTGGTCGTTTCGCGTATATTTACATCAAACATTTTTAGCGGTATTTTTTCACTTCTGATTTTCATATAAATCTTTTTGTTGTATTTCGGAAAGAAAAGATTAACAGTGGAATCAAATAGAAAAAAAAATGATGCGTTTAGTCTGCTTAAAATTCGATAATGATGACGCGCTGTTGCCAACACGAAATCATTCGTATGTTTGTCTGACCTTTTTTTTATTACCTGAGTAACCCGACCCTAAATTTAGGCGAAATGGGAATTAGGCGAATTGGGAATTAGGCGAAATGGGAATTCACCGGCTGAGCGAGCTAAAGAGTCATTTAATTTCTCATCGATAAATTAAATTTACAAATGTTCTCTTACAAAAACGATTAACATTCTCAATAACGTAAATAAAATAGTCGTAGTAGCGATACGGTTAATAATTTAATATTTTTTCGTAAAAGCGAATATAATAATTCGTGTTTTAATAAAATTCGAGACACTAGTTTTTGGTATTTATTAAGGAGTTTTTAATAAGTAAAAGTTTACGTTGCCTAACCAATGACGGACGTGGGGGTGGGGGGGCAGAGAAAAAGTTGACAAACGTACTGGTGTCGAAATTATTCACTTTTATAAGATACGTTGGCTATCTTGGTGGAGACGGCTATTAGCAATTAGCCGGTATCGCTCGAGTTTTACTAGTTAGCCAATTAATTGTATGTACCCTAAAATAGTAGCTACCAGTTTTGACCTCTGCCCAAACTACAAAATATGTACCTTTCGCAATATTAAACGGAACTACGTATTATATTTGCAAATCTTTTTTTTTATTATTTTTTTTAAATTATTTTTTTTATTTTTTCATTGCCTCACACTATAGTTCCATAAGAAAATAGTGTTGTCAGAAAAACCAAATCCGCGGGTTTTTCATTTTATCACCGCCGTACCGTTAATCTTTATCCTTACAATAAATATATATACGTAATGACAAAGCAGGTTTTCAACGGTAGAATATTGTCGCGCGGCCTATGAGTAAAATTTCATATCATACATCGTCTTTAAAAAAAAAATGAAACACGTCAAGTTTTAAAGAAAACTACATAAAAAAAGAGCCATTCTAAACCAACGGTCTCCAGTGACGCGGCACAATGAGATTATTTAAAAACTTAAGGCAACAAAGAAAAAAAAACGGCAGCATTGCCTTTAATTCACTTTCGAGCGAAGGTTTGAAGTTTTGACGAGCCCGATGCAGGGAAAAAAAAGAATATATAAAACTTTGATCTTTCAGTTAAAAAAAGACACCGCCGCTTCTGGAGCTTTGTTTTTCCAAAAGCGTAAAGTTTTGAACGTAATAATGTCACCCATTTTTCTTTGCACACTATCGGTCACAGCTGTTACAAAAGTCGATGGTACACGATAAAAAAAAAAAAAAGTGAAAAAAACAATAATTGTTAATAATTACATAATAACCAAAAACGAACACCGGTCGCAGCGGAAAAATTGTAACCAGACTAAACGGGATTTTTGTGGGGCCTTTCTGTTCCAAAGTGTAAAGGGCAAAAAACAAAAAAAAAAAAAAAAAAAAATCAAATAGGACGAAGATACGGAAGTTGCGAGATGAAAAGCAATTATCGGCTAAAAAATTGGCTT
Organism: Icerya purchasi; assembly: GCA_039619475.1. NCBI lineage: Eukaryota > Metazoa > Arthropoda > Insecta > Hemiptera > Monophlebidae > Icerya > Icerya purchasi. The sequence goes on along the minus strand of CM077116.1, from coordinate 385,875,192 downwards.
TCTTTCTTTCTTTTTTTTTTTTTTTTTCGTTTTAAACGGAGACACCGGGTTTTGGCATCGGCCTGGCAGCGGGTGTCGCGGCGGTGTAGTAATCTTATTTTTCATTTGGCGGTCGCCGAACGAAAATAGAACTCAGCATAAAAGGGGGAGGAAATGCGCTAGTCAATCATCTGATCAATCAATCAGCTAGTTGTGACGTTTTAAACATCTAATAAGATTAATAGCCTCAACGCCGGCGCGCGCGTCGAAGCGACTTAAGGAACACAGCCGAAGGTGAGATATCTGCGAACATATTTCGCCCTACACTGAAATGCGCACATTTTTATAATTCCCTCTCGCCCCTTAAGTGGCGGGGAGACACTGGCCATACGCACGACTTATTTGGATAGTAGGCAGAGGGACAAGGCGATATGAAAGTAGGCCCTGTGGCGGACTACATTCATTTGCCTATCATCTGAATGTGTAATATTCGCAGCCCGCGCGTACAGTCCAAGTCGTTAAGTTAATAGAAAGCAGTCGACAGCGCACGACTGAATACAAATTTGATTTCAAAAGCCGAAAAAAGTCGAAAGAAAAACAAAATGGGCTACTTATCGTCGAGTAGACCCCCGCCGTGAATGAAAATCTGCCGCTTTTTCTATTAAATTTAAAACGAATGAATAATAAATGATTTTTATTTGCCCTTTAAAACGTTCTGTCTACATTCAATAACGAAAATTAGTTTTCGCCAGAACGCCGAGCCAGACTTCATTTCGTACATTTAACGAGACGTATTATATGACTATAATCACTCGGCCGGAACAATTTTCATTATTATTGCGCCTAGTCTGATAACTTCTTTTTATACGGCATTTTATTTTTCGTTACGCTGTTATCATCAACGGGAAAAATTGCTTCTTTTTTTTTTTTTTTTTTTTTTTTTTTTTAATTACTATTGCGTCGATTGAAAAAATTTACCAAAAATTTATTATCATTATTTTGGATTTTTTTTTTTTTCTAAATAAAGAGAAACTCTTTTCACCGTTATTATTCATCAGGATTGCTCGTTCAAAATTTCGTTTATTATGTTTACTAAATTAAATTCGCCGACGAAACAAAGGAGAGTATCAATAAACCGACGATAAAATAAAAAAAAAAAAAAAGGTTAATTGTTCACGTGTTTGTTAAGTATAATTTTGTCTTTTTTTCTTTCTTTCTTTTAATTCACTAAATTTGCAACTCAATGTAACACGATTTTCAGACTGCTACGACAGTTACTAATACTAGAGTTAAAATGTGCTATCCAAAGTTGCTTTTCAAAGTACACAGATATAATCTAAAATAAATAATCCTTTTACGTCGTAGTCTCAGTGTTGGTTAGTACTGATGAAACTGTATCGAGAAAATATTTCAGTGATTTCGCGAAAATTCTATAATAGTTGCTGTAGGCTGTCTCGCATACATCGGCATGCACTGCGCATTAATTTAAGTTGGGATATTAGAAATTCTTAGAAAAAATTACAATCCGTATAAAATAAATACGCCTATAATTAGTACCGACAAATTAATATCTGACCCGAGTAAAAAAAATAAAAAATAAAAAAACAAAAAAGCCCCATGTCTTAGTTTGTTAATTCATTAAATCAATAGTAAGAAACGGTGAAAATGACGAGAAAGGAGGGAAAATGGCGAATGGCAGAGAAACTTATTTACTATGAAGAGTAAGGGAAAATTTCGTCAGATCGTGGCAGACATAGGTTACGAGTAACTTTCATTAAAAATTAAGGGCCGTTTATAACGTGAAAAGCTTGCTAAAGAAAGACATTGAGAGAAAATCTTACACATGAGGATCGTTTAGCATCAGACGGAGAAGGAAATGTATGCTAAAATTTGTCGATTAGAAGCAAAAAGAAAAATACGTCTAATTTACACGTTTATTATAGCCCAAGCAAGCGGCCGGTAAACAGATTACCAAATGATATCGGTAAAATGGCGAAGAAGGAATAAAAAAACGGCTGATTGCAGCAATGAAAATACGCGCGAAATGGAACTATTTCGGCGAAGAAGGTGAAGTCGGCCGGAAACAACTTCAGCGCTGAATTACTAAATAATCGTAAGCGAATTAAGCGGGTACGTTACCGTTATGAATAATTCTTCATTATAATATTTATTAATTCCTTTTTAAAATATCACATAATTCATTAACCGCGTAATGTTCCATAAAAAGCAAATAGATTTCATTAGAACAATTTGGAAAGTTATATTGCTGAGAAATTACTAAAGATTTCTGCAACGAAAGTTTCAATGTTTCTTATACTGGAAATATTATTATTATTATTATTTGTAGTAGTAGTAGTAGTAGTAGTAAAATATTTGAAAAGTATTTTAAAGCTAAAATGTTGAGTTTTTTAAGTAGAAATCACTTTTTTAGTAATAACCAATTCGGATTTTCGGCCGGTCGATGTAATGATGATGCCTTCTTTAATCATATTTCTTATATATCGGAGAACTTGGAGGAGGGAAGATCTGTTATTGCCGTCTATTTTGATATCGAAAAATCCTTTGACACTGGTCACCATAAAATTTTGTCTCGTAAATCTGCAGGATTCAGAGGTAGAATGTATAATAGTTGGTTGAAAACTTACTTGCTCAACGGGAGATATGTCACAAAAATAAATAATACTTTCAGTAATGAAATTGTGCAACATTCTGGTGTTCCTCAAGGAAGTATTTTGGGTCCGGTATTATTCCTAGTTTACATTAAAATGACCTTTGTAACTTGAAGGTGCTGGGGAAGTTAATTACTTATGCAGATGATACGGTTTTGTTAGTAAACTCTAGGTACCCAACTACTTTATTAAAATTAGCTGGAAATAGGATTGATCTAATTATAGAATGGATGGTTAAAAATAAATTAATACTAAATGTAAATAAGACGAAATGCATAATATATAGTTTTCAGCAAACTGAAAAGTATAACAATATTTCTTGTAAATTTATCAGACAATAAAATGGTTAAAAGAGTTCATGAACCAAAATATTTAGAAATATTGACTGATCATAAGTTGATGTGGACTAAACATCTAACTTATCTAGTAAACTGTGAGAAGATTAAATCACACTTGTTCTATTACCTACAACAATATTTTTCTCCACAGCATCTACGGCGGTTATACCTTGCGCACTTTATCAACCTATTCTTTCTTACGGCATAAAATTTTGAGGTAATGCAGCAGGTTATCATATCCGACCTATAAAATTCCTGCAAAATGGAGTACTTAAAATGATACAGTTTCGGGATAACGGTGAAATAGATTATGACATTATGAAGTTTGTAATCCTGAGAAAAACAAATTTGATGTATTTTTTGTAATTAATAATAAACACAAATTTCAAATTTCTTTATTGGAGGGTATTATTAGATTTTCTAATTTCTGCCTCGGTTTCAAAATCCTTTAAATATCACACAAGATTGCAAGTGAGCTATTCAGATGCTACTATTTTCAATTCACTTTTACCTGAAACAAGGTATCACATATTAAATTACAAACGATGCCACAAACATTTAAAAAATCTTTTCAGCTAAGTTCCAATTACAAAGACTTCCTTCTTAATTATACCATTCCCTGTAGTGATTGCACACTCTTTTGGACATTAATTTTGAGTAACTGTAACGCTAGAGCAAATTTATTTAGATTGTGAAATTGGACTTGCTTGATTTAAGATTAAAGGTATCAGACTGGTAGGTTGGTTTATAATTTCATTACTCTGTCAATAATTTCTTGGTTCCTTATCCGTTTCCTGTGGATATATGGAGCAAAGATTTAAATATTTCATAAAATTTATTTTTTCAAATTATTAATCTATCGCTCGTGCATCATTTGCGCATAGATGGAATTTACGTAATAATCAAATCAAATCTTTATTAATCGTAATAATAATAATAATAATAATAATAATCAAAGAATCAAGAATCAAAGAATATATTTTTTTAAATAATAATAATAATAATCAAAGAATCAAGAATCAAAGAATATATATTTTTAAATAATAATAATAATAATCAAAGAATCAAGAATCAAAGAATATATTTTTTTAAATAATAATAATAATAATCAAAGAATCAAGAATCAAAGAATATATTTTTTTAAATAATAATAATAATAATCAAAGAATCAAGAATCAAAGAATATATTTTTTTAAATAATAATAATAATAATAATAATAATAATCAAAGAATCAAGAATCAAAGAATATATTTTTTTAAATAATAATAATAATAATCAAAGAATCAAGAATCAAAGAATATATTTTTTTAAATAATAATAATAATAATAATAATAATAATAATAATAATAATAATAATAATAAAAACTATTTAATTTGATTTGATTTCATTATTATTAGCCCTAATATCAAATTTAAGGTGCGAGTACTTAACGATTACTCATCCACACTTTCATGCACACCGGCCGAGTATAACATCATACATTGCCTTAAAAATTACTTTAAACAAATAATTACCTAAAACTAAACTAAAAGGCTAAAGACTTGTGTCTCAGTCAACCTTGCCCATTCTCAGCAGTCCTAGATAATCCGCTCATTCCTGTATGTAAGAACTTTCTTATTTCACTACCTCAAAAATTGTCTACTTCTTCTTCTTTTATCCGTTATACTAGTTTTTTCATTGTTCTAGCCCGATCCCACTTTTTCCTTTGCATTCGTTAACTAAATTTATTATACTGTATGTTTTAATTTACCATTGATAAGCGTGTTTCTAATGCCATTTTTACGTCAAATATTTAAAATAAACCTTAACATTCCGTTTTGAGTACTCCGGTTTTTTTTTCTCTTCCATTTTTGTTCTAAGCCATTATTTATTTTTAAAAATCTTCGTCGTCAACTATTTTCCTGTTTTAGGCTGTAAAGTTTAAAAATTATGTTATTAATATGCTCGAAAGAACGGAAAACTGAACAGGGGAAATAAACTTTTAGCGAAAACATAATAGAGTTTATTAAAAACGAGATTAATATGCGAGCGAGGTGGGAGAGGAGATGGCTGTAAAGCAGACTTCATGCACGTTCTAAACTAAGCCGCCAGGAAGGAGCATCGAATCTAACCGGAAAAATCGGAAATCATTATGCGTAAAATTCGTTATTTTTGATTGCACGGGAAAACATTATCACCAAGTTAAAATGTAAATAATAACCGCAACCATTAATCTCGGATAGCGCAGTTTAACATGTTTTTCTTACTCTAATATACGTCTTACACGTTGAGATAATCACTCTGTAGTCAATAATATTCCTGAATCTTCCGAAATAGATGTTGGAAACGTTTCACGGACTGTAACTGTATCGGTAGCCGTGATGGCTTTTCTGCTCTATATAAGCAACTAACATCGTTGACCTAGTGCGGGGTTAGTCGCTCTAGGTTATTACAATTTATTCGCAGGGTAGCAATAAACGAACAAATGTTTTAGGTCACGAGCATTGTTTACGGTTTTTATCGGTACGAACAAATAAATAAAAAGAAAAACATCTATGTGATGTTCACCGATAAAAGGGACCTGTGATGCGAAAACTAATTTTTGAGAAACACGCCTTTAAAGTTTGCGCGAAGTATATTGTACTTCTGTATACAACGTGTTGGCTGAAGATCTGTACGATAATACTGTTTCTTTATATACCGATCAAAAAACAAAACGTGTAATTTCGTAGCCCCTAAAGGTGACCAACCTAAATCGAAAAAACATTCGAACGCAGCGAATGTACTGCAGAGCAGTCTGTAGTTGACAGGAAAGAGAAAGAAGAAAACTGAAACTACAAAAAAAAAAGCGAAAAAAAGAAACCAAACCCAAGTTGCAACAAAGAAAAAAACCAAAGTTCCGAAAAATAAAAAAAGCCAATGCTCAAAAAATACTCGAAGCGAGTAAAAAATCATTAAAAAAAAGCCCAAAAAAAAAGATAAATAATTATACGATTTTTTAAAAATTTTTTTATGTTTTTACATTTTTTTCCAATTTTCTTTAGTTAGTTTTGTACGTTTTAAGACACATTAAATAAAACTACTTGCGTTCGACTCAAAACTCATATTTCCGCACCTTGGCTCAGCGAACGTCAAATATACATATTACATTGTAAACGTTACCTACGTAAACATGTTCGTTTCTTTTTTTCTCTTTGGCCGTGTAATATCCCGTTAAAATTCGAAACATGCCGAACAAACGTCACCGCAGTCTACCATTATAAATGTATCATCAGCTATTGGCGTGCAATTGAGAAATGTCCTGCGCATGTAAAATTAGGCTCGCCGAAAGAAGCCAATAAAATCGGCGCAATGCAATGGCAGCTCGAACGGTACTACAGGTGTGTGTGTATCTGTCTGTTCATACTTCGTAATTAAATCAAGCTGTTGCGAAAGTCTTAGGGGCGTTGGAAAGCTCGTAAAGTTGAAAGTGTGAATTCGCGAATCGTAGAACGTTTATCGTGGGCGCGCTTTATTGTCGAGCCGCAACAACTAGAGCTCTCTTTACTGCAGGTTAACCGGGCTACATGTTCGAACATTAAAAGGTAATTTAACCGGAAAAACATCGAGCAGATCGTTTACGACCTTTGCACCGCTACAACTGGACAAAACAATGTTATACTCTAAAAGGCCGTTCTGCGAGGTGCCGCCGTCCCGCCATTATTCCGGACACGTATCGTTTGGCAACTTTCAACTTAACAAACGAATTTTCGGCGCTACACAACAACCGATTCGCACATTAACTGCAACAACTACGCCGGGACAAGTTGCCGCAAATTGTTTTTTGTTTTTCCGGGAAAATTACTTTTTTCTTTTTTTCTTCTTTTCCCTTTTTCTATGATTTCAAAAAAGTTCAGACGGCATCCTCTTCGGTAGCCCCCCCCTCCCCCCTTTTTTTTAGGGCAACCTCGTTCAGATTAACGAAATAATAATCAATCCGGAAGAGCCGTTAAAATTCTTATTACCGTTCTAAAAATAATGCCAAAGTAATTTAATTTTATATTAAAGCCCGAGTTTTTTTTTTTTTTTTTTTTAATCGACTGAAAGGGGGATTTTTATTCGAAGGGTGGGTGAGATTAACATTATCCTAGAGAAAAAATCCTTGTTTACTGTACCGGTATAAAAACGTACCTACTAGAAAAACATGAGTGTTCCTTTCGGCGCAGTGAAAATGAAAATATACAAGATTTCCGAAATTGTATTTCAGCAATGAAATAATCAAAATTCGGAGGGGTATTTTTACGGTAGGCAAATAGTATCGTGATAATTTTAGATAGACTCTTGATTTGGTCGATCTTTTTTCTGATTTAAAAATCTTGAAAAAGAATCGGGGTTGATGTTAAATTTTGCGTTAATTAAAATTTATGTATATATATATATATAGCAATGAAATAGGTACATAATACGAAACGTAACGAGGATTTGTTGACGGAGAACAATTGCTCATTTCGAGGTCACTCGTTTTTTCAAACTTTACCGTACGATATAATAGAAAAATATAAAGAATAAAGCTATATGAGAAAGAGCGGTAAAAAAGCACGAATGGATTTTACTTTTAATTAATTTCTTCCGTAACTAGCGGTAACGGTGTTTGTATGAAAAACGTTCCAAAGTTTTACTTGAACAATGCACGATTTATTAAAGATCAGCGTGTCGGTCGATGGCTTCTTTCGACACAGAGTTTAATAATGACGGCGATCTAAATTAAAGTTGTAAATAATAAATGTCTGAAAACCCTACAATGGACGTATGTTCAACAATACACCGTGTTGTTGCGCACCGCGGAATACTGTAATTTCCGTAAAAGCATCAAAACATCGCAGCTATTATTTACATGATGTATGAACTTTCGCGGCGTATATTAAACGATTGCAAATTCACGACAAAAACAGTTCGATATAGAGTGATTTTCCGTTTTTAAACATTTACGCAATACTTGCACGAACCAGGAGGAAAATACATACATATATATGTTTCTTACGTGTGCGGCAATATGCCCGAAGATTATAGTTCGGGAGTGAAAATATTTACTCTGTACGCCTTACAAAAAGGGTCACACACGGTGTGATTTTTTTTTTTTTGCTTTTGTATGTACGTGTAAAACCACGGACGTTCATGAAAAAATTCGCTATCCGGAGGTGTCATTATCGCAAGTTGTACCGAAACCGAAAATATTGCTTATGTCGCAGAAGTAATGTTTGGCAAATGGTACAGCCTTAAAGGTTAGAAAAAACATTTTTCGATTTTACTTAAGAACATTATGAAAAGACTAATTCCGCAATATCGTACGCCTTTTATATCGAAGGCTCGCGTACTCACTTTACTTTTTCAATCATAATGAACCACGACGATAGCGTATTTTATATTACTAATTAACACTCTCGATTTTTATTTCGCTTCTAATTTTCTTTCCGATATTTCTGAACAGATTTACAATTGAACAGGAAAAAAAAATATTCTTCGGTACCCGGCCAATTATTTATTGTAAAAAGCAGCGGGCAAAAATGTTTTCTAGTTTTCTTCAAGGTATATACTACAGGGAAGGTGGCTCGGCGAGAGTTTTTCCTTTTTAGCGAATGTAGTTTTTTAATTTTTTAATTTTTTCTTCCGTCTAACGGTTTCCGCGTAGAAGAAGAACACGTGTCTGCAGCTCAATTATTAGATCGGATTGTTTTCGACGCGGTAATTTACAATTTAAAACGAACGGCGATGGGAGCTGCAGAGAGAATAGTATCAATCATCGGACACGACCGGTCACACCTGTTGATGATGGAAACCGTAAACCACGGGCAATTAACAACCGGCTTTCGTGTCAGCCACGCTCCGCATATTCGTAAAATTAACGTTCCATACCAAGCCACCGGCCGCTCTCGCTTCGATCCATAATTTTACCTGTTCACCGTTCATTCGGCCATCTAATTATTATTTATCCCCTTCCATGCGCTCCCTATCGACCTCTTCCTCCTCGCAGCCTCAACCGCTAATTTGGTCGAAAAAGTTTGAAAGAAATAAATCAAACGAACAAATACGTAAACTAGCGAAATTTATCCATCTAATAAAGTAGATTTTTTTTTTTTGAAATTCTACACGCCAGTTTCAGAATACGCATATATGTATGTACGAGATATATTCGCGCCGTTCAAATCACGTGAAAGTTTCATTGAAAAAAACGAAATCATCCAAAAATACGTTGATGTGACAACATCGCGTCCTCAAATTATATATATATATATATATATATATATATATATATATATATATATATAAAAACACACATGTATATATATGTATAAAAAGAAGTATCTTATACATATTATTACCCTCGTCATTAAAATTACTGCAAATTCTGCCGACACGTTCGCTGGAATTTTAGAGTGGTAAATATAGTTGCATAAATTACTTAAATAGAAACGTTATATACTTAAATGCAGGAGTGTTTTCGGGTCTGGCCAAATGTTAGCTAAAAGTCTCCTAGCGTGTGATAATAAATGGAATTCATAGGACAACGATAGTTTTGAAGACGACAATAATAAAACTAAAATACAAAAAAAAAATGTTTAGAAATGAACAATGGTAAGTTAGAAATAAATTATTTCTTAAGTAATAAAAATAAAAAACCAGCAATAAATAAATAAAAACAGATAACTTAATTCGTCTCTCTCCGTGTTGGATCACTCCCTTTCCTCAATTAACCTTTCTATTTCTCCTACTAAATCTTGTTATGCCGTATTTACTCTGCGACCTTATAATCCTGCTTCTGTCTATCTATCCCTAGAAAATACACTTCTTTCTCGTGTTAATTGTTTCTGTTATCTTGGTATTTTCCTTGACAGTCGGTTATCCTTCTCCGAACACATCAAGTATCTTTCCTCTTCAGCAATCAAAAGACTAAACCTGCTGAAAGCTTTCTCCAACCAAATGGGGTGGTGATCCTTATGTCCTTATTTCTCTATATAAATCTATCATCCGCTCAAAATTTGATTACTGTTCATTTCTCTATGGTTGTGCCTCTAAGTCCCGACTCTCTAAATTGGATGTAATCCAAAACTCTCGCCTTCGTCTCTGTCTTGGTGCTCTTAAATCCTCTCCAGTTCCAGCAGTCCTTGCCGAATCTAACACACCACCCCTTTTTATCCGAAGATCTTATTTAGGCTATCGTTTTCTTACTAAGCGTCTCCCACTCACCTCCTCTACTCTTATCCATTCCTATCTTTCCATTTCTAGGAACTGGCGTTTCGTACCTAGAAAAATTCCAATTCTTTCTCTCATTTCTCTACGGCTCAGTTCGTTTTGTCCTTACATAATGTCCTTTGCCAATCACCCTTATTTCACTTTTAATTTCGCCGATCTCTGCCATCCTCCAAATATGTTTACTGTTCCTACGCTCTCTAAGTTTCTTCCGCAGGCCCTAATCATACAGGAATTCCGCAGTTATATCAATTCTGATTTTCCCTTGCATGTAACTGTGTTTACAGATGGCTCGAAGAAACCGGATGGTGTCGGTGCTTCGTTTATCCTCCCAGATTTTGGCTTTTCAGAATCTTTCTGCTTACCTTCTTTCTGCTCCATATTCACAGCCGAATTGATGGCTATCCTACGTTCCATTATTTTCATTTTCTCTAATCACATTTCCTCCAAATTCTTGATTATATCGGACTCCATAACCGCCCTTCAGGCCATTTGCTCTCCCCTTCCTGATTATTCCTGTGATTTCATTATACTCCGCATTCGCTCACTTATCCACGCTCTTTCTTCCCTTCATTCTATTCAAATTGATTTGCTGTGGGTTCCTAGCCATTCGGGCATCTGCGGTAATGAAGCGGCGGACTCATTGGCTCGGGCTGCTGCCTATTCTCACTTCTTTTTTAAAAAAGTCCCTTCGTCCAATATCCTTCCTCCGTGCAAAGATTTTCATCTTAGGTTTTGGTCGGATATGTACGTTTCCTCTTTCTCTAACAATCGCTCTTTCTATCTGTCTGTCCAACCTAGTCTTCCTGCCAATCCGTGGTTCTCTTTGTTTCCTTCACTTCGTCGTTCTATTGTTGTCTCCGTTATTCGCTTGCGCTTTAACTATTCTCTGCTGCCTTCCTCCCGTTTTCGTTTTTCCTTGGTTTCCTCTCCATATTGTCCTCTCCACTCGAACGAAGAGCATGTTTGCGATGCGGACCATGTGTTCTTTGAGTGTTCATCTCTTTCTGCTGAGTGCTCGGCTTTCTACTTTAGTTTGCTGGGACTTGGTCTTCCTACTCCGTACTGCGCCTCTTATGTTCTATCTCTTCCCTCTCCACAAATTGTTCCTATTATTTGTTCCTTTCTCCTAACAATATCTGATCGTATCAGGATATAAGTGATTCCTTCCTATTGGTCCCTGGTTGACAAGCCCAAAAAAAAAAAAAAAAAAAAAAAAGATAAAAAGACTAATGTAAGGTCATTTTAAAACCTATTCCGAATTTCCCATCTTCTGCGAGTTTTTCCTAAAACTGTCTTTGTTCTTTAAATTCCATTTATTAACACATGCTAGGAATTCCCACATAAGCCAATTTGTTTTATATATATATATATATATACACATATATATATATATACATATATATATATATATATATATACATACATTTTTATTTATTTTTATATATATATATGACTTAACCATTTGGGCTTCGCAAAGGAGCAAACCCTTTTTTTGACCACCAATCTATTTGCTTTTAAAATTACTTAAAAAAAAAAATAGTTTTCACATGACTACGTCATTCATACTTTTATTAAAAAAAAAAAAGAATTTAGCAATGGTACAACACATCATTTAACCTCTGTTATCTTACATAAAGTAACGGAACATAATTGTGGGACAAAAAATGTAGTGTACCCTGGGGGTTAAAAATGTAGTGGTTATTAATATTGTATATTTAACTTGTTTTTTTTTTTAAATATACCTCGTAAGTTTCTGCTATCAGCTGTTGATGGCGGTTAGAACCGAAAACGTTCCATAAGTACAATTAGCCTTCTTTATCTCCTCAATTTCTAATCTTTTCCTTATAAAATGTACAATTCTTTGAATTGGGTAAGTTCCACTGTTGATGTGCCAAAAAAAAAAAAAAAAAAAAAAAATTCGATTTCATTATTCTGAGCTGCAATTTTACGGTAATATCATGATAATATATAATCGCTCTCCTCATATTCAAAGCTAAATTTCCGTGACAATTTGGAAAAATTTATAGTATTTCAGGTCAATCGCTTCTGTTACACTAATAAGAAATTATCTAAAGGGACCACATTTTTTCACGTTTTTTGACGAATACACTCAGTTTTTGTTCACCAATTTTCATCAGTACTCACCGCTGAATGGTATACTTTCTAATCGACAAGGAATCAATAAAATCGGTCCACATGAGAATATAAGTTATGCGCGAACGAACATTAAAAAAAAAAATAGAAAAGGAAAAAAAAAACAACATAATAACCTGCTTCTTTTTGGAAGCCGGTAAAAAGTAAAAAATAATCATTTTCAATAAGAAGATAACCACTCTATCCGTCCTTTTTCTCCAACCCTGACTCCTTTTACCTTGCCTTACAGCCTAAATTCCTCTTTTGCTTGGTTTAACAACTTTCCCAGTATCAGCCGTTCTGCCAATAGTTCGCCTTCGTTTTAATCATAGTCTGCTCCCCGTTTCTCGTTTCCGCTTTGCTTTTGTTCAATCTCCTTTATGTCCCTTTCATCCTCCTACCTTAAATGTCACCTGTGACGCAAGTACTATTCGAATGTTCCTTCATTTCCATCTTTTATTGCAATTTGCTTAGCCTTGGTCTCCCTACTCCTTACAGTGCCCTCTACATTCTCGCTTTTCCATCTCCTTCTGCTGTTCCTTTGTTAGACGCCTTCATTTCTTCTGTCTCTAATTGTTTCTTGATATAACCCGTCGCTACATATGGGCCTTTCTATTCTTCTATAATCTTTTGTGTTTTTGTGTTGGGTGAATGGCCTGTACTGACGTGCCCATAAATAATAATAAAAAAAAAAAAAGATAACACACTTTACATTGAAATTATAAAAGTAGATATTATGATAATTCTTATGCAACAACTGAACTTTACAGAATAACTTTGGGTTTTTCTTTTTAAAAATATACCGATATTGAAGCAGTAACACTTTTAATATTTCCATCTTGTTCAGAATTGTTTTTTAAAATTTGTCACTTAATAGAAAATGATGGAATTTAAAGCTAAATACCGAATGCTAATGCATATTAAAAAGGAGTAAAAATACTGGAACCCCTTCGGATTCGGCTAATAGCTCACTTTTGGCCTGCGGCACTACCTGTAACCCCGCTGCAGACTACAAATCCGTTTATTAGAATGATTAATGTTGAAATGCGTGAAAAGATAAAAGGGACATGACATATACGCGAAAGGTACTTTAGATAATAAGCTTTTCGAGTTATATTTTATTTCTGATTGATTTACCGCTTGTTTTTTTTTTTTTTTTTTCGTTTAATAATTCAGAAGCTACCGGGGGGATCGTGCTTTTCTTCTGTGCTGAACTGTTTGATTCGATTGGCATCGGTTTTTACAAAACTTTTGCAACCACGGTTTGTAAACGACGTCTTGATAGTGTATATTTAAAATTATGCGATAAAACGTTTTAATTTTTCGTTGAAAACTCCATTTACACTGATAACAGTTAATATCATCTTAAAAAGGACCGATGATGTCGCCAAAAAATTATCGGGAGTCGAGAGCGATTTTTTTTTTTTTTTTAGGCGCGCCAGCGGCATTGACCCAACAACAACAGAAATTAAGGAAAGGGTTAAATAAAGAGACGATTAGAAATAGAGTTTAGGAAAGATGAAAGTGCGGAACTGCTTTTACAGACTTTGTTGAAAGCATTCGTCGGCCGGTCACTGAACAGAGTGATGCGTGGAATAGCTAATAATTATTTATCTACGACTGTTGTCATAAAACGTATCACATTCGAAATCAAATTTTACACAACTTTTCTCCCGGAAATAACGCTCAGATATTAATTGATGTATTTTTTGCGTAACTGCGAATTTGTTTTCGAACATTTCTCGCAATTCGATCATTTCCGATAGAATTTAATTGTTTAACCCCCCCCCCTCTACGGAAAAATATTTTACGAAAAAAAATTAAACAAAAAAAACGATGCCAGATTGTGCACAATCACAAATAGCTAAAGAAGTGTTAGCAGCTTAAACACTGTCCCCGTTTTTTACATCAAATCTATCTGAAAGATCGAGAATCAAAAAGATCGCGTCGTTCTGATTAAGCTTATTCACGATAGTTCGGCGTGTCAAGGGAGGAGAGAACGTTGGCTGATAAACTACAAATGAATTGCAATTGCATTCGAAACACTCCGTATTTATGGCGCATTTTAAAAATCCTCATATTATTATTCGCGCTATTCGCAGCATGTGTTCCTTCTCGGAATTACTAATGTTGTAGTAGTGTAGTAAAGTTCAACCGGGGAGCCCGAGTACAAAAATGTTCAAACTTCAGCGTTACCAATTATGGGCGGGGTGGGGGGGGATGTAATCGCGATAAATGTGACGAAAGCCAGCGGTCGAGACGATTTTCTTTCTCCAGGTGTTCAGTTTGGACGCGGCACGTTGCAGCATCGGGAACGATTAGTAGGCGAAAAGCTTCATAGAGAGTGAGGTGATCGTGATGGGAAGCGCGAAGCGAATTAATTAAAAAGCAGGGTAATTTATGTATAGTGTTCGTCCTGTCGGTGTAGGGAGTCGGTCCTCCGATTATAAATATTTCAAGTCGGTCTCGGGGTAATTCGTAACATCCTTCTCCTTTATCAGAAATATTTTACGAGCTTTTGCAAAATGTCGTAATCAGCCTTTGCGCGCTGTAGCCGGCGATGGAATTGAATTTCCAATTCGAGTCACGTTTCCTTAGAGCCGTCACGAAAAGGGCACACAAGTTAAATTTGGCACTCTGCACCGCAGTGCCAGATCTGGCTTCTTCGTTCGGTCTACCCTCCGTCGAGAGCATTGCGGATTTCGAAATAAGTTCGCTTGAGCAAGCGGCTTCATCATTTTTATGATAACGCTATTAATAGAGGATGATGGCGGAACTGGAAGAAATACGAAAAGAAAGGGGAAAAAAAAGACGAAAAACAAAACAAACGAAACCCCCTCCTCCGAAAAAAGGGAACAAACAGCTATTTTAACCAAACACTAAGTAACCGAGGCAACGTATTTCCTGTAGTTTTCCGGTCCTTCTTGCACGATATATAACAAGTACGCTGAGTAGATATTATCGGCGAAATTTATACTTTTCGTTCGAGCACACACTGTTCTTTTGAAATTGTTTACAAAACCGGTTGGTCCGAATCGCATGTTTAAAATGCAAAATTATCTCCGAGTGCTGCCGGCTGCGTAATAAATTTTGGCACCAGCAAAAATTGAGCAATTTTAAAACCGTTCCTTTCGAATATTTCTTTCTCTTCGCACCTTTAATAGTACTCGCGGAAACGTACCCAATATTATCACATCAATAGCTAATATCACGGTTGTTCGCACATTAGCAACGTGTTGGAGAGAAAAAAGCGCAAACGAGTCACGTTTCAACTAGTTTTGTTTTTTCTTTCGTTTTCCTGTAAAGGCCGATAAGTTTCGACTGTTCCCGAATAATAATAATAATAATAATAATAATAATAATAATGATAATAATAATCATAATAGACCTAACGGCAAAGGAACGTATCACCCCAAAAAACCGGTCCCAGTGTAATTTTTACAATAATATTACAGGTAAAGCATTAGCGGCTTTCACAGTTTCTTCAAATAAACTTCGTAAACCACTAAGAGTATTTCAGTTGATTTAATTAACGCAGTTTTTTGTAAGGTAAAATATCGGTTTATTCGAAGTATTTAAAAAAATTCTTTAAAAAGTAAGAAACAATACCTCGCTAAGAGGATAATAAATTTTACAGTGAAAACTTAAACAGTATTAATACTTATTAGAGTCTCGCGCTACATAAAATTGCCAAATTTTTACAGTTAATAATAATACACTTTCCGTAATTGCTACGTTAAATAAGGAATATTTAATGTGGTTTTTAAATTTGTAATTTGAATTTAAAAAAAATATTAATGTTGCCTTAAGAGAATAATCGTAATACCCATTTTATCGAGAAATATATTATCTTTATGCCCGGAAAAGTTTTTTTTTTCTATTTAACGCATTTTTATTAAATCGTTAGAGTAAATATTGATATTTCCGTTTTAACAAAAAAAAAAAAAAACGATTTCACAATTCTTCCGGTAAATGCTTTTAAGAGGTAATAATAGTCTAAAATGCTGGTACTATCGCATGGAGAGCTCTATCGCGGATCAATAATTCCGTCTGAATTAAGCGTATAAATAGTACTTTGTCTCAAATTCATTATTTTCATTCGAATCAAAATTTCCATACAGTAAATAACAGTATTCTTAAAATTTCGCGTGACCATATCTTCCATTCGTGTTCTAATGAAAATTTTTTTGGCTAATTTTTTTTCTGGTTATATTAAGCTCAAAAAGTATGTCTCTAATAAGTTTCAACGCTTATTCGAATGACTATTGAATAGTAACTCACCAGTACTTATCGATGATATCCTTCTAAAACTGATGGCCTACCTTGTCAAAACTTACACGCAATGATCACGTAATATTTCTTCATCAATGATGGGAAATGGCGCTCAAGGGGGGACTCCAATGTTCATATATTGGAAACTACATTTATCCTTGTGGCAATTAACATTGGTAATATTTTAATTTTCTCGTATAACTTTATATTAAAAATTGTTTTTTTTAAAATGGATATGTAAAAAACGGAACAAAAAAAATGTGTAACGATGACGTGTCATAAATATTTCTTTAATTATCCGGAAATTTTACTGGAACCAAAAGATATTTACTTTATATCTCCAGTCCGCAGTAGCGTTTGTTACATTACTAAAATTTTCTTTAAAGAGACGCTCTTTTTTCACCTTTTTTAAAAAGTACCGCGTATCTGCGCTTTATGGTACTGCCACTGGCTGGGGAGCACTTTATTTTTTCTTCTTACTATGGGCGCGTCAGCGGTATTGACCCAACAACATGAAAAGCTAAGCTATAAAACTAAACAGCTAGGCGGTCAAAAGTGGATGCAACAAAGAACACTGCTGTGCTAGCACCACAGAAGATGAAGGAAAGGAGAGCACGAAGGAGGAAGGGCGCAGGGAAACCTGATTTTAAGAGCTGGCTGTATAAAAGGGAGCGTTCATTAAGAAGAGCAGGACACTCGAAGAAAATGTGATCAGCATCACATATACGAAGAGGGTCACATGGGGCACACTTTTGAATAATCATATTAAAATCTGTCTAAGTAATCAAAAGTTATGCGTGAACAAGCATGAAAAAAAAAACAAAAAAGAGAAACACGCGGAACAAATGTATATGCTTTTTTTTTTTGAAGATAAACAATATTCATATTTAATATAATATAAATTTAAAGCGTTTATTTATGGCAGCAACAGAAACTTTAAAAAATTAAATGAAAAATATTTTTTA
This sequence comes from Icerya purchasi, assembly GCA_039619475.1. Lineage (NCBI taxonomy): Eukaryota > Metazoa > Arthropoda > Insecta > Hemiptera > Monophlebidae > Icerya > Icerya purchasi. The sequence continues at coordinate 385,857,624 of CM077116.1, read as the reverse complement.
CTTAACTTATAAAATTATCTGTTATCAACATGATTATGAATTTTCCAAAGCTTATTAGAGTTACGTTTAAATTAAATACGTTCATATATATATATATATATATATATATGTATATAAAAAAATGATGGATTACTCTCACGACGGGGGTAATGTGAAAAGAACAGTTACGATCATCATCGTCTTAATGGCGCATTTATGAACAGTTTTCAATTTAGCAATTTTTGAGAAAAAAATAAGTACTGGCTAGTATTGGTTTGAAAAAGATGTGGATGACGTAGTCGATGGAAACAATTAATTTAGAAGTACTATAGATGAACTAGTATGAAAGGGAGGCTTACCCCTTTGCGGGTCTGAAAAATCAAATTTATAATAAATATATATATAAATTCGATTCTTCAGATTTCGCCATAGTGACACTTCTTGGACCCCTAGATGATGTAGTTTTTCCGTAATACTTATGGAAGCGTGTAAATTCCGATTGAACGTTCATTATTAAAAATTTAAAAAAAATTAATTTAAAGGTTTTGCAATTTATTGATTGAAATTATAAATACATATATTTAAATATATATATATATATATATATATATATATATATATATATATATATATATATATATATATATATATACATTTAAAATGTAAAAAAGTTAAAGTAGTAAAAGTAATTTACAACTAAAAATTGGTAACTTTATTACGAGAAGAAGTTACCGAGCAGTTTTGATATTCTTACGGAATCCAGTGTCGCAAAATTATTAATTTTTCCATCTGTTAAATGCAGCCTCGAAGAGTAAAAAAAAAAACAAAAAATTTCGACTAATATATAACATAAATTTTTTTAAAATTCGCATTACATCTTTTTTATATTGTCGATAGTATTTGAAATCTTTTTTTAGTTAGACCGGTAATTTAAAACGGTCGCCATTAAAAGTTAAATCACTATCTACGCACAATGGATTACGATGTATTTTCAATATGTAACATTTGCGAATGATTTAGCAGTAATTTTATATCGGTTAGAAATACAGAAAAACATTTGAAAAAGAAAATTTTAATACTGTACAATAATTCAAAAAGTCTACCGTAAATATATGTATCACGTAAATAGCAACGTAAAATAGAATTTCATCACATTCTAACATAGAACTAAACTTAATTTACAAAAATACGATCTTAATATTACGAGAAAAAAAGAACAAAAATAAAATACTTATGATTCATAGTAATCATTCGAAATGCATAGATAATAAAGTTATTACAAGAATATATATATATATATATATATTTATACACAATATATTTACAAAACTGTTCAATAATAGTAAGCAGAAGAATTACGAAAAGACAGTATATAAAATAGTTATACTGTCTAAACTGGAGTAGAGGTCACACTGGTCTATCTAATAAACTTTCCAAGAACTATTAACCGCCCTAATTGAGTCTTGGTGGTCTCGCGAGCAACTTATCTCGTCGAGATATCTCAGTCGTTTACCGTTCGAAAAGCATCAGGCACATGTCCCAAGATTTTCCGCAAAAACCGCACTTTCGTTAACTTACCGTTTTTCCTATCAACCATGTTATCCTTCGATCCATTATACACTTTTTATCTGTTCTGAATTCATCACGTCCATCTAAATTTTCCCTTACATAAAAAATAACCCTTCAATACTCTTTCAAATGTTTAGGGTACATTAAAACAATATCGTTCTAGTCATTTGATCCGCAATAGTTGCCATTTGCCGTAATAACCTATGCGATTACTAAGGTAACGTAAAATGGGTAAAAAAAAGAATAAATAAAACAAAACTCTTTGTAAAAGTTCGAAAAATGTCATAAATTTTTTGGTCAGTGTCGAAACAGTCAAATTAAAATAAAATCCTATAAAATAATACGTTACATGATAACACTCTGCAGTAATACTTTTGATTATTTAACGACGTTCAAATCTTTAATTATTTCTCAGGCACATCACATACTGAAGCCGACAGTTGTGCATTAGTAATTAAAGACGCAACGCATGTTTTAATAATCCAGTTTACAATATCGTTCCGTATCGTAACTACGAGTACAAAAATGTTATTGAAAAAGTGAAATCCATTAATATATGCGTATTATTCCTATATAACTGAAATTTACTCATGAATTGTAATGTTTCGAATAATAATACAATGAATTTCGCGAAGACCCTAGAGAATAAATCAAGAGAAAGATTGTTCCCCTTTTCAACTTTACCACCTATATATATATATATATATATATATATATATACACATACATATATATATATATATATATATATAATGCATGTAACAAAGGCGCTTAAAGATGAACATACACTTCCGGAAACATTGTCTATACCTTAGGCTGCCTGTGCGTTTCCAGTTCCGAAATTCGCTTCTTCAGTTCGCTTAGACGCCTATTATTCCGTTGCAACTAGATGTACATAATATATTCATAGACGTTTCGAAATGTTGGAAGACGGCGCGTATTTTTCGTAATGTCCGCCGTGAACTACTAATTTTAACGACAGTACTCGTTTGTCGAGGTATATGAAGTAATAATTTTGTCCGTGTTTTCGCGTCCGATACGCTTCGTTCGTTCGTTCGTATGGAGTCAGAAATAAGATTAAATATCGTTGTTCATCATGACGTTATACACAGCATCCGTATTAATTCCTATCACTATTTGAAAAGATCTTGCACGAAATGTATATATACAGATGATCTAAATCTCATTTGCGGCCATTTTCTATTTGTTCAGTGTAGTGTAGGCGCATCTTCCTAGTAGTCGGTTCCGTTCGGATTTGTTTATTTTGCATCGTTCCCGTCTCGTGCGGTAGATTCATTCCCGGGGGAGGGGTTCTTCAGCTGTGTTTGTGTTACGTACTTGAAAGTTTCGTGTCATTTTTAAAGGCTCTGTAAAATCCGAAAACCTCTACGCATCGCGAAATAACGGTTACATTTGTTATGCACCGATGGCGCGAAGTAAAAGAGTAAATTTTAAACTTTACATTTGTCAGAAACTGATATCGAGCTTCGTTAAAAGTTGCTCGCGCGAATGTTGCTAGAAGCGAGCAGCGTTGAAACTCCGCTTGTGCGGGAATGAGAAAACCGTATGAAGTTGCTCTTAAATAATTTATGGAACAGCGCGGTTATAAAAGAGCGTTGAATTTAGCCAGGTTCGGCAATACGGCGATGTCAGGAGACAAACCTTGAACCGAGAGAAGATTAGTTAAAGTCGCGACGGAGAAAATAAATAAAATTAAACAGCCGTTTAGTCGAATATTTAAAATACCGTTTTATATTTTTCCGAATTATTAATATTTCAAAAAGAAATGAAAAAGAGAAAAGCCGCTAGAATCTGAACGGCACTCGACGCGTGCGAATATGCAAGAAAGCTAATGATAATAATGAAAATAAATTTGAAAAATACAAAAAAAAAACTTCATAAAAAATAACTAAAATAATATGTTTTTGCGCAGTAGGTGCATCATTAAAAATAGAAAAGTGTTACAATTCATGCGGGAATTTGACTTTGAAAAGCAAAGGTGCATAATTTTCGTTAATCTAATTTTGAAACCGTACTAATTAGCGCCGAAGTAATACATCAAGCCGGAAGTATTCAATTTATTAATTTTCGGAAATATTTTATGTAATTTCTCGTCGGATTTTCTCGTTAGTTTCAATTTTACTACGGCAAGGAAATCGTAACACAATCACATTCGAACGCATTACTTCATTAACGCATTGCACGTGTTCATGTCGCTACGGAAATGATATACAGTATAGTTAGAACACGTTCATTTATCTGCAAATTTCGTCTTTTGAACTGTTACCTAGTTTTTTTGTTTGTTTGTTTGTTTGTTTGTTTGTTTTTTTTTTAAATAAAAAATTAGTGAAACTTTAGTATAACACACACTACGGGTATATAGCATCCATGTTTTCGATGCTCCTTTTTTCAACATTTCTCCCCGTTAGTACTTCGTAATAACAAAAAAGGAAAAAAGAATACCGTTACATTTCAAGCAAAAGTGTGTACATCTTTAATTATATTTCTCTTCGTGGATTATTCCGTATCATTTATAACACAGAGTAGAGAACCACTTTTAAATTACAAAATTAATTTCTTCCAGTTCTGATGCACGAAATGAACTTATATAATACGATATTAGTTGCATGCCATCGTTCGTAAAGTACTGAGGCTGTTCAAAATTACACATTTCTAACATTGCACCAATATTATAACGTAAACAAATCTCTAATACTCAACGTTTGTTTAAAATAATCGAAACTTCGTGAATGTTTTGGATTTTTTCCACATTATTTCTTAGAGCTAAACATTGCCCCATATTACCACCGGATGATAATGGTGTCGGATAGAGTTCTTTGTGAACTGAAAACATCTCTCCATCACCGCCAAAGTCATCCTACTGAGGTTTGACGATAAATTTGGAGAAATAAAATATAGGTTCCCGGCACTTTTTAGATAGTTTCGGATTCTTAAACACCTTTCACGCTGTGAAATTCCCCCGGTAGCGGTTGAGCGTGTAACAAAAACATTCCTTTCAGAAGAATTACACGTATGGTACGAGTATGTTATAAATTTGAGCTTTTCGTGTCTCCATTTTATAACGTTGGTTTACAAGTTAACTTACGCGTAAGTATGAAATAAAATTTTAAATTGCAAGACATAGAAGTACATCATCAGCCGCTTTTTTTCAATACTTCTGTTCTCGCGTTGGACTGCGAAGGGTAACTTCCAATTCGTAGAAATACTTTTGATATATAAATTAAAAAAGGAAAAAAAAACCTAGAAAAGCCTAAAAAATTTCTTGAACGTTCGAGGATTTTGCAGCAAATACCTATGACGCAACGTATATGCACAGGTTTTGTGCGCAGTTATTATGCTAGCAGACTGGTATGGTTGAAATAAACGGTATGAAAGCATCGCCTCTTCGATAATACCGCGATATATAGATATATATATATATAGATATATAGATATTAAAGAGACGATAAAAAGTAGACAACGATAAAATTGTAAATAATAGGAAAAAAGGATAGCAATAAAACTATAACGGATTCCGAAGTTTCTTTTTGAAGAAACCTTGTCGTGTGTTTGGCTTGTTAAAGTTGCGTTCCGTTACCGATTTAATATCGTTCTGTCTCGATTATTCCCAACAGAACAACTTAGCAATTCTACCCTTTCCCCGTCGCCCTGCTACTATTTCGAAATGCTTTCATTGGTTAGAGACAACGAGCTCTACTCCAAATGTTATCTCATTGGGGTACTTTCATTTTATTTTTGCGACAAGGGACAATCAACAGCTCCAACACTTTTCCGTAAATGCATCCGAAAGTTAAGTTCGCTAATAAAAACGTAACATCTCGAAAACGTTAGGCGTAATCTCCTTTTATCTCTTTTTTTCTTGTTTTTGTTAATCAATGAACTAGATTGATCATTATTTTGATTTTTTTTTTTTCTGAACTAAATTGAAGACATCTTCGGAACTTGTTGGTGGTACTTTATCGATTTTAAGCAACCGAGAATCTGCAAAATTATGAAGAATTTTCTTTTTCGTTTTTTTTTTCTCCTTTTCTTTGGAGGACAAATGTTTGTGCTAATTTCGAAAAATTAGGAAAAAACGTCTATCGAATTTGGAATTAAAAGATCTATAAACGATTAATCTCGCTAATATACGACTCAGGTAGGTGCCAGTAAAGTCAGACGGGTATTTTTCAGGTGCGGAACAGCCGATAAAAAGAAAGCATGTATATTATTTATAAATTTACGACTAACGAAAATAAACATAAAGGGACCGGATGGAAATTTAATCTTTTTCTGCAATGTTAAGTTATTGCGGAAATATGCAAAAGTGATTGCGTGTAGATTGTTATGCGAAGACTTTTGGGTTGTTCGAAGCAGCGGTGCATCCGAATTTCGAAGCAAAAAACGTAAGTCCTAGATTTTAAATTGTTTTTTTCCGAACATTCTATAATTAGCTTGATTTATTCAAGTCGCTGTATTCTGCATCGTTAAAAATAAGGCAGAGCTCACTAGCGTACGATATTAGTTCACAGCTATTATTAAACTTTTCAATAATAACAAGTTTTATAAAGTTGATCTCAAAACAGAACCAGGAGGAACATCACAACACGTTTTGAGACTATCAACTGATACCTCAGGTATGCGACCATGTTCGACAGAAAGTTTCCTAACACATTAAATAAGGATTAAATTTATTCTTTTTAATTATGTCAAAGGCAGCAGTGCGGTAGCCTGGTAGTTAAGGTGCTTGGCTACCAAACCAGAGGTGTTATAGGATTTTTCGGGAGTTGTCTCGTTCCGAATCCAAGTCACTCTTCAGTTTACCTAGCCTGCAATATAATTTGGTACCAGGGAAATCTGGGAAAGTGTAAAAGCGGCCGAACGAAAGGGAGGAATCGACTCTGATATTCTCTTCAGATTCATTAGGCTTAGTACATGATGAAAAGCTTAATTCCACAATCCCCAACGCCCTGTAGGGGTATCGGAGTTACTCGCTTAATTACGTTAACAAGGGTTGAACATTTGCGATTATCAAAAGCTCCTGCAATATTGAAAAAGAAAACAATGCGTCGATCTAACACTTTGTGCATTTTATATAATGCAAGCAGCATTTCGGAGCCCCTTGCAAGGCACGAAGGGCTGAGTTATGATATAAAACAGAACATAGCTTTCGCTCATAGGGGCAGGAATTATTATTCGAACTCTTCCTTTCTCGTTCAATAATTTTTAGATGGCTTGCTCGTAATACCATTTACAGAAAAAAAATACATGTCTACAGATAAAAAGCACGGTATTGGTAGAAGTAGTTTATTATTGAGGGCCTTCGTATTTCTAGCATAGTATTTGATTAAAGAAGAAAAAAATTACGTTTGAAATATTTAACTTAAACATTTTTTATTTATACTTTTTTTTTCTTGTGTGTGTGTGTGTGGGGGGGGGGGGGCTTATTAATGAAGGGTTATTACTTGGAAATGATGGGCGAGAAAATAAGTTAATTAAGTTTCAATTCGATCAGATGTACAGAGTATGAAAGAATGGCCAGACAGGAAAAAAAGATAAGATGCAGTTTTACGAAAGGATTTAATTAATTTTATAAGAAACATTACGAAATTTAATTAACATGAAAAGAAAATAATAAAACAAATTGAATATGTCTAAAACAGACGAAACAACCGGTCGGACTATTTTATATATTTTGTGAATTTAATTTAATTTTATTGTATTATTTTATGTTTTATAAATAACGTCATGTATTTTATGTAATTGTGAATACTTAATTTGTTCGTGTAGTAAAATACATAACAGTGTAACTGTACTTTAAGGTTATTTAAATTTTTAAAAATTTTACATTCAAATAAAAGAGTTGTATGTTATATAACAAGTATTATTCAATGATCAGCGAAATGATTACGGGATAAAACACGATCGAATAACGAGGATGAACGATTTTAAATAAATTAAATAGTTAATATGATCAAAATTCATTCACACGTTTAGTAATCTACCAATTCGGAGCTTATTAGACTGCCCTCTAGTCTGTTTCGTGTCGTAACTTTTTTTCGGAAAATGTATTCGCGCGATATGCTGCTTTGTGTTCTCACTCGCGCAATTTCGCTTACGTAACATGGTTTAGTGTTGATAATTTTGGGCAAAAAGTTTTTTCCTTCGAATTCCATTAACGGTGGTATGTTGCGCCGTTTCAGAAGTTCTTCATTGAATATTCGCGGAAATATACCGGTTCGCAAGTAAAAGTCGGCACTTTCGAATCTCGAGAATCACGGATAATTATCGCGTTCGCTTTAGAAATAAATCCGACGTGAAATTTCGCTGCTTTTTTTACGATCGTTAAACACATTACTACGTTTTTTACACCGGAAGTAATGAGAAAATCTTGCAATACGAGTACATTTCTGATATTCAGAAATCCGGTTACATTTTGGCATTGCAGGAGCTGTGGAATAAACTTTAGCGGTAAACTGTATTTTTTCTTTTCTTCAAGAATGAAATAGTTGATTAACATTTACTCTTCTATAAGTATTGTGAAGGAAATATCATCTGGAGTTCGGGGAGCTTTTCCAGGACGAAATCTGGAAGATTGAGTTTATTATTATTATTATTATTATTATATATATATATATATATATATATATCGTATATGTATGATAATATGTAATATATGTGTATGTATATTTTTAAATGCATATATATATATATTCAGGGAAAATAATTATGACGGGTAATCCCCCGAGGACAGGATTTAGTCTCATGAATTTTTAAAAATTATGGACTTCCGCTGAACTGTGTATGGTTGTAGAAAGAAAAAAAAGTAAAAATCTACCATTAAACTAGACGCGTTAATGACATTGCGAGTTAGTCAGAGATCACATAGCACCTACTTACCTCGACAGTAGTATTGCAAGTCAAACTTTTAACGAGCTTTTTCGTACAACTAATATTTAACGGTATATATAGATATAGCCTTTGACTTTGCATGCGGACTGACAGTGTTGCCCCGAACTTGCGTAATACCGATGCACAACTGTGAACTTCAACTCTAATGCTGTAATATACTTTTCCATATATACATACACATATACGTATACATACACATATATACATACATGTAAATGCATATATATACATACATGTAAATGCATATATATATATATATATATATATATATATATAATATATATGTATATAAAAGTACTACACTAAACGCGAGTGGTGTACGGTCGTATTAATAGTGCGAGCAGTTTTATCTTAATTATGAACCGTTTCTACACTGGCAGGAGAGATGATACAATTACGCGTATGTCAAAGACGCATAAAGCATGCAGCACACAAGATTTAAAGCATTGTGAAAATACGGTCTTTTCATATTGTCCATCGAGATTCGGATTTCATAACATACAGCTTTCAGCTGACCAGATCGTCAGCAGCTTTCCTTTGTCGACGCTGGGAACTTCCAACTTTATTCTGGTATAATGTAACGATAAGAATCACAATAATGATAATGATAATAATAATAATAATAATAATAATAATAATAACAATAATAATAATAATAATAAATAAAATAATGAAGATAAAATTTAATTTCCGCTTTACGTATACGTGAGAATTCCATCGAGAAAATGAAGTTGGAGAGCACTCTTGGGGTGTATGCTATATTTGTTTGTCCAACCGCATTCGCTTCCAGCAAGACAGCTTATGCCGTAATATTATTTCTCCTATATACTATTTTCAGTATAGTAGGTCTAGCCGTAAAAAAAGGAAAAAAAACAATCAGACGTCTGTCTCACAAAATTTTCGACACATTATTTTCGGTGGCTGAGAAAATCTTCATTTCTACGAGCTTTTCTGAAATAATTTTAAATGAATATTTCAAGAAATTGTCAACTGTTGCCGATCGGATTTATTGATGTGGTGCGCAGATTTTCGATCTGGAAAACTTAATTTAGACGAAAAAATGATAGAAAATTTGACCTTCTTGTTCACCGTGAGCAGATTAAAATTTACCTGTCTTATTGTAACGATTAATGCATAATGCTTATTTATTAATAAGAACGTCATTCTGACGCTAGGATAATATGAAAAAACTTCATGAAAAACCGTTACGAAATATTCAACTGAGTTGTAATAGAAATTTCTATGCCAACGGTAAATTTTTATTTTTTAAAAGAAATTATGCGGTCAATTTAATTTTACATCTTTATACGTATTTTGTTAAGAGCTACTATTTATGCGTTCAAGAGTTACCCTAATGACTAAGTACAAAGGATAGAGTTTATATATATTCATATATATATATATATATATATATATATATATATATAAACTCGACCATTTTGGCCTCGCAAGGGGCGGTGCTCCTTGACCGCTCTTGCTTACATTTCTATCTGTTTCTCTTCTATACTTTGTATAAAATGATTAAAATTTACAACGTAATTCTGAATCGGTCCATATAAATATAATAACATAATCACAGAAATCCTATAAAATATAACAAACGTTACATAAAATTTGGACATTTTTTCGAATCCAGCCTAAGAATTACATTGTAATTTATATATATATATATATATATATATATGTGTGTGTGTGTGTATTAACGAGTAGGTCTCTATTAAATCAGGGGATCCTGCAGTGAAAAAAATTCGGTAATGAATATTGTAATGTTATTCTTATACCGGGAGCAATGAGACAATTTTATAATAAAAATAATCCTGCAACGACTGTACGAAGGATTAAGTTTATATATGTATATATATTTTTATATATACACATATATATATATATATATATACATATGCGCGTGAGTGTCGTCGGTACTGTTGGGCTCAGTACATTGTGAGCCCTAACTTCGTAATCCTCACCTTTTCTCGGACTTTTTTATTAGCGAAATTGTAAAGAATGAGTTAAATGGTATTTTCTCTATCAATCAATTACCCTTGCATTTCGATGCAACTTCTAATTCAATCTGACTCTTCTGCATAAATCTTGATGAAGTTCTTAATCCGATTTAATTCATATTTTAGTTTTACGAAGTTGATTGTAAAGTTGTGAAGAACTCGCCTGCCTCCTTGGCGGAAAGAAAGCGAGTGAGTGTTTCTTCGCTGTAGGTCCGATATGTAATTACTGTCGTAATCGTTAAGCTGAGAGTGCAGATGTGGGGAATCTGGTTTGCGGAATTAATGCACGTGAATACACAGTAGTTATTTACGATGCTTATCCGCGAATTAACAACAACCCTTGTACCGAAAATTAAATTAACAATGTAAGGATGACGATGGAGGTGGCTAACAAGACGTAGCCCGATTACATTCGCTATTAATTTAACCATAACCCTCTCTGTAACACACCAGGATGGATAGACCACCGCGATGGCGGCCTTATTGATTCGTTGTTAACATGTACAAACACATTGACGGTGAATTTCTGGCGAACGACCATTGTTTGTCGCAGGATAAATGGGCGAATGTCGCGTTATCTCTGATTAAATGTCACGTTTACAGAACCGTTTTCGGCTGCACACTGCGTATAAACTAAAGTAAGTCCCGTACCCGTAGTCGGGCGTTGGGGATTATGGATGTAAGCTTTTCATCATGTACCAAGCTTAATGATCTGAAGAGAATATTGGGGCCAGTTGCTCACTCTCGGTGCCTTTTAATTTCACCGGATTCAATTTCAGGTATACCTAGCGGGAGCGACTTGGATCCGGAATGAGATAAGTCCCGAAACTTTGGTTTGTTTGATAGTCAAGCAACACTTAACTACTAAGCTACCGCGCTACCCCTTGGACAGAGACAAAAATTAACGCAAAAACATAAATAGAGTAGTCTGCATTTACCAGAAAAATAAAGGGCCCGGAAAAAAGAAAGATAATCTGGAAAAACTAAAAAAATTCTATAAAATTACGGTAAACCCTGTAATGTGATTTGTTTAATCTTGACCATTGCTGACAATTAACGTAATTAAGGTGATCATGTTCTATCAGCGCCATCAAACAAGTCCCGAAGTCAAAGTAACCAACAAAAAGTAACTCTCGTTTATATTTCGTTTCAAATTATTACAACCGTAATAAATTTGACTCAATATAATGATAACCGAAAATGTATTGCTTAAATAGGGAACAGATAGCACGTGTAACTTTCGCTACCGTTCAGTTTTTTTTTTTTATATTTAAATAATATATTTTTAGGTTATTATTACATGGTCTGATTTATTATAAAACATGTATACAGAAGTGTATAATCATGTTGATTATTATAACTTATAATCAATTGAATATTTACTTTAACGTATTGAATTTAAACATTTTTCGCTACTTAATGGAATTAAAAATAGTTAATATTATTTTTTTTTTTATAAATTGAGGATGTCCTTTTTTTTTTTTTTTTTTCGTCTTACCTGCATCAGTAATACGGAATTTTTACGAAAACCTCGAGACGATTTTAATTTAATTTTTTAAATTTACGCTGACCGATGTGTATTTCGATTTGGAATAAGAATAAGATACAAGTATAACGAACGAATTAAAAGTGGAGTTATATTTTTTTCATTAACTAGCACGACATGTACGTTAAATTTCATTCCAGAAGTGACCCACTTTTAATTTTTGACCATTTTAATTCAATGTGTGCGCAGATACATTACGAAATTGTGAGAAAACGCGGTGTTTTAAAATATAATAACAATTTTAAGTATGCCGGGAGAATTTTTGACTTTCATCACGATCCCTATAACCGTTTTAAATTACACCGAATGATGATTAAATAAATAAATAAATGAATTAATTAATTAATAAATTAGTTTTATTTTAGAAGCTATTTAAAATTCAAAAACAACTAATTATAGATGCATCGTACAGTAGCAGCGAAGGAAAAATCGAAAAAACGCTCTATGATTGTATCGCAAATGCAGAAAAAATTTCCGTCTTCCGGTTGTCTACCGGTTTACTAGGCTGCCGTTAGGTCGGTTGATAATTTTTCTCACTGATCTTTCGTATACGGAATAGAGCAAACGTAAAAGAGTGCGGCGTTTTAACCTTCCTTTGTACAAATTCCAACAAAGATGTACTGGCGAGTAAAATAAAACAGATTTCGATGCGGGAGGGCTCATTTATAATATACCGTCGTTGGATACGACTTCGTATCCTCTGAAAAATAGAAGATTGATTTTATTTCGATTTTTAAATGACGAACGAACATGCTTTCTTCCCAATCTTGCACTGTCACGATACCGAACATTTCACGCCGTGAAAAACATTTCAATCCATTATTCGTAGCTAAAATTTCTTTTTGCTTCCTTAAAATTATTTTACATTAACCCGTCAACCGTGTACATGTTTTCCCAACGCGACTGATAATTTTCTGTATTTTCGGTGTGCAGCTACTGCATGACTTGAGCCACTCAATATACCAACAGCTAATGGCAACCATATCGCACGATAGTAGACAAAATAATCCCAAAAATTCTACTAAAGGCTCTCCTCTTTGTTATCAGATATTTTATTCTGTGAGGGACACTACAGTCCAGGAACGACTGAATTCTTTAAACGTTACGCCTGTAAAGAAAGTTGGCAGCGATTGTTTAATGATCCACACTGGTGGTCGTCGGTACCGGATAACATATCTGCCGGCCCTTGTGGGAGGCTGCTTTATGTTATTGTAAAATTTTTCTTTTTCACTATAGTGCACCCGTTGTAATATATAAAAAAAGTACACCTCATTTTTAAATCTCTGAGCGATAAGCGTGAAACACACACACGCACACACATATATATATATATATATATATATATTAATTACAACGTAATTCTTAGGCCGGCCCTCATTATAAAAAATGTTCCAATTGTGTATAACGAAAAATCTCCCAAAAAAGAAAAAGGAGTTTATACGTTCGTCGCGTATGGTTTTTTTTTTTTTCTATTTTTGTTTGTTCACGCATAACTCATAATTGTATAGACCGATTTTATTGATCGTTTGTCCATTAGAAAGAGTACCATTCAACTTAGGTGCCATGTGAGTGATGATGAAAATCGGCGAACATAAATCGAGTATTCGTCAAAAAACGTGAAAAAATGTGATCCCTTTGGATATCCTTTTTTTTTCTTATTATTTTTTATCAGTATAATAGAGGCGGTTGACACTTAGAATGCTATCAAACGCTTCAAACTTTTCTACATTTGTCGTTTTCGAACCAAAAGACGTATCATCATCACGTATAAATGTGGCAAATTCTTCGCTGTTGCACAGTTCGTCGTCCCGTTTTCGTTTCCACAATTCACTTTTGCCTTCGGTAGCGGTTTTCGTTTTTGGAAACATAATGAATACACTTCTTATTACTGTGCACATTGATGAATAAGAAAGTATTAAGAAGTCACCCACCATAGGGAGAAGCATGTGAAGACTATATTGCTAATTTAATAATAGCATGGAAACGTAAAAAAAGTATTATTTATATGTGTTGCAGTATGTTAAGTTGTTTCGATAATTTAATAAAATGTATGGTATAAATTATTGGTTGTATTTTTTTTTTTTATTATATAAAATTGGGACATTTTTTCGTTATAAAATCTAATGGGGGCCGGCCTAAGAATTACGTTGTAAATTTTGATAATTTTATACAGAGTATAAAAGAGAAAGAGACAGAAATGTGAGTAAGAGGGGTCAAGGGGCATAGCCCCTTACGAGGACAAAATTACCGAGTTTATATATATTTATATATACGTATATCACACTTCATAGTTTGTAAGTAATATTACTTAATACTTCATTTTTAACCGACTTCAAAAAAGGAGGAGGTATTCAATTCGACTGTATTTTTTTTTTTTTTTATGTGTGTTACCTGAGAACTTTCTTCTAGATGAACTGATTTTGATGATTCTTCTTTTATTTGAAAGGTGGTGTTTCTCATGTGGTCCGATTTAGATTTGATCAAGATCTGACCGGTAGTTTTTGAGTTATCCTTAATAGTAATGCGGGAGATTGAAGCTTTTTGGATGCTTTTCATTCATGATTGTTTTCACCGTCGGGTTAGATTTATCGACTTAAAATACTATAAATTTGCCAAATTACCATGGAAATGTAGCTTTTGATGCTTTTACCGTGGAAATATCTGTTCTGATTAAAATGTTTTAATTTAATTGAATAAAAATGAACTAAAAAGTAAAAAATAAAATGCTTTTTTACAAAAAATAAATACCGACATCAAGGTTTATTATAAAAATTTAAAAATGCACTAAAAAGTAAAAAATAATTACTCCCGATAAAATATATATATCAGAGTGATATATACCTTTAAGTGATGACATTATCGTAATTCTTATACAACATTAAAACATTAATTAGAGTCGGCATCAAATTCATATTAAAATAATAATTAAAAACTGCATTAAATGTTCATTAAATTGTTCCTGGATATTGTAACATGAATTTTATGCCGACTCTAATTAAGGTTTTAATGTTGTATAAGAATTACGATAATGTAATTTTAAGTTATATATCACTCTGATATATATATTTTATCGGGAGTAATTATTTTTTACTTTTTAGTGCACTTTTAAATTTTTATAATAAACCTTGATGTCGGTATTTATTTTTTGTAAAAAAGCATTTTATATTTATTTATTTTTATTGTTTAAATTCATTTTGCATTATTCTCTTTTATTGTTTATGTAAATTATTTATAGTAGACATGTTCATTTCCTTAATCATAATTTGAATATCCGTTTTCTTTTAAATAAATTTAATTTTTATTTTTTTGAATTTTTTAAATTTGTTCTTGTATTAGTGAGCGCGATTGTGTATGTTGGGTTCATTCCATTTCGATATATTTTTTTTTAGAGAAGCGCAAGGGAAAAAGTCTGAATTCTTCACGGATATACACATTAACGAATGTCATTCTTATGTTGGGACTAATATGAAAATCTTATAATGAAATTTGTAACGTGAAATATGTAATGTTTTTATGTTGTAGTTATAAAAAATGTTCTTCGTTCTACTAAGAATGATGATTAGAGAATTTTCTAATTGCATTACCGGACGTCAATCGCAAAATTATATATTTAATCTCGATGAAACTTTTTGAGCACTAGGCTGTGAGTTTAAACATTTATAAATCAAAAGGGACAATTAATAGTGTAAACAGAGTTGTTCCCGTGTGAAGGGGCTGATGATTACGTAGCAAAGCACGTAATCTGTCTACCGGTGTGGCTTTCTCTGGACGTGACTAACGTTACAAATTCAAGCCGCGCAATAAACTTTCGCCTACAGCTAATGCCGATAATGAAATACCATTTATGTGCTAAATTATCTAAAATCCTCAATATTCGCCTTAATTTTCGTTCATAAAGTTATAGTTGAGCTGTTTGTTAATATTCCTTTGAGCTTTTTTTCGTAGGTTTGCCTTTTTTTTTGTTTTTTTTTTTTTTTTTTGTTTTGCCTAATCTACATTATCGTCGAATGGAGCGAGTAAGAAGCATCTATCTTTGTTTTTTGTGTAAATTATTTCTTTTTTGCAAAATACTACACGGAAATGGCGGGCACACTAGTATATGTTTTTTTTTTTTTTTTTTTAATTTATCTTTAGAAACTTTAAATAAGTGGAATGTAAAAAAACGAAAAAAAAATTAATTACAAAAACACCTCAGAAATCAATATGTCCAATACGGCGTATTAATTTCAGGCTATCGCACATTTAAAAAAGAGCATAATCTTCTTCAATGTGAAAAGCCTGCGAAAAATCCGATGATAGATGATTGTTGAATTTTTAACTTTATCAGTGCTGTGCACTATAAACGGATTTCCTACACTTTCGAATCGGTTTAAAATCAAACGATTGTTTTCAATCAAATTGTCGTTTCCTTTGTATTTCCTTGTTATTAAACTGTGCAGTGTGTGGATATAGTGAATTGGCACAAGTTTCAGATAAAATTATTTCCGGTAAAATTACCAGATTAAGACAGGACTGCGTTCATGCCCGAACTACCGAAGAATAATTTAACTCCTTCCGAATAGTTGACTTCAATGGTACCGAAAACGAATCAGAACGTGGCTGTTGAATGCGACAGTAGAAATGAAAACCTGCCCTTACCAACATAAAGTACTCGGTCTTATCGATACTAGATCTTACGCAGAAATCGACAAAAATCTCCGGTACTGCTTCCGACGATGGTTATTGTAAGCCATCTAAAAAGGTTAATCTGGTAATTTTCTTAGTTCCAAATTTTAAATTAATTTCAGTACTTGCAGTCGTCGTGATTGCTAGAGCACTCGATTTTCATTACAAAAGTCACGATCTCAGGTAACGGCAAAAATTACGAAATAAATAATTAAATTAAAATCATATAGAAGGCTACAGCAAACATGCATAATATGCGCGCTAATTAATGTTTAGTAGGCATACATAAATAGGACTGCATTTATGTATCGATAAATTAAACGATTATTAATCAATGGAAAGTTTAGTATTTTGCATGTATACTACTCGCATTGCACATATGTCTGTACAGCTAGAATGTTCGAATAGGTCGCCGACGCTTAGAAATAATAATGGTGATGATGATGATGATGATTTTGTTAATTTTTCTTACGATACGTTGTTACAAAGAAACCGATAATTTCAGTTTAGCGTCACCTTAAGACAGCGTGCCTTCTGCTACCTCCTTGCGACATATAGCAGAGTGTGACGATCGATCAAGACATACAAAGCACATTGAAAGAAAGTATTTAATAAATGGGAGGAATTTTTAGAATTGCGAATAAAAGAAATGAAGGGATAATTCTCGACATCGAAAATGGTAAGGGGGACACTATCATAGCGATAAATTCTAAATGAGCTGCGGAATAGCGAGAAATTCAAAAGTTACGGTAGAGGTGTTGATGTTTTATGCCGCTGCGGTAACTTACAGAGGTAGCCATGCCCCTTTACGATATTTTCTATTATTATTTTTATTTTCAATTATAGAGCTCTTCGTTATTTTATTTGATCGTACATACACTTTTTGTATGCATTACGCTTCTTTCGGCCTCGTGATGGAGGATAATCATTTCTTCAGTATGAGGTTATAAAGAAAAGTTTTTATTTCGAAGATAATAATAATAATAATAATAATAATAATAATAATAATAATTTAGCGATGAAATGATATGGAAGTGGAACTAATTCTCGTTACACGAACTGGCGATATGACCATCATTGTTGTTTGTCCGCACACTTTGTTTATTGTCACGAGCAGAAATTGATTGGAAGAGCCACGTGGCCCGATCGGCAAGGTACAATAGATCAGCGCGTAATGGTAATAATAGATTATTTTCTTTCTGATAGGGTATTGATTACGATCAATTTTGAAGGAAAAAAGGTCGAATATGTCGAATATGTCGAACGTGTCAAAGAAAATATGAACTGCCGATAATAAAATGTAACCACTGTACTCGTATTAAAAAAAGCAAGAAAAAAAAAGTTACTCGTTTCCATTTAGAAAAGCCAGTGTAAAAGTATAAATCGCTTCAGTTCAGTTGATCTTTTTATAGTGAATCACGTTTCGGTTCATGGTTATTCGTCCTTTTTTTTTATTCCTTTCTAGAAATTGTCACGCTGCAAAATGAACTGAACCGAGAAGTTACGGCGGAATTAGTTGAAAACGTAATTAAGGTGCGGAAACTTTTTTAAATCTTCTCAAAATTACCGCGATAGGAAATAAGCTGAACGATGGAAATATTTCAAGCCTAATCAATTAAAAAATTCATATTTTCACTGAAACATCAAATAGATACGCTCCATCGTCCGGTATAAATAACAGAATAAAAGTTGCGAAGAAATTACTGATAATCGCAAATGCGTGCAAAATGTAATGAGGGGGAAATTCTCCGAAAAATAATAATTCCTTTTATGTAGAGAGTCTGATGATTTTTTTTTTTTTTTTTTTTGCTTTTTGAAGGTATTTAATAATCAGCTACTTCTATTTATTTTATTGACATTAACCTAGCGCAAGAGGAATTTTTCTATATTTTCAGTGTGAGCAGCAGCGGAATATCAGACTCGAACGAAACACTATTACACCTGGCCGACCACGCTCTACGATAGTAGTCGGCTTATTGTATTATTATCAGTATTACTACATGCTACTGTTATTATAATCATTATTGTTGTACCGTTATTTTTAACTATTTAATATTTTTACTTATTTGCGTAAGATTCAACTGAATTTTGCGATTCCCGATAAAATTTCGACAATTGTCCGATGGATTTTTAACTGGCACACTGTCATCCCTGGTTGACGTAAACCGGTGACATCCAATTACAAGATGTACTGTACTGAAGGTTAAACCTCGTACATCTCGGAAATGGCTTAACTACCATTGATCAAAACTACGATATGATCAGTTCTAACTCGCGATATATTTACCTTATTCTATAGTTTTCCATGGCTCGACACGCACATGTTCCATGTTGCCAATTCTGTTTTATCATTCTGGGTCACTGTATGAAAATTATCTTTTTGCAAGACTATAATTGGACGTATTCGTTGACACTAGTTTTATTAGCTGATTCTTCATTTTCATTTATATAATTTAAGTGGGATAAATGCTCCCGAAGGTTTATATATTTTTCTGTTCGGCTATTTTGTGCGGTGTATATGAAATTTTACTTCGTTCTGTTCGAGGGTCGTCGCGAGTTTTTGGGATGGTCACGTTCCAAACACTCTAATGCCGGGGATAATCCGATATTGAATATTGAGTATGCCATACACACACACACACATACACATATATATATATATATGATTTAGCCAAATAAAAGCGGATCCTAATGAAAAAGAAAGTGGCTCCGTATCTTATTAGGTCCTATTTTAAAAAGAGCTTAATTCCACAATATCCGTTATACATTACTAGGGAAGGGAGTAGTATAAGACTTATTTAATACTTGTTTATGTAGAAACGAACTGCGCCCTTCCCAGTATTGAAAAAAATGTGCAAATTTTTAGACTGCGCAACTTCACCGGAAGCGGCTGGCAACGAGGATTATAATGAAACCGGGTGACTAAAAGGATTCAAACGGCAGGATCTTAAATTAGGAATTTCTTATGAGGAATTATTACCCCTCAACCGTTGTTTTATAAGCCGTTTAATTATTGTTCCCAGGAGAGATAGATTTGATAATAGGAACCTTTAGATCCGTTAAGTGTATTATCAGATAGCTCAATACTGGCCCAATATGATTTTTCATTTTGCTTTACAATTTTTGTCGTACAGTTTGCATTTTTATTTATTTATTTACTTTTACCAAAATTATCAAATGTTTTGTTTTCGTTATTGTTCAGCGGATATGTAAATGTCATTTCGAGATAATTATTAATATTTCTTTACGTTAGCGTTCGATCAACTAAAAAAAATTTCATTAATTTTTCGTTTTCAATTTTTATGTGCGAGGAGGAGTTTCGGTTTAATTTTGTATTTTAAATGAAAATAAATTAACCC
The DNA here is from genome assembly GCA_039619475.1 of Icerya purchasi. NCBI lineage: Eukaryota > Metazoa > Arthropoda > Insecta > Hemiptera > Monophlebidae > Icerya > Icerya purchasi. The sequence continues at coordinate 385,837,591 of CM077116.1, read as the reverse complement.
TTCAATGTAATTTCTAATTAGAATTAAATAATTTTCTTTTCCGGTCTCTTGAAGCGCAATTGACCACAGCGCCCAAAGGGTTTAATCCGCTCCGTCCGACGTTACATAATAACAACAAACGGTGCGCGTATTATTATTGTGTTTACTAGCAATGCAGATGTGAACTTGTTTTTCGACGACTAAAAACAAGCGGGATTTACAAGAACTTTCGGAGCAGTCGACAGGGAAGGGGGGATTTTTTGTCGATGCAAAAGGCTGTTAGTTGTTGCGGCCGGAAGCGACTAAGCTGTCAAGATCTGTTCGGGTCAGAAAGAGGCTCTAGCTTCGGAGACGAGGACGGTCAAATTTGGATGGAACGCGGGCGTCGAGACCCGTGCAAAACGTTGACCGTGGTTTTCGTGCTAAGTCGCCGCTCATCCTCGTTAACAATGTGTCCCGCGTATTCCGTGAATCGGTAAAACTGTTTGCCTACCGGTTAACGACAAAAAACACAACCAGCCTCCGTTTTAAGAGGATTTCGTTTAGCGCGCGAAATTATGTAGACGACGACTCGATGAAAAACCGCCGACAAATACTAAGGCGGCTCGGAGACACGTAAAAGCTCGACTCTGTTTAGTTGTAAAGAAGACGCTTTAATGGCCGCCGAGTTACTTAAAGCAGACCGAAATTACCGCATAAAACTAGAAAATGAGTAAATTGCCAGTTTTAGAGCACAACTATTTCTCAGAGATTATCTCGTTTACCATAACAAAATTATATTCCGTCTGCCACACACCACCCACATACTATACACATATATGCATGCTGGAGTAATTCTCTTTATGAAACCCTGATAAAAAATAGTCCAGTGGCGCGTAGATATTGATGGATGTGAAAAAGTACTTATCCCTCCCCCGGTAGATGGCGTGGGGGGGGATCTTGGTCATGCAGATAATAGCAATTTCTGGCTGAGGTATCAGTTTTTCGAATTGGTAAATCCGTTTCTCGCGGCGTTACGAACGTGTTAGAGATTCTCTCCACGAATATCACGGTGTTTAGCGGGTAGTATGGTAGGTTTCAAAAGAACTCTCATACGAATTTAAACACGAGGGACAAAGGCAGCGTGACACAATTAAGCAGTCGAACAACAATTGACTGCTTTGTGAAATTTATTCATTCGACTATTTAGTTTTAATTATCTACCCGAGTTGGCTTTACGTGAGAATTTTCGTTTTACCTGAACCATCCTTTTTCCTTTTCGAATCATTTCCGGGTCGTTTTTGTTTCGATCATAGTCCGCTTCCAACATCTTCTCTTGATTCTCTGTTGATTGTCCTTTCCATTATTCGGATGATGGTTTCAAACATGCTGAGCATTCGTTTCGGTACGGCAAATAAAATGCCGACAATGTAGCATTGTCTAAGCTTTTACCGGCAGAGCTCTGTCTGTGTGTTCGGTAATTCCTCGCTTCGCTATAGATTTGAAAATGAAAGGTGTACCCACCCCCCTCCCCCGGTTAAAGTCTGCAGGGATTTACGAAAAATTTACTCTACAAAAAATTATTTTCAATCACTGTGTCGTTAGATTCGTCTCGACGTTTTTCGAAATACGCGCTATTGCGCTGAATATATTGTCGTATGCTTTCCGCGCATTTTACGCAGGAGTTCAAATCGAATTCTTAATCTCGTAATTCTTGTTTTTCCGCATCGGTGACGATCAACAGAGTCACACGGTATGCTCTGGACTGTCAATGCGACATAAATGTTGAATTTTTTCAAAAATTCCCGAACGATTCTGCGAATCCGTGCATAGTTCTGATAAAATGTGTAAATCGTGCCGCGTTCTTATGGCAATGCGTTTCCCCCAAAATATTTATAGTACGTAGGGGAAATCGTTCGCCGTCGTTTGGGGGCAGGAGGTTAAAATCCTGATAAATCATGCCGCGGTAGTCGAAAATCAGCAAATGGCTTTTTGATCTGAGAATCGTAGATTTTCTACGTTGCGCGTTTCCTTGTCGGACGTGGAGGTTGAACTAGTGTACACCCAACTTTCGTCATCGGTGACATTGTTTTTTTTTTTTTTTAGAAAATTTCGATTTTTCCGCACCATTTTTATCCGTTCGTTGGAAATTAGCGCGCGTTTTTCCATTTGCTGCATGAAAATGCAGGACATCCAAACTCATTCTTTAAAATTCGATCTATCGGATTTTTCGGAATATCAGTGATCTGCGAAAGTTTTCTCTGCATGATAAATTCCGATTTTTACAGATCAGCACCGATTCGTGTTTTCTCCAGAACGTACCGTTAAAGAATGCCTGTTCTGCGAAGAAAACGCTGCCTGTTTTGACTATGCCAGCGAAAAATTGTCGACTGACCTAATCATTTGATGTTGTAGGCTTTTTTTAACATCGTCATAGTCTCCGCGATCGTTTGTTTTTTTTTTAGTTTAACCCAAAAAAGCAACTTACAGCTCTTTCTCTCTCTCTCGATAGTTGCATCAAAGTGATTAACACCGATCACAATAATCACAGGAGACGTGTATAATTTACCAACTTGTTAATGATTAAAAGCTACTCGAAGCTTCTACATTTATTCAAACAATCATAGCGAAGCGACAAATTGTCCTACCACGCCGTAAATAGTTAATAAATTCTTTAATAATCCTCAATCCGAATCGAACTTTCCGTATTTTTGGGACAGCCATAATATAAGAGAAAGTGATTAGTTATTAAAACCATTAATAATAATAATAATAATAGTAATATGATGGGCCGTGTTTAACTGATTGCTATGTTGTGCGTATTTATTCAAAGTAGAATAAACGTACTTAGTATTACGTACAAATTATAGGCTACTAAATGGTGTGAATCTTGAGACGTTTCGATTTCCGTTTTCAAATTTAGTCGCGTTTACCTTCGTTTTTTTTAGTTTCAGTTTTCTTTTTTTGTTTTTTTTAGTTTCAGTTTTCTTTTTTTGTTTTTTTAGTTTCAGTTTTCTTTTTTTGTTTTTTTAGTTTCAGTTTTCTTTTTTTGTTTTTTTAGTTTCAGTTTTCTTTTTTTGTTTTTTTAGTTTCAGTTTTCTTTTTTTGTTTTTTTAGTTTCAGTTTTCTTTTTTTGTTTTTGAAGTGAAATTTTTCTAGGTGCATTTTGAATATTTTATCGAGAGACAACGTCGTAAGTTGGTGTGAAAACGTTACCCCTTCATCTACCGAAATTCACCTAGAGATTATATAGTGTGCAAGCGAACGAATATTGTACGAGCGGGAACGTATTAAACGAGAGAGCTGTGAATATACAAACGTTTTGGCTGTCTCTTTTTAGCCGACCGCTGCGCGATGTTGCTATGTAAGAAAAGCGAAAAATCGTCATTTTACACTTTCGCTACACAAAATCACCAGAAAAACTGCAAAATTTCAACGTAATCTTTTTTCCAAAATTTTTATAATGTTTACGAATTATTATAATTAAATACGACGATATATCGCGCGTGACCTTCAGAAAAGCTTTTAAGAATATATCATCAATGTATTTAATCATCGCGCCTTATCTATTTTCTATGTAATCATAATATCGGCTGTCTTTTTTTTCCTTCTTCAGTGCCATGACCGTTCTCGATGTTAGGCTCATCTATAGGTAAGCTTCATTAATTCTTTAAAAGCATTCCTGTCCGTTTCTGCGTGAAACAGTTCTACAGCAATCTGTCCATGTCTGTAGGTTCCTGAACCGTGATAATCTTTTTCGCCCAATTCTCCTTTTTCCTTCTACCTTTCCCATCACTATATTCTGTAGTAGTGTGTAGTTCTCGGCCCACGCAATGACCAAAGTATTCCGTTTTCTACTTTTTTAACAATATCGAGCAGCACTTTTCCCTTTCTCATCATCTCTATAGTACTTCAGCGTTCGTCTTCTTTTTGGGATCTTGAATAAACGTCGATAATATCAAAAATTACGCGTAAGAAATTTTACTTCAACCACGCGTTAAGGTTACACGCTAGTTTCATTTTTTTTCTTGCTTTTCGTTTCTTCTTTTGGCATTATTGTGTAGACTTTTGCGAAGTCCTGCTCAAATTTTTCACAATTCCAAATTATCGTCGAGATTTTACCTGCGGTAGTGTTAGACGATAAAAAACTCATCGATATATGTATGTATATATTTATACGATTAACGACATTGTAACGTTTATGATAAATTGAAATCGTAATGAAAAAAGTTCTTCCAATCGGAACCGGTTACAATTATATTTAGAGGCGCAAAATGATGCTGATGAATTCGTTAAGAAAACGACGAGAATCTAATGTGTGTGGCGGTCGTTACAATCGTAATAATCTGTAATTGTAGCCCGGTACGTATCATACTTCAGACCGGATAGAAATAATAACGTTACATCGTTATATCTGGAGCGGAAAGTGTGATCGCATTATATTGTAACAGTTAGGTTTATCGCACCTGGTATTTTTTCATGTTCGCTATAAAATTCGTTTACCACAGGTGCTTTCTATCGCCATCACTCTAACGAGATGGGAAATAAAAATGAACAAAAATAAAAAATTTTCACAACTAGCCTCAATAGATATTATTTTCACCGAGATTTTAGCCTTTGTGGTCGTTATTGTATGTACTTATTCAACACTTGCACGATTATTATAAATAACCGGAATTTGTTCTTTTAAATAGATTTAGATGTTTTTTACAGGGGGGGGGGGGGATCAAATGAAAATAATTTTCGAGAATCTATTTTAAATTAGATGAAAAATTTGAATTCTATTCGATCTACAGTATTTAGTTAACCAACAAATACCGTCATGAAGTTTTTTCGCATGTTTTTCGTAACGTGAAAATCGTTTTGTCGGAAGATATTTTGCGTTCATTTTTTTGTTCTTTTTTTTTTTTTTTTTTTATCATGAAAAAATAGATGTAGAAAATAATTCGATTCTTACGGAATTTTATGAAATTCGTGAGAAGTTAAAATTTTTAAGCGGGGTAATTTATTTAATCGTGCCTTCGTTAAAATTAATTTCATTTAAAACAATTGAAAATTAGGAAATGATTTACCAGCAGAAACCGTGTTTAAAAATTTAATCTTAAAACTTTTTCGGAAAGTGATATGCGATTATTATTTTTTTTTCCAATTTATTTATTTATTTTTAACATATAAAGCTTTAATATGGTTAGGGGTGGAACTGGAAACCATCCAATTAAGTTTTTGGTTTCCTCCCCTTCACATTGTATTATTCTTAATCTTATCTTAACGTATCATAATATTAATATAAATTGATATTGTATTTTCTGTATTGCAATTCATTTTTGGCCAAATTATTGAATATGTTTATTTTTTCCATCACCAATTCTCCACAGTCGTCCGCGATCTCCAAGTCTAATATGTTACATTCGTTCAGTATATGCTGCACACTGTCCTGCTCATTGCGTCTAATGCAATTTTCCGTTTCTGCTATCTTGAATCTTTTCAAATATATTTTGAAATTCCCATGGCCTGATGTAAATTGTACATTATAGAAATTAGGTGTATAATAATTGTTGTTTAATCTCTGCTTGAATGTTGGGAAAAAACCTTTCGTTATTCCACTATGATTCGTCCAGTCCGATTCAAACTTCTCCACATATTTTTCCATGATAAACAAACATCTGATATGCGATTAAGTATTAAGATTAAATTTTTTAAACACAGCGTCTGCTGGTAAATCGTTTTCCTAATTTTAAATAATTTTATATTCACCGTGGAAGCTTCGAATGTTTAATTTCAAATTTTTCACGTATGCGGTTAAAATGTCTCAGCGATAGTTTAATAACCGATAATTTGGCATTAAAAACTTGATAAAAGCCAGTGAAAATGAAAAAAATGAAAAAAAATGAAAAAAAATGAAAAAAAAATACATATATTTTATTTATCGGCGTACACAATTTTTTATTAGAGAATTACGCCGATAATTATTAGGCGAGCGAAGCGAGACTACTTATAAGATCATAATGAGCATTTCTTGTTCCAGTCATTATAAAAAAAACTACTAAACATATGGACATAAAATTTAACATAATTATTCATATTCATGTCTAGATGTGCCATCAATCGTTATTTTTCCACAAAAAAAAAAAACTTGTATAAATAAAAAATATTATTTTTTATTTTCACGCCTTAGTTATAAAAACTGTAACGCCAAAAATAATGGTAGGACATATTCCGTAGATTGCGATGTTGCAATTAGAAAAAATTGGTAATTATAACGTAAATATTAATTCATCTCTTTAATGTATATCTTACCGAATTTAACTAATATTATTATTACCCAGTTGTCCTAGCAGTGAAATATCGCATGTTACTTTAATAATATCTGGATAATTTTTACACCGTTTTATTAAGTTGATTTTAGATTATTTTTTTTTTAAGAAATTTTACTTTTAGTCTTAATTATCGCAGTGTTAAATGATGTATGTACTTTAATTTACTTCATAACTTTATAATCAAGGTATGAAAGTGTAAACGTTATTTTGAACCAAAATGAACTTAAAAAATAAAATTAATCTTTTTATGTTGAATATTCAGAGTTTATGTAAATATTTTGATGAACTGAATATGTGACAAGTGTGAACCTATTATCTTGTTTATAAATCAAATCCAGGCTTTGTCTTAAAACATGAGTATAAATTTAAAATTCTTATGTTCCAAAGTGAAACTATATATATATATATATATATATATATATATATATATATATATATTGATGAATCTCACTTTGTTAAAACCAAGATGAGAGCACAGATAGTGTATATGGGAACTTTATTTTTCAATAAACTTGCTGAAGTCTTGAAAATGTATTTAAAAAATTATAGAAAACAACATAGGAAAATATGGACGTTGTTCTTTAAAGATGGAATCTATATTACTTGATCTATAAAAATACCTTATTTTATTTATTGCAAACCATACTGAGTATAGTTATTTTAAGTTTTAATTGAAATTGTTATTTTTTCAAATCTGCGATGATATTATATATCCGCCAAAATGGAATTTTAACATATTAAAACAAATCAGATCGATCCAGTCATTTAAACTCTAATAATTGCCGTATGTCGTAATGACCTATGCGCAGTTATACACGGCTCATGGTAAGAAAAAAAAAAAAAAAAAATTTTATATATGATAATATTCTTCTTCTTTTGGTGTCATATGACCGTTCTCGATCTTAGGCTCATCTGATGGCAAGCTTGATTAATTCTTTGTAGGCACCCCTATCCTTTGCTGTGAGGAACAGTTCTTCAACACTGCAACCTGTCCATGTTTGTAGGTTCTTGAACCAAGATAATCTTGTTCGTCCAACTCTTCTTTTAATATGTGTAAAATAAGTGAATTTTACATTACTTCAGCCCGAATGACAGAAAAAGAATCACACGAACATCAGACGTACAATAATACCTTTGAAACCCCTCAAAATAATATAAAACAGTAAAATAAAATACATACAAGAACTAAGTATAGCACCGATTAAATAAGAGAAAAATAATTGATTTTAAATATATTAGTAAAGGAGGTGACAGTTTTGTTTTTAAATAGTCCGCTTATTGATACTATAGTAATCTGCTCTTTAAGATAAAGATATTTTCATTATTCGTATGAATATTTTTAAAATTGAAAAATAAAAAAAATTACCAATTAATTGCTGGAGATATTTCACTTTGGAACTGCTGAAAATAATAGATTATATTTATTATGCTTCACATTTTTCACTTACGATTTTTCGATGTAATTTTTTTCGGTGATTTTTATATTTGTTTTTATAAATATTTTTTGACGTATAAAATATAATTATTTTCCTTTTAGAAATATATGTATTTCATGGAACACAATTTGCGAGCCGTCACAAAGTTGTGCTTTTAGCTAGTTTAACTACACAAGAATATATTCCGTATTTTTTTTTTTCTTATCATATCGCGTACTGTTCTAAGTGTCGTTAAAATGTAAATGCTCGCTATAATACTGAAATCAAACGTCCTGTACAAATTGTATTTATACTTTTTCGTTTTTATTAACGTACTGCAAACCTAGGACAACTTCATTCGAATCTGAGTGTGGCCAGATTTACGGTGTCCGATTTGTACGCATTGGTCTGCTAAAAATTCCAAGATTTCATTAAATTTGAAAAGAAAATGAAAAAAAAAAAAAACTAACAAAAAAATGCCAGTGCCATTTATAAATAAATTTAAGTTTACGCGAAATTATTGAATATACAGAAATCGCAAACCAAAAATATTCCACGATTTAATGTTTATTTAGTGAAGCGGAGAAAAAAATGCTCTAGAATGGTTTTGAGGTTTTATTTTTTTTCCCCGATGTTCTAAAGCCTAAATGATGAATTTCGATGTTTTTGACAAAATAACTCTCAACTCGATTTATAATATGATAATTCCTTTAAATTTCCATCAGGATCGTGAGTTTGATCTTTTTGGAGGAGAAAAGTTGTGTATTATTATAAATAGCTGCAGAGAACTTTCGAAATACGCATTAGAATTTTCATCGAAATATTTGTTTATTAATTGGTTGGGGGGGGGGGTTCGCCGTTCGCCCGTGAAACAGCTTTAGATTATTCGCCGAGTAATTTCCCCCAAATCTGAATTAATCGAAGGAAGAATTCTCCATTATTCTACGGACGAGAACAATCCGACTTTTTCGGTAGCGACCTCGTTGCGAAACCGAAGACGATGCGCGTGGGTCTCCGGAAAGTAGTTCTCTTTTAATTGCAAAGAAGTAGCTTCTTGCAGTTTTCGCCCTTGATTGAAGGGAAACCGAAAAAAGAAAAAAAAAGATACACTGGAACGGTGCTGACCGCACGTTGAATAGAAACTTCGCGGGAAAAACTTCTTCAGGCTGCTTCATCCTGATCTCTGTTTCGATACGACTTTAAAGGAATTTTCGTCACTCGCGGCGATTTTTCGAATAATAAAATTTCGTTATTTACGATGACGGAGAAGTAAAATTCTGAGCAGCTTCCAGGTAAAAATAAACAAGGTGCCGTCGAAACTCTCGAAGGTAAGAAGGATAACGAAAAAGATTGAAAGATACGGGAAAAAAATAAAACGCTATTTTTGGTGAAAGCGGGCGGCCCACGTATTAAACAAGAAGTTTTTGAATTTGATAAAAACCGAAGTATTTTCGTAGATTGATATAAAAAAAAGTTTCACATTGGCATTCCAGTCCGGCCAACTACTGCCCCCACGAAACAACCGGGTTTAGCTGTGAAGTATGGTTGACGGCTTAGTTGTTCATTCCCGCTTCTATTTTAAGAAAATCCTAGCTTTCCGCGAAAAATTCGCTTTAAATTTTACTATCGAGTATACCTGTTTCCTTTCCTTCTACAGATGTGTCCATTCAGTCTAATCTTTAGAATTTCCTTTTATCGTTTGCTGTTGCCTCTATTAATCGCCTATCCGTTTACAGTGTTTTATCTCTCGCTATTCTACAGCCTAGTGTGATCATATCTACGGTGATCTTAACGTCAAGTTTTCTTAAAAATGCTTGAACTGTTTGCACACCTGTTAAATCTTTTCCTCCTATGTTCACCTATTTCCTTTCTCGCCTTCGTCATTTCGGTGCTCTCACACTGATTAATTTTAAACTTTATTAATAGATCGCATACCGAATTAAGATGTGTAATTGATTAGCTTCGTGTCTTTTTTGAACAGAAGTTCCTGGTAAAATGAAGATAGTTTTTGCTTCATTCGCGTACAAGCGCTTCTCGGCATAATGTTGATTTATTGAATAGTCTCGGGTTTTTTGTTTATCGTTATTTTCAAAACGAACTCGGCAGGAGGTTAAATAATCTATCGGGCTGATTAAAACTTTTTTTCTTTCGCATGTCATGTGCGATCGAGTTTACAATTCGATATAGGCATTCGGCTATATGAATTTTTCTAATCTGAGACTGTTGTTATATGTGATATGTTTTGATGTCAAGATTTTAATCATACATTTAATTCATAGTTTTCGGTATTTTAATTTATTCGTTTCGTAATAACTAATCGGTCCGAATATATATTTAAATATGATTTCGATCGATGCAAATTTACATAGAATGTTTAGAAAAATAATAACCAAAAAACGGAGAATAGGAGTTTTAAAACTTTTTAAAGAACTCTTCATAAATTTGGGGCTAGTTGTGTTCTTGGCACACTCCGAATAATGTGTTCCTAGCTATCCTTTTTGAAATGTTAATGAAACGGACTGTGCACAGAAGTTAATTAAAAAACCACCTAAAAAAAAAAGCTCGTCATTTTTCCAATTTACCTCTCACTTTGTTTCGAAAATGATATCGTCTAAATATCGACAAATAAATCTGCAGGCTTGTTGTATCGTCTTGTTCTACCGTCTTGTTCTACCGTCTTGTTCTATCGTTTTGTTCTACCGTCTTGTTCTATCGTTTTGTTCTACCGTCTTGTTCTATCGTTTTGTTCTACCGTCTTGTTCTTCTTGTTTTATAGACTTGTTCTACAGCCTTGTTCTGAGACTTTACATTTTAGTCAGTCCTGTATCGTAGTAATTCCGCGCTGAATTTTCGACTTATAAGCTTCAGATAAGAACTACTGTTCAGTACGAAATTGTTTCAATATAGAACTGACCAACGATGCACAGTTTCGGAACAAGGTTGCAGATACGATATCATTATACGATATAATTTTCGAAAAAAACTTTCAAAAAATGGCAAATTTTTCTAACTTTTTAATCAACTTCTGTACCGTTCCCGTTTTATTAGCTATTTCTGCATAATAATCAGCGAGTTTCTTCTTTCTCGGTCATCGTAACTTGTTTTTACTTTACTTTTGACACGGCAGAAACGATTGTCGAATTTTAATTTATCATTTCTTAAAAAACACCCGGAGTCACATTTGGTCGTTGAAAATTGAATTAATTTTAAATATTAAATAACAATTTCATACGGGTTTTTTAGACATCTTTTTCTGATTTTGTTTTCAACTTATACACATATCTTTTGTTTTATTATGTATTTTCGAAATTAGCGTAAAATTTAGCCGAGACAGCGCTTGACTGTTTACTGCGCATTCGAATACGGGAAACTAGTCATTTTTACTAGTACGCTTCCTTTCGCGACTCTCGAATGTCGTTAGTAAAGGATAATGTCGTTCTGCAAATGTTCGCCATTCAATCGGTTGCCTTTCCGCGAAAATAATCCGCATTCGTTGTTGTAGACTTTAAAAAGAAGTGGCGATGAAAAGCATCTTTTCCGTTTTTACAGGAGCAGCTTCGAATTGGAACACGCATTTCTCGAACGATGTTATATTCCATCGTTGATTGTAGCCGCGGGACGACAAAATTCGCCGTAGCCAGTTCATTTGTCGAACATTTATTAGCTTTGATTTCCCGTTCCTCTATCGAGCGTATCGCGAGCGGACATTATTCCCCGAACAATATTTGAAAAAGGGGAGAGTAGCTTGTTCTTTAATTTACACGGCCGCGCTGCTACTATCGAATGAGCATGAATGTCGTAATGTTTTAGACTCTTCGGGTGCGCGATTTTGCGAACTTAATTAAAAAACGCGAAATGGTCTCGCATCATTCTCCATCACGACGACAAATGGACACGTCGCGAAGAAGTCGTAAAATATTCAATCTGTAAATGTCGCCGCGAATTAATAAGATCGTATTCTTTGGTTTAATGACTCTATAATTTACACCTCGACCGCATCTTTTACGGACAAACGTTATCGAGATAATTTTCTCTGGTAAATCACGCTGATTACGTAACACTAGCTCCTGGAACGGAGAATTTTTGTTAATGTAAAAAAGTGAAGACATGTCGAATGTGTATTTTTGAAACGATTCGTTTAATTTTGCCGGGTTCTAATATAAAAAAATTCAGACGTGGCTAATGAACAGGTTCCGTTGACTCTCGGCCATAGAAGCCGGAATACGACAACCGGAGATCTAGAAATATTATCGCGTCCTTAATTTATTTATTTTTTTTACCAATGTTGTTTATAATAGTGCGATAACATTTTACTAAACCGGTTAATACGCTGGCACAATTAAGTGTTTATCCGCAAAAAATTGTCTTATGCGGGAACGCTTCCCGGCATCACTCTGAGCAGATTATTTAATACAGTGATGACACGCGCATTCTCACTTTGCAGATAGTTTCTTGTCGATAAAGGGGATCCCTGGATAGTTGAGTAGCTTCTTAAAATGAATTATTGCGATCTCCAGATTATATAGATACGGTTAAACCTTTTTCGTACGAATTAGTTGCGTAGAAATTTCGAATTTTTATCCCATTTTTAAAACCTGTTTGTTCAGTGATAATTTTTTCGTTCAATTTCATTATTTTTCTACCGATTTTCAATCGAGACTCGACAACATTTTAAGGCCCCAGAATTATTTATAGACAAACTTTGCGAGTTATCGTCAATAAAAGCATCTTCTTCATCTAATATCTACTTTTGATGATAAGCTATTTCTCGGATTGTACAGAGTGATTTAAAGGCACCGTTCGTATTGAGACAGAGAATACAAAATGTGGAAAGTGTGGCAAGTTTAATGTTCAGATTGTATATGACATGAACGTGAGATTCTTGGTAAAACTAATATCTCTAATTTACTTTGTTTTCATTTCATTATAAAATTAATTTAGCATTTGCGTTTTGTTTTCTTTTTTTTTATTTATATGTAATATAAATTTTTTTGGCTCAAAATAATCTGTTTCGATATTTCCAGATGATGTGCGTGCGTTTTTCACCTTTTTAGTCTGCACGCGCGATTACTGGAAGACAAATGCTTTTTTTTGCTTTTTTATTTTTCTTTTTGTTTTTACTTTTTTTTTTTTAAACATTTCCTTTACGATTCAGTAAAAAAAGTACCGTAGCGGTGAAAAATTTTAGAGTTACAGAAAGAATGAATTACTTTTCAGCAGCAATGGGAAATAAGAGGACTGAGCGAAAATGAATTCCATCAAAGTGTCGGAAGTTAGTGTACCAAAATGCTTGTTTTTTCGATTTTTTCGTAACACTACACGAGAATTGCTAGACAGAAAACATCAATTTACTGTAAAAATATACACCGCGGATTTTTAATTTTAAAATCATTTCTCTGCTTTACGCGCTTAGCTTTTTCTTAATTAAAAAACATCCAGGCTAATTATTAGTAAGTCCGAGATACTTCTACGCAGATTACTCTAATGACTACACTGCTGAGAACCGTTGATCGCCTAATCAGCAGAGTTCTACGGTCCACTAGGCGATAATGCCGGAAAACAATTTCTAAGTTTAATTTTTCCGGTAGAAAAACAAAAATATATTACCTCGGCTTGTACTACTTTCTAGGTTAAAAATATACCTTAATTGTTTACTTTTTTTTTCTGGGAAGTTACAATTCAACGATTTTCTGATCGAAAATTACATTAATAGCTACGATGAGATACTCACTGTGCCCCCCCCCTCCACCGGTAAGTTGCTTCTTCGAGATTTCAAAAAATTTCCGTTCGTTACGTACAACATTTTACAGAAGGAAGCGTAAACTCAATTAAAACGACGGCACAGCGACGAATATTCCACGCACGAGCCTGTTGTAAATCGTCTCTATCTCTTGTCGGAACGCGATTGTGAAACGGAAAACAAAAACGAAGATGATAATAACAAAACAATAATGGAGAATAAATAAATAAATCGCGGTGTTCGTTTTAGCCTGCTCAACTTAGCCGATAATTTTCAATTAGTTTCGCGCTATTGCGCAGAAATGGACAACGGTTAATCGAGCAATTCGATGAAACGTTATTTACATAAGTTACGCTAAATTATATGCGGCATGTGTGCTGCTGTGAAATCGGATTTTTTTAAAATTCGTTCTTCGATTTTTTTTTTTTTTTGATTTTTTATGTACGTCTTTTTAAACACTTTTGTTCTATATTATCGCGGGGGGAAATTTTTTGGTTCCTTTTTTGTTTTTTTCGTTTGAAATACAGAAATTTGTAGGAATCAGAGGCAGCACCGCCATCGTCGCAGAGATGGCTTCTTGTTTCTTTGAGAGGGCTAGTGTTGAAATAAAACGACTGTATATAATCTTGGCGCAGTAATCTAGTCTAGATGACCATTTTGTAATATGTAAATTTTGAAAATGTAAAATGCGCTCCGTGGAAAAATTTCAGCCGTTAACGACACACCCCGCGACACGGTGCAACCCTGTGTGCTTTTTGAATTCCGCGATTTTAATAGTGACGCTTATTTGCATCCGATCGCCTTTTTGTAATTAGGAAATAATAATATTCCGAGGCAATTAGAAGGCGAAAAATAGAAAAGCAAGCTGATCTGATAATAAAAAAATACACATCTTGGATATTACACCGGTGTTATCATTCGAACTGGAACGGAATTTCATATCCACTGCAATTACACGTACTTGTCAGTTAGTCGCGTAATCAGAAATATAGGATTGTATAATAAAATATTTATGCGGATGTCCGTCATTAAATGGCACAGAAGAACTTTTAACGATATCAATTGCTTCAAAGACCTTGAATTTTCATAAAATAAATACCTGCCTAGACGCTAAAATGCCATTAAACCATTGGAACACATCGCTTAAACAATGCCATGTACGTAGGACTAATTTTTGTTGTTCATTCCAGGTTCAGTTATTCAAAAAAAAAAAAAAAGTTCACATTATATTTTTTCGCCAACTAAAAACAGTTAAATACTCTACCCGTAGTTATATTATTTGTAAAACGATCTATTGCATATACTATTAGCTTACAATTTTATTTTATTTATTAACGTCGTTGCTCGAGCGCTTTATGAAAAATTGGCTACACCTTATAATATTAGCGAACAGGTGAGAACATATGCCGGAATATAAACAAGCGAATTAAGTAGATGTACCCCAAAATTTCGGTATTATCACAATATGTAAACCAGCTGCCGAAGCGGTCTTAGGGGGCATAACTATAGTTTCACTTTATATATATATATATATATATATATATATATATATATATATATATATATATATGTATATACGATAAAGTTAATTCGTTTAATTATTATTATTAAAAATAATTATAAAGCGGTTGAAAAATTATTCCGTATCGCGCGGTGACATAAACTCCTGAGCAGCCTACTAGATTAAATTATGTAAAGTACACTCGCCTTCATAAAAGAGTCCAATTAATTCATAATCGAGGGAGGAAGAAATTTTAAACAATCTTCGGAAGGAACACTGTACTTGGTGGGCTTTTTAACGCGAAGAAATACTTAAAGGCAAATTTGTACACGATTCTGTTCTGATTATTTCCGTATATATCGAAGAAAGACGGCACAATTTTGTTTCTACACGAGTACACTTAATAATCTCGCCTTCTTTTAGGAAGTAATTTATTATTTCTTTGTTTCGCTCGGCTTTTCCTGATTTTATTGTTTTCCACTTCTTTTCGCTCCACCATCCGCCATTCCGCCTCACCATCTTTCACTTAGCTCGCAGTCACGAACATTCCCAGCTGCGAATGGTGGTTGCTCGAGTGGCGTGTGCTGAAATGCTAAATCATTCGCCGGGACATCTTAAGCTCCAACTTTCTTTACATAAATCAGATCGGTCTCCTCCTCTTCATCTCTCCGTCCATTTATCAGTTATTCCTTTTTAACCCTGTTGGTGCAATCTATTTCACCTTATCCTCCCAGCTCGCTACAACTCTTCCTTTTATAATTACCTTTTTATTTCTTTCTTTGTTTGTTTCGTATTTATTTATTTATTTATTTTTTATTTTTTTTTGTTTTTTTCAAATTTTAAGGCGCAATGTTAAAATACCGTTTTTAGCTGGCGGGTTTGTTTTTTCAAAATTAAACACTTTTTTGGAAATTCCGCACTACCGCTAATCGAGCATACTTCCAAGTGTCGGACTTGATGAAAGATTCAAAATCAGATAAACACATTCGCGGCCCTAATGTTTCATCGTGATCAATCTGATAACACACCTTGAAAATATCATAATACCGAAAAAATCAAACGGAAGACATTTATTATTTAAAAGATTTTTTATTTAGGTCTTAGATAACCGATACCAGAGTTTGTTTTGCTTCTTTTTTAGTTCATATCGATTACGTCTGATCGAATAATTATCGATAATTTAAATTTGCGTTTTACCGGAAACGAAATATAAAATTCTGATTTAATGGTTTTTATAATATTTCCAGCACAATTTTTAATTGCCCACAATTTAAATTAATCGCGAGGTTAACATTTCGAAACAATTGGTGTTTAGCTTGGTTACGATATATATATAAAAGTTTCCAAGGTACGAGGCTTTTTTGCTGTGGAGCAATTTAAAAAATTATTTCAGAATGTCGAAAAAATTGCTTATTAAAGTTACAATGATAAAACACCGAATTATCACACGTTGTCATCTGATGTAATAATGGTTTTTCGTTTTGGTGCAGTTACATTTTTTCTGTTTTTAAGTTTTTATTTATTTGTTTATTTTTTTCAATTTGTAAAATAAACGACGGAAGATGGTTCAGAAACGACAAAAATATTCAATTAATATATGAATAACTTGCCAACGGTTAGACTTATATTAAAACTCTCTTTAGGATAATATATAACTTCAAGCTAACTGATTATCGTAGCGGAAAAAAAACCCCAGAAACGTCATGAATTATGGAATTTAAAACAACCTCAAAAATTACCCTTAAAAATTTATCGCCAAATAATCCTTTAAAAGTGAAATGCAAAATATAAAACAAAACTTAAAAGCCCTTTGCAGAAATCAAAAAATTATAATTAAAAAATTATTTAAACACCCCTTTTGGACTAAAAACAGCAAAACAAAGGAAGTTTTCTTAAGTAACAGCCTGGGTAAAAAAGTTGGGCAAACCAAAACGTATCTGAAACATATGCATAAAGGACCGGCCGGACTTACAACTTTATATTAAGACTCACGTTGTGCCGAATGCTCGAAATTTTTGAAAAAAATACTTTTTTTTCTCGAGCATATGATCGATGGAAAGATCGCTACTTGTCGGGAACGAAACCGTATTTCATTTCCTTACCGAAACTTTCAGACTTCTCGACAAGTTCAAGAAAGCGCGGTAACTTCCCCTTTTTGACGCGAAAAATTAGATTTCTTTGTTTTAAATTTAATATTATGTAAACGTAGATTATAGTTATCTTTAATTTAACATACGCGGAATCCTCAGCGCATGAAACATCGTGCTTAACCGAACTTGCTTATTCCGAAAGATACGGTTTTTTTATTTAAGGCTTGTCCTGCAGATATCATAAGAAGTAGACTTGCTACGTATGGATAACGTTCTACAATAAACTTGACATGTATGGGTCACTCTTAACATAGTGATTGCCATGGTGTTCGAGTTTTTGTCAGATATCATAAGAAGTAGACTTGCTACGTATGGATAACGTTCCATAAGGCGATTGTTGTGGTGCTCGCACTCTTGCACACTAAATGCGTGCCAAGCTTTTATGAAATACACTAAATAGCACTGTTATCATGACGATTGTGCTCTAAATATTACATTGTACACGCTGCTGTACTAATCTCATGTTGTTTTCTCTTAAAATCCATCCTATTCGCTTTTTATATCCTAAGGGCCATATGGTCAAAATTGTGCTGTACTGCTTATGTCGCTTTTCGTCCTTCTCTAGACTTTGTATCCCTTTTTATAAGTTGTAGTGAACTATTATAAGCCAAACCCCTCACTGGAGGGCTTTGGATTGGTCACATTTCTATCATCATAATACATATATTAAAATTAATATTGGCGCTGTTTGTGGTCCCTCGACTGGTACAGTGGAAAAAAAAAAAAAAAAAAAGGCTTGTCCTGCATGCCAGAATTTGTTAATCATCACCAGGAAACTTGAATTCTGGTGTATTAATTTTTAATAATCTAGTTATAACGTGGTTTTCTTGCCGTAATATATCGACATTAAAAATGTGATTGTTTCGTATTACGGTTCCATACGTTAGTACTTGCTGAACTGAAATTAACACAGGCTACAATTATCCAATTGGACCTTCCTTTGTTGGGAAGAGTTGTAGCATCAAACACTTCTAGAAGGGAGATGTAGAATTGTTCAACTTCACGAAGCCCCAAGTTCATCAAGTCGAACTTTATATCTATCAACTCTTCGTGACAAGTTTTGGTGTTCTCTCGTCCAGCAATTTCTATTTATCTCTTGTTCCTAATCGTTCTTTCGAAATCTTATTCCCGATTATGCGACATGTTATCCTTCTCAGTTTTGCTGTTCACATCGATAAGTGATCTGCTTGTAAACCCCTTTCCAATGTAATCCTAATTAGACCCACCGGACCGTGAATCATTCGAGAACAAATATTAAAGCAGAAACGCGTATTCATACCGTACGAAGTAGAATTGTAAAACGTGGTTTTCGAAAAAAAATTTTCCACTACTATATTACAAAATTATGCTTTTTACAGCGAGAACTGTAATGGGAACGGACACACACATTTTTTTAACACTACTACTGAAGTGCATTCGGTTTTTTATTAAGGTGTAGCGATTTTTAAAATTGCTGATCTTCACTTTATTTTATTGTTATTGTTAAAATTTTCTATTTAAAAAATAATTGTGTAAATTACGATGTCAAAACAACAAAATTTAATAAGTAATCTTAATTCGTTTTAATTTATTTAAGGTTTTTCTGTGCAATTTATTCTTGGCGATTCCTTTCTTTTCTTTTTATATAATTACGAAGTTGCTTAAAATAACAATCAGTATAGATAAAATTTCGTCAAAATTTTTAAGAACAGGCTGGATAATATTAAGAGGTTTATTTTGCGATGATTGATGCAGGTGTTCAGTTTGGTTCATTCGCTATGTAACTGATTAGTTTTTTTCTTCATCCTAGTCTATAGTGGTTTAAACTATTCTTAAAAGTACTTCTATTTACATCTTATATAATATATATATACACATACATATATTTACATACATATATATATATATATATATATATATATATATGTATAAATTTGTCCTGTGGGCCTCGTAATGGAATAAGCTACCTCGACCACTAATCTATTTTTTTCTAAAATCTTTTTAGAAAAATAGTTTTCAGTTGACTACGTCATTCTTACTTTTATTAAAAAAAGAACTTAGCAACAACACAACATTCAACCTTCGTTATCTTATATAAAATAACGAAACATGATTATGGGATAAAAAATGTAGTGTACCCCGTACTTCAATTTAAGAATGGCATAGTCACTAATATTTATATATGTGTATATATATATATATATATATATATATATATATATATATATATATATATATATAGGGAATGTTCAATCTTTCAACTACCCGAAGGAAAGCTTCTCCGACCACCAAATGACAGTATTTTATAATTGTTATAGAAGATTTAGTTTCAGTTAGTCATGCCATCCTTTGCGACATAAAATAAATGCCTTATAAGAGTGATTTGTGATTTATAGGTGTTTCCTTCCCGGCGTAAAAATTACATAGTTTATATATATACACTCATTTCTGCGGCGATATAATATGAATAGAACGTTGTGAAAAACTATTGTGTTATGGAGATTGTAGTATAAATTACTACGCAAATCGAAAATTAATTTTTTTTTTTTGGGGGGGAAATGACATAGTTTAATTTTACTCTTTTGTAAGTATTATAGAAGAATTATCATTTACATTTCCGGAGATGTACCCATAGCAAAGTCTGAGTCATATGTATATAAACGAAAATTTTGAATAATTACTACTTATGAAAATTAGCATGTATTAGTGATAATGTCATTCTTATGACGGGGGTAATCATGCACGTAGCTAGGAATTTATCTCAGGGAGGGCAGCTGACCAGCTGAATATATGCACATATAATCGTATTATATTAAAAAGTTAATATAAAATTAATAACTTAAATAAATATATAACCGAAATAAATAATAGCTTATTTAAAAAAGGGCTTTATTTACAGATCACTTAATTTTCAAATACTATGCAAATCCGTACCAAAGAACCAAAATAGTTCAAAATAAGATATAGTTTATTATAATAATATACTTTACTGATTTATAAATTTCTTATTTAAGTTTCAATTTTCTGGTTGTTTTCTCTGGAGGCGACTGTCTCTGTTGCTCCCTCCCGTTTGGCACACCACTGGCCTACCCTCCTGCCTTCGTGCATTTTCCTATCTCGAAGTGCGTATGATATGTGCCGGTCGACGCATGTACTTTCATATATATGCACATATATATACATAGTCACACAGGATACCTAATAGTGCTGGAATTAAATTATTTAAAAATTCCCTTCTCTTAATGACTACGTTCAGACTGTGCAACTTACTCTAATGTTAAGTGAGTACGGTCAAAAAGTAGTCACTGAGAGAGCTTTTAAATAATCGAAAGCCAATACTGATGTCTACAACTAGTCTACCGCTGCTGTAGTAGAATAATGTGCTAAACGACGTTAGATGGCCTGCATGCGTATAGCAAATTGTTGCGATAATCATGGTTTTCGAAGTCCATTTTTACACTTTTCAAATTTTTCTCCGTATGACATTTAGACGATTCTTCTAGGGGGGCAACGAGTTTTCTAGGGTGGGGAGTGCCTACACTTGTCCCTCTCTAGCTACGCCCATATGGGTAATACGAAAAAGCTGTTATGAAATATTTTAACGTTTTTGTTTTTCTCTTACATTTGAAATATATGTATTATAAAAGTCAAAAATAAAATTGAAACTTAAAACGATTTTTATTTTTTTCGACAAACTAGAACACAAAAGATAAGAATGACTAGAATGCCTGGTCAAAAAAGAGAAGAAAAAGGAGTGACTGGGTTTTCACATTTTTTTTGTATTTCTTGGAATGTTTAGGATTTTAGAGATAAATTGTTTTTACTCTAATACTCACGTGCTCGTGTTGGAGCACGACTCACCCTTTTATCGACTAATTCCAGAATACCCCCAGGTCGTAAAATTCGTTTTTTAATGTTTATGCCGTTCAGATATCGGTCGATTCGACGCTGTTGACGGATGTGAACCGGTATATTTACGTCAATGGATCTTTTTTATGACTGTGTAACGTTCGATTTTAGTATCTGAAAACGAAGCGAACTGTGAGAGAAACTGATTCATTTCAGTGTTTTGTGTAATTAACTACAGTTCGCGGCGATGCTCTAATATACTAGAACCGCGTTTGTGGCTATCGTATTAGCTTTATTTAAAATACTGCGGACATAATTTGAACGGACTTGTTCGAGACATGTTACGGATGTGCGCAGTCTTTATTATTGCAGTTAGTACCGGAGAAGATTTCCTAGATACCTTTCGTTCATTTAGTGGGACAATGACCTGCGCACGCAACTTCTCGATGAGTTGCTTCGTATTGTCGTATTATCGTATTATCTTTCGGCCGAGCAGATGAACTATTTTCGGTTCATTTGTAGTTGCAGTTTATGACGATAAGGCGTGCTTTTCTAGTTTTTCTCTCGCGACTGGCGTGTTGACAGGATTTTTTGTTTTAGCAGCGAGAGCATATGGGGCCAAGAAGGCGCTATCCTGTTGCTAGGTGCATTCTGTTACTACGACAGTGGATGACACGTAACGAGTTACAGCAACGCGGTAACATTCTCTTAATTACTTCTACACCGGCAGATAGGGGAACAGAGTGCCGAACGCGGCGAGCAACTAGAATCGACGGAGCGGGGGAGCAGCTCTGGAAGGGAAGGAACGAGATAGGTGTAGCGGAATTATCGAGAGATTGATAAAGAAGGAGAAAGAAGAAAAGAAAAAGAGAGATGTTTACATAAAATGGCTATGAAAGATGACTTTAGCGAGTTGAGCGAGATGTGCGGCAACCAGCCTGTTTAATTAGAACACATTAAGGGCTTATATTGTAGGCCGACGGGCCAGTGAAATCCGTCGACTGTGCTCTTGAACGGGTCCTATTCGTTCTCCTTATGTGTCTTGTTTTTGTTGATGAGGTGTTTCCTGAAATCGTTAGCACATTACCAACGTCTTTCTACGTATAATTATATACGTGTATATATCGCATTCATATGGTGAACAAGAAATGGAAGCAGATAAGATTACCCTCGTAGAGTCGACGCTGGGATTTAGGAAAGACAAGCATCTGTCGTCGGTAGCCCATCTGTTGTACTAAAACCAGAAAACGGATGTTGCTCATCTAGCCAGAGATTTATGATACCTACGAATTTCACTAAATGTTATACGTGTTGCCACTATTATTATTATTATTATCATTATTATTATTATTATTATTATTATTATTATTATTATTATTATTATTATTATTATTATTATTATTATTATTATTATTATTATTATTATTATTATTATTATTATTATTATTATTATTATTATTATTATTATTATTATTATTATTATTATTATTATTATTATTATTATTATTATTATTATTATTATTATTATTATTATTATTATTATTATTATTATTATTATTATTATTATTATTATTATTATTATTATTATTATTATTATTATTATTATTATTATTATTATTATTATTATTATTATTATTATTATCATTAGAGCATTATTATTATTGCCCAAAATACCTTTTCCATAAGCACTCTGCATAACAGCAGGACCAAAAAAAATTTGTATTAATATTTTGCGTAATTGTTTGATTATTAAATGGCTGAACTTTTTAAAAGCAAAAGGGCGGCGAAGAGAGAAAAAAATATACGAATGAGCTGAAAATGAGTTTTCACGAGTCCTAATTTTGGGAGTCTAGAAGGATGTGAGCTGTAAAAATGGAAATGTTTCGTAGGAGCTGATTAACTGTTTACTAGATTTATTACGAAATAAAGTTCAACCGCTCTATGTCCAATATACGTTACAGTCATGTAGGCTGCTTAATTAATTGGTGTAAAACGATGGGAATTAAATTTTCCAGTAGAGAAATTTATATGCGTTGACTCTAATCGGGGGAAAAACAGGTCACAAACCGTAATTTGTATTTTGATAAAGTATTAATAAATACGTGTTAGAGTTGTTCTTTGTTTTTTATTGTAATAATGATTATAAAATATATTTAAAAAATACGTAATTTTGAATAAAGAAATAATTAATATTACAATTTGAATTTTGAATAATATTCACCATTTGGAAACAACGCTGAAATATCGACTTTTTTCGAAATTTTTCTATCGGCACATTTTCGTTGAACGGACTACAGTATTATTATTAGTAGTAGTAGTAGTATTATTATTATTAACATTATTTTGAACGGACGTGTTTTCATTAGCTCCTCATTTGAAGTTAAATTAAAAAGTGCGTATAAAACTGTTAATATGCTAACCTATTTATAAATAAACTCTATTGCATTAACTTTCAACTGCTGTTTTCGGTTTTATTTTAACTTTGGTTGTTCGCGAAATATAACAAAGCAAGTATAACACTTTTGTACGTAAAATCTACGCATTAATAATCGCTAAATTAGAACTGATACCGCGGTGAATAAATAACAGTAACCGTTTACTAGTAAATCGCTGTTAACTGATTGGTAAGTTGTACGTACTACTGTTCATATATCATGGCCCGAATTTTCGCTATAATAAGTGAAAAGTGCCAGCGTATACTTCATTTTGACACTTGCAGTTTCGTCCGAGACATGGTAGAGAAAATTGAAAAATACCAGAGTAGAATGGAATTGTCTAGATTGCTGACCAGATAACAGATAGGTGAAAACAAGGGTAAACAACAAAATGCTATTTGTAAAACTAAAGCACCTTGCTCTCTCAAAATAAGATTCCAAACCAAACCGACCTGATATTATTAAAATCTATACAGAATGAGATAGCAGGATTATTCGGTAAAGATGACTGAACTGCAAACCTCATTTATTACCCTTCAACATTCATATGAACGATTCAAAATTATCAGATGTTCTAATTTTAATGTCTTCTTTAAATTACTGCGAGACAAAAACGCTGAGTTAACAGTTCCGAGTAAATAATCTCCAGCAGCAGACAAGAACAAACCGTCATAATTAGTAACATACCGGTTTCCCCGCAAAAGGATCTTTACGAAACAATTGTAAAAATAGGTAATGCCGTTGGTACTCCATTGACAGATGTGTGTCACCGATTACAAAAATCACCGAGGCAGTAGCATTCTAATGTTGTTGTTCGTTTTTGTTGAATGGTAATCAAAAATAATCTTATAAAGAACGCGCGGGTCAGTAAACCCACTCAGATAGTCCTATAGGACTATCAGTTAGTGATCAACGCATCTTCATAAACGAACAATTAACTGCCGAAAACTCAAAGCTGTTCTTGTCCGCCAAATCGTTACGTAATTAAGATCACAAATTTATCTGGACTTGGCAAAGTATTTGTTCGTAAGTATGAAAATGCGCTAGTTACTGAAATTCAATCGCTGGAGCATATTAGAGACCTAATAGAAGAAAATGACTATCTTTAAGGGTAAATATTAAGTCAGTTTTATATATGTTAAATTTTCATTTATATTACTATAATTTATCGCACTGCTTTTTGTATATGTATTTCACAAAGATTTTTTGATTTTTCGTCTTCATCTTTACATCGGGTTTTAAAAGAAAAACTTTCTCAAGTAATAATTCAACAGGAATTCCACAGCATTATCAATTCCCAATTTCGATCGCATGTAACCATCTTCACGGTTGACTCCAGGGGACCTCATGGTGTTGAAGCTTTTTTTATCCTTTCGGATTTAAATTTCTCTGAATTAGTTCGTTTTCATTTTTTCTGCTTTACCTTTATAAACGAATTATTGATTAGCCTACGTTCCATTATCTTCATTTCTTCCAGTCGTCGGTTTTCTAATCATTTGTTTATATTTCAGACTCCATGAGTGATCTTCAAGCGATCAGCTCCCTTTTTCCTGATCACGCTTCCGATTTTATCATTCTTCGCATACGCTGTCTTGTCCATCTTCTTTCTTCTCACTACTCCATCTGTGTTAATTTTCTGTGGGTTCCCTAGCCATATGGGCATTAAAGGTAATGAGACAGCGGATTCCTTGGCTCGAGTTGCTGATTCTTCTCGTTCCTTTATTAAAAAAAAGTTCCATCCTCCAACTTGATATGTACTAAATTTCATCTCAAACTTTGGTCAAATATTTACCCTTCCTCCTTTCGTAACGGTTAACCCTTTTATCTGTCTGTACAACCTAGTATTCTTTCTGATACCTGGTGTTCTTGGAGTTACTTTAACTTGCCCGTTCTGTTGTTATTTCTATGATTCGCTTGCGTTTTGGCCATTCTGCCCTCCCTTCCTGTCGTCTTCCCTATTCCCTTATCACCTCTCCAAATTGTCCTCTCCACCGAAATGAATCGGTGTTTTGCGACGCCAATCACATCTTTTTTGAATGCTTAGTATTAAGGAAAATTACTCTGCAAATCGTATTGATCGACAGCGAAATAGTTTAGGGTTACTTTCGATCGCAGGCTGCTTCATTTATCGGCTGGAGGCTACAATAATTTGAATTTTATTATTATTATTTCTGGTTTACGTTTTTTTCTTGATACGATACGAATTTGATTATTATTATTGACTTATTATTTTTTATACTACCGACCTCGTCATATTCCACGACTTTTGTTAGCTTAACGTTATTAAAAAAGATAAATATGTACTATATGTGTAATAATTAATTTTTCTAGAATTGAGAACTAATATTTTTTTTATAATTGCCCGTTCCCGATTACAATCAGATTTACATTTATCGGGTAATATATATGTAAGTTATTCAAAATTAGTTTCGAAAAAATTTCTTTATACATCTTGATCAGATTACAATTAATTTCGATCATGCGGCGAAAGGAACTTCATTCAGATTAGCAAATTAATTTACAGTAGACAATCTGTCGCGACGATAGTCGGAAAAATATAATTTAATATCGAGTATTATTTGTAACGAATTCAAAGAAACCGGATGATACAAGAAACGGAAGGTCAAATTAATTGATATCGTGGTAAATTTTCATAAGATCCACACCAGTTCATTCTACCCCCCCCCCCCCCCCCCCTAAAGTTTATCGGTTTTTGGCGCTATCGATGTTTCTTCCGAAAATTTTTATCTATCTCTTGTTTCTGACCGTAGTTCCGTAATGTTGCTTCCAATTGTCCGTCATCCAATCTGACCAATGGAAAACCTCTTTCAGATAAAAATTAGCGGCCGAGTTAATGTTTGCGAATTTTTACTGAATACTTCCGGTAGAACCTATTAATTGCGTATAGTACGTTGCAACCGAGGTGAATATCGACTACAAACGATTTATCGCAAACGAAATAATTTCATTAGCGTCGACGGTGGAAACAACCGTCGGGACACAGATCGCGACAGATTCATCGGTCAAATAATTATCGTTATGTATATCGTTATGTATATCGTGTTTGTTAGAGAAGTCACGAAAAAACCGAAAACACGAGAACAAGGACGGTGATAAAGGAGAAACAGACAGAACGGAAACGAAAAGCAAATAGTTCGGATGGAAATCCGAATCGGAGTGTTTTATCTGATTTAGTCAGTGTGAGAAGTCGGACCGGTACTGGCGAACGCGTACGCGTACGCGCAAAATATTTTCACGTATTCGCCGGGAAATTCGAGGGATAAGGCGCGATGAAATAATAGAATAAGCGTAGCTGGCAAGATGGCGTATTTCGTTCGGAGCGGAAGCGGCGGTGTCATCGGACAGATAAACAGCTCCAGCAGCAGGCTGTCGGTTTGTTTTTAAACGATGCCGAGTCGGCCGGGAGGAAACTGTGTTGCGCGGCATTGGCCGTTGAAAAATTGGTTGCAAGGCAATTAGGATTGCCCTGTGCAGAAATATATCGCCGTCCTGGTTGCACGCTAATGTCTGCTAAGAGAGTGGCAAAACGAGCTGATAAACTACCGGCCGATAATGTAGACCCGCTTCTTGTTAACCGATCTAGATAATACACTTCTTCGAAAAACTCTCACCACTTTGTATATGAGAGTCTTTGTTCGATGCTCGTCGAAACACCCTCTCTCTGCAAGTCCTCTATCGGTACGCGGGTTCTTCCACATCGGATTTGCCGCATTTTTATCTGTGTAGTAATCCCTTTTCCTACTTATTTCCATAGAAACATTTCGGAATTTACTTCATAGCGAAATATATTGCCCGCGTAGCAGCGCCAAACTCTTTTTCCACTTTCACGTTTCTCATACTCTTTCTTTCGGCTACTCTTTCACACACTCTTTCTGGTCTAGTTGCGACGAAGAGAAAGAGAATAGGCAAAGTTGGTTTAGTTTTACTTTGCACGCGACAGATTTTGGAACACGGGGCGGCGCCGGGGCCTGGCTTGAAATTATTTCCAAAAAATGACTTTTACTGGCAGTTCTGGTATCTCCCGTTTTTTCTTTCTTCTTTTTTAGTGCGCTTAAATTTTTTTCATCCATAATAATAACAAAAAAAGGGGTGGTTAATTAGGGAAAATATTGCGGTCGGGTGAAAAAAAACAACAAAGAAATGGGCTGTGTTTACGTGTAACAAAAGTAGAAACCGCGGTCTTTCTGATTAATACCGGCACCTGCTTTATCACGCGCTGAAAAGTAAACGATTAAATTACGAGATTTATTTAACCTTAACTTTTTTTTTTTTTTTTTTTATATATTTATCTTTTAACCCTTTTGTTCGCCCTCCTTTATTACGCTAAAAAAAATTGCCCTCATATTAATTACCGGGAGAGCATAAATTGACCTTTCGTAAAAATTTTATTTCAACTGTCCTCTTCCTTAATTTCGTTTATTGATAACTAGCGGACCCGGCAGACGTTGTCCTGCCTGAACGTGCTTGCCCGGCTACGTTTTTTCCATATTCTAATTTTCTACCGTTGCCCAAAGCAAGATCCAAAAAATAAATGCAATTTCTCGTTATCCCCTGCGCCGCCGTTTAATTCTTGTGAAACTTAAAATTTTTATCCACGAATTTAATGAAATCGTAGAGGTCTTCTTGCCCCGCAAGGGGCTCTGCCTCTTGACACCTCTTGCTTACATTTCTATATCTTTCTCTTCTATACTTTGTATAAAATGATCAAAATTTACAACGTCATTCTTATCGGCATCGACACAAAAAGAAGTAACATAATCACAAAAATACTGTATCTAATGCGTGCATGATTAAGAATGACCTTTTTCATTTAACATTTAACTTTTATTACATAAAATTAAAACATTTTTTGGACATTTTTTCCGTTTTCTATGTTCTCGTACATGTTCCGCTGTCATTTTAAGTCTAAAATGCAACGAGAATTTTACCAGTCGATGTGACAGGTGGACAATTTGGACCGGGGCAGCAACCCATTTTTTCGATTCCTTATATTTTTATATATAACCTTTTTATAACTTTTTTTTTTTTTTTTTTTTTTTTTTGAACTTACGTAAAATCTAAACGATTAGACAAAAGAAAACAAAATAAATGTATACATGTCTCTTTTAATCGATAGTATCACCCATTCCTCCTTTATTTAGAAATAGAAAATAAAAAAAAAATTACATACATATATCAGATATAAATCGCGCTACATTTATCTAACCAAAATACTTTTCTTTACATAAAATTCTAATATTTTTCGGTTATATAAAATTCGATTTGTTAAAAATAAAATTTTATATTATATCGTTGCAAAATCTAATTTCATTCTATCCTAAGTGAAATTGTTTAGAGTTTTCCTTTATTCTCACTTGCGTTCTGGTTTGTAATTATTTTTTCAGCTTCTACGGATAAATCTAAAACATTATTTTGTTTTATTCTATATTCGCTTACACGTTCCGCTGTTATTTTAGGTCTGAAACGCAACAGGCATTTAGCAGTCTGTATGATAGGTGGACAATTTGAACCTGAGCAGCAATCCGTTCTTTATTCTCGTATCTTTTTATATCCTTTTTATAAAATTTAAACTTTCTATTTCCTACTAAGAACGACATTTTAATATTATGAAAATTTCCTATATAATTTGTAATAGACATTTCCACGTAAATCTTAAATGAAATTTATCTATTAATAGGTTCGTCAATCAGTCCAAATTAGATTAAATAAATTTCGTAGCTTACTCCTATAGCTTTACACAAAAGAAATACTAAAATAAAAAAAGAAAGATAAAAACATTCACATAAAACAATAACCTTCAGTTTTAAATAATAAAAAAATTAGTCTTCTTGTAAAACGTAAATAAACATAAAAAATACAAAGTAAAACGTTTTACATTGACGGCAAAATGTAAATAATTAAAAATAAAACTTACGAAAAATCTAAACAATTAAACAAAAGAAAACAAAAAAAAATGTATGCATATCATTTTTAAACATAGGATTACCTCTTCTTCTCTTTTCTTCTCCCACCCATCAATAACCTATTGCGTTGGTAATCCGTGTTTTGGCTAGAGTATATGCTCTCCGACGCAGGTGGCCACACTTTCGATCAATTTATATTTATTTTGTAATTTATTATTATTTTTTTTACTTTTAAATAGACTCTATTATTCCTCATGACTCCATAAATAAACTATTCAAATTTCATAAAAATCGGACGGATAGTTTCGGAGTCTATCGAGGACATTCGTTTTTATATAGATATAGTATATATAGATTAATCGACGAAATTGTAACTAAAAAAACGTATAAAAATTTAACATTTATTACTATTATGTACAATGCTACGTTATCGATGAAAAATAATTTAGTCAAATTGAATGGATTTAGTAAAGACATTTATGTGGGAAACATTTTTTTGCAAGAAAAAAAAACAAAATCATGTTATGTTTTAAAAAGAAACAAATTTTAAAAAATTTTCGTTTTATTAAAACATGATTCCTTTTTTTTTTTTTCTTGAAAAAATTTTTATTACATAAATATCTTACTTATCGTATGAATCTATTTAATTAAACTAAAATATTTTTCATCGATAAGTAATAAGAAATAAAGAATTATTTAAAAATTCTGAATAATATAACTAATCGAAATGCACTTAATTATAGTCATTTAAAGGTATCTGTAAAAATATATATATATATATATATATATATATATATATATTTCTTTTTTTTTTGTAGTAATACATAATCAATTTTTGCGGTTCATATTAATTGTAAAATTAAAATTTTCCGTAGAAATTATTAATATTTAACGTTTCGCAAACCAATTCGAAACTTTAATTTTAATTTATTTTCCGTTTAACTGAAAATGTATGTTTTTCAGTTATAAGCTTTCTAACTGCAAAACTATGAACATAAAAAAAAAACAAAAAGGATAAGTTCAGATCGTTTATATGTAATAGAATAAGTTTTATCTATAAAATGTTAATTTTTTTTTCGAAATAGAACGATTAATGTTGTAAAAAAATTAAGAAACGAAAATTAAAAACCAAATACTTTTTTTTACCGTTTCTGTAAACATCCGTTTTAAATAGCCAGTAAACGATTGGGGTTTTATTGATTTTTGAGGAATTTTTTAACTGATAAACGATCAATTGGGGAACATAAACAACCACGTGTTTTTAAATGTTGTCAATCGGCAGCATTGTGAATGAACGGGGTTAAACTCAGTTTTCCCAGACTTTTCAATTTCAATTTTTTCAATTCTATTTCGTAAATTCAGTTTTTTTTTATTAGCTTCTTTTCTCGTTTCTTTTCTTTTTTTTTTTTTTTGTTTTGGCTCGGTAGTAAATAACTCGGCTCAAACTAGACTTTCAATGCACATCGCTCTCTATTGAACTTCAAATTGTAAAATTTTTTGACTTCTCAAAATGTGTTAATCACCCTTCAAGTTGGAATTGTTCCTACATGGCTTTCTTACTTATCATTTTAAAAATTAACCTGATTTTTAGCTGAAGTGACTTCTGAGCAGAACTAGCATAACGGAAATTGGACTTTACACGGTATTATTTAAATGCTTTTTTCCTCTTTTTTTGACGGGTTCTCGGGGGGTCATAATGTGTTTTAAACGGTTGAACATTGTGTAAACAGCCGTTAGACACTGCAGTGTGAGGGTCACACGCAAGTTTACTTTTTCTTTTTTTCTTTTACTTCCTTCTTCACTAATAAACAGTTTGGCATTAATCTGGAATCGGGACCGCTGGATTTCGAGCAGCTGCCGTAGTAGCGCAGTTGGTTAAGCAGTGACGATTTGGACCTGCTTCGAATTCCAATATTTTAAATTGAAAATACAAAAAAATTCCTTTTGCGCTGGTTTCATAATTGACAAGCCCAAAAATAATAATGATAAAAAAAAAAAAAAAAAAAAAAAAAAAAAACGAAAAAGAAAATTTAGCTTGAAAATTTTTTAGTAACTTAAAGAAATGCGAAAAAAAGTAATTTATGTACTTCGTAAATAATAATAAGAAGAAAAGTCGAATATCGTACGCCAGAGTATTGCTCAGTTATGTCAGTAAAAAAGCCGTTTGGGGGTAGTCAACATTTAAGGGTTTTTTCTTTTTTGGTATGGGGAAAAACACGTGTTCTTTGCAGAGATAGATCCCACTTTTAGCTTCGATAAAGACTCCATCGTTCTATTTCAAGGGAACGGATCGTGAGAGGGGTAGATTTTCAGAAGCGTGACGTGTGATTCCTGTTCGATTGTGTGTGTCGGCTGATTGTCTTTTAATGCAGCGGAGGGAACCCTTCGGTTGCTTATATTTATTTATTCATTTACGACCGCTACTGCATTGCTCGCAACTGGTATAAGTCCGCTGGAATAAACATTTCATTGAAATAAAGCCCATTTCGAAGTTGGGTTCCTGACGAGAAAAGAAAAGTAAAAATAGATCTACTTAAATAAATAAAGACCGTTCGGCATCCGAAATGAACTAGAAGAGAGGTTCCCAAAATGCGGATCACGATGCAGCCTCGATTTTGAATGGTCATCATATAAAATGGAATTCAAAAGTGAATATTTACATAATAAAAATATTTTTAAAAATTCAATTGATTTCGACGGTTCAAAAACTAGTTTGTATTCGTTATATTATTATTTTTCTTTCGCTATATTAATCAGCCAACGTTTCGAATAGACTCTAAAATTTGTGACGTGGTTTGTACCGTGAAGAAAATTAATAATTATATGAATTTTAGAAGCCATGAAAATTTGAAGTTATCTTTAGTCTACGGCGTGTTAACGTCTGTTCTTAACATTCGTTACTTCTTATTTTCTGCCCTTTTGTTGTATTGTTTTTAAATGTAAATATATACCTTTAATCGATTAGCTGCTCAGAACGAATTACATCTTAAAGCGAATCTATTTAGAATGATGTGTTTACGTACTCATTAAATTTAATCGAATAGTTATGACACATTCTAACGGAAGAATAGAAAGAGAGGTACATGTTCCTTTATTAACCTGGAATCTGCAAATTCTGAGAATAAAATTTCGGTACTGAATCTATTAAATTGTTCAGAAGGAAATGAAGAAAACAAAAGACGGATATAAAAAAAATTTACGTTTATATACGTCAATGATTGCTATTTCTACATCGGGGACAGTAAGAAAATCTGAAATGAAACTTGTAACATTTTTGTATCACGCTTATAAAATTTCATTTTGCGAAGAAAATAAAAGCCGACTTTTCCATAAGAATCCTAGAAGACTCTCATTTAAAGATGCACAAAGTGTGTTTCCTTGCGGATGAGAGGGGTTGGGTTTATGTTATATATATATATATATATATATATATATATATATATATACACTAGCTGTGCCCCACGGCTTTAGTCAGTTTTCGGTTGTCTATATATGTTGCGAAAAAGAAAAATGAAAAACGAAATTCACTCGCAAAATCTAAAATTACAAATTATACAGTTTAAAAAAATCATAATAATAAGTAGCATTGGTAGAAAATAGTAAAAACAAAAACGTACTTAATTTTCCTTTATTTTTGATTATTACTTTCACCATCATTATTATTTGTATTATTATTACGATAGTATATCTTAATTCACCGCTGGTTTTATAATGGTAATATAAGTTTCTAACCGGAAACCAAAGTATCAATCGAATATCGACATAAAATATATGATATTCGGAATATTGTTTTTTTTTATAAATTTATTTATGTTCGGTTGGGAAGTTTCAAAGTTTTGATAAAAGTTTGGAATTTGTTTGGTATTATTGCTCCCAGAGCTACTATGATCATGGGAATGACAATTACACGTTTCTTCCGCGCTTATTTTAATTGCTAGGTGTCTCGTATTTTTTCCTTGTTAATTACTATTATTATTATTATAATTACGGATATTAATTTATAATTTTCTCTTTTGCAAACAGATGTCTATAACAGTAGTCTCGTTGTGCTGTGAAAAACGTTGCAGTAAAAATAGGAGATGACCCCGGAAATTCAAACTATTTAAAAATCGATAACTTGAGTATAGGGAACGTTAACTGTGCACAGTACACCACTAGACGGTTAAAAAACTCGATAAAAAGGTGTACTTTCTATTGGAAACAGAATTTTTGTTAAATTTTGAAATTCACAGTTTTCGATCGTGTATAAAAGTTTGATTTCTAGGTGTAATATTTGCGAAGAATTTTTTTCAACTTGTGTTTAAAAGGTATTTTGTGTACCGAAAAGTAAATATATATTCTCCACTATTGGCATTGCGTAAGCAACCAAATTAAGTGGCAGATTTCTAAAAAGATATTTTCGGGTAAAGCAGTTTTAAAAAAGCTTTATTAGCTACAACATCCGGCGGAATGGAATATTCGGCGCCAAGTGAATCTCCAAAATTGCCGATTAATTAGGAGTATCGTTTTTTTTTTAAATCTCTTCTGCTCCAGGTAGCATCTCCCTGTTGGACTTAAAAAATCATTCGGAAAATGTTCTATTTAATATACAACTACTTTCTTCGTAATGGTTATACTCCGCCATCCTTCAATATTTTGTAAAATATCATTCCTAACGTGAAAAATAATTGCTGCCTCGGCGAAATTTATGAATTCTCGATGACCACAAAATTTAGTTTGGGCTGGAACTTAATTTGGCTTTCATCCTAGTTTTGTGCCACTGATTAAGCCTCTTCTCCACTGATATTTGCACAAACCATTTTCTAAATAAAGCTATTATTTCAGACACCTTTATCGATTATTCAAGTGCCTTCGATAAGATAAGGTCTATCTTCCCACTATTACAAATACCATACTTTCACTCATTCGCGCATCTCTCCAATTATTAATCTTCTACGAAGTTGTACAATCCGAATTACCTCATTTATAAGTGAAGCGAATGGCTCTTTTTAACGTTCACTTCACTGTCCCAGCTTTTCTCCTATCATCATTAAAGTTTTTGTTTTTTGTTGACGATATAATTGTTTAATTCTTCCACTCTATCCACATAGCTAATACAATTATCATCCCTATCCTAAAACATTCCCGGACAATATCATGATTGCCTAGAATATTTTCTCATCATCTCTGTGCGACAACAAATCTGCAATTAATGTTTTACTAAATAATTCTTCCGTCCCTCTCGTAGATTCTTTTAGTTAGCTCGTTTTTTATTTTAACGGCTGTTTTTTCTTCGTAAAACATGTTTTTTTTAAAAAAAACTTTATGCTCTAAAAGACTTTTGAAGGCTTTTCCGTTCGGACGATTCTCATCGTTCGGTACAGTTTTATTAACTGCTTTAAACTAGGCTCTAACGTTTCTATTAAAGGTCCTTAACTGAAATTAACAGATTCTACGCAATTGTTATTTTCGTCTTTATCCGGGTACTTTTCTACGATCTTATCCGATCTTAACTTCTCTATGATTTTGTTGCTCTCTTCCTGGTTGCTAATTGTCTGGTTTTTCGCCTCCCGATCTCTCCTCAAAACGCCCTTTCTTATAATCTTATAAAAGATTCAATTTTTTCAAATACAGCAAATCTTAAAAAATTTGCTCCATTCATATTCGCGTAAACTCTCATTTTTTCTTCTTAAATATTCCCGACTTTTTCAGTTCGTTAATTTGCTTACCTTTCTTATTCATCACTACGGACATCTCCCCCTCGGTCATCCTACAATTTAATCATTACTACACGTTTCCCTCATCATCTGCCCATCACCGTCTACGGTTCAAACGACTAGTAGAGTAGGCGACTTATTTACTTCACAGAGTCATATCCAATCGAACTTCTTGCCTTCTGTGTTTTACTTTTTGCCATTCTTCATACGAGAAACCTTTCCTTTCAAAGTTTCAAATCGCTTTCAAAATTTGAATTATTTCTGACCCCTTGAGCATTCTTCAGCTTATATAATCTTCTTTTCTTACATACATATATATATATATATATATTATATGCATTATCCTTTTCATCTAGTGTGATACAGCTGTTCGAGAAAAGCTGAGGCTCTAGTAATCTGATGTAGTCATCCTCTTGGAAAAGTTATGTCCGTCAATCTTCTTTTCTCGTACGAAATATTTCATCAAATTACCTGGTCTAATTCATATGCTCTTGTTTTTCTAATTTTTTTCGCTTATACCTCGTTGTTAGAATGTTCTTCTTCTTAATCGATGATTTAATTTTTTTCCCTTTTTTTCGTCGAGCCGCTATTACTTCCATTTCTCGCTTACGTTTTCATCAAACCTTTCTCCTTTCACCTATACCCTTGCTTTTTTCTTCACTTCTTTTATATTTTTCACATCTTAACGATTATGTCCTGTTCGAATGTCCATCTCTTATTTTCGAACGCTCCCGTGCCATGCGATTTATTACAATTTCATTATTGCTCATATATGTAGTGCTTCCTTCGTTCTAGAATTCCTATTTAGTTATTTCAAAAATATCGGGATATACCTGCGAAAAAATAACCGAAATGCTTTTACGATCTCGCCTTTTCAGGTTAATGAAAAATGTATAAGAGTTCATACTGCCTCATTAAAACAAATTTTTCGTACGGTGCAGAGCACCAAGGTTTTTGCGCCGCGCCTATCCGATAACCGAAGATGGTTTTCTTTTATTCGCTGGGCGCTGCCCGTATCACGTCCACGTCGTGCGCCTGGAAACGCTATTAGCCGCCAAGAATACGGGAACCCGTCAGCGAACTTGTTAAACTCATAACCTCTCGCTACATTGGATATCAAAGGAAAAACAGCAACCTAGAATGAAACAAAGTGCTGTTAAAGATACCCGAAGACATACGAATAATAATAATAATAATAATTTTATTCGCTTTCAACCCGCGCCTGATGTTTCCCAGCAATAATATACTTTATCGAGAACTGAGAATCTTTTTTCTTTTTATTTTTGAGAAATATTAAACAGCAGGTGAAAGACCGCGGATTGTGTTGGTGGACTGACTGCGAGCGTTATTATCGTTTTGATCCAGAGAATATTTTCGCTTTTCCAATCGGTGGATCTCCAGGATCAATCTTTGTCCATCGAGTAGTATTTAGCTATCGCAACGTAAAACACTCGCGTACGTTACAGTTAAACATCTATTTAATTTCGGTGTGAAATTTTAAGTTAATAATGTCACCTCAAAAGGCAATCGTAAAAAAATGTTTCTCATAAAAACAGTTTGTACTAAGTTTTTTCTTATGTGCGCAAGTATATTCGTATTAGTGAAACACTAACGTAATTTTATATGTTGGAAGTATTATATATATATATAAAAAAAAAAAAAAATCTCGTTGATTTTAGATAAAATTAATATTTTACTTTTTTTTTTTAGAAAATTTAAGTAGTACCGAATAATTATAAATCGACAAGCGAACACTGAAAAATAAACATATGTGATGCGAAATATGTCCTTTTGTGTCCTCGAGAAGTTGAGAAGCGTCGAGTTTCGAGTATCAGCTTTTAACTACGTTCTTGCCGATTTTCGGCGGCATTTTTGCCTTTCCAAAAATTTGCGCCTAACCTTCGAGCATAGCAACCGAAAAATACGGAAACCGTTTAGTAAAATTGTGACGTAATAATTAATTGCGTTGTCTTACAATCAGCGCTGGAATTATCAGAGCGTCTCCTAGACGAAGGGAATTCGATTTTTACGAAAGAAAAACTCATCCAACACATCCCGGTGGAGGAGTGTAATATTAACACTGTAAATAACAAACTTAATTACCGACAGATAGAAAAGAAGAGGGAGTTTCGGCAGACATATGTGAGTGCGCGTGTTTATGTTTAAGCGTACGTTTGTTCTGTGTGTATGTGTGTGTGTGTGTGTGTGTGGAAATAACGTTGCGCCGAATGGGTACACTTCATAAGGCTAATGAAGAAGTTTGATAAATGTTCGTCGAGTCTAGTTCTCGTCTAATGAGAATGTTTAAACGTATCCGTTCTGTCGTCTCAGCCATGGGTAGCAGCGCTAATAAATGTCGTCAATTCGGAAGCGTGCAAAGTTCTTACGGCTGCCCGGCGTTGATGATGTTTAAATATTTGTACAAGAAATAGGAAATGGAGAAGGAAGAGGCGCTTTTGCAAAATATTTGAGAAAGTCAGCTCTGGCAAGCGAGCAGTAATATTTGCTCAACAACAGACGGATTAGGAACTCTTGAGCTGCATGCAGACAAGTACGAGAGACGCTGCAGAGTACGACGCGACTAATTTACCATCTAGAGCCGAATTGGGCCGGGCATTCGGATCGGCAAAGGTTAGAGCACTCAGCAAACTATACCGGTGCCGAAATGACAGATATTAACGAGTTTTTGTCGTAACGTCATTCGATGATCTCTCTTTACATGTTCCGAGCAACGTACACATGCCGACATGCTGCCACACATTCTCGATACACTTGTTGGAAGCTTCGGCTTCCAATCTATTCGAAAATGAAACTTTCATCCGGTTAAACTTTTCTAACATTCTCGTCAATACGTTTAATTTGCTAGTTTAACTTTCAAACGACACATCTAATTAGAAGGTTTGCCGAATAGTGCCGAGTGTTCAGCATCCCGTACCGTGGCACAGGAATAAGATTAAACTTCCTAGACTTCGCCGTTACATCATCATCTCGAAGCGGCATATCTCGTTGAAAAGCTCTTATTGTTGTGGTGTATCGTCGTTAGCAATGGTGCAGCCTCTAATTAATCATGCTTCGGTAAGAGGATTATTTTTAGCAGTTCGAAGAATTCTCCTTATTCAATTTTGTTGCTGCTTACCGATGTATCTATCTGTCTATTATACAATGTACATCATATGGTACATATATGCATGTACATATATGTATATTTTTAAAAAATGCTAGTATATTTGATTTTTAGAGGTAGTATTTGATGTTTACACGATCAGATGATAAAATTTAGATAACATTCATGCCAATAATCAGTCTACCTTTTTTTTAGGGTAATAATAATTTGATCAAAACTAGACTTAAGTAATGCGAGATCTCGTGATCATTTAAGCATTGAGCGTAATAAATTAGCGGACTGTTTTAGCCCGTTCTTCGGTTTTCAGTGGTAAATTTTTGGGCACATATTTTCAACTAATATTCCTTAAATGATTCATTCTAGACTATGGCTCCTATGGTTCTCCATTTTCTAATCCGACCTTTTTTCACCGTGGTTTTCTAGATACTTCACCTATCTTAAATGCTCCACAATCTCGACGATTTGCGTCCTTCGCTTTAATTTTATTCGAAGTATGTGCTTTGGTATAAAATGTGTTATTTTATAATTACAACATAGCCGAGTTATATGAAAAGTTAGGGGCATCGATGCGAGGAAAGTGATCATCAGGAAATTTAAGTAGTTCGATAGTAAATTTAATACACTGTGTATACAAAAGAGAACACAACACGTGTAAATTAGTAGGATTTATTTTTATTTTTTTTTTTCCGATATTTCGAAAAGTTAGAAAAAGTTATTAATTTTTTCATTTTTCGTTACTGTAAATAATCTACGGCGATCTGATGGAATTATTTCATATTTCAATTTCGGAACAGCAGAAATATGGTAAAATGAAACTCGCCAACTAAACTTATTGTCAAAAATATACTTTTTACCCGACTTATGCTGTTCCAATTTGAATAATAAGATTGCGGTAAAACATCCGGTTTTGTTTTTTGTTTCAAATCTACATTCACCTCTTTTGTTTGTGTTTTTTGTTTCAAATCTACATTCACCTCTTTTGTTTGTGTTTTTTGTTTCAAATCTACATTCACCTCTTTTGTTTGTGTTTTTTGTTTCAAATCTACATTCACCTCTTTTGTTTGTGTTTTTTTTTTTTTTAAATATTCATATTATCAAAACGAAATAATACACGTATTAGAGGCTAACATCTTGTAATGAAATCTTTAACGTTTAGTTTCTAATGCCTATAAAAGTATTGAATAGATGTGAATGGGTTACGAAAGAATGGCTGAGTCTTAATCTAGTTAAAATAATTTCTTCTTTTCGTGATTTCCTATCGGATACAGTCCATTCTACTTCAACTTTTCCTTTTATATTCCTGAGATGGTTTTGCTTCTTCCCTCCGTTTGTGAATAAATCTTTCGCTTTTTTTACTTTTCATTGCAGAAGGAATATTTTCCGCTTAAAAACCGTATTAAGTGCTTTTTCTTTTCTTTTATATAACTCTAGAATCACGTATAAAATCATTAATTAATCTTATTTTTCCACTCGCCTTCCTGCAGAATGTATATCATCGTAAGCGCATTTTACTTAGTCCGTGGCAAATGCAGAGATTTCCAAAAAAAAAAAAAAAAAAAGAAAAAGAAAAAGAAGAGAAGTGTGTCTACCCGGTAGGAACGAAGTTCCTTTCACTTTTTGGTAGATATACAAGTCATTCATAAAGTATACGATAAAAAATGACACACAATATATAAATCCTGTATGTGAATTAAAACAAAAACAACAAAAACAAAAACAACAAAAACAAAAAATACAAATCCCGTATGAATTAATTAAAACAAAAACAATAAATAAATCATCAGACTCGTTGACAATTTTCAAATTCAATAAAATGTACACACGTGTTTAGAATTGAGCTTATACAGCCGACCGCGTACGATGCTTGCTGTTCGAATCTCGATACTCGCACGAACGTACACACACACACACACACATAATAGAAAGAGAACGAGCTTTTCCGCCAGTTTACTCCTACCGACAAGCTGCATGAAAGAAGTTCCTTCCAAAAATAAAATTTCGGCGTATTCTATTTCTTAGTAAATTCGGGCCGCGAAAAGAAAATTACTTGAACGATTGTGAAATTCCTATTGAGCTCTGTTCCAGGAATATGTTTTCGTAAACTGAAGGCGCCGACGACAAACATTGAAATCCTCGCCGAGCGCGGACCTCTCGTTAATTCGATCCAATTCGGAACTGAAGTTACCCGTTCGATAAAGTGAAAACAAACTCAAAGCGGAAACGAGATCTATCATTATTTAAAGCTGAATTCCGCGATACCTTATCGACTCGCTTTAAAACCTTCATAATTTGCAAAGAGAGTCGTGGTAACACCAATTTTAGTTTGAGGCCTTTTTTTTCTTTCCAGTTATATATATATATATATATATATATATATATATATATACATAACATATATTTTTAACAATTTAAAGGCTTTTTTCCTTTTCCGGTAGTAGTAAAACTTTTTTCTTTTTTTTTTCCTTCTTTCGCGGGGGAAAAGGGACGCTGAATTTTTATTAAAATACATAGACAAAGCGCGCTGAACGGGGGGGGGCGCTCTTAATGTGTATATCTGCGGCATCGAGAAACGGCCATTTCGTTCGGGACGATGGTGACAAAGGTCGCACCACAGGAAAATTCAGAAAGTCGATGATCGCTTCAGGTGAAAAAGAAGACGAACATCGTCGTCACGTACGTAAAAAGAAAAAGGCAAAGGTTGGGCGGCGGGCGATTATTAATATTCAGTCAGACACCTGACCGTTGCGGTCGAACTATGCCGGATAGTAGAGATCGTCCGAAAACGTGTGGGTAACTTCGAACATTCTCCCTCGGGGGAGGGTAGTTACTGCTGCTGCTGCTGCTGTCGGTGATATTACTATTTTCGTTCTAAGTAGAGCGGACCAGAGCAAATAAAACGCGAAACACATTTAATTCCGAATGTTCCTTAATCGGTAAGGACGCGCTGCTGATGTATAAAATCTTGTCGGTACGCGTCCGCGATAAATTATACGGTAGACGGCGACGTGTAGAACCTAAGGGCCCAGCGAGCGGTGTTTCATAACATTTTATTTTCGGTCCTTCGATTACCGAGTAGCGCGGCTCCAATTAATTTCCATCTGTACGCCCATTACTTTTTCGAAACGGCGTAGCCCATTGCAGCTATATATTTATTTAGAACGGCCGGCGGAAATACATTTCTGCCTATTACTTATCCGTTCAGACATAGACGCGCACGCTTTACATGTGCGTCCATACACACACACACACACACACACACACACACACACAGCGACACAGAGTTGGAATTCTCTGTCGGAACTGGTCTGAAATCGAATCGGAGATTCGCATTGGAACGAAGAAACACCGAGATAAATGAGAACGTGAAGTCCGGCGGCATTGTAACGAAAGGTGCCCCCGTACGGAGAGTCGCGCGGAGTCGGGCGCCTATTAAAGTATCATTTGTTCGCTTGGACACAGTGCGTCTGCCGATGTTAACAATAGGCGTGGGCAGCTGATAAGCCGACGGCTGAAAAACAAAAGAACCGGAGCCGAAGATAAGCGGGAAAAAAAGACAAATTATGATGATGCCAGAGAGAGTTCTGCGTCGAACCGTTTATCTGTTCTTCGACAGTACCGGGCTTCGAGGTACAAGTCGCAGCGCGGTGATACAAGCCACCACTCGGCACTCGGCCGCGCTCTATAATTAGCCTCGAATTTAGACCTATGACCATTATTTCCCATAGCGATATTAGCAACGCGAGAGATCGGCAGGGAAGTGTACTACTCTACCTGTATGAATGTTTTGTTTTTCGTTCTGGCTCGTATTCTATATTCTGAAAAATACTTCTTCTTCTTCTTCTTCTTCTTCTTCTTCTTCTTCCTCTTCTGCAGAGGAGCGATGTGAGAGAAACAGTTTCCCCAGGTACTATGTAGCGATGCAACCAGTTATTAAAAGCATCGTTCGCGTCTACGGGCAAATCTACGGGTTTTTTGTTTTTCGTTTTCGTTTCGTTTGGTTTTTTTTTTTTTGTTAACGGTAACGTATGATATAAAGTAGAATTCTGTGAAATATTCCTCGCGCGCCACATCGTTGATATTCATCGGCCGGCTAATGTATGCGCAGGTGAACGGGATAAATAATTAACGAATGCGCGCGCCGTAGAGAAACCTAGACCTAGTGTAGCTGCCGCCGGCCAATTAAAATCGTTATTTCGAAAAATACTCTTTGCGAACTTAAACTCATTGTTACTTATTCCGTTGGTTGCTTTTATTTTCGTTTTAATTTTTCCTTCTTCTTTCGAAAGAGAGTTCCATTGAAATGAAACGATAATGGTTTTCGCTATACTAGCCTATTTAAAACGATTCCGGTGACTCGCGTACAAAAGCAGCCCCCGTTTTCACGTAAGGGTGGTTGAGCGCATTGACGTATGTTCGTTCTCCTGTTTGCTGCCCCGGGCTTACATTGTTTCGTTAGTACGTCTCTGCCTGTGTGCAATAAACAAGCACACTCGAATCAGCGGTAATTAGTGACTTCGCGAACTGCATCGCGCTAACAACACGTTCGCCCCGTTTTTAATGATGTATAAATGAAAATTCGCCAGCAACAACAAAAAAACGACGAAATTCTTTATTTATTCTTCGGAAGAGTTGCCACCGAGGGAAATACATAAGTCGTCAATCTCTCCCTCTATATTTGCCTATTAGGATTGCCAACTTATCGCAATGTTCTTTAATGCATCTTCAGCATCTCAGTTATTTCCTCGCGCGTAATTCTACCTTCACTCGGATGCACTTCTTACGCCCGTTCTATATCGCAATAAATAAGACCGGGAGCTGTTTGGATTCCGGTAACTTTCTCCGGTAGCCGTCTTTTTCTTTTTTTCTTTTATTTCTTGCTTTTTTTTTTAAACTTGAATTAATCGTTTCGATTGTGTTCTCATTCGGTTGTAATCGAAAAGATATAATTTAGATTTAATGGCTAAATAAATATTTCACGA
Source organism: Icerya purchasi (assembly GCA_039619475.1). Classification (NCBI taxonomy): domain Eukaryota; kingdom Metazoa; phylum Arthropoda; class Insecta; order Hemiptera; family Monophlebidae; genus Icerya; species Icerya purchasi. The sequence continues at coordinate 385,794,524 of CM077116.1, read as the reverse complement.
CCCGAATTATCTGTTTTTTTTTTTTCACATCCATTGCCTACGTCGCCGTGAAATTCGTGTCCAGATTTAAGTTGCTAATGAGTGACTAGTATATAGTGTAAATTAGTACTATTGTAATATGTAAATTAACAAATTAAGATATTGTAATAGAAAGTATTATTTCAGTTGATGGTATTTTGTAGGAATAAACGATAAAATGAATGCGAGTGTGGTGGAAGTAGACGTTAGAATATAGTGTAAGTTACAATAATATATATATATATATATATATATGTGTAAGTTAACATTTAAATTGTTGTAATAGAAAGTATTATTTCAGTTACGAATAAACGATATAATTATGTCGGGAACCCACAGATGAGTGCCTTGTGGGACCTGCATAATTATTAGAAAAAAAAAAAAAACGGAAACGTAACAGAATAACATTTATACTTATAACACGTGATTTTAAAGTAACGACGGAACGTTAAGAAAACTTTTAACCCTTCCGCTGTTGCCTAGATGCGATTATGTCCGTGCCGTACGTTTTTTTTTTCTTTCTTTGTATAAGTAAAATCTAATCTCCGTCGATTGAAAGAAGTTAAAAGCCCGAAAGTTTTGCGTTAAGAACGTTGATCACGCTAACAATAAAATAACTCGTAAATAAGAATTGAGAAATATCTGGTCGCCAGAGGATATGTGAAAGATTAAGAGATTTCAGAATATACTTGAAAGTTTTGAAAGAGCTGTGTAGCTATATTAAGCTTATTAAAGCATATAGTCCGTTATATAAATATATTTTTAATCAAAAATAAAGTTAAAATTAATCACAATTTCAGAAACGCAATCTACAGATACCCCCCCCCCCCTTGTTACATTTTTTGAAAATAAATTAATGATGTTAAATGAATACGAACAAATATCAAAATATTCGGAACAGCTATAATGACGGGGCTAGTCTTGTTACATTTTTTGAAAATAAAGCGTTTGAAAAAGTTTAATGATGTTAAATGAATACGAATAAATATCAAAATATTCGGAACAGCTATAATGACGGGGCTAGTCTTGTTACATTTTTTGAAAATAAAGCGTTTGAAAAAGTTTAATGATGTTAAATGAATACGAATAAATATCAAAATATGCGGAACAGCTATAATGACGGGGCTAGTGAAAAGCAATACTTTCCAAATATCGTAGACGGAAAAAATAATAAAGACTTTGTGCCAAATTTTTTTAACCCACAATTCATATCCGGACACGGTATACGTAGAGCATATTTATATAAGCATAACGTAACAATATTGGCATATATTAAACGGATGTAACACCGTGGTAATATGATATTCTATAATTTATACGCTATAGAATTAGTTACAAATCCATTTAAAGCGTTTAATGAATTTTTCGTGGATTCTATATCGCAAGAAAAATTCATTTATATAATAATGTGAAATAATTACGGTTAAAATTAGTATTTATAAAAATATTAATTTAATATGATTGTAAAATGGTATTACAGGACAGTTAATTTAGCGACGGTGTCTGTAATGAACATTATAATAATTATAATATAGCAAAAAATTCTGATGTTGTAGTAAACATTATATGGTAAAAATTGTGAATTAAATTAAACGACCCTACCCGAAGTTTTTTTGGGAGGAAGATGGACCTTCGCTATTGTGAAACTTACATAATAAAAAATTAAAATATGACGCCGGTGATATTTATATATTCGTGCTCTCCCCCCCGCAGGCATGGCTCTTGAAGTTTTTTTTGTTTTTTTTTTGGCCTAGCTGTGAATGCCATTTGGCCAGTTTCGAAGAGTTATTAAACGTTTTCTTAATCGTAGACTACGCTCCGTTGCTACTTTAATCACGTTATATAGGTAAATGTTATTTTCTTAAAATAGGCATTTCATTCTTAATGGTTGTACATTAAAAAATGTAAATAATTACGTTCGTGAAATATTTATTTAGCCGTTGAAATCTAAATTATTCGTTTTCGATTAGAAGCGAACGAGAATATAATCGAAACGATTAATTAATTTCAAGTTAAACGGTATTGCTTAAAAAATACACGGAAAAAAAGATTACAATTAAAACCAATTTTCTATTATGAAAACGGTTTCGTACGAATACGATAGGTTGGGTTATTTTTAGGATTCCGTATTTTTTTACTACAGTGGGGAAATATATGTGTAAGTACGGGGGCAATGAAGGCAACTCCTGGCCCGAATTTGAAAAAGAAAAAAAAATCATTAATTACAATGCGGAAATTAAAAGTAAATATTTCTATTTTTTTTTTTTTTTTGTAATTTTTGAATAAAAGGAAACAAAAAACGTCCTTGTTAATTTTTGCCGGCCACAAATTTATTCGAAATTTTTCGCGTGCACTTATTTTATTGTGTAATTTGTAACGACAAATTTTTGGCTAAACATTCTTTTAAAAAATTTATTTATTTATTTATTTATTTATTTATTTATTTATTTATTAGCCGCAATATTGTAAACGAAACGGGTAGTATTTATAAACATTTGTATTAATACATTAAAAATGAAAAACTAAAATTAAAAGCCGATATCTTGAGCACAACCTTTCCCATTCCCTTCGGACAATTCTCTCGTATTGTTTATTATGTAAAAATGTTGTTAAACCATCTTCTCATCGTAGAAACCGTCTACCTCGATTCCTTTTATTTCCTATATACTAGTTGTTTATTCTGTATGTCCATCTATCGTCCGTTAGTCTCGCCACATGTCCCTTCCCAGTTTTTCCTTTTGCATTCATCGACAAAATTTATTTGCATTTTTAAGCTTGCCTTTAATAATCGTATTCCTAAATCTTTACGTCTGACGTTTAGGATAATTCTAGATTGATAAAAAAAAGAATTTTCTAGTTTTAATTTGTTAATTATTAAAAAAAAAAAAAAAAACAGAAAAACGAAAATACGGCGGAAAAATTGAAAATACAAAAATCGTCATATTAACTAAATCGGAGCGTCGGGCGGACAAAAAAAGGAGAGAAGAATCGCCGAGAGGTAGTTTAAAAATCTTTATCAATGAAAAATATAAAATTGCCTAGGTAATTTTTGCAATATTAGTAATTAAAATATACACGGTGAGTTTAACAATCGTGCATTTACGAGTGTGAAAGGTAGCGTATGAGAAAAAAAAAGGTAGACGACGTCCGTGAATACCGGACGTATTCACCGATGTACGATTTAGTTTAATAGCGGTAAAAATATATAATTGTATTGCAGTAGGGTCACGTCATGCGCTGCACGCTGATTTGCGGTACGTTACAAATTTTCTTTAACGTATGAAAGCCGATTTTCCATTCAGCCAGCAAATATTACATATTTTCGTAAAAGAAAAAAAAAAAAAAACAAAACAAATTTAACCTACGATATTTTTATAAATAAAACCGGAAAAGAAACAAAAACATTTCTTTACAAAAATCAATCAAAAGTCATATCCACGATGTCTATACATTCAAAAATAATAATAATTTCAATAAATTCTATGAAAAAGCCAACGAATTAATAATAGATAAGGCGCGGTTATTCGTAATTTTCACCAAAAAAAAAAACCTATCACTTCCACTGCTTTTTTTTTTTCTAATCCAAATAAATATTCCTCAGAAACATATAAATGCTTCTCCGCTTATTTTTTTTCCTGAAATAATTTAAACATCCGCCTTTTTTGTGTAAAAAGAATTATACGATAATTAAAACTATTTTCATTTTCTAGACGTAGAAATGGTTTTTTAGATTTCTTTTAGGCACATCGAGCCGTTTGTATAACCCTTTTGGTATAGATTGGTAACAGAGATTTATCGAAGAAACAGGTGAAAGCAATTAGAAGACAAACGACAATTTTTAAAACAGCGGATCGTGCGAATAAATAAAAAAAAAAATGATCAACTACTTTTTACAGACAAAAATATGCAAATATCACATGCACACATATGCTGTGTGCGAAATAGTCTGGCAGAAATGAGAAACAGTTTGTAGACTTTCGGAATTCTATAAAAATTTCCTTATATTTTGCGGGTAACTGGAGAATTTTAAAAGAAAAAAAAAAAAAAAAATTCGAAAAAAGCGAGATTACCATTACAGCAATTTATAATCTCTAAATGAAGCAACTTAATACTTTCCGAAACTCTTGTTAACATGGCGACGATATTCGGACTATGAAATAGTGTGCGACCGAAACAAAATTTTCAACTGAAACCGAAATCGAAACCAAAACTTTTTTTTTGATAATAGTTGTAACAACTACAGAGTTTAAACTTCATGTTTTTTTTGTTTTTTTTTGTTTTTTTTTTAAATAAAATTCAAATACGCTTATTTTGTAATAATTATTTTTATTAAAAAAAAAAAAAAATAAATATTCACCCAATTAATAATCAACAATTCAAAAACAACGGTCATTTCTATTTATTTGCTCCAGTTATTGTTATGAAAGTAGATTAGTTTTTATGAAATAATAACATAAACATAAGAAGGTAAATATTCTAAGAAGGCCATTCCTTTTTTTTTTGTTGAAATTTAAACGAACGGTAAAGTACGAAAGATACACCAAATTGATCGGCGCGGGGTAAAACACCGTTTTTGTCTACGTATATCCCTAAGGAGAAACTATTTTGTTTAAATATATCTGTCCTCATTAAGGTGGTCATTGTCTGATGAATTCAAAAATATGAAAAATGGTGTTTCATCTTTAAAAAGCACACAATGGAGTAAAATAAAGCATTACGATCACAGTTTCGGTTTTAAAGGCGAAGATTGGGGCTAACAATTAGAATCGAAACTGAAACTTGAACGGAAACTCATGTTTTGGGGCCGAAACTGACCAAAACCGAAACTTCGGTCGGACACTCTATACGATGATATGATCTTTTTTTTTTTTTTTTTTTTTAATTGGGCTCGTCAGCCGAGGACCTTCACCCAGAAACAATTAAGGGAAAACGAAAGTTATACAGTGAGGCGATCAGCTATCGCTAATAAGAAGGAAACAATGGAGGGGATAATAAGTGTAGAAGGAAAAGACAGGATATAACGAGCACAAAAAGGAGCAGGAAGCCCCAGCCCAAGCAAGTGGGAATATAGAGCCGAGCGCTCCACCGAAAGAGCAGAGCACTCAAAGAACACGTGATCGGTGTCACAAACAACCGCATCGTTTGAATGGAGAGGACAACATGGGGAAGAGGTCAACGAGAGGCGAAAGCGTGAGGAAGGTAGCAAGGAATGGTTTAAGCGCAAACGCACAATGGAGACAACAACAGAGCGAGGAAGTGAAGGAAACAGAAGGAACCAAGGATTTGAAGGAAGATTAGGCTGAACTGACAGATAACAGGAGCGACAATTAGAAAAGGTGGAAGGGTACATATTCGACCAAAATCTGAAATGAAAATGTTTACACAAAGGCAAGAGATTAGAGGATGGGATTTTTTTGAAGAAGAATGTAGAAGAAGAAGCAGCAACCCGAGCCAAACAATCAGCCATCTCATTACCTGAGATGCCAGAATGACCAGGAACCCACAGCAAGTCAACATGGATTCCATGGAGAGAAGAGAGAGTCCAAATGAGAGAACGTATGCGGAGAATAGAAAAATCACAGGAATGATTAGGAAGAGGAGAAGAGATGGCTTGAAGAGCACTCATGGAGTTGGATATGATCAGAAACTGGGAAGAAAGACGATTGGAGGAGATAAAAATAATGGAACGTAAAATAGCCATTAGCTCGGCTGTAAATATGGAACAGAAAGAAGGAAGACAGAAGGATTCAGAGAAGTTATAGTCTGGAAGAATAAAAGAAGCACCAACCCCATCAGGCCCCTTAGAACCATCAGTGAAAATGGTAACATGAGAAGGGAAGAGAGAATTGACAATACTGTGGAATTCCTGTTTAATTACAGCTGGAGGGAGAGATTTTGTAAGTGTAGGCGAAATAAATACTCTGGGAGGATGGCAGAGATCGCTGAAGTTAAAGGAGAAATAAGGCAGACTATTAAAGGAAATTGTATACTGCCAAAATGAACCTAGACGGAGAGAAATAAGGGACAGGATAGGAATTTTCCTAGGCACAAAGCGCCAATTCCGAGAAATTGAAAGGTAGGAAAAAAGTGAGAGAAGAAGATGAGAGAGAAAGCCGTTTAGCAAGGAAACGATAGCCCAAATAAGATCTGCGAATAGACAGGGGAGGAACATTCGATTCAGCAAGCAGTGCTGGAATAGGAGAGGATTTAAGAGCACCGAGACAGAGTCTAAGACAAGAATTTTGGATCACATCAAGTTTAGAGAGACGGGATTTGGAAGCGCAGGCATAAATGAACGAACAGTAATCAAGCTTGGAGCGGACGATGGATTTATATAGAAGAATAAGAATGAAAGGGTCACCACCCCATTTAGTCGGAGACAGGGCCTTCAGCAGGTTCAACCGTTTAGTAGAGGAGGAGGAAAGATATTTAATATGTTCGGAAAAAGTCAGACGACTATCGAGAAAGATACCGAGATAACGAAAGCAATTAACACGAGCAACAGCTGTGCTATTTAAGGATAAATTAACAGAAGCAGGGTTATAAGGGCGAAGGGTAAATACAACGCAGGAGGACTTAGAAGGAGAAATCGAAAGGTTAATTGAGGCAAGAGCACTTTCAAGGAAATTGAGGGACGATTTGAGAGCATCATTAGCTGCGTCAATATCGTGGGAAGAGGAAAAAAGCAAAATATCATCGGCAAAGAATAAAGAGTGGGAATTTAAAGGAAGGGAAGCGATACTAGCAGTATAAATGTTAAAAAGAGTAGGACTGAGGGAGGAACCTTGAGGAAGACCGCAGAAAACCTTTCTAGAAGTGTCAAATAATGGCGGAGAGAGGTGGATAGAACGATTGGACATGAGCTTAATAACAAGGGAAGTGAAATTCACTGGAATGTTAATTGCTGTCATTTTATCTCTTAAAGTTGGGAGATGAACATTGTCGGAAGCACAGGAAACATCGATGAAGGAAGCCAGAGTATAATGTTTTTGGATAAAGGACTTATATAAATGAGACACAAAAAGACTGACACAATCAGGAGGGCCGATACCAGGCCGAAAGCCGAACATATTGTTAGGAAGCAACGCTTGTTTAGCATACCCTCAAACAATTTTCTGATGCAGGATGCCAAGGAGATGGGGCGTAAGGAAGAACCTTTCTTAGGAATAGGGACAATAATGAAAGAATTCCAAGAGGGGGGGATCGAACCCCTGGAAAGGAAAGATGTGAAAAGACTGAGAAGAAAGTTAAGGGATAGTTCAGACAGATTTTTAAGAGCAAGATAAGGTATACCATCAAGGCCTGGAGTAGGGCTGGAAGATTTAGATAGAACAGCTAATAATCCATTAAGATTGAAAGCCGAAGTGAGGAAGTCGGAAGGAGGGGACGAGATTTGCGGAGAGGTGTTGGAATACAGTTCGTCAAAGGAAGGAACGTAGGCAGGAGCGACAGAATCAATGAAGGATATTAGGCTATCCTCAGATACATTCGAAAGAGAAGGACGTTCAGAGGATGGAGATTTAAAAGCTCTAGCTAACCTCCAAATATGTGAGAGAGAGGTATTTCTAGAAAAGGAAGAACAGAATTTTTTCCAAGAGGCCTTTTTCACGGCTTTAAGAATAAACCTAGCCCTGGCGTTGGCTTGTTTATGAGCCAGAAAGTTTTGGGTTGTAGGATTAGAGCGATAGGATCTGAAAGTTCTTTAACCGTATGTAAAAGTTATATAACAGCGACCTGCGAGAAGGTCAGTGTGTAAATAATCGATGCGACTTTTTGAGAACCGGAATATTTTTTCAATCTTCCCGGCCCGCCTAAAATCACGTTTATTTTTAGCCTGAGGTGTTCGTCGTATTACACTCGGTTATTATTTATTCGTAAGAAACGCGTTTCAAGATAATATCGTGTCGTCGTACGGTTCGTAAAATGTGATTTGTTAAAAGAGCGATACACGCGCGTCGATGAACTCATTTTAGTGTTCATTACTTTCATTCTAGCCGGGGCGATTCGGTAACGAACTGTTTCAGTTTCATCAGTTGAATTTGTTTTTCTTCCGTTTTGTTTTTTTTTTGTTTTTTTTTTTACACTAAAATTCCGGTAGATACATCCGGATAAAATTCCTACTTCACGAAATTAATAGAGTTCAAAGGAAATATGTTTTTTTCAAATGCCCCCCCCCCCCCTCCTCCCCGCCAAAAATACTCACGAGACGTTTGCAATGATACCCACTTTGTTCAAAAAAACATTTGAAATTTTCAATTTTGTGCTCGATTATTTCCGCTCTATCGTGATAAAAAAAAAGTTTTCGCTTATTGTTGCTCAATCGGAAGAAGTGTATTTTCGTAGACTTTTACTTTTATTTGACTTTGTTGTTCTGAAGAAGTACAGTGCGCATCTTTCGATTTCGTCGGGATACCTGACATGTAGACGTATATTTCGAGGTTTTACATTAATCAGACAGCAAAAAGGTAATTTTAAAACTATTACAAATCGTAAAAGTAATTCTTCTTTTACGACACATAGGAACTACTATACTCGCCGTTACAGATTCGAATTCTCAACTTGCAGTTGGTTGTTGAGCAGTAGTGTGTGTGGTGTTTTACATTCGGCTAGCACACGAATATGGGGCATTATTGAAAATGTACAAAAAAACATTTCGGTTCATGACCGAAATTGTATAGCTCAAAAAAGACGAAAAAGAAAAATGGGCGGGAAAAAGGAGAAAAACGGTTTTTCTATCGCCTAAAAACCCGGTAATTAAGGATAAAGGATAAAAAAATTACTTTTTTTGTAGAGAAATACCTCTTTAGGTTTCTTTTTTTTTGCCCCGGCTCCATCAGTAAGTCCCGAATTGACCTAACAACTAAACCGCCTGTTGTGATGTAATTATTCATCGGAGGAAAGAGTAGTAGTACGAATTAAATAATTATTAAATCGGCCGCGATCGGATGAAGTTGGATTCGATAACCGGTTATTCGAAATTATTTCCGATATTTCATATAGATATTCCTTAGATATTATCTGCTTTTTGGCTGTTATTAATAGCGCGCTATACGGCAACAGTTATTTCATTAAATAGCGGACTAGACGGGAAAAAGCTGGGCATACGAACCGGTAATATAGAATTTTATTAGTGGAATTGTCGTCGGTAAGGTGCCATAGTAGTGCGGCTCGAACGCTTTTAACAAGAAAACGTGTAACGTTTTTTTGTTGTTTTTTTTTTTTGGCCCTTCAAATGAGCGCGAACAAAGGGGTAACACAAACGAATGGAACAATTCAGAAAGAGCGGATAGAAGAAATACTGGTGAGAAGGACGAGAACGTGATTGAAGTTCGATAACACCTGATGATGGATCACAACTGCACCCGACACATACACACAATATCCAAGGCTGGCTCGGACACCAGCATATCGAACCGACTGCGGACGTGATGAAATGCTCCGTTTCATCTGTCAGATCAAAACACCGACCTCACACAACTGCCTGCCTACCGATTGCGCAGATAATACGTACGTACACATTGTCACTGTAGAGCAGATACTATTTATAGATATCGGAAAAAGGAATGAAAAGCTTCGAGAGAAGAAAAATAATTGGATAAGATACTGCGACCAGATAATGAAATAAATATGGCGCAGTTAAAACAGCCGTTCATTCAACACAAGCGCGCTCCGTCGTCGATTAGTATCACGGCGTGCCGATACTTTTCTTCAATTCGGCATTCTCGGGAAGAAAATTAATAAAAATCCGAAGTTTCAGTACGGAAATAAGTTCGCCTATTGGCTGCTGAATTTTGATAATCCGATAATTTCAGCCGGAATACACTTCGGAGAATTCGGCTGAATTTTTTCACCTTAATAATTGTAGTCGAATGAAGACGAAAGTTATTAACTTCGATTATATATCGCTTTTTTGGCTTTTCTGCTGGTGTCCGCAGGAAACACAAATAACGAAATACATAAAGCGATCTTAAATGGAGCAAATTAGCGAACCGCGAACGATGTAAATTCCTACTAATATCGCGTTAAAGGTGGAACATTAGCGCTTTAATAATATTCAACATCGAATTGAGCGAGAAAAGACATTCAGATTCTGATGCAGAATCGAAAGATGCACTGCGATATCTTCAGAAAGCACAATTACCGTTGTTATCGATTGCACTTTGAAATTTATTTCATTTCCAACCCAAATTAACCGAGGAGCAAGGTATAATTAGTAGCGATTTTTTTTTTTCAATAAATAATTTTTTGGTCCACAGCTTTTCCGTTATTTACACAACTTTGTTTTCAAGGTTTCTCTCTTCTCCAGTTACCTCTCTTTCTCTCTCTCTACGTTGATGTTAAATTTCCGAATCGTCTACATTTCAAAAGTCCTACTATTTCTTTTTGTTTTTTTTTTCTTCCTTTTACTGCAGACTTCCGAGTAACTCACTTTTCGTTCTTCGATTAATTTCCCTTCCCGTTTTAATTTAATTCCTAAGTTCTCGTAACTTATTTTCTTCAGTTAGGCTAAATGTTCTTTGTTGACGTTATGAAAAAAAGTGCTCGACGTATGCACGTAGGTGGACGGATCCTTCTCCGATATGTATATATATATATATGTATTTATTACAACGTAATTCTTAGGCTACCCCCCATTAGAAAAAATGTCCCAATTTTATGTAACGTTTGTTATATTTTATAGGATTTCTGTGATTATGTTATTATATTTATATGGAGCGATTTAGAATTATGTTGTAAATTTTGATCATTTTATACATAATATAGAAGAGAAAGAGATAGAAATGTAAGCAAGAGGGGTCAAAGGGCACGGCCCCTTGCGAAGCCAAAATGGCCGAGTTTTTTTATATATATATATATATATATATACACACATATATATATATATATATATATAGGGTTGGCTATCCATTTATTTAACAAAAAAAAAAACAGATTTTTTGCTGTTTAAGTGAAAAATCATTTAATTTGGTTTAAGGAGATTTGATTAGATCACTTTCTGAAGATTAAATCGTGCAAGTAGTTACCTTGAGCTCGAATGACGTAATGTGCCCATTTTTCGGTATTTTCCATGGTATAATGCATCGGTCGATATGACGGTTATTTCCTGGCGGATGTTGGCCTTAAGTCCGTCTAGCGTCCTTGGCTTGTTGATATAAACCTTTGACTTCAAGTAGCCCCAGAGGAAAAAAGTCTGGCGGTGTCGAGTTAAAATCACCTTTTTTTTTTTTATATCAAGCGACCAGGGAACAATGGCCTTCAAAAAATCGATTGTGGCACGAGCTGTATGAGGTGGTGCGCCGCCACCCTGTTGAAATCAGAAGTGCTTTATGCTATTTTCACAAACAATCGGCATCAACAAATCGGTTATCATAGCCGGATAACGCACCTGATTGACGGTTGTTGCTTTGCCACTGTTGAACCTGATATTTTAACCGTTCAACACTGGCTTCTACGGCCGCGATATTTTCCCGGATCGTCTTGGTGGCTTTTTATTTGGACGCCTGGGATTAGTGACGGTACTAGAAGACAAAAATCTATCGTGCAAACGCTTTATTGTACATATTCTTTGACAGCGCACTTTTCACTTTATTCTCCATATATAATTAAGTGTTCACTATTGAGAAGTTATTTTAAATGTAAAGATGAACAATTTCAACGCGTTCGATTGGCGTGTACTGCTCCATAGAAAAAATTTCCTAAGACACTAACGCTTCAACCTGATGGGTCCACCTAATATGGCTCTAACCGTGTATATATATTAATGAACCATCAGGAACCTCGAGAATTTTGTTTCGAGTCAAGTCCGGTTTTTTGCACTGAAGACTTCCGACTGAACAATGAAGGAGTATGCAGATTTAGTGGAATAGAGTTCTCAAAGCAATTTTATTATTATAAAGGAAAATAAAAAAAAAATAGAAAGAAAAAATAAATCGTATAAGACGGTTTGATTGCTAACGCGCGGTGTGCACATAGAGTATGTAGAACATGCCGAAAAGGGAAAATACGTAATAAAAATCGGAATTTTGTTGTTTGAAACGTTTTTTTCCCCAGTTTTTTCGGTTTTTTCGAAACAAAGGAAACGTCGAAAGCTCAACGATTATTTAAGGCCGAATTTAGGGTGTAGTTGTTTTTACATATGTATGCACCCTGGGTCAGGCTTTACAACTTGAGCGAATAAATTCAGCGTTGAAAATAGATGTTGGCGAAATTTTCGATTGTGGGCGCTCGACCGAGAATAGAGCACCTGATGATGATTCCCTTCTGCAAAAGGACTATTTCCTCTTTCGTCGGTTTTCACTATCGTCCGAGGCAACCGGCGCTGTTTTACATTGCCTCAGTATCTTAAGTTTTATTGTTTTATAATATCCCAGGCTCTGCTACCGGTTCGGCGGACAGAGATTATTTCATTTTTACTATTATGCAAGAAGAAATCGATATGCCAAGTCTCCGCAATATGCGAATTCATCGCGTATATATATGAAAGTGTGTGATTGTTCCCCTCGAATAGAATATAGAAAAAAAAACCAAAAAAAAACCAGCAACAAATGAATGACACGGTTTACCTGCAGTAGTCGGATTTAAACGAGAAAAAAATTGAATGCGCGTTTTGGAATGGAAGAAAAATTTCCTCGTTGCATTTTTAGATATAAGTGATGAAAGTGATTTTACGTAGAATGGAAAATTTGTCTCCATTAAAAATCTTCTGCGCGATATTTATATTAAAAAATTAAGTAAATTTTACACTTTCTATCTAATTCAATACTGGATGAACGCGTAAAAATATTTGTATAATTTTATCGCTATTAGTAGAAATCGAGTCATTTTTTCGCGGTTTAATCGTCTAAAACTCGCTTCTCACCAGTTCTCCCCCTTCAGATGTTGCAATATCGCAGTTATCTCCCGCAATAGACGACTTCATCATTTGCCAAGTTACATTTTCAGTTCCGAGATTACTTATACATACATAATTCTAATAAGACCGCTTCCATTATTTATTTCCACAGTCGCCCTTCTGAATATTTTTGGAAAGACGGCGTTTTTTTGTTTTGCGTCCATTAGCATCTATCGCAGATGCAACTGAAATGGCGTTTTGCCTTGGAAAGTTAACCGCAGATGACCTACTTGAAATAGCAGTCGAAGCTCGTTTTACAAGAGTTACCGCTGAAAGTAACACTCGGGGAAAATACACATGCTTCCGAATACCTAATATGAAAAAATTTTCAACATACCAGAGATAACTAACAATAAGTGATTATGCAGAAGCGAACTGATCTTCTCAGATAGGCTCTCTAGCGACGGAAAAAATTAAAGCCGGCATCGGTAATATGCTCAATTTCAAAATTGGTAAAAGATATAGGCAGCTGCATTAAAGCGGGTTGTAGAAATTTTTAAGCGAATACTTTCGGTCGTTCTAATGGGGACGTGCGTTCTCAGAGTTATAAACACGATAATAGCGATCATCGAGTATCGGCATCACGCGTAATTGCGCGACAAAATAGCACGGCTTGGCCGAGAAGGGCCGGGGCCAACCATACATTTTTTGGCCAGTGTAGTCGTAGTTTCGTTGTTAGTTCGCGCCTGCTACGACACAGACGGTAGAACTTTAATAAAGTAAACAAAAAAGCTGGCTGGCTGCGTCGGTGGTTGGAGAGGCAAAATTGAATTGAGCCACTATTTGTTCTTGTCGGAACAGCGTCCTGTTGCTCTTACAATAATAGCAGACGGCGGTATTGTCGGACTCGCAGCGCGTTCCGATATTATTCCGTTCGACTCCTCCGAATTCCAGTTATCCGCCTCTAAAACAACACGTGCTATCGGCTGGCCTATTTGCTTTCCGTTAGCAAAATATTATCCTTTTATATAAAGAGAGACACCTCGTTGCTCGATCATGTTCGCCTCGCAGCGTCCGTCTGTCTGCTCTGATGATGATCGCTTTTCGCCGTTCTCGTCCGTTTCGATATGCGACGACACATCTTCTCCCGATTTATAGCGGACACCTTCAAACTTTTATTAAGTTTTAAAGAAACCGCTCTCTGTATGTATGTATGCCGATCTCCCGCCACGGGTGGGGGGGGGGCAACGTGAAATATGAAATATTAGCAACTGCCCACGCAATGACTGGTAAATATTTGAGAAAAGACGCTCCGATAGACCTTTGCTTTTTCTTCGTGTGTTTTTCTTTGCAGAAATTATCATCGTCGATACGTTTAGAGAGTGAGCAAAATGAAATGTACTATAGGATTTCGCGCTGTTTGTATCGACACATCGACGAGAATTCAGCTACCGGTCGGGACGGGGTAGAGGCTGGGAAGAAGGTTGATTTTGTAGCGGCTTACACTTTGGAAGAGTAGCTACCACCGTCTGTGTGGCATTATGTAGAAATGTTTCATTCGGCTAGGACGAACATTGTAAAAATTTCGCTTAATTAATTGATTTACCGCCGGAAAAAAAATAAAAATAAAAAAAAACTTTCGGAAAAAACTTTTTACCCCCCCCCCCCAGTCGTTCGTTCCTGTGTCTCGGATATTAGGTCCGTAGAAAATTACGAGTGAGTCGCAACAGTCGGAAAATTCAATTATTCTTCCAGCGCGTCGCTAACGCTAGTTGTAGAGAATTGCTTCTGAAAGAAGGATGAAAGTCAAGGAACCACGATTGACCGCAAATTTCGGAGCATTCCAGACATTACATAATAGCATTTCTCCATAGCCTCCTCATATCGTGAGGCACAGTTTATGTAGCGTGATTTAAATAAAAAAAAATTATTTAAAAAAGTTCGGATGATAAAATTAATAACTCAGAAGAGTGGTGGGGAGAATAACGGAAGAAATGTTTTCAGCCGGCGAAGAAACAATATTGCATATGTTATAGGTTGGAAGAAAAACGGTCGTAAATTTGTTATAGATTGCGTAGAGACACCGCGGCCTATGCAGAGATTGAGAAATATGAGAAAGGATTACGATTACACGATGTGCAAATGTATTTTTTCAAAAAAACGTCTAATAATATTAACAATTATAGAGGAGACGAAAAAATTTAATAGCATTGTGTTAAATTACAGTAACATGTCAATTGAAATTTTACAAAAAGAAAAAACTATTTAAAAATAATTAATTAAAAAAGGAACATTAATTTCAACATAAACTGTCGCGTCATTATTAAAGTGATCAAAAGTACAATAAAATTTCTATCACATTTTGTGATATAGTGCGTTTTTAACGTAATTTTTTTAAAACATTTTTTATTTCTATAAAATTCTGATTGGTACATGCAGGGCCGTATGTAGACCAAAAGTTCAGGAGGGATTACAAAAATATTTATATCGTCATTATTTGCACAATACATTCCACAACCACCTTGTCCGCTCAACCGTGCAGTTATCCAAAAAGCCAAGCTCCATAGATTCTACTATCCACATATGTTACATATTTATATATATATATGTATTAATTAAGAAAAAGTGTCCTAATTTTATGTAACGTCTGTTATATTTTTAACCGACTTCAAAAAAGGAGGAGGTATTCAATTCGACTGTATTTTTTTTTTTTTTTTTTATGTGTGTTACCTGAGAACTTTCTTCTAGATGAACTGATTTTGATGATTCTTCTTTTATTTGAAAGGTGGTGTTTTTCATGTGGTCCGATTTAGATTTGATCAAGATCTGACCGGTAGTTTTTGAGTTATCCTTAATAGTAATGCGGGAGATTGAAGCTTTTTGGATGCTTTTCATTCATGATTGTTTTCACCGTCGGGTTAGATTTATCGACTTAAAATACTATAAATTTGCCAAATTACCATGGAAATGTAGCTTTTGGTGTTTTCACACCGTGGAAATATCTGTTCTTATTAAAATGTTTTAATTTAATTGAATAAAAATGCACTAAAAAGTAAAAAATAAAATGCTTTTTTACAAAAAATAAATACCGACTTCAAGGTTTATTATAAAAATTTAAAAATGCACTAAAAAGTAAAAAATAATTACTCCCGATAAAATATATATATCAGAGTGATATAACTTAAGTGGTGATATCGTAATTCTTATACAACATTAACTTTTTGGAGTTGGCATCAAATTCATATTAAAAGAATAATTAAAAACTGCATTAAATGTTGATTAAATTGTTCCTAACATGAATTTAATTCCAACTCCAAAAAATTAATGTTGTATAAGAATTACGATATCACCTTAAGTTATATCACTGTGATATATATATATTTTATCGGGAGTAATTATTTTTTACTTTTTAGTGCATTTTTAAATTTTTATAATAAACCTTGAAGTCGGTATTTATTTTTTGTAAAAAAGCATTTTATAGGATTTTTGTTATTGTTATTTAAAAAATGTCACAATTTTATGTAATGAGATATGTAACGAAAAATGTAACGAAAAAATGTCTTAATTTTATATAATGAAAGTTAAATGTTAGGATAGGATTTTTGTGGTTATGTTATTTTTTTTGTGTTGATGCTGCCAGTAAGAATTACATTGTAAATTTTGATCATTTTATACAAAGTATAGAAGAGAAAGAGACAGAAATGAAAGCAAGAGAATGACCGAGTTTATATATATATATATATATATATATATATATATATATGTATGTATTATCCATAAAATATATTTATTTATAAATAGTTCACTAAAGCCTTGTAATCAATTGTTGCATATGCAACACTGAACAGACTATAATAAAAACAAACAAAACATAATCTCGCTGCTATAGAATTTTCGTGAAAATTTCAATCTTCTTTTCTGTTGTTAAAAATTGAAATAAACTTATTCCGAATTTCATTTAATCCAAACGGAGTTATATTTCGCAGACGAACCCCAAAAACCCCCGTAAAAAACGCCTCTAGATACACTAATTTTAAAATAATCATTAAGACTCGTCGGTTTCAATGATGTTCTAAGCCCAGTGTAGCAGTTTTCATGTTTCATTTTTTTTTTTTTTTTTTTTTTGTAACACCGCCGAAATTATTATTATGGTCAGGTAAATGTTGACAGACTGCATTACACTCAAGTGTAGAGGAGCAGATTGTTTAATTAGTTGCATAGATTTTCCGTTCGGCTTTGATAATTAACTGGCTTCTTTTTTTTTTTTTTTTGATTTTTCGAAATTATCGCTGTTGCATAAAGACCGAGCAGCGGTTTAGTTAGCTTTTTTTTTTTTTTTTTTCATGATGCCATTTACAAAACCGTTTCAGAGAACACACCCTTCTTGTTAGCTAAACGAATTCATATTCACATCGGGGAAAAAGAAAAAATACATTCCCCGAAAAAACAAAAAAATCGGTTTAATCTGCCCCCTCCCCCCTCTTAGAAAAAAGAGAAGGAACGACGGATACTATTGCGACGTCGCCAAATCGGCGAATTTCCCCCTTCAGCATATACATATTAATAATCTACTTCTCGTTTTTTTCGAAAACTCGCATTGTTATTATCACTATTTCCGCTATTAAAAGTTGACTCTTTGCACGCTTTAATAAATAGACCGAGATGTAAGTTTAAACGCTCAAACTGTGCCAGAGGACGGTGTGCGACTGCCGGCTGTTCGGAACAGCAGTTGGCGGCAGCACCATCAATTCGTACCGGAGCTGCTCGAGCTCACAGAGTAGCTTGCCCGGCTGCCGCTTAGAAAGGTGAGAGGTCTGTTTTCAATGTGCATAAAACTAATTTACAACTCAAACAGTTTTGGCGCGGAAAGTTTTGCCGGCTGCAGTCTTGTCCTCTCGGATGCGAACGTGTGTTCGGTCGGTCGGTGCGCGAAGACCAGCTCGAAATTCTTAAATACGGCGCGCGACTTCTTCGCCGATTCTTAGCGACAACTCTTTCGGAAGAACAATCGAGTTTCCGGCTAAGTTTGTCATTTTTATTCGGAGAAAACGCTAAAACCGAGCCAAAAATCTTGACGACGTCGCCAGCGTTAACGTATTCTAAATTATTTAAATTTATTACGAATAAAAGCCTTCCTTTTTTCCCTCTCCGACAGCGACACTCTAAATTCGGTCGCATTCGAATAATCGTGCGCTTTTCCAACTTTTCGCCGTGAGCCGGCTAGAAATACGACCCCGAGTTAATAAAATAAAGCGAAACACGTAACTAAAAGAGCGACGAAAAAACTGTTCGGAAAAAGCCCGCCTTTCTAGCAAAGAAAAAGAAAAATGCAAAACGAAACAGAAAAACACTAGAGAGAATTCATTTAACTAGAACAGCTTGCGAGAAAGAGTTTCTCTCCTATAAAATCTTTATACTTTTCTATTCTGATGTCGACGCCCCCCCCCCGGGGGGGGGGGGGGCTAGTGTGAAGAAATTTCGAATTCCGAATTTCTCATCGACTACCGAGAATTTTAAGTGTAATACAAGAAAGAAAAAAAAATACTAAACAAAACCGTACGCTATTATTCGCGATTTTCCTTTGAAATTCCCTCTTATTGCAGCTACAACACGAACATTTGTTCCCGTTTTTATCGGATAAAATTCCTGTCGTCCCATAAATAGCTTGTCGACGATCGAACTGCGAAATATTTTAAAGCCCGTGTGACAATAAGAAGGTGCGTGTGGTCGCTCGAACGCTGCTTCTATAATTTCAAGTCCGGTTTTATAAAGCGGTCTTCTTCCGAAGCACCATCATTTCCGGTTAATTCTCTGAATTTCCTTTTTCCTCTTTCTTTTAAAAGTACGGAAAAATTAGATCGGAGATTGATAGAGGTGAATTAAATCCAAGCGGAGCAACGATGGACAATGTGACAAAAGAAGCACAATTGGAACGAAGCCTAAATATTAGCACACGAGAATATACAGAACTATTGAACCAATTTTACCTTACTGGACGGATCGGTTAATTCCCCGGAAGTTACTATAATTAAGAGGATAACGGGGGGGAAAAAGCGAGAGAGCTAGCAGAATATTTAAGACGGAAGCGATGGAGGCGATGGCAATTACAAATAGGGAAGATTAGAAAAATGATCTCGGGGTCAGTTTTGATTCGAGTCTCTATCGGTCAATTTTTGAATATTCTAAAGGACGTTTACGTTAGAATCTCGAATACACCTCCGATTTTCGTGTTGCTTTCGGAGCAGAATTTCGGTATAATTCTAAAGAATTTTATAGATCGACAATTGAGTCGATTTACCTAAATAAAGTTACGGATAAAATAGAAGTTCCGTAAACTTTTTTTTCTTTTTCTTTGAAAAAAGTATCCTTCGATTGACGAATTAATTGCCCCCCACCCCCCCGTTTAAACATTTGCCAGCTGCTGATCCGTGTACTTTAGGTCAATGTTATAGGGCTTTTGCTAGTTGCCGCTATTAAAATGTAATCGAAAGCGATTCTTCGAACGATCGTGAATTTAATAAGCCATTACGCGCATCAGTCTAATTTTAATAGAATCGTTTTAACACGGATGAAATGTTAAATTGGAAATTTACGCTAGTCCGGAAATAATTTCGATCTAGCCCGAGGCTCGAGGTTTTTTCGGAAAAGTTTTCGCGCTCTAAACAACCGTTCATCATATTTTACGTAAACTTTCCAGCTGACTTTTCCGCTGTTTATAAATTTTTTTAAAATGTAATTATTACAATTTTTTTTCTCGTTTTAGAATGAAATTTTATATTAGCATTCTCAGTGATGAGTGTATCAATCTCGGGGTGGTAACGTGTAGATTTTCTCATTATACTAGAGGCATTTGCTAATCAAATATCGGTTGATGTTTTTTTTTTTTTTTTTTTTTTTTTTTGGCTCGTCAATAGGTGTAAGATTCATCCAAGCAAAGCAAACCCGCGGCATACAGTTATCATCGAATAATTTATTCTAAAAAAAAAAGAGAGAGAAACTGTAAAAATTGTATAAACCTAAGTAAAAAAAGCCGACATTACCAAGTCGAAAATGAATCATAAAATATGAATTAGCTATTATTAATATTACATTTTGAAAAAGTATGCAATAACGATTATCAAGGGATAATACATGAGAGAAGACTGCACGTTACCTGTGGAGTAGACTTAAGGAGAAAACTATTGGATAAAATACGAGGCAGCAAGTGAAAAAAGCTACCAAAGAATTGCCAAAGAGGAAATAAGAAAGAGAAACAAAGGTGTGCGTTTCACTAAGGAGGACCGCGCACAGGTAGGTCACCATACAACTCTAGGCGGGTATTCGGTCCTGGAACTATGGGTGCCACGTCTCGTAATGAAAACGTGTCCCGATATATTTTAACTCGATAAAAATTAATAGCGTGTTTTCTATGGTTTTTTTTTTTGTATTAGGAATTTTGCAGGAAGACAAAGAGAATTTTTCGGAATCCATACAGAGGTTAGAAACGTGCCTCTCCCGCCACGAGTTTTACATCAGAAAAGGTTTTACGTATAGTGTGTAATAATTTCTCGCTTCGGCCTTTGATACTTGAATCTATTCGACCATTAATAAATCGATCGACTTTTAGTATATAAGTTTGAGCGAATGAATATGTCTCGGAACGCGCATTACATTCGCGGCGCGGGAAATAAACGTTTTTACGCGAATTTTTGTATGCTACATGTTACTAACACAACATACTCTTATGATAATATATCAAACTTAAGAAAACAACTTTAAAATAATAGCGAGGAAATGGCAATTATCGCGATAATGGCAGCACTGCATTTCTTAAACTAGTGAACATTTTTCTTTTAAAATACTTTCAATGCGTGACACAAGCTACTTTCAACAAACCTGTTCCATTTTCTCAGTGTTAAACATTACGGAAAAAAGAGAAAAAAGAACAGTTTCCATTTTCTTTTTGTGGCCATCGATATAATCACGTAGGCATGAAGATTTATTATAGTTATAGAATATTAAAAAAAAAAAAATAAACTACAACTATGTTGTACTTTCGAAGAACGCTTAAAATCACGACTATTGCTCACTCCTTTTACTAATTCAGTCTCCCCCTTCATTGAATCTGTATTTTAATCGTTATTCACCTATCTCTTTAACTATTTCCCCAGCTTACTGCATTTTCTAGATGACCACGCGGCACTTGCGATATTGTTCTGCAACATTCTAAATAATTTTTACACTTCTTATTGTGCATCTTGACTCGCGCTTCCTTTCCTAGTCGTTATTCCAGCTTTGGCCAAGTTTCCATTTTCGCGCATACTAAAATCGGAGTGGTCCTCCCCCGTTCTTGCTTTAAACGTAACGTTATCTTTAATTTTTAGCTTTAATTTTTAGTTGTTGCGTCACTGGGCCAGTTGGTCCTTCAAAAAAATAAAATTAAATAAAAACCAGCTGTACAAATGGAAACCGAGGAGAGGGGCCAGCGTTAATTGTTAAGAGCCGTATACGGCTAGGTCACACACGACAACCTAATAGTCTAATCCGCTTCACGTGAAAGCGACCTTTTTATTTTTGAGAACTTTTTTGTTTCGGTAGGCTACCTGTGGAAATTGTCAATTTTTCAAATTAAAAATGAAACGAAATTGCATTCGATGATTTCAGCCTAAAGTTCTAGAAGAAAAATATTAATATATATACATATAGTAATAGATTTGTTTTATCTCTTTAAAAACTCTTAACGAACTGTTTAATTTCCGTTAAAATTACAGAAAAAACAGAATTAAGTGCGATGTAATATAATAGTACATTCCGGAATGAAATAAATTTAACCCGGGGGGAGGAAGTTTACAGAAGCGTGAATTTTAGGGCCCTTTCCTTTTTTATTATTGCACTTGGCATTTTCAGCTGGGAGCCGGTTTTGTAAAATTTTTTGGTCTATTTGTCCGAGAGCGAGCGAAAAGGTTTACTCTCTTTGCCCGCTAATTTTTCTTTCGTGTTGTTTTCGTAATGATAAACGTGTCATAATAGGCGAACGTTGAACAACAAATGTGCCATGGCCTCTCGTCGAACCAGAGCCGCAGACAGGCTAGATGGTGCACAACGTCGATGGCAATTAATGATGAGATAACACGCATCGTGGCATGCTGGAAACAATTCGTTCTTATCAGCAGCGAAGAGTCTCTAGATCGTGCCTACCGTAAACCATGTCCAATTTATCGCGCTGCCACTTCACACTGAATTATTTATACGTACAACTGGCCCACCGCGACCATCTCCTGCCTATTTTCTGACTGAGTTCTCGCTCCCCCCTCCTATCGTTGCCGGTTCGGGAAAACATGCACTTCTCATCTCGCCAGTGTTCAGACGTTTCTTTCGCTTCACCCTGCGCTCCTTCATGTAGCCGAAGAACCGTTTTTACCCGGTCTGCTACCGGTTTTTGTCTGATTTTTAATTTTCGCCAATCTAGCGTTTCCGTTCGACTACGTTTCTGGTCCATTTGGTTTTTCCATAATTAAGTTTAGACGCGTGCTGAAGCCGGCTGACAGTTATATTGCGGTCTCCGCGAAGTTAATTGTTTTTCGCGCGATTACATTCTCTCTCTTGCCATTGTCAGTTTCAACCATGCACGCACTCTATGCTAATTTCCGGGTTCTTCCAATGTAAAATATAACAATTGCCTGGAATGAGCCTAAAAAAAAACAAAAAAAAACAAAAAACAAAACACAAACGTCTTAACGGGTCTCTTGTATAAAGATGGGGAAGTTTTTAATCTTACAATTTTCGAGAGAAAAAGAAAGAAAAAAAATGTTCCAGTCGTTCATCGATTTTGTCGGTTTTAGTCTTAGTCCGATGATGGTACACACAAATATCATCGGTTAATTATGTATTATTTCTTCCTATAAACGTTTGTTTCACTGATATTATAAGTTATGTATTTTTAAACCTTAAATTACGTTACAAAGTTATAGTTTTAAATATTACTCGGACACAAAGTACCTTTTAATTCGTTAAAACATACAACATTTATTTATATTAAATTATTAATAAGTTCGTATTTGTATTTATGTATAAGGTCCATCGTTTTGATGTTATTCATTATGTATTATTTCTTCCTATAAACGTTTGTTTCACTGATATTATAAGTTATGTATTTTTAAACCTTAAATTACGTTACAAAGTTATAGTTTTAAATATTACTCGGACACAAAGTACCTTTTAATTCGTTAAAACATATAACATTTATTTATATTAAATTATTAATAAGTTCGTATTTGTATTTATGTATAAGGTCCATCGTTTTGATGTTATTCATTATGTATTATTTCTTCCTATGGCGTAAAGGTTTCGGCGAAAGTGATAAATACTTTCCCGATGACTAAAAAGTATGAAGTGTGTAATACGGAAAAATTAAAAAGCATTTTCCTCCTGATCTTGTCTCGCCATCACAGTTAGGTTTAAAAGTCAGCACACACGCGCATATGTATAAATGCACGCGGTACGTGTTATATATATGTATGTACACGCATGCACTGCGCTTTTGCAGTATAATTTATTAGTCATCAAGAATGCTTTGATCAAGTTTAAACCGTTGATAAACTTGCGGTAAAGTTAGACTTTGTCGCGTTGGTATAGTAGGAACTCCGAAACGAACCTTCCAAAGTGCCTTTCTTCTGCTTCGTTGTCATCATCACACACAAGTGCAGTTCCGTTTAAAAGCTTCGCGCCCCGTTAATCACTTTGCCTCTTCCTCCACCACTCACTGCAATTGCTTTCATTCAAGCTCTCGCTGTCGGAATATTATTTTTTCCGCTGCTTTTTTTTAAGTGCGAAACCCATGCTTAACGGCCCTGTTTTAAAAAGGACCGCGCACAATGCTGAAATCTTATTTTTACGCACTGTTTCTCCGCTAGTTCCGGGGTTGATCCATCAAAGAAGCTATCGAGTTCCTCTTTCAGAATTCCTAAGCTAGACTCTAGTTTCCTTTCAGCTGTATTTTCGCCTCGTTTCTATTAATCCTTTGCCTGTCGTGATTTGCTTTCGTTTTAATCGTATTCTTCTTTCGCACATTCACCACCCTTTTTTTCGACGTTTTCTCTATATTCCTTTTTCATCGTGACACATGTTTGCGAGTTTTCTTCGATTTCCCTCTCTGCAACGCTATACTATATGAGATGATTCCTCCGCTATTTCTTATTGGTTTCTTTTCGACATTCCGAAGATTTCCGTTTATATTTCTGTCTGACCCCGGTGTCAGTTCGGTTTGTATAAGTACCGCTTAGAAAAAAAAAAATTATTTAAATAAGATTTTTTTTTTTTTATTATTATTTATTTATTCATTATTTAGAAAAAAAAAAAAAAAAAAAAAAAAAAAGAAAGAAAGAAAAGAAAAATAAACAAAACAAAAAATGGCGCTTTCGGATATTCATCGGGCCATATGCAGTCGGAGACTGCGAGAGGTATTAGATTAGGTCTACAGGAGTTTAAGGTTTTTCGAAAAAAAAGGAAAAGGTTGTCACGGTGAGTTAAGTCTTCAGAAATAATTTTGGGAATTGAGTGCGGAAAATTAAGAGAGGATCTTCGAGGTTGAAGTGAAGGATACGATAATAAGATGATGTGTTGCGAAGGTGGTTTTGACGGAAGGGACAGGTGGGAGGATCGAGACGTTGGATTAAGTGAGAATGAGTGAGGGTTTAAATGGATTAAAAGTCCCATTCAAATTTATAACACCATGTAGGTTGTCTTGAAAATTTCCGATTGTAAAATTTAATAGCTATGTAAGATGTACAAAACGAAAAACGTGGAGCGCACATAATTGATGCATCAAGAGAGAGTTCACCTGAGTGTCACTTAAAATTTTTTTGTATTGCACATGATTTGAACTGTCGGGTGATTTTTCTCAACGACAGCTTTACACTCTTTATTCTACCGCACGCGCTCCAGGTTTTTCGTTTTTTTGTAAATCTTACAAGGTTTTTTTTTTTTTTTTTATAGCTTTTAAATTTTACAATTAGACATATTCAAGACAACCTGTATGGTGTTATAAATCGGAATGGAACTAGGAAAAAATGTTTATCCTTACATCTATATTGTGAGCAAAGTTTAAAAGATAGGGAAAGAATAGAAAGAGGAGGAGAGAAAGCAAGCATTGAGAAGACCGTACTGTCATATACGGAGTTCCGCACAAGAAAGAGAATTTGAGAACAAAATCTGCGGTGACGTCACTTTGATTAATATCAATATATTATTAATAAATGTTAATATATAAATATAACATTTATACAATAATTCATTGTCATCGAGTTCTGAGATACATTTAAAGTTTCAAGTCTACGGCTTGCCGGAAAGTTATATCGAAAGTGATTGTAAAATTTCACCCGAACAGACAAGAACGAAAGCGAATTAATAAAAACGTTTCAAAAAAAAAAAAGAAAGAAAAAAGAATGCTAAACTTTAAAAAGGCAGTTGTTATAATTTCATTTAACACGTTCTCTTAAATTCGCTGTAATCACGAAGCTATCGGCTTTGAAACGCGTCAACGTAAATATTTAAATATATTATTTTATAAAAAGTGTATGTTTATATTTAATCTAAAAAAATAATTGAAAAGTATTGTCGAATTAGCGCGAATTCTCTACACCACGTTCAAATTTGGTTAACTCGCACTTTCATTGATATTTTGTGGGCAACCTGTAGTTTAATGTGTACCGCTTTTCGATTTTAGCAATACGTGTTGGTAATATTCCATTTTTTATTTATTTTATTTTATTTTTTTTATTTTATTTTTAATATATGCCCTCGCTATAACAAATAAAATTATACATAAATTGACTTTTGTGTCTACAAAAATTAATTTCTTTACTATTTTCGAAAAAGGCAGCGTGCTAGCCTAGTGGTTCAGGTGCTTCGTTACAAAAACCAGAGGTGTCATAGATTTTCGAGAGTTGTCTCGTCTCGGTTCCAACTCCCTGGTATATAGCCAATCTGAAATTGAATTGGTTATACCAGAGAAATCCGGAGAAGTTAAGGCGAATCCAAAGTAGAGAGGAACTGGCCCCCTAGTATTCTCATCGGATCCATTAGGACCTTAACTACCATTGTGAAAAGCTTAACTTCACAATCCATGATACCTTTTCAAGGGTATGCGACTTACTTTACTTATTTTCGAAAACTGTGTAAATGCATCAATGTTTACAGAAGAAATGTGTAAACCATTCGGTTTTTTAATTTTTTCCAGATTTAGAGGGTAGGCAGATTTTTAGCGATACAGCTCGATAAATGAACAGGATTCGGTTATAAACATCGAAAAGGAAAATAACGAGAAATTAAAACTATTGTCCACGGAATTCAATCGTCCCGATTATAACACTATCCGGAATGATCACATAGAAGTAATCCGGGGGGGGGGGGGTACTGTTGGAGTTCCATCGTTACGTCAAATTTCTACAATATATACGCTAGAAAAACGTGTTCGGCTAATAAGCCATGATCAATTAGGCTTACTCCGGACGGTGCAGCGCATAAACAGTAACGCGTCGATCATTAAATTCTCAGCTGCGGCAGCTGAATGCTAAACTGTTTCCAACGTCTTCAATTTTAATTCCATCAGTGCTCGGACGAGAATGTGGATTCTCGTTAAGCAAGTAGTGACCGCGATGTTAGTCAGCGCTTCACGATTGTCGTCCTCGAAAGTGTCAACGTCGAAATTAATGAGTAGAACGTGATTATGATTGATCTATACGATGTTGTAAGTCGGGCCTTTGTAAGCTGTTATTAAGAAAAAGAGAGTTATTATAGTTTCATTTGTCGCGCTATTCACGTGTAAAATACATCTACGCTTGCCAAATATTTCTGATTATTATTATTTTTCAATTATCGGATCAAAAATGCGCCTCAACAGAGTCGGCTAATGTCTACCACCATGGAGCATTGAGTAGGCGAGTGATGTTGAAACGATGAAACGAGAAATTTAACTTACCGTCAAATACGATGCGCTGAGAGTTTCGAAACCTGTTTCGACCAGATCGGAACAAAAGAGAGATATTCTGTAAGTAAATTCTCGGAAACATACTGTTGCAAGGGAAATACGTCCCGGAAACGGTTTGCCAGTAAAAATTTCACAAATCGGCGAAAGAAAAAATTGCGCGGTACGTAAGGTTTCTTGTTTAAAGCTGTAATTTTTTCTCCGGGGTTCATTAATATCCGTGTTTGATGGCTCAAATCTTTTCTACGATCAATACGTCGATATGTTAAAAAAATTAAACATCGTACGCTTTCAAGTGTTCTCGTGTCGTAGTCTATTTTTCATGCGTGCAAACTATTTTCTTTAAGCGCAAACTATTTCCTTTATTCGTAAATTATTTCCTTTAGGCGCAAATTATTTCCTTTAGGCGCAAACTATTTTCCTTTAGGCGCAAACTATTTTCCTTTAGGCGCAAACTATTTTCCTTTAGGCGTAAACTATTTTCCATTAGCGGTTTTTGAGTACCGGACACGGTTGTTCACAAAGTTTCCAAGCCACTTTTTCAATCATTGGCGCGTAGGTCTGTGATTACCGAACTGTTCTGAACGAATAGTACGAAAATGTAAATAGATCCCATTGTACGACATTTTCGTTTGTAAATACGAACGCCTGATTAAAATCTCCCCTTCCTGCGAAAATCAACCTAATTTAAACAGTCGTTTGTTTCCGGCACTATTACCACTATGCAATAAAATACGAATTATTTGCCAGCGTTTGTATCGATGTAATGAAGGTTTATCGAAAGTATATGTACCTCGTTAAAATCGATTCTATCGACGCTTTCAGGACAGGGTAAAATCGAGTCGTGCCGAGTTAAGTCATCGAAGTATTCTTCATTTTCGTTCATTTGAAAGTGTTAAAGAGTCGTTTCATAAAGTTGAGGCGACTCCATGAAATCACTCGAAAAAATCGGTTAGATTCGCAAAACTGTTTCCATTCTTCCTACAGCCGCTACTAGAAAATTTCTCGTATTTTAGCAAGACTGGGACTTGCATGACTGTGCAGTCTTCATCATCATTAACCCTCGATAAAGTTTTGTAGGTCGTAATTGCGAATAAACACTTAAATGTGTCGGAATTACAAATGGAAAACTCTTCTTCTTGGAAACGGCAAACTGCATCACACAATGGGACAATTTCCTACCTTATATATATTATTGTTACTATTATTATTATTCATTCGTCATTTAGAGCGCTACGTCTCACTGTTGCGAAACAATTCTGGTTGCGATAGACGACGACGCTTTTTACCTATTGAAGACTGAATCGTGTTTAAACTCAAATTTTCGAGTTTTGCTCTGTGCTTACGATAAATCGGATTTAATGCTGGGGGGTTAATTCTTACTTAATTTATTTCTAGTAGCACTATCCTGATCGGCAAGTATGCCTCTTTTTTTGTTCCTCTCCTCTTTTTTGTGGGCTTTTTATAAAACGATTTTTTTTTTCAAAGCCACCTGTTATGAGTTTGTGGACGAAGCAAAATTTAGCAGCAAAAGAAACCCCTTGATTACTTTGCAAGAACGTATTGCGCGCCTGAAACAATTAAGCGTTATTTCGTTATTAGTTGCGTAATACAAGATGGGCATTTCCGAATGCATTGTTGCCAATCGACCGGGCACAACGTTCGAGCAATAAGATTTAGTTCGTCCAGTCGTATTTAAACGACAACGTAGCGCGACAATCGCCTGACCTTATACACCGTTGCTATGACTACAGCCAATGCGGCGTAATCCTCAAGGTCACGATTTAAATCGCTTTTCCGACGATTAAACTGAAATATTTCGTTAATAATATTATAACTAGCGTCGAGTGACAGTTAAGTTAAAAGAGACAGTGACATTAGACCATTTTCGGTCTCCGCGTCACAGTGGAACGGTATTCGGCCGACTAGACCGATTCTTTAACAATGTATACAAAAATAGTAGCACACTGGCACGGATTCGGTGATTTTTCATCCAATGTCGGACAAATTGTAGTCAATTTGTTTTTTTTTTTTTTTTTTTTTGATGAATCTCCCAATTTTATACCGATACCCGATCAGTCATTAACCTTAATTCCAACACGGTTGGGAATCCATAAGAAATCGATTTGTACGGAACGAGCGCTATACGATCTAGTGTACCAAGAGGACGAATCAAGACAATTATGAAGTCTGAGGATGTCGAGGAAAAGGAAAGGCTTAGAATCGGAAAGACTAGCAGAAATTTATATTAGAACCATTTGTGGAAGTGTTGTATTGAATAGCACGAAGGGGATATGCGGTAAATATGGAGCAGAAAGAAGACAGTTTATAAGATTCAAAATAGTTCAGTGATAGGACCAAAAAGGCAGCGAGGTTAACACTTCGTTTCTCTCAGCTATTTACTTTTGTCTATAGTTGTAAGATTGTTTAGCTTCTGGAACAGTACGAGACATTAATATTTCAATAAATGCTCGTAAAAATTGATTTTATCGAAAGAAGACACCGAAAAAAGTACAGAAACGGTACAAAATTATCTTTTCCCTAACCCTTTGGGAAGTTTCAGCTTTTTACACATTTTCGGTAAAGTTACACAATCTTTGTCAGCGTACATTTTTGTATCACGTAATATATATTAAAATAAGCAGAAAAATACACAAATATAGCCAAAAACAAAAAAACAAAACATCATTTTCAAATTTCGCAACGAATTGGCAATTTAATTAGTGCACATACCGAATGTTTTATATCTTCGCCCGTTTAGTTTAATGTATTAAATGTGCAAACATTTAATACGCGTGAAAATAAACAGACAAACATACAGAAATATACAGAACATTAAATATATTAACTAATTAAATTGCGGACGAGTTTTGGAAAATCCACAATCACGGTGATAATGTTTTTTTTTTTTTTTCCGGCTATTTGTATGTTTGCTTATTTTAATGTATTCAACTCCTTAATTGTTTTTCTGATGCAATATTACCACAAATGTTTATCAATTTTTTTTAGTATTTTTCTCCTGTTACAACAATTACCGGAATTTTTCTTTGTCGCTGTTTTGTCAAAGTCTAAATCTCGTTCAGCTCGTAAAACGGAAGTCAGCAATTCCAACAAAAAGCTACCTGTAGCAATTTGTGCAGAGTAACACAATAAGCGTCTATGCGCATCTTTAATCGCGTACTTTTTTCCTCTACATTCATACTATATTCGTTACGGCGTTTTTTGTTTTTTTTTGATATTTTCCTTATATAGTTTTTGTTCCATAAACATATGCCGGTTTGATAAGAAAATTATAAACATCATAACACAGATAGCAAAAAAATAATACGCTACGTAATTTTTTCTTTTCCGTATGTAAACCTGTATAATTGATAAAACCCAATAACATATACACACATATACGTATGTATGTATGTATTTTCAACGAAAAGATCAAAAAGAAACGAGAAAAAACCACCAAAATCAACCTGACACTACGTAGCAGTCGCAATTCTAAAAGGAAAAATAATCTTTTACTGTCTTAATCTGCGTAACGTTTTTCATTCATCCTCAGGCGGTGCTGTCCTTCCAGGTGGAATCCTAACAAATCTTATTGGACGGAATCGTTGGCCCGTAAAATTAAAGGCTAGTTTTGAAAAAGGCGCTAATAACACTAAAATAGATTGAGAATTTGGACAAACTTATGTTCAACCGTATAATAATAATGTTTCAGATCGCTTCTGCTTGTCTCTCTACATCTGCGAGAGTGTACGACGGTTTCTACTAGTCGAAAAGGTTGCTTTTATCGTCGACTATTGATCAAGTATCGAAATGTAAGAAAAACAATGAATTAAAAGAGAAAAAAATAGCCAATTCCGGAATGTTGTGAAAGTCAGAGAGGGAGCGGTTTAATGATAACGTAACAATTCTAGGAAGGATTTTAGAGGGTAAAATGAGAAACATTTGTCAGCTTATCGGTAGAATCAAAAACGGAAGTATTTCTATGTAGCATCGCGATGGACCAGTTATTAGAACGACTGCACTACCGAATGCCGGGAAAGGGATTGTCGGTTTTTGAGGTCTGCGGGCGGCAAATAAAAATTATTAATGATATCGGTGTGTAAACATATCAAGAGAATATAGATAAATCCATACCTGTTTGTTAATATTAATAAATATGAAATAAATACCACAATAACAAACAAGAATAAGTGTAAAATAATATTTACACTTTAATGAATTAAAATAAAACATCAATTTAAAGAAACGTTTTCGGCTATCAGCCAACAGTATAGAATACTCTTGAATAACAATAAAAACACATTGCCGGGAATATTAGCGCTACATGTGCATATATGTAGGAAAATAATAGACGGATATAGCGGTACAGTTGCCGTTTATAAATGAGTTCAAGTAATAAAAAAGCTCAGAAACTAACTGCAGTTGTCTTCTCCTTTGATGTTGTTGGAGCTATTAATGATTATTATTCGTATAATTAAAGCGAATAAATTTATACGCAGTTAATATGTTAGTAAGTTACCCATCGGACATCAAGGAAAGCGTGCTGCGATAGGGTTCTGTTCTGCGACTATCGCTGTGCAACTTGTTATACTCGATAGTGCCCTATAATGTTGAACACTTTTTTAAACATTTTTTTTGGTACTAATCATACTGACGAACTCTGTCTTGTCGTTAATGTTACAAACATATTACGGCTTTGAACAAATCAAGTTAATAATAGCATTTTTGGATAAAAAAAAAAAAAATTGACGACCTAGGACTCGCGTTTTTTACTTTTAAATGTGGATTTTCTGTGTTTGGTAATAAGAAGTTTGTAGATTCAATGAAATGTATACTAAAAAATTGGTAACGTTATACAATATACGCCACTGTTAAAATATCTTGGTAAATATAAAATAAATAAATTCCCCTTATTAACAAACAAGAATAAGTATAAATTTATATTTTAATAAATTCAGAATACCTAACATTTAAAGAAACGTTTTCGGACATAGCTCATCATCAGCTAACGATACATAGTACACACTGTATTTAAGAACACATTGCCTCTAAAAGCACACTGCTTATAAAGGCGACACATTGCAACAAGTAAATTAATTTATACTTATTTACTGTTTGTTAATAAGGGAAATTTATTTATTTTATATTTATAAATTTTAACATTCGGTATTCTTATTAATGACACGTTTATGTTTGCGTCTCGTCTGGAGCATATTCATTCAAAACGTGACGCTCTCTTTAGTAAGATTAGTCAACTGCAGTATAACATTCGGGGTCTGGTCTCTAATAATAACGACCTAATACTACAGTCCCCTTACGGGTACAGGGCTGCTGGCTATGTTACACGTAGTATTCTAAGAAATCTTAATAAGCATCCGAGAAAGTTTCTCCCGAGTATTTCGTCCCTATACAGCTTCCACTGCAGCTGCCATCGTTATTGGCGGGCTATTTCCGTTGGATTTATTCTTGTCATTAGTAGGAAAATTACGAGCGAGTATCGAATTCTTGTTGGACATTCCTATAAAGATACAGCTGATGATGCAATCATTAAGTGATCGAATTCTGAGCAGACTTTTCAAAAACAAATTTCACATTTAAAAGGACACTGAAAAGAAACCGCACCAATTATTTCCTAATATCACGAATAGGACGAAAATGAGGAAACTAGGCATCAACTTCTACAGCTTGTAAATACTTTCTGGTCATGATAAGTTTGCAATCTACTTGTATAGGTTTTGTCATTGTGTACGTTTTCAATAATGTATTTATCATAAATGCAACTATATTTGTAAACACATTTTGGCTGTAGTCGGGACTATAACGGTTATATATATATATATATATATAGGTGTATATATATGTAGTTTTTCTTTGTATTTTTGTTTTTTCTTAAGTTTCCTTCTTAATCATTAAAATACATACTTGTAATGTTAATTAGAATACACATAGTTGTTTTCACCTTTAAACACAGATTATAAAATATACATTATATTAAAAAAAAAAAAAAAAACATTTACAAATCCTAAAAAAAAAGAGAAACGAACGCAAAATAAAAACTCAAAGTTAACTCGTGATAGGCTTGGGCCCTGAAAGAATTCGTCGGAGCTGCTGTTAACTCGATTTGTCGAATAATTAAAAAGTCGAATTGGAGGCGATGAAAATTTAAAATTGCGTTGGCGGCGGATGGATTTTGTTGTAATGTCGCGAATATTCAGACCGGTCGGCGAAAAGGTTAATAAGGACGAGACTCGTAAATATTGAAGGAGAAAATGTTAAATGTCGGCCATTTCGCATTTCGAAATATCAGCAACCGGAAATGAAAATATGAAAAAACAAATAAACGAAAATAACAAACAAGCACAAAAGGAGGAAAAAACAGATAACAAGAACCAGCGGCGAGTCGGCAATAAAAAGTTAATAAAAAAGCCTGCAAACGAATAATAGCAATATAATAATAATAATTAAACGTAGGCATTGCGCGTTTAAAAGCGAAAGAAAAGACAAGAAGAGGGTGCTAAACGATATCGAATAATTTTTTCTCCTTATTTTCATTATTCCTGCTCATTTCTTTTGTCCGGAACAGGAATGTAAAAAGGAATATCGGAGGCGAATGAGTGACGGGAGCAAAATCGCGACGGTTTCATCACGAGGCAGCAAAGGAGATGTGGACTGCGATCGGAGAAGCGAGCGCGACTGGTGCTGGTTGAACTGAAGTGCCCATATTAAATGGCCTGTGAAGAATGAGTTTGGTCGTCGTCAGAACTACACAACATCGTCTGCAAAAGCGTGCACGGTTAATCTCCCTGTAAACGATAATGTCCTTTTCTTCCTTTAATTTATCTACTTTTTTTGGCATTCTCGCAAGGTGGTGCTAAATGGTTTTTTCATATTTTTCAGGTTGGAATTGGAAATGTACGCTGCTGCGCATTACGCATTTCGAATATGGAAATTAAAATATCCCGATATAATGGCGTTGCCCGTGCGCCAAATGTAATTGTGTAAGAGTGTTGGCCGGAAATTCGACGAAAACAAAACTGGCAAGCCAGATAATCTTTATCGAATTTAATTTAACTGTCAACTGACTGACAAATGGGCTGCACTCACGGTATCGAATTGGACGAAAAAAGTTCGTCCCCCCCCCCCAGGCTGGGTACCAAATTCTTTCATTTTTTCCCTTTTATCATTTTTCGGCGGCGGCGGCGGCGGCGGCGGCGGCGACAATATTAACGAAGAAATCGTTTTGTTAATTTTCTTGTTGTTTAGCGCCCCAGGGGCTTTTATTGAAGTAGTTTGGGAATTTTTGAATTTCGATATGAAGAAGCGTTGCGCGCCCCTATAATCGGTTGAATTTTTAGAATTTTGCGAAATTTATGGACTTACGCAGCGGGCGCAAGTAAAATACAAGATGAATCTTTAATTCACGCGCACGAAAACCTGTGATGTTCGTATTTTTCAAAATTTATATCTTTTAATTTTAACATTTCGGGCTCTCTCATAGTTTTCCCGTATTCTAATGACGAATATATACCGGAATTTAGAAAAGATTGACTTTCTAGCTCCTGTGGAAAGGGTTGAGGACTGTTTTTCGTTTTCGTTTTCAGTTTCCCGCTTTATCCCGCCATAGGGGTGTGTATATTTGCCTAAAAATTTGGGCCTCTACTATAGAATCCACAGTTTTCGGACTACTGCATTTCTGCGGGGTACTCTACGGATAAAAGTAAGCCGATTGAAAAACAAAAAATTAATTCCGCGGCGATCTGTAGACTATTTCAATTTTTTCCTCTCAAAACTTGATTATTATTTATTTTTTCGAAATTCGAACTCTTCAGGTATTTTTACGATTTCATCGTTTTTCCTATAATTTAATGAAGAAAATAATAATCAACTCTCTAGCGGTTAACGTTCTGTACGATTTTTGGTTTTGCAGTTGTATATACGTAATTTATACATGAATTTATTTTTCGTGATTGTGCTAGCTAATTATTGTAGAACGGAGGAAACGGGAAAAAATTTAAATTCTCCTTTTTTCTCAAAGGCCCGCTTAAAATAAGAAATATTATTTCTGTGTTTTTTTTTTTTTTTAGCGTGCTCAGTAGTTATCGCTATTCAAATACCGAGTAAAAAAGCGAAAAATGTTGTTTTTTACTTCGGTACCGGCGAGAATGCCAATGAAAGGTAATTTTATAATTAATATATTTTATTAAATGAGTTTTTTTTTTTTTTTTTTCTGACGATTGGCCAATGGTTTGAAAATGCTGATTAAAATGCCATCCAAAAAAAGAAGAAAAAAAGGTCAATAATTTCCGCCGTGTCCGAATCTCTACGGTAGGCGATGTAAACACATGGGTTGTCTATAAATGGAGCCGACGTTTGCTCGGGAATGATGACTACTGGAAAGGAAAAAAAAGAAATACAGTAATTTTATATAGTTCAGTAAGCGAAAAATATAATTGCAGAACCGTTTTTAAAAAGAACGAATGAGTTTATTCGTTGAGTGTGTACAGAGATAACAGCGTGTTTCGCGAGTTTACGTTTGCATTGTTCATCGCACAGTACTAATTACAGTCGGAGAAAATCCGTAGCGCGTTCTTATCGGTAAGAAATTATTTCTTTATCGCTTTCCGTAATAAAATATCGTTATATCGTTCATTAAATCAGCGGTTGGTCTCCGGCCACAGCTCGATACTTTAACAAATGTTTAACATAACCGTGCCGCTGCATTTGCAAAAATACCGAATAAAAACCACAACTCCGCTACCGTTTCAACTCCATCTCCTTTATGCGGATAACGCAAAGAATAAAATATCACCCCGTTAACCAGCGTCGCCTACCACGAAGAGAAGTAGGGTTTTTTATATTCAACTGCATTCAAGATTACAAACCTACGAGATTATCTTGTTTCACTGAAGGATCTGACACACCCATGATCCTACACAGACGTAATCGTTGCTTTTATAACCGAATTATTGTTTTTTCTTAAAATCGAAAGAATTCTTCGATGAGTTGTTCAATGCAGAGATTCTACTATTTGCTTGTTCGAGCTGCAATTTTTTAAAGGGTTTTTTTAAATTTTTTTTTGACTTCGGACGTGGCGTCTGATATAATTCAAGAATTTAGAAGAACGGAGATTGGAGGAAATGAAAATAATAGAACGTAGGATAGTTAATTCGTTTATGAAATATGCGGAACAGAAAGGAATCTGAAAAATCAGAATCTGGGAGGATAAAAGAGGCACCGCCGACATCGCCTGACCTTTTCGAATCATCTGTAAGTACGGTTACATGAGATGGAAATTGAGAATTGATAGGAATTCCCGTCTGATTAGGCCCGGTAGAAGAAATTCGGAGAGCGTAGGTGTAGTAAACGTTTTAGGAGAATGGCAAGGTTCGGTGAAATTAAAAGAAAAATAGCGGAGATTGTCGAAAGAAATATCGGAGGAAAACGAACTAAGCCGAAGAGAGGCGAGGGATTAAATAGGGATTTTTCTAGCTGTGAAAAGCCTGTTCCTAGAAATGAAAAGGTAGGAATGGATCAGAGTAAAGAGGACGTGAGTGGAAGATGCTTAGCAAGAACGTTTTAAAAGGTGATTTTCTCTAACTCCGTTCTCACTTGGAAGGCAATATGCTGTTATTCTGGCATAGTGAAAGGCGATTTTACGCACAACTATGCACGTCGCCCGGCATATAACGATTGTTTACGACCGTTTGAAAGGCTCGATTCCTAACGCGCTCAAAAGTGACCTTCGCTAATATTTAAACTATCCTTTTGCGTCTTCACCTTCTTAATCAGCGATTTACACACTTCTCCGTCTACTTGCTTGTGTTTGTATACTAGTACGTTCCAAAGATTTGTCGCCGGCGCATATTAGAAATCTCCTCTTAGTATGAACTTTACACTTAGCCAGGTAGTAGCGGCGAAGACGTAAACAATAGATTAAAAGGCTCTCTCTGAGGTTTCCGCATCTCCTGTACGACACAAAATCTCGTTAAAAACCGATACGTGTAACGAGCCGCGCGAGAAACAACAATAATAAACAAAAAAGAATAAAGAAAAGCTGCTGGCGGGCCAGTGTGCGCGGAGAGGTGCTGAGTTTTCCCGATATAGCGTTCGAGATGGACGGTGGGAGTGTTGTTAAAAAGGAAACGGGAAGAAAATCGCTGCGAGGAGCATGTGAAGCGAATTGTTTGTAGCTTTCGGCGATGAAATAAAAACTTGTTTGGAAGTTTTCAACACGTCTTCTCGGTACAGGAGTATCGGTACAGCGGATGAGCAAAGGAAGGCGGGGGGGGGGGCAGGGCAAATGCAGAGGCTAACCTGGGGCGGATCGGAAAAGAAACGGAAAAGAACTTGTAAGCGATCGAAATTTCGAAATTTCCGTCGGCAATCGAGCTTTATCGGAGAAGCTTTTCGCGAAAACTTTCCGAAACAGCTTTATAAAAATTTAACTTGCAAACAACAAGTAGTCTCGGTACGGTGCAGATTAGGCATGCAATATTAGCCGGTACGCAACTAACAAATGCCGACTGAAAATCTGTCAGCCTTTGTTTCCTTTCATTATTGTCTTTGTCACACTGAACGCCGACAGAGAAAACTACGAGCGCCGAACCGAGCCACTTTGAAAGTTAACACCGCTAACTTTATTACAACTCGACTAATTCGTCCGCGGTTGCGCCTGTTCTTTATGTATGCGTGTTTTTTCCGTTTCGCCGGTAAAGGCCAAAAAATTCACGCATTTCCCGGCGATAGCCGCGCCGAACAGTACGAGCGAAAGGAATTCGCCGAGCAAAAAGTTCCATCGGGGGTGGTTGCCAACTTAAAGACATCGTCTGCAGAATTTTGTGTGCTTCGTGCGCCCTACGTAACAGGCGCGTTTTTCCATATGATGTTTGTTCGCGCATGTTTGCTCGGAAATTCACTTAATTTCCGACTCTGTTCGCTGACGGTTAGCCGCCTAATGGCTAATATATCAGCCGTGTCTGAACACGACCGCCTATCTCTTCGGTTACCGGCGCCGATTTTGCGCGGTAGCGTTATGGCATTAACTTTTTCAGTCGGAAACGACGAGAGGAAAGTTAATTACATTTTAATTCGGTGTCTGGCCTAGTATGAAAGAGCTAATAGTCGGCGAGAAGTACGGGCGGACGAGGAACGTAGGAAAAGAGAGTAGTAGGAGGTCGGTAGATTCTCTAACAGATTGGGAATAAAGAAGCGATAGTTCGCTAGTGAGGGAGAGCGAGTGCTTCATTGAAGTGTAGAGAAGGCGAAATAGGGAAAAAAGGCCGAGGACAAACGAAAATGAGCCGAAGACAGCGCAGGATTAATGAGTTTAGGGAAAATGCGAAATAAACTGTGAAGAAAGTAAAGTTCGGAATAGAGAAGTAGGTGTCGGATGGATTGGAATGACTGCTGTAAAGGGGAGCGTAAACATTCGATTAAGTTGCGTCTTGGTTTTGTTTCCATCGTGACTTTGTCTCCGATTGTTTCTTTTTTTTTTCCCGCTTCCCCGATTAATCGCGCGCATTAGAA
This sequence comes from Icerya purchasi, assembly GCA_039619475.1. Classification (NCBI taxonomy): domain Eukaryota; kingdom Metazoa; phylum Arthropoda; class Insecta; order Hemiptera; family Monophlebidae; genus Icerya; species Icerya purchasi. The sequence goes on along the minus strand of CM077116.1, from coordinate 385,756,185 downwards.
CGCAGTCGAAAAAAGGGTAATCGTTTGAACAAAGACCTAAAGAAACGCAGGAAGGGCACGAGAAACAGCGAGACTAAATTATCCCGAACGAAGGCATCCGCAATATTTATCGTCCTTAGGTTGCCCAGATACCACAGAAGTCACTCGGGGGTTGGTGAATGTAAAGGTGAGTACGCCGTGAGAAAATGAGAATTGACCGTTGCTTCCAATATGATCCACGAGGACAATCCGGGCGATACATTATGAAAGCCTACAATTTTGTCACTTTTGGGATATGTCGACGGCAGGACAACAACGCTTCGTTCGCATTCGATTTTACTCTTATTATCTCGGTGGAATTGCTGCGGAATTCCTACACGTTGTACATCAAACATCCTCAGCGGTTTACCCATTTCGCTACGAACGTTTATATTCCGTCGCAAAGCAAACTCGAAGATAACGGGAATATAGGTGAGATCGGTTTGCACGATGAGGACTCGCTGTAACCGACCACGTGGAATTTTTCGAAACATTTCTGCCAACACTTGATAAAAACGCCACGTGTAATTCAAAATGAAAAAAATATAAAATCGTCAATTATGAAATAACGATAAAAAAAATACTGACAGTCGACGCAGCTCGCTGATAACATTCAAAGTTAAAACATATGTGCAAAGCGTTGTCAATAAGAAAAAGTCGATTACGTACATTTGGTAAAGTTAAATTGTAGAATTTTAATAAATATTACGAAATTAAATTACACATATATATATATATATATATATATATATATATATATATATATATATATATATATATATACGCACGCATAAAACAAATTAAGTGTATTATTTTTGTTATAATCTCGTTTCTGTACGTTTAATATGTTTATATTTTAGTCATTTTAAATCCTTTTTGAGTATTTTACGTTTATTAACTATTACGAGCTTTGCCGTTGTCAATCTAGACTAAATTACAATCAGCCAGTGTTAAATGGCGAACAGTCATCGATTGTGTTTTTGTTCCTGACGGTCATTGTTCGTTTCGAAAACGGTTAATGTCTCTCGAATAATTAATTATGAAAATAACTATCTGCTGTAGGATTTGAAATAGATTGGCGTAGGATAGAGTCAGCTGAAGACAAGCGCCCCTGCTCAATGCTGGGCAGAGGGACCGATACACGCAGTCTCAAACGGTGGCTGTCACATTAATGATAATTTCATTTTACCGCGTATTTTAATTAAAGAACGGAGGAGCATGTAATTACCCCGTGGTACCATTGATTTTACTTATGGTTGAATTGTGTTTAAATGGGCGAAACGCAGTATATCATATTACAGTAAAAAGTTTGTACAGCATCTTTATTAATTAAGTATTAATATTTATAATAAACCTGAATAATTGAAAGAAATGATCTCAATTAACGGACGGATATGAAACAAGAAAACAAACTGAAGCTCGTAGAATGAATAAGTTCGCACACATGTATGGTAAAATGTACAAAACTGAGTTAAAAACGAAGGCGAATTTGTATGCACATTTAAACGTGCATATACATATTTCTTGTTAATATCACTTTTCCGTCTTCTTTTGTTAATTACACGGGGAGCTCTGTGTATTGTTCAGCATACGTGGTGGTAATACCACAAAACGCGGGGGGGTTAACGGTAACTACAATGTACAGGGTAGGGACGTGATCAGCGCCCATACTAGCAAGCTCCGCCTTCTGAAGAAATTTCAAGATTAACCGGTTTAGTATACACTGTATTAATTTGGATAATTTTTTTTTGTATGTAAAAATGCTCGGTAAATAAAATGAAACACAAATTATCGTAACCATCAATGGTTTTTTTCGTTTTTTACCATTTAAAAAGAAATTGGAAATGAATATTATGAAAGGAAATTATTTTTAGAGCCGGTATGCAAAAAACCTAATTTCAAATGAAATGGAACTTAACAGTAAGCGTATTTCGCGGTAAAGAGTATAGTGCAACATGGCCGACGGAACGTAGTGACGTCACAACGAAACAACTTCAGCCCGTAACCTTCCTACCGTGCGCCGTCACGCCAAAAAGCTTATTCGGTTATTCAATTTTATAATCCATTTATTTATTGATCACTAAAAGCGGCTTTGCACCCCGCATGCATCTTAGAAATAGTTTTTCTATTACGTCATGTACAATCATATACTTTCCGTTAGCTCTTTTGATGCAGGTTTGCGCGCATATTATTTTCTACAGTTCGAAATCCGGTTTATAATAAACGAAAAATAACCATTAATTAAAACTCTACGACTATACGATACTTTACGTGTTACAGTTTTGCGAATTTAAAAAAAGGTATGCGCAAGGATACGTAGGAACGTACAACTCTAGTTTTTATCGCATCTTGAATTTTAGTAAATGCTAATGTCTTATCTAATTAAATGTAGGTGAATTCATGCATGTTTATTAAAACTGTATAATAAAAACCAACTTCAATAACAAACAAATATATTATGATTTCCATATTGCAAAAGTAGAATTTCACAGCAAATACTCAATCGGTTCGTTAATAGAATTTAACCAATATTAAAGGTTAGTAATCTTATTAGGAACTTAAATTACAAGTTGAAAGAAGAAGCGTCTTATGAATTTCGCCCTCGTTCACAAAATACAAAAAGAAGACAAAACGCTTTTTTACTTTCACAAAAATCTTCCGTTTTTTTTTGCCTCTTCGCTGTTGTTTAAGAAACAGCGGGAAATCATAATCTGATCGGTGTTTTTCAAATAAAGTAATTTCGCTAGATAGAAATACATTTCAAATGTAGCTGCAAGTAAATTAAAGTTCAGAATTTAACAGCGTATCGGACGCGCAAAAAGAGGGGGTTGTTAATAAATAATAAAAAGTAAAAATCCAACTAATTATTCTTCGGTAAAATAGCGTTATTTAAAACTAAAATCGTTATACGAACAATTGCATAACTCTCGTGTACTCGTACAATGAAGAGAAAAAATATCATAATCAAATATATTTATGTAAATCTAGTAATTTCGTAAATATCTTTTTGGTGAATTATTATTATATATTTTCTGTTTTTGTGTTTTCATATTCACTTAGGTTGATATACAATTAATTTAAAAACGGACATCTCTATAAATATTAGAGAGATGTCATGAAAAGTTGGAATGTAAACGTGATTAGTAAGTTTTTGATGCAAAGTGTAAAAAACAGCGTAAGCGTTAAAAATACGAAATAAGGCGTAGCTGCTTAGGCAGTGGTATTTCGTTTCGCGACCCGGTTCGAATGCCGTTAGCGCACACATCGAAAATATAGATAAATTCCTTTTGCGTCGGGTTAGTGTTCACAATTGACGAGTTTAAAATATAAAAAAATACGAAATAAGAGATGGGCATAATGTCCGAAGGTGCATAGTTGGGCGTATTTTTTCGACCTGGATGTCGGCGCGCAACCGTTCACTGACCTAACTTTAGAAAGAACCGGGCTCTCACCTAGTCTTCTCCAACAAATTTTCACATATATATATATATATATATATATATATATATATATGTGTTATCTGCTACGACCGCTGTAACTGGAGCGCGACTAGTGCCTAAAAAATCTTAAAAATACGTTGGTGGTGTTCTAAGAAAAAAAAAAATGTTCAGCTTTTAGAGTTTTTTAAATGTTGCATGTAATAAAAGCTTTGGACATCTTTCAATTCGGAAGCTGGCAACACGAACGAAGCCGAAATTAAAGAGGTTAGGAAAGTTTTCTTTGCGCAAGAAACGGGGAAAATACCGGCTCTTGGGTATCCAAGCGCTAACAGAATTTCGGAAGGAGCTGCTCTTTTAGAGTACCTAGAAGCGCCAAGTGACAGAATTACCTTTTGCTTGACTACTGATGTAGTGTCGAAAATCAAACGCCACACTGTTGGTTTTTATCCGACTATTTATAATTTTCTTTTTGAGCGAGAATACATTTCTGGATAGGTCCCTGTCTCAAAGGTATCACACAAGGCGGTGATAAATTCCGTGACCGCTGTACCAGAAAACAGTAGTACAACTCCGATCCGCCGATGACGAACCCAATCGCCCGAATAATCTCCGGTGCCGACGATAAGTCTGAAATGTGATTTACTGGGGGAAAGGCTGCGAGTGAGACATAAACATTTTCAGGTTTACGTTAAAATGTTGACTTTAAAAAAAAAAGGGGAGATTTGTTCTGATGCGGAATGAACGTCTGAATATATCAAATCGGGGCTGGTAAAATAGAAAACAATGTATAGTAGGTATCATCGAAATTGGAAAAATGCAAAACATTTAAACAACACGGCACTATTAGCCATTTAACAGTTCCTTTTTCTTTTTTTTTTTTTGTTTATAAGAATCGGCTGTAATTACTTTTTCCTATATGTACCAGTCATTTTATTAGGTCTACAGTTTACTGTTTGAATTCGTCACTACATAGTTCCGAATCTGTGTTCACGACACGAACTAATCCCCTACAATCAATGTATAATATACTATACACATCATGGAATCGTAGAGTTAATTATTAAATTCCAGAACCTGCCACTCAGTGCTGGATTTATATTTGAAAAATTTAATTATACTTTTGAATACTACTAAGCCGGACCAACTTAGATTCGAGGTGCAGAACTGTTCTGTATCGCTTAAAAGTTTTCAGTGCCGTGTGCTGCTGTGGTTTAGGAACTTCCGTATGCTATGGACGTATTGATTTTAAAATAAAAAAAATTCGGTCGGTCGTAAGAATTACGGATAAAAGAGGATAGTGGCGAAGCTGCAGCCTCTGACGGAGAAAATATAATAGCAGAAAAGAATAAATCTAACTAAATATTCTCCTCGCCGAATCTTGAAAAATATCGCGAAAAGTATTTTCAACGGGCGATAAAAAAAATTCAATCAACAGCTTCTAAACTAAAAGTTCAAATCAAATAAAATGGAACGCTGAACGACGGTTGAATACCATCGTCGATATATTAGGCGGAACGTAAGTACTTGGAAAGAATCGAACTACAGGCACAGAGAAGAATTCACTGCTAACACGAGACAAACACGCTCGTATCCGTAAAACTTTCAGACTGCCTTTCGTGTTTTTAACTCGTGATATTGACGTTATATAAACCGTAATAAAGGTGATCCAACTACCTTCGGTCGCGTCGGTACGTAATTGCTTTTCATAAACATCACTGCTAATTTGAAATAATACTCTAACTAACTTCCTGATACCTCTCGCACCTATGTGATAGTAAAACCGTTAATAAACGGCCACCTAATAAAATAGCCATCTTTATTATCGCTTAACAAGGGCGATCCTGCAGTAATTCGGCCTTCATTTATCACAAGCAAAGTTCTTTCTCGAAGAAAATACCGGCCCGCTTGAAATTTATCAGTCGTCTCTAATCAGTTAACTCGTCGTGTATGTTTTTTTTTTGTTTTTTTTTTGTTTTTTTTTGTTTTTTTTTTGTTTTTTTTTTATGTTTGCGTGTAACTCATATTTTTTAATGATTCTGTACCTATTACAAAGAGTACCATTCAACTTAGGTACTACGTGAATACTGATGAAAATGGGAGAGTATTATAAACATTCGTCAAAAAACGTCAAAAAATTTTGGATATTTTTTATTATTTTTTATTAGTAAAACAGAGGCGATTGACTTAAAATACCATCAATTTTCTAAATTATCGTGGAAATGTAGTTTTTGATGTTTTTACCGTGGACATGCAGTTCAAAATAAAGAAATCGTTTTTTTTTTTTTTTCAAGCATAAAATGTGGAGAACGATATGAATAAAAAGTTGATTTTTAGCAAGAAAAAAATTCAAGTATAATGTTAAAAATCGTAAAATAAAAAAAAGACAATACCGACTTCAAGGTCTATTATAAAAATTCAATAAAAATGCACTCAAAAGTAAAAAACAATTATTCGATAAAAAATATATTTCAGTGATCTTTTTACCTTAAGTGGTGATATTATCGTAATTCTTATACAACAGTGATAGCTTAATTAGAGTGGGTACCAAATTAAAATTACACTATCTCTGAATAATTTAATGAATATATTTAATGCTGTTTTTAATTATTATTTTAATATGAATTCGGTACCCACTCTAATTAAGCTATCACTGTTGTATAAGAATTACGATAATATCACCACCTAAGGTAAAGAGATCACTCTGAAATATATTTCTTATCGAATAATAAGTATCAATACTGTATAAGAATTACAATAACATCACTTTGAAATTTTTTTTTTTTTTTTTTACGAGTAGCTAATGCCTTTTAGGCTATTACTCGATTTGTGAATTATCTAAATATACTTAGAAATTTTTGTATTAATTATAAAGCCGGTAAGTTCTTGCAGGCAGTTTACATCCGGAATTTGTGTATTCAGCTGATTTCTTCGATGTTGGATGTATTTTTGGCAGGATACCACAATATGATGAACTGTTAGCGGCTCGCAGCACACCTCGCATATAGGCGGCGGCTGATCATTCAGCAAGTACGAGTGAGTGATGGCAGTGTGGCCCAGGAATATTCTATTGACTGTTGTTTCCAGCCTCGGAGAGCAGGTATTGTCAATATTTGCTGGCCAGGCATCTAGGTTCTTCTTTATATTTCCAAGCATACTTGGGCGAGCTTGGAAGGACTGGTTCCACGAGTTTAAAATGCGCTGGATATAATGTTGAGCTATGTCCTCTCCAAGCATTACCGGCACGGAGGCTTGGTTCTGTCCTCGCACTTTGAAATATATTTTCTCCTTTGGAGTAATTATTTTTTTTACTTAATTAAAGTTTTATAATAAACCTTGAAGTCGGTATTTTTTTTGTAAAAAAACGTGTTTTTTGTGTTTTTTTTTTTTTTTTTTCGTTTCGGATTTTTATTTAGTAGACCGAGTTTATATCAATCTTGTCTAAAACGTTTGACTTTCTCTATTTCAGTTAGACCATTAAATATTCAAATTTTAGATAAATTTCAATGTCATGGAAAACCGAAATTAGCTATATTAAAATAAGGTGTAATATCATAAACGACTATGAGTTTTTCTTTAATGATTTAATGCCATCGAGGTAGACCTACCACATGTACTCATGCACGCCTTCCATCAAGGGTTAAAAGAATGTTTATTTCGCTTTTTTTAAATTTTAGATCGTCGTTGCTGTTCTTAATTAACTTATTAGCCAAAAAAATAATAATAATAATCAGGGTACAGTACGTAAAGGACTTAATATTTATCGAGAAATTAAGGAAACGTCTTGTGGTCATAAAGTACTACTATTTTTTTTATTCTTCAGCTGTAATTAAAGTGGAAAATAATAAAAATCGAGCAACTCCGATGCTAATCGTTTCATGCGAAGTACTCACATTTCTTGGCTTTTTTCGATTTCGCGACAATTCAGAGCGCTAAGGTATAAAGGTCCCGCTGTTTACCTATCTAAAATCACTAGTTCTCTTAGTAGCAGCTCTTGGACGGTAGTTTTAATATTTCGAGTTAAACCTTAAATCTTTTAAAACATTTTGCGCATCACGTGAACAGGGTTTACTGCGTGTGCCTTTAAATTTTAGTTTCTCAATAAATAGTCTCGCATGTCTAAGACGTTGCAATTTTGAACTGACCTCTTTCAGTAAGCCACACCTGCGTCAGAAATAAAAAAAAAAAAAAAACGAAATTTAATAACCATCTTTATTTTTTAAGAAGAAAAGAGTTTTTTGAGTGTCCAAATAATGTTTCGTATTATTATGTAATCAAAGTATTTTACTACTAACCTCCGGTTGTGTTGAAAACAATGACTGTGTTATATTTACGCAAAAACACGACGGTTTTACATAGCAATTTTAAAGAGAGATTGATTTAAAAAAGAAAAAAGAAAAAAAACACGATTTAGAAATTACATATTTCGCAATTAAGAATCCAGATTTTTTATCATTATCCAAGGAGAAAATAATGATAATAATATCGATAAAAAAAAAAAAAGAAAAAATTAAAAATGTTTTACATTTAGGAAGCAACCTATAAAACATTTCAGTGATTACGATTTCGAAAATTAGGAAAAAACTTTTTTCTTTCTTCTACGCGTCTTCTATACTACCGCCTGCGATTGTGCTAATGTGATTAAATTTTTTAGAAGCGGTCGGCTAGTGCTCGTGAAGAAAAAAAAAAGAAGAAATTTCGCTTTAGAAGGATTATTATTCGCTGAAAATCTGATATGGGAAAAGAACGAGAGAGAGATAATGACGGTTGAGTGTACGAAGGGGACAAGGAACGAAAAAGTAAGAGATGAAAAACTCTCTTATATTTTCCCGATAAATGAAATTGGCTCTCTCATTTAAAAAGAAAATACACGGAAGTTTGTGTAAATACATTTCAGCGTTTGGAGAAAGGAAAATGAACGGAATATCTTAAAAATGCGCTGTTTGTTCTTCTATACTGATAACGATTTCAAAAACAGTTCCGAATCGCCGTTATTTTTGTTTGAAAATACTTATTATTCGTAACTTTCTTTGATCATTTCGAAAAGAAATAAACATTTCTGTAGGTTTGTAAATCGAACTAAAGTAACACTATACAGAAATTACAGATATATAATATTATTATTTACAAAAAAAACACCAGCGACATGTTTCGTAGTACAAACTACATCATCATCGTGGTGTGTAACAACAATGTTCGATTTACATCCGTAATACAAAAATGGATAATGCTTTGCTCTTAATTTCATACATTACAATGTGTATAACCTTATTTCGGGGAAAAAAAGTAAACTTGTGTGTTGTTATTCCAGTATTGATAAAATGCAAAACCTTTGTTAAATATAAACAACTTATCAAAAAGAAATTTTTGATTTCATTCCGATGGTCGAAACTAAAAAGTACACGATCAAACACGTCGCGCGCCTTGCGTCTCGGTTAATTGCACTTAAAATCCCATTTGTCCACTTCATTGCGTTTTCGGATTTTAATGTAATTTTTGATCTATATTTTAATTATTATTATTATTAATATTACCTTTTATCTTTTACATATCTCATACTGTCATTTTTATAAAACCCTTATCACTAATATTATTACAAATCTAAATTTATCCTGGTATTTTCGTTATACTGGTACTTTTAGATACCGCTGATTAATTCACCTCATTTATTCACTATACTCTACTTATTACTATGTTTTATTCTTACTACTAGAACCAAAGTTGGTATTATTTAACAGACCAACACTTATTTCGCTGTATTTGAGTGCGGGATGGATGAACAGTGATGGAACGTGCCATGAATAATGGGTTCATTTTACTGTAATGTAATTTTTCATGACTAGCACATTGTAAACATGGATAAACTGACGCTCTAAATTAGTACATTTACCCGTATAACATATTGAACTTACCAGCTAATTAGGAAAATAAGCATTACTTTTTAATATGGTACACAAATAGATGCATTTCTTTTTTGATAAACTCTAAAAATGTAAAACACTGGGGTAATTTTAAAATTGCACATTTATTAGGAGTTTTCTCGAAGATGAGTCCTCGGGCTAAATGATTTAACCCCTAAAAACCTCTAAAATTAACTAATCTTACCAAAATCGTTTATGTCGTTTCCCAGAAACCAGATAAATAAAATATACAATTTTTACTCATATTATCACATGAGAGTTATACGCAAGAATTTATTAATGATATTATCATTATTATTAATAATAATATTATTATTATTATTACTATCATCATTGATGATAATAATGAATTTCTAAGAGCGACACATTTATTTCTTTTGTCGTTTGCTTTATTTTCGTATTTTCACTGCATTTCTACAACGTATGGTCCAACTAGTAATTTTGCAAATAATACATTAAAATTTTTTTTTTCTTTGTTTTAAATCATGCGCGATACCTTAGTCCCCACCAAGTCAGTTGACTTGTCGACGGGTTTCCAAAATAAATACGCGTGAGTATATTTATTTAACAAATAAATATCACATACTTAGTTTCTATACTTATCATTATTCATCTATAACTATTTAAGTGTAAACCAATTAATATCTACCTCTCACATCATCAGAAACAAAGTAAGCCTTCAGTACTAACTTATATATATATATATATATATATATATATATATATATATATATATATATATATATGTATATTAATTACAACGTAATTCTTAAGCTACCCCCATTAGAAAAAATGTCCCAATTTTATGTAGCGTTTGTTATATTTTATTGGATTTTTGTGATTATGTAGATAATTCTCTGGTACCTAATTATATTTCAGATTAGGTATAAACTTGAGAGCGATTCGGATCTAGAACGAGACAAGTATCTAACCACTAAGCTACCGCGCTCCACCAACTCTAATTAGTACCTAATTATTTATTAAATATTTTATGAATTTTCTGTGTATGAGCACAAAATCTATTAATAATACCTTCTGCTGTTATAAATAAAATATTTATCGATTTTAAAATAATATTTTATTTGAAAAGTTATTATTATCCTTATTATTATCGTCACTGTTTTTATTTTTTGCGCGCTTATATCAAAATTTGCGCTAATAATACGTTTTTGTCATCTAACTTTGATCAATTTTTACTGAGAGATAATTTTAATTTCTCGAGGTTGGCCTTTTAGCAAACTTTTTTTTTTTTTTCAAATAACCGGGCGCTGTTTTTCATTGGCCTGATTTATATCGCTTCCATTTATTCTTTCGTCTTTCTATTTTTTTTTTTTTTTTTCCTATTTTCTTCTCCTATAAATCGATTTCGTTATTCGTAATAAATGCATAAAAAAAAAAACCGTATTCTAACGTCTGAGGGATGTTTGCTAATTGAACTATGGATATTCTAGAAAGTAGACAGTCATTTTTTTAAACGAAAAATTCTTCTTTTTTTTTCATGTTTCCGGCTCTAGCACGTTCTAGCTGTTCCGATGCGTATTTTGCGTCGTAATTAATACATTCATCGCTATTAATTACTCACTAGCTAGAATTAGATTCTTACTCTGGAAATATAACCTACCTTTATATTTTTATCATCTGTACCATAGATTTTATTCAGTTTTTAATAAAATGATTTTCCTTTACTTTTTTTTCCAGATAAAATTCCGTATTCTTAATTTTTCTCCGAATTTCTCCGAATTTAGTTTTTGGTTAAACTTAAAATTTTACTAACCCATCTTCGCACCCAAATATTTCCGTATGAGCTGGTGCCTCACCTGAAGAAATTCTCTTCAGTCTGCTTTCTAATGATATTCCGTATTATCCGTAATTTGTTCGGATAGTATATTTCTTCGAATCTATCAATAAAGACGTTAGTCACGGCGCGTTACCTGTGATGCGTTTTTAAACGCTTAATTTTAAACTATTTTCTGACAGTTTTTGCCGTAAAAAATGCCAGCGACACGGATATCGCACGAAATTACGGTATTTTTTGTTTTGTAAATTTTTAGCGGTTACACGGGTGAGCTACTGAAATCCCTTTCGTCCTTTTTTTGTAGGCTTTGCTGAGGGAAACCGAATGAATTCAGCTGCGTCCGTTCTACATGAAGAGTCGAGAAGGGAAAAAATGCGTTTTAATCCGGCTTTCCTCAAAATTGTCCGCATACTTAAAGAGAAGTTTTCGGAATTCGTTAATAAAATATCAAATAGCGCATAGACCTGAAATACCGATTAAAACAAATCAAAAGGAACAAACGCAAAACGATCGGTCGTTCTCAAAACCAATTTCTCCCGGTGCCGTGAATATATTCGCTCGCATTTTTCTCTGTGTACCAGTCGACAAAAGAGGAACCGAAAACGGACAGACAAAGAAACATAAGCGAAAGAAAAAAGTTAAAAGGAAATTCTGGTATTTTATCGGCTTGCTTTAGTGTGTTTGGTTTACTTCGTTTTCTTTAAATTATTACTTTTTAATCATAATTCCTTTCATTTTTTTAATACCTCTTCCTATTTATTTTTTCTTCTTCGAACGAGAGACGGCGACAAAGAGAGAGAAAAGAATAAATAGTCTATATATTTCTATCGGCGCTCGGTAGAAGGAAAACACAAAATCGATTTTAAATATTAAACATTGTTCGCATTTTATTTCGCAACTTTTTTCTGTAGCGAATCACAATTTCAGAAGATATTTTTTAAGTCTTTGATATTTTTATTAAGTATTTTTTTCTTTCCTTTTTCAATGGAAGCTTAACGATTTTTTTCCGCGGTCCCGACTGTCACCGGTGTAAAAATTGAAATAACCACTTAACGCGCTAAATGCGTTGAGAACTGGTTATTGAAAATTGTTACAATATCCGCGTATGGAAATGTAATTACAGCGCGTTTGGGAATTTGCTGGTTTTTTCGGTGTGTCCTTTTGTTGAAATATTTTTTTATCGAAATATTTTTTTTTTTTATCAAAATATTTTTTTATCGAATTTTTTTTTCGACGTGAAGGGCTCCCTACAAGCCCGGCACTGTAACATAATGATAGTTTTAAAAATCGGATAACGGAAGTGATTTCGAGACTGACCGGAACAATAACAATCGTATTACCGTTTTTCTTATTGTGGCCGTCTGTTACATGTTACATCGGGAGAATTGCCGCTAAGCATAGCAGAGGTCTTTTTTACAAAAACTTGTGGATAATTCGTAAATGAATTAACCGTTGTACTTTTATTATTCGAAAAATATGGATTAACCGTTTTGAGATTTTCCGGTACTAGCGGTATGTGAATATATTTCCGAGGGTATATAACTATGTCCGGGAATTACCCATGACAAGTAACTGTCTCAGAAGATTATTTAAGACTAGCGGACAAAATTGGTACCATCTTGTATACTGTTGTTTCTATGTAAAAAATTAAAAATGGACGGGGCTTGAAGAAGAACAAAGTGTCTTAGACACACACTAGTTAACTGTTTATTCGAAAGCTGGTTATTGCACGCGCAAATATTAAAATTATCATTATATTATTATAAGAAATTACTCGAAAATAATTAATTTGGACCAAATTGCGTATAGGTTTGTTTTTTTTATTTCTTTTTTGTTTCTTTTAGGTATTGAAAATTTCACTCATCGTTATCGTTCATATTGCGCTGTCCCGCGTAATTTTCAACTGACATCACTTCGAACATTTTGATTAATTGTTATATATTTACTCGTAAGAAGAGGCATACCCTTTTTTGTTTCACTCTAATTTCTACGATATTTTGTACTTTGCAGATTATCTTTTAATATTGTACAGATTTTTGTCTTCTCTTTTTATCCTAGATCTACTTGCATCGAAGAAAGTTGTGGCTCCTTTCAATAATTCAAAATCCTCTACACTTAACACTTCACCTACAGGGATTTCGATGTTTCCAATCGCTCTCTTTCCGATCTAAAATAATTATTTTAACGATGATGATAATAGAATTCTGGTAATTTAAGCCGGTACTAGTAACACTATTAATAAAAAGACATTACACCAATAAAGTACCACTGAAATAATTAGTAACAACGCTCTAACAGCATCGAAGATATTATAGCAGATGACCTAGCATTCTGTCGGCCTATTTTGAATTTTCCCATCAGCGATGTATGGTTATATACGGTGATGAAATGCCCACGGTATTATATCCAGAAAGCCTGGCGCGTTAAAATGCACTGTTTCGAAAATTGTGCGATATCGGTTTCTCGAGACCGTAAGCGACAATTTATTTTTCTTTTTCACATTGCTACAGGGAATGTTGAGGTAAATACTTTAATAGTCTAGAAAGCGGGTCATACAACCTGTTGTTGCTTTCGTATAAACCAATATGCCGATTTAACGGAAAAAGGAAAGTGCGTACTATTTTTGAAGTCATCGAGATTTCAATGATTATATAATATATATATATATATATATATATATATAGTCCGATTAGGCTATGTAGTTTACCACACCATATCGTAATATTTGATTAGCTCGATAAAATTATATTAACATTTGCCGTTCCTGATGAAATATAAAGTTTTACCAATAAACGATGTAATTCTGAAATCTCTTTGCACAGCGGTAGTAAGTTGCTTCGGACATATTTTCATTTATCTATTTATTTTTTAAAGTAACAGTTTTTCAATTTTTTCTCTGAACTTATTTTTTCTCACTATATTTTATTATCGGTAATTTATAAAACACTTTTTTTTTTTTCTTTAAGTTTAACGTCCAACAACATGATCGTAATAAATACAAAAAGCAAAAAACAAAAAGAAAAAAATATCGGATATGCTAATTTAATTTTATCGACACTCTATATTGTAGTATCGAATTAATGATGATACCTTCGGTTAAAAATTGTACCAGTAGATCTACTGATGACTGGGGTTGTCTTGCTTCTGCTCTAGTATCGATTAATGTGATATCTAAATGTGTTTCGAACTAATTACCATATTCGATTAAGCTATTATAATGTGACTTCTGAACGCTGGCTGGTGCGTAATACAGGGAAAAATAGTATTACCCCATTTAGCCAGATGCGTTCGAGCCTAGTATTCGCGCTAGTAGTATATTTCTTGTAGCCTTTGATGGTTTTTAATATTTGATATCTGCTTTATTGTTTTCAGTTTCATTATGTATAAATTTTCCTTCCGGTGATAATATAACCGCACTGGCGCGAATGTTTTTAGCCAGTTCACCAACGTCAGAGGTCCCGCGGTCATTTAAGATCGGATAAACTTGATCGAGAAATAAAACTGGTAATAAAACCGGCTCTAAGAAAGTGATCTGGTAGAGGCTATTTGATAAAGGTGAAATAATTGGAACAACCCTAAAATTCGGTATTTTTTTATGATAAAGAAAGTGTAAAAAAGTGATTTAGTTATTTCGTAGATATTCCGATATGTTGTTAAATTATAAACAAAAAACCAATGTGAAAACTCGAAAAAAAAAAAAGAAAAAAAAAGAAAATAGAAAAATGGTTTATTAAATTGACCGATTTTTATAGCCTTTTGAAATATTCAAAGAGATTTTGATCTGCTGAGAAGCCGGTGAAATGGAGTGCGTCGAGGCATGAAACTGAGCCCGACGGAAATCCTTAATAATAACCATTCGTACCTAATGGTAATCGCATAAATTTAGTGTTTTTAAGGGCTCGGCACGGAATCGGCTGCAGAGCCGAGGATGACATGAGGCTAGTTTGTTTTAATCGTTGTTTCGAGGGTCAAACAGTAAATCTGCCGGTGTCGAGTGCACTAGTTATCTCGTTGAAATTCAATTGAATGACAGATGACAAACGGACTCGAATGACTCACAACGGTCGACGGAATAATAATAACGAGCGCGTGATTAATGACGTCGAATGCGGCCGTTGACAGTGTAAATAAACAGTCCACAGTCGGATAGCAGTGCTAGGCGCTGCAGACGGTTGCTTTTGTCAATGCGTTGGACACTTTTATTTTGCGGCCAGACAAAGCATGGCCGAAAAATAAAGGCAAAACTATTACCGCATCGATTAGCAGACGAATTCTCGTCAAGATACACCTCTTTATGTTGCAGACGTCGTTATTTTTTGTGCCATCTCATCGGGATCACACTTTTTCACTCGGCCAAGATCGGCTAAAAACGTGATTTGAATAAGTGTTCTTACGCAGTCCGGAATTTTCCCGCTTCAACCGTATAATTGTCGTTTGCTGTTGCTCGTGAAGGAAAAGGTCGACAGCGATGAAAAAAAACAAAATCGCAGCAAAATTACAACGCGGCTAGAACTGACCACATTGTGATACTTGGTGCCACTTGGTCATCGGTAAGAAAGACTTTGCGAGGATTATTGAGAATTTAATGGAGAATGTGGGGCAAATTTTGCAGTAATAATTAGTTTAATGCAGTTCGTTGTTGCTGTGCGACTCGCAACGAGCCAATATGAGAATTGGGGCGATACGATGAACGTTGAATTTAGAATGCAATAATTACAGCAACGATTCGGAATCGCATAGTTTTCATTTTGAATTATTATACATTTCTTCTGTGTTTCGTGCTTATACTATTATTTACGTTTACTGTATTTAGACTGCCGATCTAATTTCGCTGGTTCGCTACGTGCTACTACTTTTCGTTTATCACAGTTGACAGATTTTCGCCGAACGTATTTATAAACACTCTTCTTCACCGAATAAGCTAGTTTTTTCGTTGCTTTTTTTTTGCTATTTTTGTAACTTTCATAAAAGAATTGTACAGGCGTATGAATTTCACCACACGATAAAGTAGCGGGGTAGCACGGTCACAATCGGCGATACTGCAGTGATAGTGTAAAAATACTTCAGCCATATAGCTATTGCAAGATGCGCAGTGTACAATGCGCTAGTCGTTAAAGAAGTACCCGGTTAGTTTAACGTTCAAATTAATTAGCTGTTTACTATTGTTATTTCTTTTAATGCGCTTTGGTTCGCTAACGTTGAAACGGTACTCACAGCGCTTGGTAAACGAAATACAGGAAAGCGATTAAACGATTAAATCGACATCTAACTACTTTACATCGATAGAGCGACTGTTACGCAGTTATAGCTGTTTATACTGCCCGTTGTCTTCACCCAAGTACGCCGCCATTATCTTTCGGTTTTTGGAGAATCTTCGTTCGCCGACTAAGTCGTCACCGTTGTCTTTCTACTATACGCCTACTGCTACCAATGCTTTAGCGTATGGACACGGCACACTCACCTTCTGATCACGTCAAATGTGACGGCAAGCTTCTCGAGGAACCGCCTGTACGCACGTTCGTTCCGCAACCAAAGTGCAGGAACCCCCTTTATCTCGGGTCGTTCTCCGCCACGTAAATCAAATATTCGACGGGGTACTTCTAAGCCTCTATGTACACAGTTCGGAGGCGGTCTGCTGTAATATAAGTACTGCAAAAATCAATGAACTAAAGGGAATTATACGTCATTGAAAATTTAGGAAGAAAGAAAAATGTTAACGTTTCGTTTATCATTAAAAGTACCAGATAATAACATCATTTTCATAATATTTTTATTTTCATAATATTAAAAGTTTGTTATTTTATTATTACTATTATTATTATTACTATTATTATTATTACTATTATTATTATTATTATTATTATTGCTATTATTATTATTATTATATTATTATTATTATTGCTATTATTATTATGGTTATGATTATTATTATTATATTATTACTTTTTCTTTTACATTGAAAATTTACTAAGCGTAGTAGTCGGAAGACTACAGGGAAATGTTGCACGTTCTTCATTTCGTTGTCTTTGTATCCCTATAAATTAACGTTTACGAAACGGCTTTATCGTCTTTCTTATTACATTGCACGTACGTATTAAAAGGAAAATGCTGATAACGGAACCAGCCGAGTTAATCTTCAGAAATAGAGAGATTCCGATAAGTAAAAAATATGAACGAATATGTAATATAATATAATATAATATATATATATATATATATATATATATATATATATATATGTTTATGTATATATATATATATTTATATATATATATGTTTTTGTGTATATATGTTTATATAGAATAGCCTGATGGAGAGTGGCGTCGGCTTCAATTTCAATTTAGCTCCAGAGCTAGCAGGAATGAAGGCAAATCAATCATTTATACACCGGATAACAGTATTATAAATAGTTCAATATACACAGAGATCTCGCACCTGTATGTATATATAGAGACGTTGTTGAGCGGCACAAAATTTCCCCGTCCGCCCGGTTGACGGGGTGTCGGGGCGAGCCGTTTATGCGCATGTATGCCGCAAGTATCCAATTTATATAGAGAACAACTTGACGACGCCTGTTGGAAGAGAGTAAGTAGTACATTTTGCGCGGGAACCGCTGTGGTCCGAGGGGTGGCGCTGCGGTCGGCGGAGCTGCGGAAGGGCCGATATAAAGTAAGCTGTCATTCGATTATCAATCACTACACAGTTTACGACTGATCGGCAGCAATTGCCAGTGGCAACCGAATGGCAATTTATAAACCCGGTGCCGAGCCGCTATTCTCGTTATTTCAGCCGGCACAAGAAACCGCCATTAAACCGAAAAACCGAATTCACTAAATTCCGCTTAAAAAGCCGAAAAGAAAATAATTTTCCTCGCCTCGCGGAACGCCGGCCACACAGTAGCGGGACGCCAACCTTCGAGCGTTAATTAATTCTGCGCACCTTTTCCTTGATCGCATCTTCGCATTCATAAGAAGCGAGTGCTGGAAACGGAAGGACTGGCATTGCTCTTTTTCTCGGAAATTACCTTCTTTACAGGCAACGACGACAAATAGGCGACTCATTAAGGGTCTTGTGCCGAGTGTTCGAATATTAAATGGTTTTCGCATTGTGAGTGAAGCGATGCCATCGAGTGGTCGGAATTTCGCAAGACTTTCATCTGCATATCGCATGAACTGTAAAATTAAAAAAAAAAAAAAAAAATTTTATCGTGTCGAGAGATTGCCGAGAGAAATTGAAACGTGATAAGGTATATGGTTAACCGTAGGAAAGCAACTGTGTTGATATGTAGCATCTGCTTCGGTGTTAATAAAAAATTTGAAATGTTTCTTCAGCGAGAAGAAATAGGAGAAAAGTACGGATAGAAGAAAGAAAAACCGCAAGCGAAAAATTTTTCATTACTGAGGATTTTGGTAAAGAGTTTGGCGTTTTTATTTTCGAACTTGTAATACTTATTAAATTATTTTCAATTTTATTTTCGAGTTTGTGTATTTATTAAATCTATTATACAATGTTACTTTACACGGAAAATTCTGTATAAACTTGCGAAGACAATTGCAGGAAAAATTAAATGAAAAAGCCTATGTAAAATATACGATGTATAGGCTCGACATCATTTCGAGGACCAGCGCTTTTGTTCGGATTACCGAACTCGCTAATGTGTAGAAAATCCGACTATAGGCTTTTGCGGAAGAGCCCATTAGCTAACCGGTTAATCCTTTCAGGTCCGTTGTTCTGAAGAACCAGGCTGAAATCAGTTTAGGCACACTTTATTTTGTACAACTTGGATTTTTTAATGGCGCATCTTACACTGGTTTACTATACGGGCGCGGCATAGTATATGCTGCAGATGTAGATTGTCTTGAAGATTGTTTGATAGTTTGCAAAGTATGTTTTTATCTTGATATTTAATTTTATGATTTTTATAAAGTCGTATTTTCCTGATATTATACCTTGAAGGGTCCGTTTTTTCTATTTTTTTCTTTTTGTTTAACCGTTCCATTATAATTATATATAGTACGGATATGCAGTATGTTGTATTATTTTTAATATGTCCCCCTCTACGTTTGAATATTTCGTGTTACTTCCGATGATGGTTGTTAAGCATTTTTTCTGAAGATAGTTAATATGTTTCAATTTTGTTTCAATTGCTCTACCCCAAGCTATTACTACATAGTTTAAGATTGGTATAGAGCATGGAATATCGTTATTTTAGTTTTTTTAGATGATTAGATAACAATGGAATTGTTTTCCGAGGTTTTATATTTAAGTCATTTATTTGGTCTCCCCAGTTTAGGTAGTCGTCTACTGTTATACCTAAATGTTTATAATTGTTTATCGCTTCAATGATACTGTAGCACCCACAGAAGTTCTTACTTGTTGCATGTAAGTGGCTTGCCGAATGATATTTTATGTTAAATTATGATCATTGATAGTGGGGCTATTCGGCTTAATCCACAATAATTTAGTCTAATCCGCATTTATTTAAAAAAGCCTTTGTCATGCAGCCACAAATTTAGATTGTTTACATTATCTCGGAGTTGACGTTCAGCATTACCGATACTAGATAATCCGCATATGCGAAGATTTTTGATCGTGTTCTATTGATATACTTATATTTCTCATATAAACTAAAAATAATAAAGAGGGTAAAATTGTACTTTGTGGTACGCCATGTTGCATGCTAAGAGCTTGGCTACAACTGCCCTCTATTCTCACTATATTAAATAATGTACCAACTATTTTAAAGACTTTCTTCCAACACCTACACTATTTAAGTGTTTCTTTATTAGTGTACTATGTCTAACTGAGTTAAATGTTTTTGAAAGGAACATATATATATATATATATTGTATATATGTATATGCACATCCACGGTTTATGTAGAGGAGTCAGTTTCAATATGCTCCGCAAAATTGAATGCTTCCTAAGCATGACCTGAAAACGTTACAGATTTCGTTACAGAATTTCTCATGACCACCAGCGCATGAACAACGTAACCAATGTACCGCACGGTGGAGATGCGGTTTGTGGTGTTAACAGAAGAAAACAAAATTAGTAGTGTAACGCGATATCGGCAACAGCACATTGTTGTAGCTGTGCGATTAAAGTAGCCAATCGTTAATCTCTAAAAAAATTACGGTAGTTTTATAATCACGCACATTGTATATGTGTAGGAAACTTCTTTTTAACTTGTCCACTATCGAGAGAAAAATGGCGCGAAAAATACAAATGACAAGGCTTGTATATTGATGAATAAAACGAAAAAATTAGCAGATTGGCCTCAGTAACCGCATTTTACTCATATTTGGCGTGTTCATCACTACTTTAACGTATATCATTAAATCCGTTTCTGGTGATAATTTCGATTTTATATTTACCGGTAGTAGTTTTCGTAGCTGGGTGAAGGCCATTTTTAGGGGATCTCGCTACAAAAAAAAAAAAAAAAAAAGACCTAAATTTCTAGATTGCATAAAATAACTGCTTTTTTGAATTCGCTTTAAAAATTAAAAAAAAACAAAATGAAACGTGTTTGCCGAATCAAAGTGGCAAATAAAGTTTTATTTCTTACCACTGTAATTTCTCCCCTAATTATATGCTCGCGTGTCGTGCATAACTGTAAAGACATTACGGCGTGCTGAGCAAACGAGAAGCATCGTAAAACCTTTATTGGGTCCTCCAAACGACCGTGGCTGATATGAGTTAGAAATATTGTACTTAGTAAATCGACTGCAATGTACAAGAATGTACTCGGCCTTAACTGCGGTTACAAAATGTTACAGTAATGAGAAGAGGCTTAAAAATTGAGGGTGGAGAATTTTTTACTGGTCCGATGGAAAACAAGGTTCAACGTTCGACTTGACGGTGTTTTGAAAGATTTACCTCAACCAAGGCAAAACTCATCCTTTTTTAATGTTTACCTGCAGTGACGGTATTTCCGGAGGCGGCCCATCAGAAGAGAATACTGCTCTGGGCGCAAGCTTAATGACGACGCATGCATCGGAGGGGGAACTTAAGCGGTGTCGTTTTATTGTTTTTCATATTGGAGGACTTTTATCGAAGGGATATCTGGGTAATCAATAATAAGTGGAAACTACTGGAAACATGCAAAAAACAGGCTTCCCCATCCTGTATAATTCGGTTTTCAATAATCATGTAGCCACTTAAACGGAATTTTGCTTGAACTTAAATAGGCATACGCTTTTGAAGATGCGTTGGTCCTCTTTTGGGCTCCCTCCGCGTGTTTACGCTGCGTATAAGTTTCCATTTTCTATCCTCGGAAAGAGATTGTTCATCACCACTGGGGATGTGCGAGAGCTCGGTAAATATCCAGCCATGACGGTTTTTTCGGAACACACCAGGCAATAAAGGATTTTATCTCCGAATTAACACGTTTGTCGTATAGCATAGTCTCGACTAAGCTGTTTTACGAAAGCCAAGTCTTTTTTTTTCTTCACTAAAAGCAGCGGCTGAATCAAGAAGACGGGTAACAGATAAACCCGGAATATTCGATTACAGATTGAGTAATAGAAGTTAAGGCACAGGGGCAGTTTTAGAGGTAGTTAGGAGCTGTGAATATGCACAGTACCGGACGCGGGGAAATCGCAAATGGCAGGGAGAACGTTCGAAAGAGAAGATAATTTAAATTGTATTAAGTCACACTAGGATAGTAAAATAAGGAATGAAATTACTAAGAATAAATAAACATCTTAAGAATAAATGTGCTAGTGTAATTTTTTGTTCTCTCTCTCTTCCTTAGGTGGGAGGAATGCGCGTAATACCTTTAGCGTCAAAAAAAAAGTACATTCGGTAAAGATACATATTGTTTTAATTAATCCTCATCTAGGAAAAAGAAGAAAACTCACGAGTATTAGCGAGAAATGAATGAACGTACACACAGTCTAATCCGACGAAAATTAAAAACGTTTGACGTATATTATCCGTACCGGAGATAATGATGCAACCTCGAGTTTATTTGTCTTCAACAATGCTATAAGCGGGGCCTCTAAATTCGTAGATGAAATTTAAATATTATTCATTTAGTTTATCGATTACTATTATTATCGATATCGTCATTATTATTATTAGATCAGAGGGTCGAGTTGTTTTTATTTCAATCTACACGAATTTTCCTATGCTGGTCGACCGGTGGTAAAGAAAAAAGCAACGGTACAATTATATACGACTTATAAAATTAATTAGAAATAAATGATAACGCGTCACATTAATTGCAGTTAAAGTGCGCCGATGCCCGTACAACCGAATGACGTGGGGCTGAAAAGCTGCATTATCGAAAAGGGTGAAATTCGATAAATTAATACGACAAACCGAACTTAATTCAAATATTGTCGTAAGATTTTAAATCAATCATTTTTCTTTCGTTTTTTCTTTTTCCAAAAATTCAAATTAAAGGAAACGGAATTACAAGTTTTTATTCCGAAATTATATGAATATTCAAATTTAAATTAAAACACCGACATGTTTCAAGAACACAGTCGGTCCCATAATCATGGTATTTTACGAAGTTGAAAATTTTAAAAGAATTCTTACCGACTTCGGAAAGCGACTGACTCTTTTTCATAGCTACCATCTATTTTTGGCTATGTCATTCACTTTTCTATCGTGGTTCCCTCTACCCGCTACTGAGATTGACCGGTCTTTCTGCTCTGATTTACGACCGCACCCGCCTCCCTCTCTCAATTTCAAAGTAAGAAGCGAGCCACCTAGTCAGCAACTGGTTCTCATGTAGCAGCACATTCGCTCGAATTTTATTTAATGTTTTATTTCTTGTACATAATACAAATGCAACTCAGCCCTCCGTGCCTCGCAAAGGGCTCGGCCCTTTGACCACCTGAAGACACACCCCCGGACCACCAGCTCAATCACTTCTCTACTTTGTATAGGACGAGGAAAATTACGTCATTCTTAGGCCCGACCCCCACTACTTTTTCTGTCACAACTTTGTCTTCTTATATGCACAATACACGTAACGTTTTAGGTCAAAAATGAAACGCTTTGGGACAAAAAAAGTGATGTTTCGATGTCCAGCGCTATAGTTTAAAGCTTGAAATTAAGACGCATAGACCTAAGGATCAAAAACGGATAGTAAAGTAATAGGGAATTTTCGAAGGAGTGTCAGCCGTTAGAGGCCTGATAGGAGAGTTTGAAAGCGACAGGGCGAAATAGCGCCGGGGATTACGACGTTATTTTATTCATTTAAGAATTTCTTAAACGCCAATCGACTGTACGAAAGTGTGATGCGCACTTATTTTTCCATTTCGGGACTTTTTAAAAAAAGTAATTATTTTTCGCCGGCAACGTGCGCTTTATTTTAACGCGATATTGTTAACTTCCGCTTTTGCAGAGTGTCGCGGTAAATCGAATTCGACTTTTCCGGAATACTTTTGTTGTTGACCGGCGTGCCCGGTCGTTGGAACGCGGACAGATGGGTAGCCGAAGCGCAGCAAGTTGCGAACAACTTTTATTCACTTTAAAGTTTTAATGGAACGACCGCCGATCGGAGTTGGTCGTCTTTTTTCGAAGGAATCGCCGCGACTCTGCTCAGGAACAGACTAAGTGCCGTGTGACAGTTACACAAACCACAAATGTCAGAATGGAAGAATTTGCACGCTGGAACGCGAACGCACACAAGTGCGCAAAATGCGCTTGGCAATATCTGGAAAAGAAGTTTGTGAATTCCAGTATTATGAAATAAAGCAGAAAATCCGAAAAAATGTATCGGCCATGAAGCGGAGTCGGTAATAGTAGTAGTGGTCGTACGACTTTCTGGAAATTGGAACAGATTCGGTTAATAGCTCGTCGAAGTAATACATAAATCAGCTCGCGGACGCCTATCGCCGATAAACCAATACGCGGCGAGAACTTAATCGCGCAGATGTATCGCTGATATATTCCAGCGGCAGTCACAGCCAGCTTGTCTGGAAAAACGTTTATTGTTATACTTCTTCGCTGGAAAACAACGATTGCTTGCATATGATTACGCTTCATCTGGAAATTTCCGGTTTTATTGATTTATCGCCTGCCGAACAGCTATTAATCAAACAGCTACCGATTACAATGCAGCGCGCGCCGAACTATACTAATCGGAGGACATGCACTACTGTGCTTGTACTTTCGACTACTGTCGAATAACAACATCGACGGAACGCGTACAAAAATTGATTTCCATCCCTCGCATTCCGCTTACGTGAAATTCGTTATTATTTTCATTTTTTATCGGCATTTTTTTTTTTTTTTTTTTCGATATTATTTTATTTGATTAATTCACAGAGCGAGTCAACGTATGAAAATAAGTTTAAGGCCCCAGCAGCGAAACGAAAATACTTTTTTTTTTTTTATCTTTTCCCGTGAACTTTTCCATCAGAGCATTTTTAGTTCAAGACTCAAAGTGATTTTTGTTTAAATGTTGAAGTTTAAATGTCAACCGGTTTGCGTGGATGAATAAAATGTGATAATCGCAGATAGTTACACGGCTCTGAAAGGCAACTGTAATCCTATTGCGCGCTACATTGTGTACACATTGCAGGATCACACTCCCTATAATATATACTGGTCGATTATTACATCTATTTCGGCGATATCTTTTTAATAATTTCTTTATTATTCATATATGTTGCGTCCCAATTGTGTGTACTACCTGAAAGAAATAAACTTGTGATGCTATTTAATATTTTTCAAAGAAATAAAAAAAAAATCATTCATACATTCGTAGCTATTTGTGAGACTCGGTGTACACAGATCTGTTGAAGGGGTCGTACTTTTACGTTTTTAAAGGTTTTTAGCTAAAGGCAAAGGGAGAGCGCGATCATCAAAAATCACTGAAAGCGGTGTGGTTATCAACTTCAGCGAAATTGATAGAATCACCTAAACATCGCGACTTGTTTCGATCGTCGAATAGTTAGAAGAAAAAAAAAAGCCATGTATAAATGTAGTTATTCCGCTGGAGAAAAGATTATTTTCGTTTCTTTTTTAACAGCATTGCTGATTGGCCTGTATTAAGGAAAGCGACATTACTGGACTCCAAACTCTGATGAAATGTAATTCCTTTGACGGAAAAAAATTGAAAATTGCGCTAGAAAAAAGAAATTCCAGATAAAGCCGTCAAACACACTGTTGCAAAAGTTGGAGGAATCCTAAAATTGTTGCGTAAGGGCAAAGTTTTCTATATTTAGGTGTATTTCCTGTTTCTATTTTTATTTAAAAATTAGAAGAGGGGCAATCATAAGGGAAAGACAGAGAAAGAGAGAAAGACATTTTAAACATAAAAGGAATGTACAAGAGTTCTGGGAATACGTGGCCCCGGAAAAAACAAGAATAGAATACGAACTAAGGAAAAAAGAAGCTCGCAGCAACGATACACAAACAAAAACAGTATTGCCGTCGCGATAGCCTAGTGGCGTGAACTATTGATTACTAAGGTAGTAGTCATAAGTTTGATTGAACAAAAAGGTATAGACTGATTTGCTGAAAAGTTAATTTAATGATTAGTTAGTGGCCAAATGGTATTTATAGCTAGACTTAAAAAAAAAGTATAACCGGTGATGGTAAATAACATTTAAGAGGAAATAAGGAAATTTAGGAATAGTAGAAGAGGAAAAAAACATTAATAATAAACGCGAATTAAGAAATAAATAAATGATTACATAAAGAATAAACATTTTCAGACGCCTCGTGTCATGAATAAAACGGATTAAGATAATGTTAAAATTTATTGAACGCATTTTAATACTCATCAAATAAATCAGTGGGAAATATACACTATTTTATGAAATAATAATCATATATATTTAATTGAGCTAACGCGTTTCGAAACTGATAGCTTATAATCATATTATCGCGATCATGAAGCTATCAGCTTCGAAATGCGTCAGTGTTTTTAATTTTGAATACATTATTATTTCATAAAGAAGTGTACACTTTCCATTGATTCATTTGTTTAATTTGTCGGCAAGATTCGAGCTTAACGAAAGGAATATTATGGTAATAATTTAGAGAAAAGTTTGAAATAAAAGGAAAACAGAAAAACACGTAAAACTTAGGTAGAAATCAAATACGCCTCTGTTAAGTAAACCGGAAAAAAAAAAAAAAGGGATAATTTAGATTACAAAAAGTGTATCAATCGACACACTGCATATAAATGAATAAAAATTACGGAATAAACAATCGGGCAGACTAGGCGAATTTTTGAATAGAGAATTAATAAAACGGAAAACAGCTGGAAATTTACCGTCGTCACTGAGACCAACATTTTGTAGAAAGAGCGCTGTAGAAAGTTGCCGATAAAATGAATGCAGAGCTGTTGTTAAGGTGTTCAGACAGATGACTAGTTCGTCGGAAGGCGCTTCGGGTAAAAAACACGGCACCTACTAACGGGGTAACTCGGGATTAAATACGCCAGGCTCTAGAGCTTTGAAAAAAGGTAGCCCTAGTCGCTGAAATACCGCACATTCGACGGCTCCCATCAAACTGCCCTGATATATTGCTTCGCGATGATGTTTTCTCAGCGCTTTCCATGACTAATGTTTTTGCTGTAGCCATCATATTTGACAAACTGTGAAGCTGCACGCGTTACCTCTGTTATGCGGACTTTATTTTCGAACGTTCGATTGCCGATATCCACGTTAGTCGATTACTTGCAAGGATCTGGTTCAAACTGAAACTAATCCATTCTCAAACCATGGCGTTTAACTTAATATTTGCACCTTAGAGACTAGCCGTAATGGAATGTGTAGCATGTAGCACGGCTCACTATTTTCTTCGCCGCCGAGTGCGTTGAAACATTTAGCAGCCGCATTTCCGACGTTATCAGCCGCGACTGAATTGGCAGCGTGTGCCCGAATTGATGCTGGTTACGCGAAAAGAACACTCAACACTGCTGCTATCTGCCGTACCGGAGTATTTCGCATAAACTGAGCGCCGTCTAATGAATTAAAGTATTCCGAATCTCGCCTATTTCCTTAAACACCCGTCGATGAGTTTCCATAAAGATACAGGTATAGAGACACGCATTGCGAGAGCGTAAACGAGCGTGTGTTATTGAAAATTTGTTGTATCGGCTATCGATACGTCAGTGTTGAAGAGGAAAGTGACTGATTGGAGTGGCGAATGAACGCGGTAATACTGAAAACAAAAAGATTGAGGGAGCAATCACGCAACAGACAGATTGGTTTCAGGATCATCTGGAACAGGTTCCTCCAGCGAGGAGGCATCTGTGTATCTTTTTGGCAAATGCCTTTTTAGGCGTGCATTGTTTAGGCGATAACGAGCGAGTTTTAAGTCGGTCCTTTTAACGATGGTTTCCAGGTATCATCTGCTAAACGTTATCATTGAAGTTAACGAGAAACACGGATTGCCAAATTTATTTCTACATCATTCATTCGCTACTATCAGAAATTTTTACGCAAAAAATCCTTGTTAACGATTTAGTTTTTCCGCGTATACGTGCATTTATATAATCACAAAACACTTTCTTTTTTTTTTTTGTTTGATTTTTCCTTGGGCTTGTCAGCAACGGACAATTTATCTACACGTGCCAATAATAGCAATTAGGGGTGACAAGGAATGGAATCTGACTAAGAACCTTATACCACGGATGGAGAGACAATGACGATCAACGTCGATAAATGAAATATATATTTTACATAATTTTATTAGCATTTAAATATTTTTAATTTTTTTGAAATAATTCCAGTATTAAAGCAGAATGTAATACCGGAATTACTATTGGTGGAATGAAAGTAAACATCTTCATGTTTGCAGATGATACAGCTGTAATAAAAAACGAACAGGATTTAAACAATTTACTAAATCAATTGAATAAAGTCTTACAGATGTATATAACATGAAAATAAACAAAAAAAAAAAAGACAAGGGTTATTAGATGCAACGAAAAAGAACTCGACAAAATAATAAACATCAAAATAGACGGAGAAACAATAAAACAAGTAAAAAGACAAAAATACTTAGGCAGCGTCGTAACAGAAGATGAAATATGTGTGCAAGATATAAAAGAAAGAATAGTAATGGCGAAGTTAGCTTTCATGAAAAATAAAGGATTACTAACGTCAAAAAGTATTAACATGGATTTAAAGAAAAAATTTATTAAAACATTTGTATGGAGTGTATTACTCTATCGATCAGATCAAAAAAATACAGAAACAGCTAGAATCATTTGAAATCTGGTGCTGGAGAAGAATGGAGAAGATAAAATGGACCGAAAAAATAAAGAACAAAGAAATTTTTAAGTTAATTAATGAAGAAAGAAACTTACTGAAGAAGCTAAGAGAAAGAAGACTCTCAAGTGGATTGGCCATGTATATAGACATAATGAATACTTAACGCGAATAATTGAAGGCTTTTTGGAAGGGAAAAGATCAAGAAGAAGGCCGAGGCAGAATTATATTAAACAGATACGATATGAAGTACAGGCAACATGCTGTGATAGCATAAAGAAAATGGCGCTATCCAGAGAATTCTGAGAGACAATTTTAACTGTCCACCAATCTTAGCATAAGATTGAGGAATGAAGAAGAGAAGAAGAACGTCTTCGGTGTGAAATGCGAATAAAATTGACACAGAAGTAAATCTAGTGACCTAAGTCTCTCACTAACACAAATGATAACCAGAAAATTACCGCATCTTGAGAAAACGACTTTGCTTGCTACCGCCTTAAATATATCGCCCAAAAGAGGGTGACCCTCCTTGGACGGCATCGAATAGAAAAGGAGAAATTCGCTTCTTTTATATATGCTTTATATTAGCTTCGTCAGTTTGTAATGGAATTTTGGAATCCATTTTTCACCCATTTCCCGATGTCCCCGAATGATTTGAAATTTTCAATAATTGTCGGAACCCGATGACAATGCAATATTATTATGCAGAAAAAAAAAAGCTCCTACAGAATCCTCAGCCGCTGTATTTTCGCAGGAAGTAAAAATTATTCCGTTTATAAATATTTACATTATTTAAATTTATTTGTGGGTCTGTAGGAGCTTTTTTTTTTCTGCATCAATTAGTAAAAATTTCAAATCATTTGGACGTCGGGAAATAGGTGAAAATGGATTCAGATTTCTGTATTGCGTTGTTGAATTTACGGAGAGGGTGAACATGCAACGGAATTAAGTATAGCTTTAGTTAAACGTAGAAAATAATTATAATCAAATATGATCCTTCTGTTACATTTCCCCTTTGAGGATAAAAAATTAAAAATAAAATTATAGCTCACAAAACCAAAAATAGATACGCTTTATATGTAAGATGCGCTAAGAAACCTTAATTTAATTTAAATTCTTTTACAATACTAACCTAAGAGTGAATAGGTATAGAGACACTAATAATTTAATTCACAATAAAAATTTAAGTTCTTTTACAATATTAACCTAAGAATGTGGAGGACATGAATAATTAATTTCAATTCAAAACAAAACACGGGGTGATTTTATCAGTAGTCATACAGTCCCTCAACAATTGTAAATGATATAGAACATATAAAACCACCCCATGCTTTATTTTAAACTGAAATTTATGTTCTCCTTTGCATTCTTATGTTGTAATATTGTAAAAGAACTTAAATTTTTGTTTTGAATTAAAATTAATTGTTAATGTTCACTCTTGGGTTAGTATTGTAAAAGAATTTAAATTAAATTAAGGCTTTTTAGCGCATCTTGTATATAAAGCGTATCCGGTTTCAGTATTTTAAACTATAATTTTATTACACATAAAATACAATCCGTTATAAAAGTCACGTTAAAAAGTGTACGAAAGAGCGATTTTGGAAAAAGGCGAATAAATTCAGTTGCTGAATTTCCGAAATATTCCGTATGTTTTGTTTTTTCTTCTAATTCTAAAAAGGTTAATAGGCTCAACCGGTGTCTATTAATAACAGCAATAATAAGTAACAAAATATATTTTACTAAAAATTAATAAAAATACATCTGTTAGCGGTGTTAATTGTTTCATTAATCGGTTTAATATATTTTCGGGAAATTGGTACAATAAAAATTTATGTATAGTTGGATAAAATTCAAACACGAGTGCACTATTATAAATATTACACAACTACTCGGAAGCTCGATTCAATCTTTTGACATATATAGGATGTTTTTCGTTTTTTTAAAGAGATTTTTGTAGTTTTTTGTTTGCTTTTTGTTAAATTCTGCTTATCGCTGAGCAGATTTAACCAGTGAATGTTGAATTTTCGCCATTTTGTCGAGAACTAAATAAATAAGAGCGTAGACGTTTCCGGTGTTTAATAAGGCGTCTGGTAAGTAACAAAGGAATTCTCTCAGACCGTCCGTATTCGGAATTTTTCGTCAACAGAAAAATTTAATCCGGGTTATCGACCGAAAAATTAGTCTGCAGGAAAATTCATTTCGCCGGAGATCGGAGTATGGTAAAATAATTCGCGGGCGTTAGTTCGACGAGAAACGGGAAAATTAACCTCAACTTGAAACTTCTCTTCTGCACAAGAACGTATCGGAACCTCTTAGCAAAACGCACTATTAAGAAGGCAAATTATGACGCTACCTCATAAGTCGGAAATATGCGCTCCGCTCGCAATAATTCGCGTATACCATTACCGCCGCTACCATTCTGTCCGGGCCGGTAGCGAAAGTTGTAAAAAGCAGACGGTTCCTCGTTCCCCGAACAAATAAAGAACTCAATTACCGGAACGATAGCGGAAAAATTTCATTTACCGGGCGAATAATGTTTCAGGACGCTGAAGAAATCCCTAGTCATCAATAACGACAGATACGGGAGAATTTCACGATTGCCTTGACTGCATTCTGCACAACCTTCGAAAGGTTCCTGCGGGATTTCCTAACCGCGATACCGTCATTCTTTTTGATGTTTCCGCGCGACCAATTCTCCGGCACCTGAACTTTCCTTAACGCAGATTAGACCGCCGGTATACAGTTACCGTTGTTGCAAGCCCGGTACGAATTTGTACGTTAAAATACGGGCCAAATGGCATTTAACGCAATATTGAGAAATACGACTTTTGCAAAAACCCCCGCTCGTAATTTTCTGATATTCAAAACATACGACGACAATATCTTAAGCTCCGCCTTTTGGCGTAACCTGGAGACCGCAACGCCGATTAAATTTCGAACGTAATATATTATACCTTTTTACTCTAATTAGCAGCTTTTTCATTTTCATAAGCGGCTTTAAAAATTATACAATCGAGTTATTTTTAGCGGACAAACATCAAAGGATATTTGAATATATACTCGTAATAGTGTATTTCTCTCGATAAAGAGTATCGCGACAAGGCACAAGCATCGCGCTTCAGCAATTTCCGGGTTCGGAACATAACCGCTACCGCCTTCGCTCTTTTTCTAGCCTGCAAAGCGGGTTCTTTGAAGATTAACCGGAGTGCTAATTGTAACTGAATTATACTAAAAAATACCGCCTCGTATTTATCATTTCTTGATGTTCGTATCTATCCGGATACAAAATTGAAAAGATAAAGGTTACAGTATCGCGAGATATGATTCTTGCAGGTGTTATTAAAATAATTTTTCATTTTATTAGTTTTCTCGAACAAATCAAAATTATATATTAAGAATTCTTCAAGAAATTATTAAATGTTTTAATGATTTTCGCGTTATTTGAGAAAAATTCAATATACAGCAGTAACGAAGCTTCCCGTCATTTACCGCGATCGTAAGTGTATTACGTTTTTTATTCAATAATCCGTCAATATTTTATCGATATTATGGCTAATTCATTTTTCGTTTCTAATTAATAATCATTATTGATGGACAATTTTAATTTGCATTTAAAAATTTTGTTCGCATTATTATTTCCACTTGAACGATTTTCAAAATGTAATACTCTTCGCTGGAAGTAACCCGTATATCAAGTTTATTATATTTTCGGTAGCTACTTTACCGACTTGTACAGATTTACAGACACTACCGAATAAAATAAATATACGAAAGAAACCGACGACACCTATTGTTTTTGAGGATTAGGAGTAAAGTAAAGTAAAGTAAGTGCCATACATCCTTGATGAGGTATCATGGATTGCGAAGGTTCGCAGTGATTAAGCCTAATGGGGATCTAAGGAGAATATTGCGGCCAATTCCTATTATTTCCTAAGATTTCTGTGGTATAGCTAATATTCAATTTCAGATTAGGTATAAACCTGAGAACGACTTTGATCCGGAACGAGACAAGTCTCGAACCCGTGTCCTCTGATTTAGTAGCCAACAAGCCCCTTAACCTCAAGGCTACCGCGCTACCCCCGAGGATTAGGAACCGCATCAAAATTAGAACGAGTAGGAAAAATTGGGCAAGGCCCGCAGTGATATAGGCGCAATATATGCTAAATTACCGCAGTAGCATCGATATGTATGATATATAATAATAATCGAAGTCCCCGAGCGTGTATTGAAAAAAAAATTTTAATTTTAAGCTCAGATTTCGTTTATTTCGTTGTTCGCAAATAATTTCTACGTTCGTCGTAGATTTTACGAATAGTTATTTCTATATTTTAGCGCTTGTACGCTGTAAGTTCACTGGAATTATACATATCAGGCGTTTGCCAGAAAATCCTTCGATAGGCAAGAGCTCATGAAATGGTCATCAACGGTGCTGATGATAGGTCATCGATAATCGGCTAGCAGCCGAACATGTCGTCAATTTCTAGTGTTTTGCTTATGTAATTATATTAATTCCTATGTGTCGAAAAAAGGCTTCGCGCATGATTCGCTGATGATGTATTAATTTCGAAATGGAAAATTAAAAACGGGCCATTTCGGAAGTACGCCAAAATTTAAATTGTCCTGGAAAAATTTTTCCATTCCTAAAACTCAGTCTTGGTTTAGCGTTGATTCGGTTCAAATTTTAAATCTCATTCCGCGCGTATAGAGTTTACTATTTGATGGTAACTTGTGGTCGCGGGTGAAATTCTTTTTACTTCACGAACGGAATATTTGACGGCGAATTTAATCGGAACGCGCCCACTAAGAAGGGGCGGAGTGCCGCGCAAAAGGGAAAATTAATTTACCAGATGAATTACTGGAGCACAGAGCCATCACTTAATTACGGAGAGAGAGAGAGAGAGTGAGAGAGATAATGGGACAGTGAGAGAGTGAGGGAAGACCTTTGTCGGGAATTGAGATAAATTTTAATTAGCAATCAGGACCGATGGGTTCTCGCTTTTCTTCATCGGTGCAGATAATTGTCCAGCGTCAACACGTGTTGTTGTCTCCTGACAATAGCCGGTCTATTTCGGTTAGCGTTTTTTTCGTAGGCACTGCAAAGGTCAACGGTGCACAGTGTTTACACAGTTTTTCCATCCGACCGAGCTTTAATTCCATGGACATTCGCAGCTTTTGGCGAATGAAATTAAATAAATTAACGCGCCAACGATGGGGGGATGGGGGCGAAAAAAAAAGGAAAGAACCGGCGAAAAACATGTGTGTACACATGTAGAGTGGCTCATGCACACACAGTCGGCACCTGGAAGAGCGGGAAATATTTTAAAAATAACAATGGATATCGTGCCAAGATGCATTCGTTCAAACGGTGATGGCTTGTTCAACAAGCATGAAAACGAAGGAGACGCGAACAAAACGGGTGTTAGGAGCTGGGGCCTCCCGTAATTTATAGCCAGGATCAAGCTACAATCCTCTGGCGGCTTTTAGTACCCTCCGGTCCCCGCGGCGCGCGCCGGAAATTCTCGTTTAATTTAAGCGTTCTACCCGGACGACGACCGTGCGACGGCAGCATCAACGTTCGCGCACTGCCACCGGCGACTCCATCGGCCGCCAGCCTCCAGCTCGGCTGACTGGAAAAAACCGCGGCCGCAGATACCCGCTCGCATGCGGCTCTGTTGAGCGCTTCGCCGCCCTCGCCCGTTCGACACGCACAATATTCATCATTCGCGAAGGCTGGAAAGCTCCATTTTCTACTTTGTTAAACTCGATTTATGACCTGTGGTCCCTTAATCATTCCAGCAAATGATTTTTACGCATCAGCTTCTGGATCCGTCACGAACTCTCGCCTCGCCGCTCCAGCTGATCGTCGACATTCGAAATAATTAAAACGTTACCCTATGTGACGATAAATGTCCCGGACAAACAAACACGTATGGGCGAAATTTCGTTGATTTAAAATTTCCGCGAAATAATTTATTACCGGCCGCATCGTCGTAACTGCGCGTTAAATTTCGCTTCGTCCGATTTCCATTTCGAAATATGGAAAAAGGACTCTGTTTTTTCTTCCTTCTTCCTTCCTTCGCTTTTTTTCTTTTTTCTTTTTTTCCCAGCTCAAATTGCGAACGGGATAAAAGAACCAGGCCTAAACGTAAGCGACAACGGAAGGCAACGATTATTCTTGTGTTCTCGTTTTGGCGCCTCCTCTTCCGTTGAGATTATTAAGTTGGCGCTTGTGAGGAAATTCTAGTTTAAAGTCAATGCGCCAGGTTCAGCCACTGTTGACATTTGCTTCGGTCTTTTGTGAAATGTGACAACTCTTTAGAAAGCATCGCTGTCTGTCGTTTCGCCAGATTTCTGATATGTAAAATTTCACCGATAAAGTGAATTTTTTTATTTTCGTTCGTTTTTTCTTTTTTAATTAAAAAGCCAACAGCAGCGGCTTCTCTCGAAGATCTTGACACGTTTCTACAGGCCTCTGGCTATATTTATGTGCTCCCATTTCGTCGCCAATCTCGTATATGTGTGCGTGCGTGTGTGGATTCAAAAATAATTTGTCGCAAAAAAGGTTTTTAATCTTCGTCGGCGAACAAGTGACACTTTTCTCCTTCGCTGTATTCTTTTATTCGTTTTTTTTTCTTTCTTTTTACCTCTAATGCTTGTGTCTTATCTTCTTTCACTGCGAGACGGAAAAAATTAACGAAAGTGCAGTATTGAAGCAATTCGATTAAATGCATTCAGAAAGCTCCTTAAGACTGCAATTAAATCTCTCGGAAATACTTTCACATCTCCGCTATTCTCGGAAAGTGAACAGGTAAAATCGAATAATAATTAAATCATTTAAAAATTGGAGAAAATGTATTTTTAAGAAAATGTACTTCGGCGGATGATGGTCGCCGCGATGGCCTAAGTTAACTTCCGTTGCAGAAATCTCGAGTTCGATCCCAGGTGACGAGTCCTTACTAAAATGAGCTCTCTATTCAGCAATAAAAATCTTAGCCTCAAATTAAAATATAGGATGGTCAAATGCTATGTGTATTTCGTTTTATTATACGGGGTAGAGGCATGGACTTTAAAAAGTGTAAGCATAAAAAACCTAGAAGCGTTCGAAATGTGGGTCTTCAGAAGAATTTTGAAAATATCGTGGATTGACCGCATATCAAATAAAAAGGTTCTTGAAAAAATGGAGCAAAACAGAGAGCTAGTAACTATCATTAAAAAAAAGGAAGCTAGCGTACTTAGGACACGCATTATAAGACATGATAGATATGAACTGGTGCAGTTAGTTATACAAGGCAAAATGGGGAAGGCCGTAGACGAAAAGGACGCAGGAGACTGTCATGGATAAAGAATCTAGAAGAATGGACGGGCTGGTCAACCAACAAATTACTTCATTCGGCCAGGAACAGATCCAGTCTTTTACAAATTTTGGCCAACCTTCGTTAACGGAGATGGCACTGGAAGAAGAAGAAGAAGAAGAAGAAGAAGAAGAAGAAGAAGAAGAAGAAGAAGAAGAAGAAGAAGAAGAAGAAGAAGTGGTTAGTAGGGCAAAAGCCGAACATTGCTGCAAAGATGTCCAACGGAGAGGCGGCACGAAGTGAACAAAACGGACATATGTGGATGAGGTGTTCTCTTTGGAATATGTAAGTCTGCGATAGAGCCGTGTGATCGACCGGCTGACGCATTACACTTAAGACGATCGGGGTAGTCATTGGTCAGTAGTAAATTTTATAATTTTCCAAAAAAAAGATTTTATCTATCTTTCGGCTCTTTCATTTTACAAATTGCTGGAACTTCTAAAGTCATTGAGTGCAAGCAGTCCTGACGCCAAGTCGATTTCACCACTCGTTAGACTACCGTGTGGCACAACAACGTTGCCGCATGACGGAGCTGACTTAGAACGTCTTTGTTAATTTTCGATGAAATTTCAGGCACGCTATTCGGTTTTTAAATGAATTTATTTGCGCCCGTCTACAAAGGGAACGCATTCGTAAGTGACGGTAATTTTCGACATGGTGCAACAGTGGGAAGAATTCTAGCCCCGAATGAAACAAAAAAAAAAAAAAAAAAAAGAAATGCAAACCACTGTATCTCATGGACGTGTTCGTAAAAATCCAACAATTATTTTAAAATAATCGTAACAAATCATATACCACGAAGACAAGATATACACGCGTGATCTTAAATATTTCTTTCCGCTGTTTCCGATAAAAGCGGTTAGGTAACAACAGGTGAGCAGTCGGCTAAGATTGAAATGTTGAAAAAAAAAAAAAAGGTATAGAGGAACAGATAGGTAAAATATAAACAATAGGTGCGGGCAAAAATACAGAGGAGTCGGATTGTATAGGGAAAAAATAAAATCGTTTAGTGGATTTTACTAAAACGGTGAAATTTAGTGGAGTGGCAAAAATAGTTTGAAAATTTCAAATCCCTCTTTCATTAGGTATTACACGAGAAGTCTTTTTCACTTATCGATAGGAAGAAAAGAAAAAAAGTGCATAGTAAAAAGTGACAGAACTAAAGGAATAATAATGATAAGAACAATAAGGTAAAAGAATATGGATGTAAAATGATAGTCCGATGAATAGAGAGAGCTATTATTATGGATTCATTGATTAAGCTTTCTTTAATAAACACTAAACCTAAATCGGTCCGAAGATTGCCGTGGACGAGTTCTTACTTTCTTTCCATGTAAGGCGTCTTGTAATGTGTGAAGAAAACAACTTATGCATTTTCTGCGATGTATTCCTACATTTGATTTGAAAAGTAATGTAGACGGCCTGGAAACGGTTCGAATTCCTTCTTGATAGTCGATCTTAATGCTCAACGCAACGAATATAACTCGTCGCAATGTCATTTTGGTATTTTCCTTGCGGATGCTCTAATCAGAAAAGTTAACTATTTCGTCGAAGAACCGCCGCGGTTTCATTTTTGAATTCTGCGTGCGAATATAAGCTGTTAACTTAATTTGTTGATTAATGAAATTAATAAATAGGCACCGAGGTGAAATTTAAATTATTACTCGCCGAACAAATCATCCGAGAGTGTAAAGCCTTTTTGTGTTACGTCATCTGCAGTTATTACTAAAAAAGAATAGACGCGCATTTGTAAAACTCGGATTAACGGCTGCAAATCGATCTGATTCCAGTTCGTTCGATAGACGAGATTGAACGAGTCGAACCGTTCAACTGCCTGACACGAAGAGTGCTAACCGTTTCCGGAGGGGCAAGGAATTTCCGACATGTGACGGCGTATGCTAGTCGGCGGAGGCAGCGCGTTCAGAACGAAGCCAAAGGTAGAAAACCGGCAAGCTCCTCTGTCAGCGTTCTCCAATTGAGAACGTTCAAGACGAAACTTTGAGGACCATCTGTTTTTGCACAATACGAGCGAGATAGGCGGGAAATGATAAACGGAAGATAAACGGCAGATAAACGGAAGATGTGTGGAAAGTTGAAAACGTTCATCAGCGAATCTGTCAGTCGCGAAACATATTTTCAAACGGAAATCTCCAACTTCTTTTCGAAGTAACAACAAGTCATTAGCGATGTTTATTATTATTCGACAACACAGTTTTCGGCGCCGTTCCAGGCCGAGCTTCGCACCGTGCCGAATAATATCATTCCACTATATCATCCTAACGAGATGGAAACGGATCAAAGTCGTTTTCCCAAACGCGCGTCAGCTTCGTGCATAATTTATAGCTATCGCGGGAGGACAACTATCATCTAAAACGAACTGTGTCCAGAGGTGTCGCGACTTTTTTACACTATTTTTCGTCGTAAATTTTACTTATTATCTAAATGCTATTTTTGTTTACAGACTAAATGTACCCCACCTCGTTCGTTTATTTACATTTTTAAATTCGTCTCTTTTAATATTTGTAAGCGCGTTGTTTGTTCAAATTCTTTTATATTCAGACCCGTTAAAATGAGTGTATGTTCCGTTTTTTTTTCTTTTTTTTTTTTCTTTTTTGGGTAGCTCTTAATTTGTTAGCCGGCTGACTACAACAGCCGATCTCTCTACGATTACGATTATTTTTCATTAATGTTTATATACCATCATCACTCTGAGTAGTTTGAATAATGTGCTGGCCGTAAAGCCCCCTTTAATCTTATCCTCAGAGAATTGCCATAATAAAAGCCATCGAAAAATGTAAAATGCATATATATATATATATACATATATCGGATATGTCTCGAACTTAAGCACGACTGCAACACGTGAGACATTGCCTTTTTTGTTTTTTTTTACGGGGACCCACATTATGGGTAATATTTTTAAGCGAGAGCGCTTAAAAGCCGTAACAATAATTAGATATTCTTTACAAGTTTCCATTCACACTTCAAAAATCTTATTTCAATTTGTTTCCTTTTTTTTCATATTTTTGCGTTTCTTATACAAATCTGATTAATTGACGCAATCTTAAAGGTACAGCGCGACTGAAAACCAAAAAGTAATATTTATTATTAGTTTTCTTACTGGTGTGATCAACCGCGAAGCTGGAATATGTTTTCTGTTGCGGCAGCCTGAAAAAGCGGCCTATTAAGTGATTCGCCTGTATTTACTTTCGATAAAATAAGCGCTATTCTCCCTCAAAATAAACGATTGCGAATTATTACCGGGGTCAGTGCAGAAGAAATTTGTCATTTTGGAGGATTAGCGGGGCGGTTTTTGATTGTTTTTTTAGTTACTTTGCGGTTTATTATAAATAAAACGTGACTGATGGCTAGGCGAAATTACTACGGGTATTCAACCGTCGATATATTTCTCGATTAGATGCGGGGGGAGTATTAACCAAGAACCATACGGATATTTAACATATTATGTTTCGGTATAATTCACATTTTTTTTTAGAGATTTGAAGTGTGTTATAAATAACTTATTTCTACGAACGCGATCTAATAAAACCGAATAAATTAGTGGAAGTCGCTTTCGTGATCCGTAATGTACCGATGTACAAAAATTTAAGTTGCTTCCTCCAGAAGCCGAACTGTGAATGAGCGTACATTTTACTTAAAAATGAGATTCGTAATACGTAGCGGAAATTTAGGCGCGTGTTGTCTGCATTGCTTTATTATTATTCATTTGATTTCCGCGGCGCATCGTCACCCATTCATCATCATCGCAATTACAAAGACCGGTTTTATTCCATTTATAAGTGTACTCTCTAATCCAACCGATTGTGTCCGCAGCTCTCTTCATTTCCGAGTATTTGCTTAATTGCGTATCCCTTTTAATTAATACGGTGACTGAAATATTTCTCGAGCAACTTCGTCCTATTATTCCCGTGGAATGTTCATTCAATTTTGATAGACTGAAAAGGGGAAAAAATGTATATAATAACGGGGACAGAAAAAATAATTTGTAAAGTTCTGTTAGGTGCCTGAATTAGCGGGAATGACGATGCTGACGCGACATCAAAAGCCGGCCAGTTTTTATCCTAGCAAAAGATTTACGATCCAAAATTGAATGACGCGAAAGATTGGTTAGACTTTAAAAGCAGACAAAATCAACGGGGAATTTTACAACCTAGTTCAACTAGAATTGTAAAAATAAATACCACAGGAAAATTCCCGAGAATATCACGCTGTTAACAAGAAAATTTGTGACCACCATATGGTGAAGATAAATTTTTTGGTGGACATTTGTCGAAGGATCTTGCAATCAACATGTATCATCGCCAAACCGTCTGCTGTTATTTTTTCCTCACTGTGACAAACCAAGTGAAGCTCTGATTAGACTAAAAGATCACTCCCCACTCAGTAAAATTTAAGTTTTTTTTATTTTATTTTTTATAGCGCGGAAGGAATATTTATGTTTATTTTTAAGAGTAAAGTTATTAGGTCTCTTGTAATTTTTAACGTCTACTTTGAATTGGTACTAAAAGATGATCAGAGCTAAAAAAAAAAACATCAAAAAACGCGTACTCTTATGTTCCGAATGGATTAGAAAAAAAAAAAAATGTAATTTTTACTACACTGCTGCTGTAGCCAAAGTTTTTATTTATTTACTTTTTTTTTTCTGGGATCGTAAACACATTTACCCGAAAAAAATTAGGAAGGGAAGAAATCAGTTATATCTTTATACGATATCAAATGTTGTCAGTAGGAACTAATCTTTTTTTTTTCTTTTTTTCTTTGGGCGCGTCAACACAGGACATTTACCCAACACAAAGGATTAATAAATAATGAAACGTAGAGATTTGAAGGTTATATCAGGAAGCGATTAGAAACAGAAGAAATGAAGGTAGCCAATACAGGAACAATAGAAGGAGAAGGAAGAGCAAAAATGTAGTGGGCACAGTAAGAGGTCGGGAGACCAAGGCCAAGCAAATTAGAATAAAGGACTGCGCGTTCTGAGGAGATAGATATTCGAATAGCAGGTGATTTACATCACAGGTCAAATTTAAGATAGGAGGATGGAAGGAACACAAGGGAAACTGAACAATATTAAAACGAAAGAGGGAGGCAGGAAGCAGACTGTGATTAAAGCGGAGGCGAATTATGGAAGAAATAACAGGACGGATGATGCAGGGAATATTATTAAATCAGGAAGAAGTGGGTGGAGAGGGTTGTCTATAGCAAGGTTAATTAGGGTTGGAGAAAAGAAACGGATAAAAATCAGTCTAAAAGTCATGGTGAAAACGATAAGAGAGAGGGCAGAGACATTCGGAGGGGAATCTGTCTATGAAATGGCCATTTACTGCAGCTAGACATGCCAAAAAATCGGCAAGATCGTTACCAACGATGCCGCAGTGGCTCGGAATCCAGGTCAATTAGGATAGAACGGGATGTTAATAAATTATAAATTAAGGAACGAATATAAAGAATAATAGGATCTGACGATGGTTTAGGGAAGGGGGATGAGATGGCTAATAAAACGCATTTCCAATCAGAGCATATGACGAATTTTGATAAATTGGATGTTGAGGATATAAAAAGGATAGCACGTAAAATAGCCATG
The DNA here is from genome assembly GCA_039619475.1 of Icerya purchasi. Classification (NCBI taxonomy): domain Eukaryota; kingdom Metazoa; phylum Arthropoda; class Insecta; order Hemiptera; family Monophlebidae; genus Icerya; species Icerya purchasi. The sequence goes on along the minus strand of CM077116.1, from coordinate 385,714,868 downwards.
GATTTGGCTAAAAAGATAGAAGAAAAGGAAGGAAGTTGAAAAGACTCAGAATAGTTGATATCAGGAAGAATAAAAGCAGCTTCCGACACCTGAAGCAGTTTTTGAGCCATCTGCAAAAACCATGCTGTGAGCTGGAAAAAGTGAGTGTAGAGTTTGGTTAAATTCGTTATGTTTGAACAACGGAAGAGATTTAATGTTAGGGAGAAGAGAAAATAGCTTGGGAAAAAACGACAGTTCTAAGAAGTTGTAAGTGAAGTACGGGAATTTGTTGCAGGAGAGGATAAAGTAAGAAAATAGGACAAGTCGGGAGGATATGTGTGAAAGAATCGGAATTTTTAGAGGAGAGAAACGTCAGTTGCCCAGAATATATTGATAGGAATTCACGAGTTCCGAGTGAGGAATATGAGAAGACGTTTAATCATAAATCTTTCACCAAGATAAAGTTTTCTAATAAATAAAGGAAGGAAAAGTCGGAGAAGAAATCAGAACATTAATACAGAGGCGAAGACAAGAGTTTTGGGTGCGATCAAGTTTGGTAAGGAGGGATTTGGGAGCACTGGCATAAAGAAAAGAACAATAGTCCAATTTAGAAAGAATAATGGATCTATAAAGTATGAGGAGGAATATACGGATCGCCACCGAAGTAATAGATTTAGCGAGAACAATGCGTGGAAAAGGAAGAATCAGGATATAAGAGGCGCAATACAACTGGAATAGAAAGCAGAACGCTTAATAGAAAGAGATAAAAACACTTAATAAACACATGATCAACATCGCCAACACGCTCTTCGTTTGACTAGAGAGGACAATACGGAGAGGCAACTAATGAAAACCAGAAACGGGAGGAAGATGATAAAGTATTAAGGAGTGCAGCCGAACAATGGAGACAACAACAGAACGACGAAGTGAAGGAAACCAGAAGAACCATAGGTTAACAGGAAGACTGGCTTGAACAGACAGATAGAAAGAAGAATAATTGTTAGAAAAAGATTAGAGGAGGGGATTTTTCTTACGAAAAACGGTGGACGGAAGCAGCAACTCGAGCCAAAGAGTTCGCCGTTCCATTAGCCAAAAAAGGCCCGAATGGCTGGGGCCCAATATAAGTGAAATGGAGGAATTTAGAACGTGGAGGAATACATTTCATGTTATTTAAGCAATCTTGTGACATAGATCAATCGGATGGCGCGATGCAATTATTTTCAAAATGTTGGCAATAAAAAGAGAAAAAAAAATCAAACCTGCTCACGAATTATTGGACAGCGCTAAAACAACGTTCACTTATCGTTTCCGCGATGGTTTGTGATTATTGCAGTTATCCACTCGATAATTAATTTACGGACATTTCACGAAAAGACTCGAACGACTATTGCGAAAAATTCGAAATTACTTTGGAATGCAACGGCAACACTACCCCTGCTGTACCACCTTAAAGAGTTAGATAGTTTGCCGTTCTTTTTTTTTTTTAGCTCTTGAGCGTACGAGTAATGAAGGTGCCGATAGAAATTCTAAAATCCCACATACACTTCGTTTGAAATTCCGCGACAGATCCTCCCTCCCCCATTAAAAGCTTTTGCCCAAAGGAGGAGTCTTTAAAAAAACGCTACTCCGGAAATACAAAAAAATTAGGATTTTGAAATCCGCTCGCAGTAGGCGGACATTAATTTAATGAGTTTGCCGAACAGAAACTGTGAAAGCGGATTTTTAATAAACGCGAAGCGTTCTTTTGAGTCGTTTAATATTTGATTCGTTCATTTTGTATTTCTTTGCGCTCGGTTTAACGAAATTACCGAGAAAATTCAGCCCGGCGACAGCGGCCGTTAAATGTGTTACCTCCTTTCATTTGATAAAAGGCGATTGCTCGGTAAAGTTGTTTGCATTTAATTTATCCATTCCGACCAGTGCACATCGCGTCGCAGCAGCGCACAGAAATTCTCATGGGCACTAGTGCGTGACGATAAAGCAAAAGCCGAAAACGAATCCTCCGCTAAAGTTAAGAACGCTCTAAGGGCTCGTAAAAAAATTACCGATTAAATCAATTTCTTTAATTATCTCAGCGAATTAATTCGCCGATGACGTGTGTCGCCTATTATATAATTTGGAGAAATTAAAATTTTTCCGAATTGCAAAATTGATCATTTCCGGCTACGATTAAAAACATTTCAATTAAATTAATTAAATTAAAAAAATTTGAGTTACACGTCGCGTCAAATTCAATTTTCCTATTCACTACAATTCGTAGCCCGGATCTTCGATCGATGGTCTGTGAGCTGCGTATTTTTGGCGTTTTTCACTTTTATTTTACTTTTTTTTTTTTTTTGCGAAACTATATGTCTCTCGAATATCATACGAATCATTTACAGTTAACACATATCGTAGTTGTTTAAGTAATATTCCGTAAATTAAGAATACCTCTCGGGGTTGGAGGTTAATGAGCACGGTGTTGACGAGTCTCCGAAAGAAAAAAATAAAAAAATAATTTAATTTTTTTTTGGCTTAGCCTCCGCCATTTAGCCAGTTTTTTAATTATTTAATATTGGACGATTTCTTGTTGGAGAGAATACATCGAAGCAAAAATCGGTGAAAACCTAATATCATCTGAGTAAGTTACACACCATTTAGTTACTTGATAAATGATGAAAGGAAGTTTTATATTTTTCTCGAAATGAATACCAGTTTGAACATTTGTTAAATGTGTAAAGTGCTATTCTACGCGTTAGACCGTTAGTTATAAAATTCGTTGTAATTTATAACAATTTCGAGCTCTAGAAATTGAAGTCGATGCCCCCCCCCCGTCTGTAACACTGCAAAGTGATGACGCCCATCTTACAGACTAGGCACCGACTACAATATGTTAAAATCGATCATAGAAACACCGTAAGTTCTTCGGTGGGGGCACGCGAATGATTTTTGATGTGAAACGAAATGCATGCAAACACATACGTGTTTATAAATGTAAAATTAATAATCCCCCCACAAACACATATTAACGAACAAAAATAAGCGTAAATTAAATTTCCTTTAATAAATTAAAACGGACAGCTTGATTTAAAGAAACGTTTTGTCGCTCATCGTTTACATAGAGAGAGAGTACACTTTAATTAAAACTGAAAAACACTCGATGGGCAATGCCCGAAAAAGTTTCTTTGAATTGAAGTGTTTATCATTTATCAAAGTAATTTTTAATACTTATTTTTGATTTTTATTTACTTTATATTTATAAATATTAACCAACAGAAGTATATGTGGATTCATCAGCGTACGTTTATGTTTTAATCAAGACTTAATCGGAATGACTGTTAAAATTTGATGAGTAAATTATTTTAATTACTTGTTAAATGAATCATTAGATATAATAACATATTTAAAATTAACACGGACGCGTTTCGAAGCTTCCAAATCGTTTTTTCCAACAATATAAGATTAAGCAGCCAGCTATTTTTAACGCTGTTCATTCCAGCGGAATATCCGGCTACTGAAATCGAAACGCGTCGGGGATATAAAAATTATATATTTAATTGTTTCATGAAGTGTTGAAAATTTATTTTACCGTGAACTTTAATGATCTCACTATTAAAATGGGGTTCCCCTTATTTATAGCTTTTAAAAAAACTCGTATTTCATAAAATAATGAATATTTATTGCGAAAATCGGCAGAGCCTCGAATTATTTAATTTTTAAGCCCCGGATTAATGCGAAAGACTTATTCGCACGAAAATTTTCACACTAGCTAAAAAAGTCTAACTAAATTGCCGTTTATTAACGGAAAATGATTTACGAACTAATGGAGAAAGTTTTCCGTTTAATTTCGACTTAAAATTATTAATGCCATTTATATGGACCGGATTAAAAATTACGCAGATGCTTGGCGGAATTAATCGTTTTGCACAATGCGTATATTTAAAAGTCTCTCTAATGATGATCTGACGATCAGAGGTCGGTTTATGAAACCTATCACGTCACACTTTTTTTGTTTTTTAATATTTACAAGCTCGGGGGAAATGGCACGATTTAAGAGAATTTTATTCTTCAAAATGACTCGATGAATGATGTGTTTCTCCTATACTTGTATCCGAAGTCACTCCGTTCTCATTAACCTCTTTTTTACCTTTCCCGATTTTGGCCTTAGTAGTTGTTAGTAGTCATACTTCGGACGATACTGTTGAAAGTGATCGCATTGCTAGAATTATTTCTTTTTTAATGAAGTTCCCTTTTCATCTCCCTCTATAATCATACTTCTGAATGACTCGTTTCTAAAGTCGATCCAGCTTCCGTTCTCGCGTTAATTACTCACTTTCTTCAATCCCAAAAAGAATTGTTCCTGTATATTTCTTTATCGATTCTGTTTCGTCGGCTATAAATCGCTTTCCTTGTTCCTGCTTCAGCTCTAAAAAAGTTAAAATGTCTTTCTCCTTGCGGGGTGAAGTCAGGATTATAAATTAATACTCCTTTTTATCTATCAAAACCGGTAGAAAGTACAATTTTCAACCTGTCGGAAAACCAAAAATTGTGAAAAATTAACCTTAAGTAAAAAAATAACAAAGTAACATAAAGAACACGCGGTGTAGTGAGAAATCGGTGCTCCAGGTCACTGATTTGTTGTCGGCCAATCAGTGTAAAATTTATCCACAAAAAGGTGAGAAGAAATCGATAGTGTACAAAAGGGGCTGATGAAAACTGTTCCCATTTCTCGGAGTGTACTGCGTCTGTCTAGAGTAATGGCAGTTTATAGACGGTCGTCTTGGTCGAGTCAAATTTTCCAGCGATGCCGCCAGGCAAGCGCTAAGATAATAATGTGACTGGGGGGGACGGGGGGTATAAATGTTGGAAGCGGATTTGGGTAGTTTTTAATTCGTTTCGACGGCGTGCCGCTGTCGAGGAAATAATAATAACCGACGGCGAAGCCGAAGAAAAACTCCTCTGCCAGCGAATATATTTAAATTTATTTACATATTTTGCGTGAGACGGGCGTGGCATCGATTTCGGAACAATCGCGAAACCAAATTAAATAACGAGACACCACTTGAAGCGCGCTCTAGCGGACCGATTATTAATAAAGGAGCGAATAAACATTCGGCGGCCAGCCCCGGTGCTCATAACTAAGCTTCGATGAATGGACAAACTGAATTGCTTTCAATCATTCTCTTGAAATCGGTTCAAGTGCTCTATTCTGCACCGGGCACGCTTGCTTCGAGGGAAAATGTCGAAGAATAGGGAAGGTTTTTTGTCGGGTTTTTTCTAAGAAAACGAATAGAGGTCTTCTTAGCTAACCTCCGTCCGCTATGAAAGGTTTTCGTTGTTACTCGGTCTGTTGTTGGACATCGGTACTTCAGTGTCGCTGTGAAGCTATTAGCCGGGGTCGCAAATACAAACTAATCCGCCTTAACAAAACCCACATGCGAGTTCGTTCGCCGCTGGAAATTTAGTTTCAGCGTCGACGGCTGCTCCTTGCAAAAGAGCTTTCGGTCTCTGGTTGTGGTTTTGAAAGACGATCGAGATTCTGTCTTTTTTTTTTTTTTTTTTTAATTCGAGAAAACATTAAAACGATCATAAGCGAAATATCGTGCATTTCAGTTTCAGTGCCTATTCGAAAGCGATTTCGGCACTGCTCAACCACAGCCACAAAACTGGAACTTAGTCTTTTGTATTTGGTTACGTTTTGGAGAAAAGGCCGTGTCACAAATAAATGCCGGCCGAGTTAGAAGACGATGACGGATATTATTAAAGTCCAGTTCTGATACGAAATGTACCGAGGGAAATCAGTAGTGCCCATCAAGGACGGCGCTCATGCACATCGCTTTATTACTATTTTTCGCCTTTTCCATTCACCGATTATTGTCGGCCTTTAATTATACCGCAAAAGCCCCACCTCCCTTGTGTAAGCGCTATGGTCTTTTTATAGCTTCTGATGATTTCGACGCGATCCTTAATTTATCGATTTACCGGTTCATCTTTTCCCTTTTTTTTTTTTGTTTTTCGTCCTTTCGGCATGAAAGGCCACCGCTTGCTTTAGTTTGTAAACATTAGACAAAAAAGGAAGAAAAAGCAAAAATTTTCGCGAGTGCCAGAAGAAAATATCTCCATATTTGTGGCACATAAGATTTGCTACGGTATATACCTCAGCGAATTATTCTGTAAAAATGAAGTGAGAAACTCAGTGAAGCAAAATGTCGGTGTGTATGCTCGATAATAAACTTGCGGATTAAAAATACGAAATAATTTCTAGATAAAGTGCCAATACGCACGGATATCTGTTGAACCTCGTTCGTGTACTAGAACAGGGATATATAGGACTTTAAGAGTCGATTAATATCTTTTGGACTTCGCTCGGGTACTAGGAGGACTTCAAGAGTGGATTAATAGCTTCACGAAACATTTCTGTGACATAATAATTTTATTACTCGCCGCCGTAAATATAGTAATTTCAACACGTTACGATTATGCCATTTTTATGCCGGGGGGGGGGGTGAAAATCAACTAAGGAAATGTAACGTTTTCGCGTAATTGTAATGAAATCCGCGAGTAGCAGCATGAAGACAGGCGGCATTTGGAAGTTGGTACGCGAACTGAATTTATAGTTCCTCGGCGAATCATCGATTTTATCATTTTTGAACAACTAAAGATTCTTGTAGGTAATTTGGGTTTTCCGTAAACAGCAAATTGCAGGACCTAGAAATTTTCACGGCCGAGAAATATCTCCCACAAAATACTGTTAAGCGTGAAATTCGTTCCAGTGCGACAAACATTGCTCGTTTTAGAGGTTATGCAAAGGGTTATTTAAAAAGGAATACGCACTTAGATTACAACGTTTTAAAGCAAATGACATCATACAAACATTGTGCTCTCCAGATACGCATATAAATGTGTGTGTGTATGTCTTAATGCGTGAATATACATTTTTGGAACCTTCTACAGGTGAATACCCAGCGATCGCGTTACATTTAATCTGGCGATATAGAGTGTTTCACACATTTCTAAGAATTTATATACTCACTATTTTCCTATATATTCTCGGTAAGTCTAAAAATTATTAACGCATTCATTTTTTTTTTTGAAAATTCCGTTCAGAATTCCTAATAGTGTACTGCTTCGCTTTTTCATTTATTAATTAATTTATTTTAATAAACATACTTGTATATATATATATATATATATGTGTGTGTGTATACATGTACATCCGCCCTGAAAGGTACGGGAACCAATTCGATTTTGAATTTAAGCCGTATTTATTACTAAACAGAGTTAACACTCCGGTAGCTAAACAAGGTAGCACTGTGACTCGAAATTTCGCTATAACGGTGAAGATATTTCCCTTCGAGGCGATTGCTAAATGGCGCGCGGTAATAGGGCGTGGAGAGAATTTCGTAATCCAGTTAATAATAACGAGGTCGGAACACTTATTTATATCGAGCTAATATAATCCGACGAACGTTTCCCGTTAATGTTCCCGGTTAATGTTCAGTCGACGTTAGAACATTTTAAAAAAAGTATACAGGACGCGTGTTGATTTATAAGACGACGCGGATAATAGATTAATTATCGAACCGGGCAAATCGGATGTTATTCGCATATCAGTTACGAAACTCTTACGAACAGATCGAGACTGACGATGATAAGAAGCCGGGGCTAAATGCTGAGTCGTGTTTGATCAAAGTTCGCTATTGTCGCGTTCATTATTGGTAACGTTCACTAGTGATTAACTAATGATGATGGACCGAGAGAAAAAAGTACGGGCTGCGGGAGGTATAGTAAAGAGCAAAAAAACCCGAGTGTTGCGCAGAAACTTCCGAGGGAGATATTTTTCGAGGAAAGAAACGAGTTAATTTCCACAGTCACATGTCCGCCCGATGAAGAATGCCAGGAGCAAATTGAGGGTGACAACGAAAGAGAAAGAGAGATAATTCAAGATGTAGTAATAAAGGGAAACGACGAAGTAGAGGAGACATTCGACAGACAGCAGATAAGGTCAAAGATGAAAAGGGAACGATTGAAGATACTCGGTCCAATTTCTTGATAGCGAGGAAAAAGTCGGACAACGTAAGCACGAACGAGAAGTAGGCAAAAAAAATACGAGTAGGAGTCTGCGAAGAATGAAGAGTTATTACGGGAATGAGAGCTTAAATTTTCTTATTGTCAAACCGCAAAGCCTAATGCAGTGTTAAGGATAGTTAATTTTAGTTTTTGGGGTGTATTAATACATTCAAGGTCTCTGCGCCGTTACTATTCCAGAAGGATCTGCTGAACTTTCGCAAAGTGTATGCAAGAAGTGGAAGGTGCGATGTTTCGTATATAAGACAATTTGTAGCACAGCTGAATAGGAAATTATAGTGCAATCTGCACGCAGTTGGTTAAGGTCGCAGCTGCGAGCGATGGTTTTTACCGTGCAGCTCGGAAAGGTCCGGTTAAAATGTCGGTGTTTTTTCTAGGAGGACGACAGTAAACACAAAATCGACAGATAGGGCGTAGCGGAAGGATATTACTACTTAAACACGTTCATTTCCGGGAACCGAATCTGACTGGATACCGATAGGAACATAATTGTGCACAGCCTCCTTAACATCTGTTGGCTCTGCTGAGTGGCTAATATGTAATACTGGTAAGAGTATTGAAAATGATAGATAACAAAGTGAACAATGTTTGACAGAAGAACGCGAGCGATTGGAAAACGAAGAAAGTGGTGCGAACTGCCGATACAATTGAAATAAGAAAAACGAAAAGATTGCGGAAAATTGAACTTCCTCGTTTCTCGTAGATTTTCCCTTTTCAATATCGCGCGTAACAACTTTTTTAATGATTTATGCCGCGGGGTTTTTTGTGTTCCAGCGACAGAAATTGAGGAATTACTCCGAGTTGATGGTGACTTGAAAAAATTTGATGGTATGAAAAAAACTATACTTATATACTGGCAAAATTATTTCTTTGCAAGTGGGCAATATACTTTTTACTATATATATATATATATATATACTCGTATATATATATATATGTGATCAGAAATACTTCTAACAACTAATATCGCTTCTAGTGCGAAGAAAATCTTTCATAAAAATTTCATTCTCGAATAGAGGAGATAACTTAGTGTTGTTAATGTCTGAGAAATGAAATACGACGACCTTTTGTCGGAACTGATGATGTTTCTCGTGTTTAACCGACTAGCTCGAAGAAAACGTAAATCAGTTATTTCTTATTTTAATTACCTTTTGGCCACTCGTTAAAGAAAAAAGAAAACGGACGATAACGAAATAATGATTGAAAGATTAAAAATAAAAGGAAATTTAAGATCATCCGTTAAAAATCGCCCGCATTTTTCGGTTTTTTTTTTTTTTTGGGACGCGCGTCGTCTATGGATATTAATACAGCACACGCGAAGTTTTTGGAAGATTTCTACCTGAACGAAACACCACATTGCCTAACTAACTAAACTATACAGTAGTTGGCAGCAGGCAGTGATTTTTGGCCACTGATTTGAAATTTTTTGTTTTTTTTCTTGGTTTTCCATTGTAAAAAGAGAGGGGAAGAAAAATTCAAATTTCATTATTTTTCAGCACAAATACTATCTTTTTTCAACGATATTGCGATAAACATTTTCCATAACTACTGTCCAGATAACCAGCATAGCGCATTACCAGGTAGTAGATCATCCGAATTATATACAACATTTTACAAACAATAAAAATGTACAAAAATAAATACTTACTCTTAATATAACAAAGGTTTTCGACAGTTGTCCAAAATTTTGGAAGGGGGGGGGATTTTTTTCACATATTTATTTTATAAATAACAATACATTGTTCACTAATATTCGTACTATTAATAATTTCCATTATTCCGATTTATATATTAATAATTTACATAAATGAATTACTCCGTATATGAACATTAATAAAAATTACATATGTTATTCATTATACTCGTAATAAAAAATTTTACATAAAATATTAATGAAGTACCTAAAATTATGGAGCACATTTTTTTTTTTTAAATGTAAGAACACCCTAAAAAATTATTAATATTACTTGCATTATTAAAGGAACTAGGATTACATAATGGCATGTTGAACATTGTAAATCTCGAAAATCGCTTCACTGCATTATAAATCGGTAATTATTCAAAAGAAAAAACAAGAAACCATTATGGGAGTACCGTAAGGGTCTGTTTTAGGTCTGTACTTGTGGAACGTAGTTTTCTCTCAAATGTATAACATCAGCTTACCCACTCTAATGTGTAAACATTTGCACTTTCGTAGATGGCACTGCAATAGTAATAGCCGATAAGAATGAAAATGTATTGAAAAATAAATTTTACCACGTTTATACAGAAATTGCAAAATGGTTAGAACAATTTAATTTAAATATGTTAACGAATCTAAGTCAACTTACATGTTACTTAACAAAAACTTAAAGTATAAAAGATTAAATTTGCTCCAATACGGATTAAATATTACTATGCTTAGTCAAACCATATACGTAGGTGTATTAATAGACAATAACTTAAAATTTTATAATCATTTTCACTATATCACTAAAAAAATAAATACATTTTTAATTGTATTTAACAAATTATATAATAATAATAATAATAATAACCGATTAAATTACAAGAAGGACCTTATATAAAAGCGTAATATTTTCCTTAATATACTTTTTGATAGTGTAATATATATATATAGAGACCTTTTAAAAGTTAAAAAATTTCAAAGTATATTAAAAAGTTTTACTATTGCAATAAAAATGATTAAAGCTTATAGAGAACTAGCCGCTACATGGCAAGCAATGCCATTTCCGGTATTAAACCATTAACTTACGAAATACAGAAACATATCAACATATTTTTAATAAAGAAAATAATATTAAAAATCATGAATTCCATAACGTACAGTATCATCGACCTTACTTCATACACGAACAAAACTCATTAACGCTTAATTAAACACTTAGATAAGCATATTATAACAATAAATTTCAGGCGTAGTGGGACGAATATAACGGTATAGCAAAAAAAAAAATTTCCCAACCATAGATGATAGACTACATAAAATATAGTATTTACGCCAAATTTTCTATTTAAAGATTATTTACAAAAACATAAAATTGCACACTTAGATAACTGCGTATAATTTTCCTGATAGTATTAAGCATATCATTTCCGGCTGTTAGTAATACAGATTTTAGCGATATTAGCACTGATCGATTTAAGCTATTTAGAAATATGTTCAGTAGTTTTACGATAGTCGAAATAAAATACATGTACACCTGTATTTTAATATTAAATTTATCTATACTAATTATTATTAACATTGTAAAACAGTTTGTCAGGGTTCCATAAACCTAAATGGACCGGCTCAGGACAGACCTGTTATTTATATAAATTTTACAAATTGGAGAACAAAAATAATAAAAAAAAATATGCGACGCTCCTAACAGGGAACCCCGGCATCGCAATCCGTAGATTTCTGTTAATATAATTTCAGATATTTCCGGTTAAGACACTCTCGGTTTCTTCCCGCAAGCTTAGCTTCAAATAAAAACACAATTCACCTCTCTCTTCAGATGAATATTTTCGTCAGTGAATTGTGGGTCCGGTGCAGTCGAGTATACGCCAGTAAATTTTTGAATATATGTTGTATGCATATGCGTAGTTACACGGGCGGTTTCAAAAAATCGAGCCTTTTCCGTATTCCAAGTCCCGGCTATAATACATAAACACTGTTTACGAGTAGTAGTAAGTTAAAACTATATTCGAGCAATAATACTGCTGTAGTTCCGCGAGTAACTATATAACTTTGTGTCGAATTTTCCAAAGTATTGTACATTACAAATGGTTTTTTAAACATACACAGAAATCGGCTACCACCGTCAGATTGTTAACAAAAAGCGATAAACACTGTAATTGTAGCACCTGGAGAGAAATTAATTTTTTCCTCTTTTATTATTATATGTTTCACGTGTAATACACACGCATAGGAAACACAAGAAATTTAAGCATTTGAAAAGAACGATTTTTTACAAATAACTCTAGCCGAATATATGTACAGTATTTTTATTCATTGAAGAAGACAAACGCTGAGGTACTACAGACTATGAGAAAAGAAAAGGAGCTGATCGACACTGTCAAAAGAAGAAAAATAGTATACTTCGGTCATGTGATGCGTGGGCCGAAGTACACATTACTGCAGAATATATTGATGTTTAAGAGTTGGACGAACAATCATGGTTCAAGAACCTACAAACATGGGGACAGGTTGCAGTATTGAAGAACTGTTCCACACAGCAAAGGATACAAAGAATTAACATCAGATGAGCTCAAGATAGAGAACGGTTATGGCACCGAAAGAAGAAGAACATTTTTATTCATTACAAAAACTGCTTTTTAACTTTTGAAAAGTACTTTAAAGAAACGTCCCAATTTTTAAAAAATCATGTTTTATTTGTGGATAGAAAAATTTTGTTTAATAATTACCATGTATTCCTTCACCGGGAGGTACCGAGTTTCTTGATACGACACTTGCTCGTGATAACATTTCAGATTAAAGCCAAAACCGAGATTAGAATCATTCGACACTTTTAATACAAAAGCGCATTTTAATTCTATCGATGTATGCCTATTTTTTGTAATAATTTTCCGTAATAATTATTTGTTAGCTCGCTGCGATGATGAATAACATCGTGTTAATAATTCACGCGCGTTCCACACTTACGAACGATTTAGAAATCGAAAGGGTGTTTTTAGTTCTATTTGAGCGTGCTCCGCGTAAGCTTCGTAAACGTTTCTTTCAATTGAGGTGTATTTAAATTAAAATAAATTTATACAATTATTTTTGTTTGTTATTTACCGGAAATTTATTTATTTTATTACATATTTACGGAATTGTTCTAGTGTAATAAAATTTCGAGTCGTACGTTGAATAAACTGGAAAATGTTGAAATTTATTATTAAAGTCGCTTAGTGGCCAGCGCGTGCTAAAAGCTTTTTCTTCGACAAAAGGCACAGTGGACGGGCGGCCAAGAACGAAACAGCGTAACGGTTCGCGTACTAATTTGACAGAAACATAAACGAGTAGAACGCGACATAATGATGCAAACGGAGCCAGCAGCCCTCTGTAAAAATCATAGCGCCTGTAAACGCGTATAAATTGTCAGCAGACGAACGAACGTTTCAGCATCTTTTATCATCATCTCGTGAATTATTTTTCCGCATGCCGCCGAGAGTCTCCTTACATTTTTTATTATTTCCACGAAACAGACGGAGAAATTTATATTTCGTTTATTGTAGACGTAAATTTTGCTGCCTTGCTAGGTCGGTGCCAAATTAAGGCGAGCAGATACAAGGAAAATTGTTATTATCGTTTTGATTTTGAAGCGTACGTCTCGCTCAGTCAGCGTCAGGCCTTTTCCAGATCATCCGCGCGTCGTAAAAATTCAACGTTATCATCGTGTTTATACTGCGCCATATCGGGGGCCGAACGGGATAAAGTTCCAAAGGAAGCCTTACAAAGTCGATTGTATCTTTTCTATCGATGTTAACATCGGTAACAATTTAAAATGCCGATTTCTTTTTTGTCACTCGCAGTTGATTTTACGACAGTTCTTACACGTGTTGATCGTCGAAAACTAATCGCGCGATCGAATGATACGTCGTTTTTATCATTTAGATATAGTTCAATCGAAAAAGCTTTGAAAAGCCCCGCAAATCGCAAAAATATTGTATAATATACATAAAAAGTTCGCTGCTTCAGTCCTATCTGGTGTTGTTCCCTGATGATGATATTCAACTGAATATATTCTTAAAACGCAAAAAAAAAAAAATAAAAAAAAAAATAAACAAAACATTCTGTTGTTACTTTCCAAATAGCCTAGTGCGGTGTTAAGATGCTGGGCTGCCAAATTAGAGGGGTCACGAGTTCGAGACTTGTCTCGTTCCGGATGATCCAAGTCGCTCTCAGGTTTAAATTTGAAATTGAATATTGGTTGTACCGGAGAATTATCTGAAGAAAAGTGAAGGCCGATCCCAAGTAGAAAGGAGCTAGTAGACCCCCTACAGTCATCAGTGCCGTTAGCTTAGTATATTATGAACCTTAATTTCACAATCCAGCATACTTTTCAGGTACAACTGAATCAAAAACAGCCGTCATAACGTAAATTTGACTTTCAGCACGCACTCATAAACACCGTCTTATAGAGCATAAAAAAAGCAAAAAAAAAAAAAAAATACACCGAATTGAAATTCCGGTTAAGCAGAGACTTTGCGATATGACACCCCGTTACTAATATCAATAGGCTGTAGTGCCCGTGTTGCCAATTTTAACTGCGGGACGATGGCTTTCCTTCAACGATGCCCGCGCGGAATTTGCTTTGAACGTAATACAAAAAGGACGGGTTTTAATGCCAGCGATTGGTGCACGGAGCGAATTTACCTCTGAAACGGTTGATGATGATTCATCGTAACATAACGTTTGATACTTATTTATGAAATACAAAAACAAAAAAAACAACGCCTAACGAAGACTATTCGTGTGTCGTGTTGTGAATTAATTTTATTTAATTACTCGTCGATACGTTATAATTAGTCTGGTTGCGTATAGCGATTGTAATCGATAATTTAAATCAAACTGGTAGAGAACAAATCTAAAGTGGTGTGTGAACTAGCACATGTGATGATATATTTGTTTCGAAGCAAAAGTGCATTTTAATTTCATTTATTTTTAACGGCTGACGATAAAGCAAAGAATCTAGTCAGAGTTCCCTAATCAATCATTTTCGTAGATGTATCTAACGAAAGGCAAAATTGATAACGGCCGACAAAAGTGGCCCGCGCATTTTGCGCTAATGTAATATTTATGAATTTCTGCTGATCTGAAAGTTGGTCGTAAATGGCCCGCGCGCAGAGACACTACGGTGAATCAGAGCGAATAGTTTCTGAATTTGGAAGATGTAGCGAAATTGGGGAAACTTTTTTTAGGGAGACGGGGGTTGTTGACAATCGAGGTAGCAGAGGAAGTCGTTAGTTAAGCATTACGAAGAAGAAGATGAAGAAGAAGAAGAAGAAGAAGAAGAAGAAGAAGAAAAATAAGAAAAGTCGGTCGTCCAGCAGCGCAGGGCCTATAAAACACTCATCATCGAGAAAACTGCTATACACTTTCATCGGTGTATAAATTGTTAAGTTTTAGTGTAGGTTCTTCGTATATCATTTAGGATGTGATACAAGCGGCGAATATAGAGTGCGCTCTATTATTGAATTATCCGGAAAACCGGGGTGAGCGGAGGATATTACGGAACCGCGGCGGTGGTCGCGGCGGGAAAAATGTGCTTTTGCTTAAGAACTGTGTGCTAGCTTTTGACCAGATATATATGGGGAGAACAGAACCGGTGAACTGGACGACTAACTTTAGCAAAACTTCTTAGCGCATAAGAAATGTTTCTTAACGAGCATCCCATCCAGCTCGGCTGCCTGCTTTTCGCGCGTCGAGCCAGCGCATAAAATAACTATAAATTTTCACTGGTCCCATCTTTATCGAGAGAAAATTACTACTATTTCGCAGAAAAAGAAAATATTCGCGAACGGAAAAGAAAAAAACCCCACCAAAAAAAAAAAAAAAAAAACGGTTCAACGAAAAACCATAAACAGCAAACAACCACCGACGGAAAAAATTACCAAAGTAATATCCGGAAAATTAACGAGCATTCTGTCAGTCCGATCAGAGTGATCCGGACTATAGTTTTCGCACAGGTCGAACCTTAAGATCACACAGTCTAGAGAGTAGGGCGCGCTGAGATTATATATATAGTATATAACATCAAACGGTCGTTGCAACGTGCGAACATCTGAAGTTGCTCTATTAAAAATCTTGTCTACGATTCCGTTCTAGAGCGGGAAAATTGTTTTCCCCGAAAGCCGGGGCAATGCCGGTTAGCTCGTTTCGCGACGCGGCTTAAATGCACGTTAAACGGCGAAAATCGACGGGAAATTCGAATTTTCCAACAAGCGAAGAATTAAGCCGAGCACCCTAGAGCGGTCGGGGGGGGGGGATCAAATTCGCGATACGCGGCGGTACGGCGGCAGAGCATGATGGAAATTCTCTGGAAATGTTTCGAATAGCGCGAGTTTGAATTCTTCTTTTATTAAACGCACGTCTCTTCTCATTCATCCGGTTCGTCTTTATTACCCGGTTGACTTTTTCTCTAAGCAATAAACCTCGGCAAGGCTCTTTGTGTCCTTTTCATTACTCTCTCTCTCTCTCTCTCTCTACCTACTACTTCAGAGGCGCCCAGTTCGCGGCCGCACATCGCTTCGCCGGCACAAACAACGAAAATTCTTTGTCAAACTACTGTTCCGCTAGAGATTATCATCATTTTCGAATACAACATTAAAGCTTCCACCCCCAGCCCCGGAATGATGGTCGGTCGCCGCGCCTATCAGGCCTTCACCTTTATTCTTCGCTATGGGCGCGTATTAAATTCGCGCGTGCAAAGTCGAAGATCAAAAAGGGATTTACTAATCCGCGATATCGGAAACGACGCTATTCGGTCTAAAATCGGTTGTGCAAGCTGCAGAGTCCGCTGGTGCAAGGCATTTTACATGTTTTCCTTCATTTACCGAATAGTGTTTAATGCGGCTGCGGTACACATACGCGTGCGGTATTCGTAAGCTAACAGCGTCTGTTACGTTTATGCCTTTACGATGGGGCATTTATTTCTTTTTACGTAACGGCAATTGTAATAGCCGAAGTGTGCTACATGAACGTGTTATCAACGAAATCCGTCAGTTATGACACCTAACTCTGTACGGTTAGAAATTGTTACGTAAACAGGAAATGGAAAATTTACGGAATCAGTTGAATTATAGATATCACCTGCACAGGGGATGCCCCTGTAGCGGGATCTAGAGTATCCGGTTTTATGAAATCTGTATAGAGCGCGGCAACGTATTTACCGTTTGGCTTGAAGCCTGATTAAAAATTATGTCAATCGACGCGTCTTGGTGCGGAACATATATCGTTCGATTGAAAAAAAAAAAAAAAAAAAACAAAAAAAAACGATTTTTCCCTAAAATTGTTTGTTCTTTTGTCAAAATTACTTAGTGTCTGTGCGAATGTCTGCGACGTTTTCCGACCGCCAAACGGAATTTTGTGGGAAATATTTATATACCTAATCGTGAAATTATTCGTTTGGCCTCTACCGGTATCATGTTACATTGTCGACTTTTTATCGTTATTTTTTATTTCCTCCATTTTTTCTCTATTATTATTACTTATTGACGTTATCGCCATCATTATAGTGTCATAACTAATTCCTGAGCGTCGGCGATTACCAACTCGTACATTCCAACTATGCAGACAAAGGCAAAGTATCTAAAATGTAGCATATGAGGAGCCGTTTCATTTGGAAAGTAGCATTAAATTTGTGTAGTTTTTACGTAATTCGATCAGGCAGCAGCACATTTTCTTCGTTCCGAAATGTCCGTAAATTTGTAGGGTTTTATTTTAAATTATTTTGTTGTAATCAAAATTAAATATATATATTTAATGCCATCTATTTCTTAAAATTATAAAAAATAATTTTGTCTCGAAATATTTTTTTTCAATCATAATTGCTACGCACATTAATAATAATTATTTTAAAATACACTAAAAGGACTAAATTCGTAAAAATGCCGTCTCTTTCTTAATTATAATATTATTTTTATAACTTTCAACAATTCTAATACTGCGCTTTATTTCATTACAAGAACCCCACAAATTTAATGATACTTTCCGAATAAAAAAGCGGCTCCTCATGAGTTACATACGACTGTGACATAGGCACGGTGTTCAGTGTGTGTAGCAATTATGATTACAGCAAAAAGTATTTGAAGGAAAAATTATTTTTTATGTTTTTAAGAAGTACACATATGGCATATGTTAAATATATATTTAATATTGTTATGTGCAACGCAAGTGTACACATAACTTCCCGTTGTATAGAAATCGTTTGATTTATCAATATATATATATATATATATATATATATATATATATATATATATATATATATATACAAATGCAGTCTTATTTATGTCTGCCTAGTTACATATCAATTAGCACGCATATGATGGCACGCATGTTTCTCGTTGACTTCCCCATATGACTCGGTTAGCGGTTAATTTAATTATTTATTTCTGTGATACCATTCGTCGCCGATTCTGTTCTAGTAACGACTATTGCTGTTATAATTATAATTAAAATTAAGGCAAATATGTTTCGCAAACAGACGCATTCATAAGTTCATCTAATATACATATTAGTTATTGTAATATATATTTTATTCACTTGTTCCATGTTCGACAGACCTTTTGACCATTTTTCATCATATATATATACATATATGAAGAAGAAAATGATATATATATATATATATATATATATATATACATACACATGTATGTTACATGTATTAATTTAAGGTGGTTGCTTTTAAAAGTAAAAACTATTGTCTTGTTAAATTTTAAAAAAATGAGAAAAAAAAACAATTTATTATTACGAATGAACCGTTGCCGATTGGTTTTGGTTAATTTTAATAATCTTGAGCGGGGCGTACTAAATTATAATTATAAATGGTAAAAGCTATTTGCAATTTTCACTTTTAGAGTGCTTCCTGTTTGCATTTAAAAGAATCTAAAACGCTCAGTATTAATAATAAATTGTTTCACGGGTCACTTTTTCCCTCAAAAAGCATACTCGTATTTTTGTTAAATGTTAATTTACTTTCGTCGTCCTCCGATGCAGTCGGCTGCAAATGCCACCAACACAATTTTTACAAGCGGAATTCCATTATATAATAATTTAATATTTGAAAATGTTGCCCCTGGCAACTAAAAATTAAATAATGAAAAATGTCAACAGTCGATTTTTTTAATAATTTTTTATAATTAGAAATTCAATGAAGCACAGTTTCTATTACGTATAAAGTATACACCGGGGTTTGATAGTGCGCTTGTAAAAACAACTTTCAACGTGTAGCGTAATCAATAAACGAATACTTCCTTTTTAAAACTATAATTATACACTGACAATATATTAAAAGTATATTTCTAATCAGGGGATGGCTTAAATCCCCCTGGTTACATCACTATCACCAGTCAACACCCCCATTTAATCTTAATCATTCACATATATAGGTATATATGTATATAGGATATATACACATATATACCCTATATATATATATATATATATATGTAATCGGCCATTTTGGCCTCGTAAGGGGCTGTGCCCCTTGACCCCTCTTACTAACATTTTTGTCTCTTTCTCTTCTATACTTTGTAAAAAATGATCAAAATTTACAATGTAATTCTTACTGGCATCAACATAAAAAAAATAACATAATCACAAAAATCCTATCCTAACATTTAACTTTCATTACATAAAATTAAGACACTTTTAAAATAACATAATCACAAAAATCCTATAAAATATAACAAACGTTACATAAAATTGGGAAATTTTATGGAACACTTTTCGTTACATAAAATTGGGAAATTTTTTTTAATGGGGGTTAGACTAAGAACTACGTTGTAATTTTTATATATACATATATACGAAAGTTTTGTCTATTTCCTATATGATTTTATTTTGTTTTTTATTTATTTTTTCATTTTTTTTTGTTTTATTTTTGGGCGCGTCAATTATAGACATTAACCAAGCGCAAATTAACTTTTTTTTTGAAATTATCAATGTGCGACAGCGGGAATCGAACCCGGGTTTACCCGTACAAAACACAATTAACTAATCAATTATGCCACGGTAGCTTTTACTGCAGAATATATTGATGGGAAAGGTGGAAGGAAAAAGAAGAGTTGGACGAACAAGATTATCTTGGTTCAAGAACCTACAGACATGGACAAGTTGCAGTGTTGAAGAACTGTTCCACACAACCAAACTTGCCATCAGATGAGCCTATGATCGAGAACGGTCATGACACCGAAAGAAGAAGAAGAAGCTTGCTGATTATACATGATTAAATGCTTTATGCTTGTATTATTTTATGTTATTAACGAAAAACAAAAGTGTTTTTATAATAGGGAAATGTTTCCCTCAATTAGCTGCAAATCGATACGTTTGTTTTCGGAAGCATGTCGAAACAGTTTTAAGACTAGATCACACTGTTCATCAATGAGGAGTGTTTTTTTTTGTTTCTTTTTTTTTTAATGGGTTCTTCAACAAGGACATTGGCCCAAGAACAGTGGAACAGAGGGGAAAGAGAGACTCACATCGTTACACGATCAGAGATAGCCGACAGAAAGGAATCAAGAGCTAGAATAACCGAAGGAGAAGGAAGGGAGAGAGTGAATGAAGCGCAGTATGGAGCGGGAATACTGGTTTGTATGAGGGAGGAATAAAAAGAAGCTGGTTCAGTAGAAAGCGGCGAACAACTGAACATTATATGATCGGGATCACAAATACATTGATTGCTGGGAGGGTGCAATGAACAAGAAGGAGAAGGAACGAGAGAATAACGGATTAATAAACTAGGGGAAGCGTGAAAGGGAAGGTTGAATAGACAAGAAAAAGGAGTTCGGGTTGGAGAATGAGGAGACGTAGGAGTTAAACCATAGTCTGGAATGAGCAGCTGCAGACATTGGAAGCTGAGAAGGCAGGAAGAAACCTACCAGAAGAGGAGGAAGATAATCGAGCGAATGAGTCAACCAACTCATTTCCCTCGATTCCGGCATGGCCAGGAATCCAAAGGAAATCCGTTTGGATTAAGTGGGAAAGGAAGAGATCATGAATCAAGGAACGAATAAGAAGAATGACGCGGTTGGTTTAGTGAAAAGGGAGAGGAGATGTGATAGTCGTTAGAATCTTATGTAAATTGTTTTATAATGTGGATTTTTACAAACATGTTTTC